>CM064919.1:14776953-15376953 GCA_032727855.1 Quercus ilex subsp. ballota | reverse complement strand
ATTACAAAATTATCAATTCAAGCTTAATGTCAAACAATATATGTGTGGAAAATGAACATAAGCTAAAAACAGAATTGATAAACAATCTAAACCAATTAAAATCACATCCACAGCAGAAATTAAATGGCGAAGATTAAGGGAAGAGAGATGCAAACACAAGGACAACACAACGATGTGTTATCGAAGAGGAAACCGAAGCCCTCGGCGTAAAACCTCTCCGCCACTCTTAAAACGGTCAATAATCTACTAGAAAATGTAGTTGGGATACTTGAACAGTAATAGACCCTCCAAGCCTAATCTACCCAGTGTACCTAAGCCCTCCAAGCTTCTTGCTCCAATAAGGTTACTCGAACCTTTGTCTTTTTTAGCTTACTGGATTCCGTTATAGCCCATAGCATCAACCAATAATCATTGGTCTCTTCCTAACTGCTTCCCAAAGCACCAAAAAACCTTCTCACAGATGTGGGTATGGTGAGAAAATGATTTGACCAAGAACCTCTCAAGGATGTAACAATGGAGAGGGTGAGAGTACAGGAATTTGAAGAGTCTCTATGTAAAGATTGTGGATGAGTCAATCTTGTTTTTCTCTAGGGTTTCTCTCTCAAAATTCTCTCTAAAAGCTCTCTACATTTTGTGGGTATAAGAGGTATTTTTATTAGGGTGAGAAAGGAATGCGAAGAGTCAGTTTTTTCCAAAACAGAGCTGGCTGGTGACTTGACTGAGTCACGAGTTCAAACCGCGAGCTAACTGAATGGCCAGTCTGGATTTTTTGTCCTGTAGTGCAACAGCTGGCATGACGGTTTAGCTTCTCTGCATGCTTCGCTCATGTGCATCATCTGGCGGCTTGCCAGTCTCGAGCCACCCGCGAGATCCAGTCGCGAGTCCCTCCTTCACTGCACATTCTTGAGCATTTCTTCACACACTACCCTTACATGATTCCCACCTAAACACAAGGTTTCTAAGTGCTGAATTATAAGAAAATTGGCAAGGAATAAAGCCAATAAGATGGTTGATTAAATTCAACCTTACAATCTCCCCTTTTGGCTATTCCGTGACAAAACCCTACAACAAACTCTAGACTTAACGCGTGAGTTGGGAACAATTGAAAAAAACTCACTCACACCTAATTCTAGAATCTGTGAAGCTCTTGAACCATAAGAACAAGTATCTCCTAAAACACAACAACACAGTATGATCATTGTATGCAGAAAACTTGTAATGCATATGGAGCAAGCACAATGCGATCAAGCAAAAATGAATAAAGCAATAGACCATGGCTTAACCAAAAACGAACAATCACTATAAAAAGTGACCACAATGCTCATTCACACATGGAATGAACATCCGGACATGCAAGCTAATAAGCTCAATTGCAAAGTATCTTTACATGTCCAACACTCAACCAATGCATAAACACTAGGTAAATGCATTAAGGATAAAAATCCAACAAGGTTACAAGAGTGATGTACTTAAAAAAAATGCATGACATTTAACAACAAGTACAAAAGCTACAAAGCATGGGTACAAAAACCTTAAAAGCTTACAAAAGCAAAAGGTACAAAACATAAAGTATTTTAAATAAACTAAAAGTGCTTAAAGTTTCTCCCCTTCGAAATGATGAGAAGCTGTGATGCACTTGGAACATATATACCTGTAACTTGAAACACTTGCACAAAACACATTAGACTCTCAAGGTAAAACAAGTCATAAAAAGGATAAGTCTAATGTAACAAGTAAATTGCGATCAAGTAATCATGATGTGAAACATGTGAGCAACTTGATCATACACCAAAATAGTCATAAAGAAATGACAAACAAAATAAAGTTTTTCTTAGTAACACAATGTCTTTTCCTCTTTGGTATATGCATCTCCCCTATGAAATAACTCTCCTCCTACACATGTGCACGAGAAATAGAATTTCTCCCCCTAAGAATGTGCACAAGAGTCATATAGAAATGACAGAACACTCCGATATACTCTCTAGAGTATACTCTCTCCCTTTTTGTTAGGAATAGACAAAGGGTCAAGGAGAAACGAGGGCAAGAGATGAAGGTATGAACAATGATTATGATGCATGAGGGGTGGGAGATGAATGCGAAAATGAAGCTCAAACCTAAGACAAAACAAAATCCACATAGCATAAGGTAAACATGACATACTAGGATGAAGAAACAAGGTATAGACCAATGTATGACAAAGGTAGCAAAGGTGTGTGCAAGAGGTGGCTATGTGCAATGCATGACCAAAGCATTGAAAATGCACATGTGGGACAAAGTGTGTTAAATACATAACCAATGAACCAAACATGATCCTAGTAAGAAAACATGAGAAACCCCAAAGTTTGGTACTCATCAGAGTCCAAAGAAGTGAGAAAAAGCCTACGAGGCATTTTATCAAACACCTAGCATGCATACTATAAACACCAATATGAAACAATGCATGAACAACGTGAAATCCACCCTTAATACATGATCTTGTTGCCACAAGAGGCCAACATTCAAAGCAAACTATCAAAAGAAACCAATCCCATGCAAAAATTTGACAAAAATTAAGTTTTCCCAACCCCTATGATGAAATCTCAATCTAGAGCACAAAACTCTCCAAAACATATTCTAAGGATCAAAAACAATGAAAAGAGTTTAGAATTACCTTAGAGATTTTAATGGAATGAAAAACCATTCAAATTGATTGGGTTTTGATGTAAAAATATTGAAATAGGGGTTTAAGAGAGGATGGGAGAGGTTTAAAACAGGTTTCCTATGAAAAAGCTCTTTAAAAAGCTGTTTTTAGGCGTTTCGCGACTGACTGAGTCGCAAAACCATTCTGTGTAAGCTCGTGACTAGGTCTTGCAGCTTGCAAGTCGCCAAAACGAGTAACCAAAACTCGTGACTGGGTCTTGCAACTTGCAAGTCGCCAGAATGAGTAGTCAAAAATTCTGACACTTGTTTTTCAACACTAACACTTATTTTTCAATACAGAACATGTTTAAACAATTAAAAACAAAGTAAGCACTAAACGTGAACACAAAGAGTGATAAAAATCACTTCCAAAAACATATAAAATGATCAAAAATCTTTTTGGATTGATCCATATATAGTTGAGCGCACACACACATCACATTTAAACAAGTACAATCGAACAAATGAATAAGGTATTCATCGAAGAATAGGCATGTGTGTTGTATGTGTGTATTAAGTGTGGAATAGTCCTTAGTCTAAAGTGAAACTTCAATGATTAATTCAATTAAGTCATACACAACTAGTTCTAAGTCAAGTGGTCTATCTCAATCATAGAAATGAACATATATGACCTCCCACAAGAAAATTGATTACATATCTTTTGAAACTTTTCATTTGGCTTCATACACATCATATCATTTGATCATTTTGAATCAATACATCTCATTTTGAGATCGATACCTGAAATTTTTGATATTTCAATTTGATGTTGACACCTCATTTTGCAACCCGCATTTAACCTCACATGGAGGGTAAAATGGTACTTTCACCTCAAAAATATGCATCTTGATTCTGGCTATTAGATCCTTAATCTCATTTCACAAAAATGATCTTGATGTTGTAACGATAAAATCAACTGGTCATAAGCCCTAATCGGACCACCAGATTGAAAGTTATCATCAAATCAAGTTTTAATGACTGAGATGCACTATCACAAATTGAGTCCGACTATATGTGATTATAAACAATTGATTTCAATTGGTTATAAGTGTAATCAATTGGAGATCAATGATGTGTCATAATTTGATTGGTTATGACTACATTTTATGGTGAGATTGCATACACCTAATTAATTAGATAGTTAAACATTAATTATTCAATGAGTAATTTGTGCAATTATCTTTTAATTAGAGTAAATTTGGAACCAATTAAGTCTGAAATTGGAGTGATTGGAGTCATTTAATGTTAATTGAGAACTAATTTGGGACCTATTAATGTTAATTGTGCTGAAACCATTTTCTAACAAATGACATCTGCTCACTATTTCCTCGATATCTCTCAGAATATTTTGAATCTTTGAATGAAGTTAATTTTTCTAGAAACTAGACATCCGGGGCTTCAATTTGAGAACAAGAAGAAGAAAATTTTGATCTGAATTGAGTCAGATATGATTTTTCGAAATTGGCTCTACAGGCTGTTCCAGCAGTTACGGGAAAACCTAATTTTGGCTTGCTCTCTCCACTCCCACTAATCTTTCCATTTAATGCACCATATTTTTTCCAAAGCTAAAATGAGGTCTAGGTTTATGATTCTTTGTCAACCCTTATTAAATGGTCTTCCATTCATATTTCCTCCACGACTACTATATAAACCCTCCCTCTCCTTCATTCCAAGACACCAAAAACCTCATCTCTTCTCCTCTCTTGAGTTCTAGTGAAGTAGAGTAGTCTTGTCATATCTTGGTCTTCCTGAGACTTAAGGTATTGAGTGAGACTCACTCTCCCTCTCCTAGTTCTTTTTTTTTTTTCTTCACCCTTAGGACCTCCATCAAGAGTTTCCTCCTCCACCGTATGGATCTTGCATAAACGTATAATCTCTTTCCCTAACTTGTTTATTGTGTTGCCATGATGAGAATTTAGGATTAAAGCATGATAGTAATCATTTAAATTCCCTTGAATATGTTTGAATGCTCTTAATTGTTCTTATATGTTCTTTACATGTTATTAGTTGTTCATCACATGGTCATGCATAACACTAGTTTAGATCTTAAATCCACATAAAAAACATGAAAAATATGTTTGTTTAAATTTTGAATCTAGGTTATCACCATCCACACATATTCATTAGAATTTATTTTTCAATTCAAATGAAATGCTTAATAAATGGAATTATGGTTTATCACATGCATACACTTCAAATTCAACATGCAAATTGATTGATAATATATTGAATGATGTGATATGAATGTTGGCCACCATAGTCTAGAAGACCGGTTTCACCGGGCAAGGTGGGTGCCTAACACATTCTCACCTTGTAACATAGCCTCCGAACTTAGATCAATGGTTAGTAAATCAAATGCTTATCCATGTAATTTTCAATTTTTAGATTGTAACTAGGAAACAAATCCATGTACTTTGTCTTAGATTGTATCTAGGACCAAAGCCATGTAATTTTCCTATGATCAATGTAAATTCAATTGAATATTAATAAAATGAGGAATTTTTCAATTTTAGTTTTCTTATTTATCCCAATAATTAAATAAGTGGAGACTCCATTGTAAAACCCTTAATTTAAAGGGAAAAATATAACTAGTCGAACCTCCATTTTGAGAGGCAATAATACAACTCCATCCATTTACGTGGGTTTGGCCCAACATCATAAAAAAGGGGTCGGGGGTGCGGTATCTCACATTTAATGAATAAGCCTTTGACTTTTTAGGCACCATACATTTTCATAAAAGTCGCTTTCCCTTTTTCCTAGTCAAATACTAGTATATGCGACGGCTTTTGTAGCTCATTATCTCTTTTCATTTTGAGATTTACATTTGTTGAGCTCTTTAAGTAAAAAAAATAAAAATAAAAGAGTGGGAAGATATATAGGCATAAGTCTACGCATGTATTAAAACCAACATAACTATTGACTAACATTCATGACAAGCTTGAAGATTGATTTACAACAATCACACATAGATGTCAAGATTTTTCTCACAAAGATATATGTGCATACATAACAAGCTAAGCTCATAAATGCACTACGCCATTAGTACGAAGGTACTAGGCCAAACTCACATGTGATATGTGCTCAAACAAATACGATCAAACTTTTTGAATTTTTCACTTTTTATGTGGTTTTGGATTTTTACTCACACAAAACAAAAACAAAAAAGGTCAGTCAAAACAAAAGCAATGCATACAAATAAATGCGAAATGCACAAATGCATAAAGATATGACATTCAATGCATGAAGGGTCTTACAAAGATCGAAAGAATTAGATCAAGGACCAAAAGAGCAAAAGCTCAACCATAGAAACTATTCATCATCCAAATGGAACAACTATTTAGAATGAGTGTCTCATGAGAAGTGAGACGAGGGTTGGAAGAATGAGAACCGGAGATGCACATAGACAAGGAGTTAAAAAGCATTAAACACTTTCTTTAACAACATGCTATTTTCACTCAAATCCGGTTTACCCTTTTTAGCACAACTTCCAAGAAATTCAAGTTTCTCTTTTCTTTTGATTCTTTTAAGAGCATGAAACTTAAAGCAATGAGATCTTAGATGATCAAAGGCACCACAATGGTGACAAACACTGTGTTTAGGTCCACTAGGCCTTTTGGGAAGGGATCTAGCAACATGGTTTTGTTCTTTCTTCAACTTATGACATTGAGGTCTTATATGACCAATCACACCACAATGGTGGCAAGTTGGAACAAACTTAGATCCATCCAAAGCCTTAGGTTGAGACCTAAACGGAGGCTTTGACTTAATAGCCTTTTTCTCCACCTTTTGGATTCTTTTATGTGGAGAAATATACACCGATTTGTCCTTAGAGGTAGAACACACATTAGGCACAAAATCGGGTACCACAACATGATTTCAACATATATTATTATCCTTTTTAGCAATAGGTTCAGCAATCAAACAATTGGCATGCATATTAAGAGATTCATTTTCACATTTTAGCTCATCAACAAGTTTGTTAGTCAAAACAAGTTTAGCATCCAAGTCCATATTGAAACATTCAAACTCTTTTAGCTTTTCAAGAGAATTTTTAGCAAGTTTCTTATATTTCTCAACCAATTTATTGGATTTATTGAGCTTAGCAATCAAATTATCATTTTCACAAAATAACTTGCTCAAATTCTTTTGGAACTTCTTAGCATTTTTCTTCAAGAGTTTGTTATTTGGAATATCAACAACACCCAATGATTCATATAACATAGCATCACAATCATGAGAATTATCACTCATAGAGGCATTTTCACAAACACATGGCATGTTACATTCACCATTAACCAAATCATACAAAGAGGCATACAAAGCAATATCGATGGTAAATAACACAAGGGGTCAAGGATCATACTTAGGTATTTAAACCACAACAAGTGTACCCACTCTGATACCAATTGAAAGTTCAAAATGTGTATAAAACACCTATGAACATTTAGACCCCCAATTACAAAATTATCAATTCAAGCTTAATGTCAAACAATATATGTGCGGAAAATGAACATAAGCTAAAAATAGAATTGATAAATAATCTAAACCAATTAAAATCACATCCACAGCAGAAATTAAATGGTGAAGATTAAGGGAAGAGATATGCAAATACAAGGACAACACAATGATGTGTTATCGAAGAGGAAACCGAAGCCCTCAGTGTTAAACCTCTCCACCGCCCTCCAAGCGGTCAATAATCCACTAGAAAATGTAGTTGGGATACATGAACAGCAATAGACCCTCCAAGCGTAATCTACCCAATGTACCTAAGCCCTCCAAGCTTCTTGCTCCAACGAGGTTACGTCGAACCTTTGTCTTTTCTAGCTTACCGAATTCTGCTATAGCCCATAGCATCAACCAATAACCATTGGTCCCTTCCTAACTGCTTCCCAAAATACCAAAAAGCCTTTTCACTGATGTGGATATGGTGAGAAAAGGATTTGGCCAAGAACCTCTCAAGGATGTAACAACGAAGAGGGTGAGAGTAGAGGAATTTGAAGAGTCTCTATGTAAAGATTGTGGATGAGTCAATCTTGTTTTTCTCTAGGGTTTCTCTCTTAAAATTCTCCCTAGAAGCTCTCTACATTTCGTGGGTATAAGAGGTATTTTTACTAAGGTGAAAAAGGAATGCGAAGAGTTAGTTTTTTCCAAAACAAAGCTGGCTGGCGACTTGGTCTCGTGACTTGACTGAGTCGCGAGTTCAAGTTGCAAGCTAACTAAATGGCTAGTCTAGACTTTTTGTCTTGTAGTGCAACAGCTGGCATGATGGTTCAGCTTCTCTGCATGCTTCGCTCGTGTGCATCATCTGGCGGTTTACCAGTCGCGAGCCACCCGCGAGATCCAGTCGCGAGTCCCTGCTTCACTGCACATTCTTGAGCATTTTTTCACACTCTCTCACACACTACCCTTACATGATTCCCACCTAAATATAGGGTTTCTAAGTGCTAAATTACAAGCAAATTGGCACAGAATAAAGCCAACAAAATGGTTGATTAAATTCAACCTTACAATATTGAATATTGTTTATCAAGCAATCGTGTACTAACAACATTCCAATCATTACGTGCAAACGGGGTGATGTAATGGTTGTTCAGTTTATTTAAGAAATGTGATCTAGCTAATTGAAATTAAAAAAATACAATAACTTTCATACGTAGTCGTGAATTATACCTTTACGTATATCTTATGCATTTTATGAGTTTTATTTTATATAAATGTATTTCATAAAATTAACAAAATTTATCATAAAACCCTTCATTGAATTTTTTAAAATCACAACATAAAAATGAAAGAAGATTTTTTTCCCAAAAAAATGTTCTCTAGTCGTAATATTTACCAAAAAATATCATACCAAAAACAATCATTTTAATACTATTAATAGTCATTTTTATATTTTGTTAACTCTTTAAAAAAAATTGTAAGGATATTATTAGGTATTAAATGTAAATTGTCTATGATTTTTTTAAAAACTTATTGTGAAGCACTTTTTTTTTTTAATTCTTTTATTCTAGACTCTTTGGTTTTTGTGCTTAATAACTCACTTGGATGAATATTTATGATGTATTCACACATTTGATTTTAAAATTAAGAAATAAAACTATTTAAGAATAAATAATTTATGACACATGGCGCGAAATTGAAACTCTAATTTGGAATTCTAATTTGAGTTTCTCTCAGCTTCACCTATTATTATATATATAGATTGATTAAATAATATTAAAAAGAAGTTGTTATGATCTATTGGGTAACAATAAAAAAAATAAAAAAACTTATTAAAAAGAGGTAAAAAATGCTAAATTTATATAATAGTAAAACAAATTTATTATGATCTATTGGGTAACAATATATATATATATATATATAATAAAATAAAACAACAACAACTTAATTAAAAGAGGTTGTTGGGAAATTTAGACCCCGGTTGATAGAATTAACAAGTTTTAAATCCAAGTTGTTAATTAGATTTATTATGAATAAAACTTGTTAAAACAAACAAACATCAATATCATGTCAAAATCATGCAGCGGAAAAAATAAATAAGACAAGATATAATGACCCAGGAAAACCAATGAAATCAACCAATTTCACAGTAAAAAACCTGGGGAGAAACCTTCCCGAAAAGCAATTCACTATAGTAAAGAGAAGTTTCAGATCTAGTACAAAACATTTGTCCCTAGACTCTACAATCCCCGTAGATGAACTCACAGCAGAAACCTTCTACCGCTTCAGAACCTCTGAACTCTTCAATATATGAACGCCACCCTTTTTGTTGCACGGATCCCAGTACGTGACTAACTCCTTTGCACGAATCCTAGTACGTGACTCACTCACCAATTTGAGGAAGAAGAATGTTGGCTGCAAAGTTCTTAACTTTATCAACAATGAAGATTAAGAAGCACTTGGTTACAAAACCCTAAGGCGCAAAGACGCAATAGCTTCTTTCAGAGAGAATAAGGCATCGGTCACCTTTTACATATGTTCTCCTTATATTCTCTTATGTGACGGCCGCTAAAATAAGCGTTATATAGGTCTAGGGTTGTGAGAAAAGAAACCCTACACAAATACAAAAGCCTGGGCCAAAAACAGAAATCTGAATTTTCGTAACCTCGACAGATAGTAGGTGTCAAGGAGGTGTCGAGAAGGTGTCGAGGGGACAGAAACTTTCTCGATCGATCGACCGCTATCGAGAAGCTATCGAGATTGCGATAAGAATCAGCTAAAGAGCTCGACAGATAGCCAGGTGTTGAGGAGGTGTCGAGCAGCTATCGAGCTTTAAAATTCAGCACTTTCTCACTTGATTCTTGGACAGACTTGCATGGTTTTAACACTTGAACTTGGAACAAGGTTTCTTGAAGTATTTAAAAACACCTAGAACTACCCAATTACAAGTAGAGTGCGTTTTGTCAAAGGATTAGCCAAATTACATAAATGAATGACATATGTTCTTAATAAGTGAAACACATATGTCCTAACAATCTCCCCCTTTGGCAATCCGTGACAAAACCACAACAAACAAATGAATATATGAGAGAAGTCATAAATCACTCAACTCATATTCACTTGTTGAATACAATAAAATCTATCCTAACACAAACCCTTGAAAAACTTTGCAAAAAAAGAGTTTATGGCAAGTAGACTTTGACAACCTGTATTTCTGAAACACTTTAAACAAAACTCATCAAGGCATCTTAGTGTGAAACAGAAATAATAGATTGCATACAGGTATAAGAAACATGTGTATAAAGATAGAAAAGAAACAACACATATAAAGGTAGGTGAAAGAAAACATACATCATCATATATATATCAAAGATAAGCACAATGTATGTAAACATAGTCACAAGACCCAAGGTACAAGAAGAAAGAAGTAAGCACTCCCCCTAATAAGATGAAACACATCTCCCCCTTACAAAGGAATATATTTCTCCCCCTAACTTGTAGAATCTTAAACAGAAACCACAAAGTCTCCACAATTTCTCCCCCTTTTGTCATGATTGACAAAGGGTACAAGAAGTTAGAAAGCTTCACCCGAGAAATATAAAGATGATCAAGGATGATCAAGGGGGTACAAAGAATCCTTAAAAATGCATGAATGTAATAAAATAAGATGCTATGGACGCAAAACATGTGAAAAACAAATCTCTCAATCAAGAAAAAAGTTAAGCACATAGATCCAAAACACACACACACACTAAACAAGTCTAACAAATTTTATATTTCAAAAACAAGTCAAGACAGTTTAATGAGTATACATTAACACATGTAAACACTTGTGATGGCTAAATCACATTGTACCTACACATGTATCAAGAATAGCAAAGAATATCGCGTGTTGTGTGTGAAAAACATCGCAAGATTGCATATGTGTATACATATTATGACGATTTGAGATATGAGAAAATAACTTTAACTCACACACAATCATAACTGTTTGATGGGGACTATCACCTTTGAGGTACATCCTATAACTCCCACATCTCCTAGAAAACACGCTTACAATCATATTTAAAGCATTTTAATCTTTTTGCTTTTTATTTTCTTTGCATATTTTCTTTTAAGCATATCATGCATGGGCATAAAAAGAGAGAAAAGATATACCCAATATGTTAAGTATAGACATTGCATTTTTGCTATGCCGAAGCATACGGATGTCTTTGACACTGCACTTTTGCTATGCCGAAGCATACAAGTGTCCATGACACTACCCTTTTGCTATACCAAAGTATACAGGTGTCATATTATGATTGGCGGGCAACAGTGGTGAGATGGTTATTTATGCCTTTCTCTTAGAATTTTCTAGTCCTACTCGTCAAAAAGAGTGATATGAGTGTTAAGTTTTAAGAGATAACTTAATCTTACTCATCACAAATAAGAGCCACAAAGCTTACTTGCTTAGTTGTGCATAGAGATGCTCATCTAAGTTACAAAAGATACAAAGTTTAGAAAATTTTGTTTCAATGGCCATCCAAGGTACACAAGTACCAAAGTACACAAACACACACTGTTTTTGTATTTTTCTGATTTTTCATTTTTATTTTTATTTTGAAAACAAAACAAAATAAGAACTAAACAACCAAACAAAAACAGATAAACAACATGAATGCATGAAAGAAAAATGGATGCATATGCATGAAGACATGATAGAAGGGTGTAGATGCATGAAAGCATGATTCCAAGAACAGATAAGAAATCAAGTAAAGAGAGTCCTACTTTAGATAGACAGAATTAAAGTAGAGGACAAACAGAAAAGACAATTAAGTCTGAGACTCCTTTCTCACCTACACAGCACGAGTCTTTGACCGTGAAGATGAAAAGGCACATGTCCTAGTATGTCTACTAAAGGACATAGAAGAATTAGAATTCTCCTGAAATTGAGTTAAAAAACTCAAGACTTTTAATAACTCTCCAAACAAAGGTGTAGGTCCTTGAGAGGAAACCTGTGACCGTTTGGACAATTGCTTGTGAGGATACAATTTAAAGCAATTAGGACGAATGTGTCCAGCAACACCACAATGATGACAAACATGAGGTTTAATAAATGATTTAGAATTAACCAGAACAGTTTTGGATTTCATACCTTTATCACCTTTAGATTGTGGCACAAAGATAGTCCTTGATCCAGAAGCCGTGGACGAGGAGGGGCTGGAGGAAACAGCATATCCTAAGCCAGTCTTATCAGAACTAGGCTTTTGAGCACTCAAGACTTCATCAAGCTTTGCACTAGACATCCTCTCTATTTGAGTTCTAGCTTGATTAAGCTCAACCTCAATATTCTTGACCTTCTCTTCAAATAAGGTGTTCTCCACAACAAGAGTCTCAACTAACCTTGTAGTCTCATCTAGTTTGACTAACAGATCAGCTTTTTCACTTTTTACCTCATTAAGCTCTTTTCTACAAAGATGAGAAGTCTTTTCAGATTTTATGAATTCAGTACATAGCTTATCATAGGCTTCTTGAAGGGTCATCTTCTTAGGTACTTCATCATTAGAAGAATCCTCACTGTCACTAGCACTCTCCACAATCACCTTATCGGTTGAGGCAACAAAGGCCATAACGTGACGACATTCATCCACAAACTCATCAGAAGAGTCATCCTCATTATCACTCCAGGTAGCAACCAACTCTTTATCTTTTAACTCCTTGGTCTTTTCCTTCATGAGTTAGTTTGGGCACTCTATCCTCATATGACCAAAACCTTTGCACTCATGGCATTGGATGAGGGGTTTCTCATTCTTGCCATTCCTTAAGGATTTAGGTTTCCTAGAAGGTTTGCCCTTATCCTTTTTTCTAAATTGAAGAAGTCTGATAATCTCATCAGTTATGAAAGATAGATCCTCATCCTAATCATCATCTTCATCTTCATCTTCACTTTCAGAGTCCTCAATCTCTTCCTCTATACCTTTAAGAGCCGAGTTTTTACTCTTTACACCTTTTCCCATTGAGCCTGATCCCATCTCATAGGTTTGAAGGTTCCCTACAAGCTCAGTCAAAGGAATTTGATCAATGTCCTTTGCTTCTTCAATGGCAGTGATCTTGGCATGGAATCTTTCAGGTAAAGACTTAAGGATTTTTCTAACAATTTTGGATTCTGCAATACATTCTCCAAGGTTGAAAGCAGAATTCAAAATATCCTTGAATTTGGCATAGAACTCATCAAAGGTCTCGTCCTCCTCCATCCTTATTTCTTCAAAACTGCTTGTGAGTTGTTGAAGCTTCACAGTTTTTACTGCCTTGGTACCATCATAGGTGGTCTCAAGAATGGTCCATGCTTCCTTGGCAACTTCAGTGGATGAAATTTTCTTGAATTCTTCATTGGTCACCCCACAAAACAAAGCATTCAAGGCCCTACTATTGAAATTTGCAGCTACAATTGTTGCATCATCCCAATCCACAGGTGCTTCCTTTGGCTTAATCTAGCCAACTTCAACAGCTTGCCATACCTATTCACCTAGAGCCTGCAAAAAAACTTTCATACGAACTTTCCAATACGCATAATTAGTTCCATCAAATAAAGGAGGTATAAATAAATATTGTCCTCTATCCATGACAATAGGGGTCAATGGATCACACTCAAGAAATTAATCCAATCAGAGGGAACCCGCTCTGATACCACTTGTTGGAAAATTTAGACCCCGGTTGATAGAATTAATAAGTTTTAAACCCAAGTTGTTAATTAGATTTATTATGAATAAAACTTGTTAAAACAAACAAACATCAATATCATGTCAAAATCATGCAGCGAAAAAAATAAATAAGACAAGATATGATGACCCAGGAAAACCAATGAAACCAACCAGTTTCACAGTAAAAAACTTGAGAGGAAACCTTCCCAAAAAGCAATCCACTATAGTAAAGAGAAGTTTCAGATCTAGTATAAAATCTTTATCCCTAGACTCTACAATTCCCGTAGATAAACTCACAGCAGAAATCTTCTACCGCTTCAGAACCTCTTAACTCTTCAATATATGAACGCCACCCTTTTTGTTGCACAGATCCCAGTACGTGACTAACTCCTTTGCACGAATCCCAGTACGTGACTCACTCACCAACTTGAGGAAGAAGAATGTTAGCTGCAAAGTTCCTCACTTCATCAACAATGAAGATTAAGAAGCACTTGGTTACAAAATCCTAAGGCGCAAAGAAGCAATAACTTCTTTCAGAGAGAATAAGGCATCGGTCACCTTTTGCATATGTTCTCCTTGTATTCTCTTATGTGACGGCCTCTAAAATAAGCCTTATATAGGTCTAGGGTTGTAAGAAAAGAAACCCTACACAAATACAAAAGCCTGGCCCAAAAACAGAAATCTGAATTTCCGTAACCTCGACAGATAACAGGTGTCGAGGAGGTGTCGAGGAGGTGTCGAGAAGGTGTCGAGGGGATAGAAACTTTCTCAATTGATCGACCAGCTATCGAGAAACTATCGAGATTGCGATAAGAATCAGCTGAAGAGCTCGACAGATGGCTAGGTGTCGAGGAGGTGTCGAGCAGCTATCGAGCTTTAAAATTCAGCACTTTCTCACTTGATTCTTGGACAGACTTACATGGCTTTAACACTTGAACTTGAAACAAGATTTCTTGAAGTATTTAAAAACACCTAGAACTACCCAATTACAAGTAGAGTGCGTTTTGTCAAAGGATTAGCCAAATTACATAAATGAATGACATATGTTCTTAACAAGTGAAACACATATGTCCTAACAGAGGTAAAAAAGACTAAATTTATATAATAATAAAAAGAAGTTACTATAATGTATTGAGTAACCGTTAAAAAAAAATATATATATTGAATGCAACATTAGAGCGTCACATGGCAGAATCTCATACACTCTTGCATAAGGCCTCTGCTTTTATATATATATTGATGGCAATCAAAACATTATGTTCTTACTAGCTTATAACCCATTTGTACATATACAAGGGAATACTTAAGAATACCCCCAAAAAAAAATATATATATATATATATATATCATTTATTTTTGTAGATACAACTCATATCACCCTAAGGTTTTATCACCATGGGCTGAAGGGAGGGGAGTAAGGTTGGTGGCTGATTTAATTAATCAGGACACTAAGGAGTGGAAGGTGAATGTCATTGATAATTTGTTCTATGGCTTTGAAGCAGCCCTTATTAAAAATATGCCCCTTTGCCGATCCATACAGGATGATGTCCTCATTTGGCCTTTTAACCCCGATGGAGTCTATTCTGTCAAATCCGGGTACAGATATCTTCATGAGCAACAGCAACACGGCCTGCCTGGACCTTCAGACAATTCGATGCTCACGCCTCTTTGGAAGAAAATTTGGGGACTTCAAGTTCCAAATAAAGTCAAGCACCTGGCTTGGAAGGCTTGTAAGGATTCATTGCCAACCAAGACTAATCTAATCCGCAGAAAGGTCATTACTGAGGGCTACTGTGATGTTTGCAAATTGCAGCAGGAGGATGTGGTTCATGCATTGTTCCTTTGCCCAGCTTTGCAACCCGTTTGGAGGTCTCGAACTCAATGGAATCACAGCACGCTTCAAGCGTGCTCCTCTTTCACTGATATATTTGAACTCATTTTTGCAGGAAATAAGGAGCCCGATCTTTTTGCGGCTGTGCTATGGACACTTTGGAACAGGAGGAATAATTTGCGCTTGGGCAAGCCTGCACTCTCACTTGGTCAGGTGGTTGAATTTGCTCAAGACCGAATCCTGGAGCGAGCTTCTTGCAACATTAGCTTTCAACAACCTCAACCCCATCAAGTAGCAGCTTGGCAGGCACCGGTTCAAGATGCTTATAAAGTCAACTTCGATGGTGCGATTTTTGCTGAACAGGGACTTGCTGGTTTGGGCGTTGTGATTCGTAATGACCATGGACTGATCATGGCTTCTCTTACTCAGCAAATACCTCTTCCCGGTTCAGTTATAGAGGTGGAAGTCTTGGCAGCACGGAAAGCATTGGAGCTTACACTTGAACTTGGCTTTGACAACATCACTCTTGAAGGGGACTCTGAAGTGTTGATCAAATCTTTGGCGAAGGGTGGCAATTCTCTGGCTTACTATGGTCACTTACTTGCTGACATTCATATGCTCATGGCTCGGTTCTCATTGATTAGTTTATCTCATGTTAGGAGACATTGTAATAGTTTGGCACATGCATTAGCTCGACGAGCATCCTCTACTCCTGATTTGTCAATCTGGATGGAAGAAATACCACCAGATCTTAACTCTGTTTACATGGCTGATTTGAGTGGCCTAAGCTAATAATATTTTATTGTCTTGATTCTCAAAAAAAAAAAAAACTAGTTTTTAAGATTTTTTTTTTTTTTTTTAGACAAGAGACTTTGCTAATTTAGCTAACTAAAATTCACTATAGTAATATATAAAAGTATAATAAATTTAAAGTAGGTCATTCTATATTTCTATGTTTATGTGCATGACTCTGCATGTATATATATTTGACACAAAATCAATATATATATATATATATATAGTAGGAACCTTTTTTTTTTTTTTTTTTTTGAGAAACAACACTGTGATTTTATTTATGAAGCCATCGTGGCAAGGATTACATTGGATAAGTGTGGAGGAACATTCTTCATCCATACCGTATGCTTGCTAATATGTCTCGCATATCTAGCAATTTTATGGGCTAAAGTATTACACTGTCTTCGCACAAAACTGAACTCTATTGCTGCAAAACCTTCTACCAACATCTTGACCTCCTCTAGAAGGTGTCCGTAGTCAGCCAAAGAAGGGAGACCACTCCGCATTGCCTCAATTGCAATTTTTGACTCTCCCTCCAGGATGATAGAATTGTGACCGAGCTCCATAGGGAGTTTAAGAGCTTTGATAGTAGCAATTACTTTGACTGCCACTCTGGAATGAGGAAACCTGTCTGCATTGAAGCCAATATCAAACCGTTTCTGTCTTGAATAACCACTGCTGCTCTTGCTAGATTCTGGTCTTGAAAACATGCTCCATCAAAATTTACCTTGATGTCTGGCCAAGGTAGAGGTCTGTCGATTGGATTTGGAGAGTGTGGAGTGGTTTGGTCTGGGGTCTTGGGAGTAAAGAGCACACAAAATCTGCTCTAAGTGACCTCACCATCTGATGGATTTGCTGGACTGGGAATGGGTTTGGGCTGGTTCGTACTGCATTCTTTCTGAGCCAAACTGTCCATACAACTGTTGCGAAGAAAGCCAAGTCTTTGCCTTTCTCCACAACGTGTTCAACCAGCTCCTTGAATGTACCAAAATTCTCTGTTTCGCGAAACTCCCACTCCCTCTGCTGCTCCCATACTGAGCCAAGAAGAGGACACGACCATAAGGCATGCATCTTGTCCTCAACCTCAGTGTTGCACTGTTCACAGCAGTCTTCCATTACAATCTTACGCCGTTTGAGGTTACATTTTGTTAGGCATTCTTGACAGCTCGCCAAAGGAAGTTCCGGATTTTTGGTTGGGTTTTCAGCCCCCACACCCTCTTCCATAATCCATTAACATCCAGGTGGTAGTCATTGTTGTCCAAACTTTAGGCCTTGTACAGAAACCTGTATCCTGACTTTACTGTATAGGAACCTGATGGAGTAAAGGGCCAAAATAATCTGTCATCGACCTACCTTGAGCATAACGGAATGGACTCAATCATAGAGATATTCCTTGCTAAGAATAGTTGCTACAGAAGCTCAGAGTTCCACTCATTTGTACCAGGTTTGATCAAATCCGCTACTTTCATATTCTCAAGTCCTAATGCAACATGTGATGTCACAAAGGGTAGAAATTTAAAAGGCAGCCACGGGTCTCTCCACACATTAATACTCTCCCCATCACCCACCCTCCACCTCAAGCCTTCCATCAACACATACCTCCCCCTTAGTAAACTCCTCCAAGCATATGACCCCGTTCGTGATTGTGGTGCTTCCAAGATAATTCCATGAGGTAAGAACTTTGGTTTGAAAACTCTATATAGTAGTGAGTTTTTATTTTGGAGGAGCCTCCACGCTTGTTTAGTCTAGGATTTTGTCATGTGGATCTATTTATTAAGCTTTTATCTAAACTAAGTTTGCATTTATACCAAATTGTTATTTTATGGAATATGCTTATGGAATAAATGAATATACTAATTATCTATAGGGTTGCACATTTTTTGTAGTGTCACTATCTCTCTCTCATGTGGAGACGAAAACAACCATTTACTGCAGGCATAATGCCATTTACATGATGATAAAGTTTAGCTACAAAATTAGTTGTAGCCTAAAACTACAACCTTACTCAATAAAATAAACATTACTACATATTTTGAAAATCTAACCATTGAATTGCATGTTCATTACGCTCTTAATACACATGTCAAATTTTGTGTTAATCGAATATTATTTACTATATGATCTATAAGCTTATATTTTATGCATAATTTTAAATTGCAAAAACTTGCAATTTAAACAATTTATTAATGACATAGTTATAGATTTTTAATTTTCTAGAAATTTTGCAAGCGTGGAGTATATAAGAAGAAGACATAATATAATGGTAGATTTGTCAAAATTCATTTCCAATAAAAAGATATTGAGTAAGGTTGTAACCTTATGCTACAACTAATTTAGTAGCTAAACTTTGTTATTTACATAAAATAGGTGTCAATGAAAATTTTCCTCTCACCATATAGGTTGCTTCATTAATGGTTGTTAGGGTGTGTTTGTATAGACTATTGCAAAAAAAAAAATTTGAGTTTAAAATGAGCATTTTAAAAAAGTTATGAAGAGTTGCTTTGTGAAATGAGGTTTTGGGTTTTAAAAATACACTTTTAGGCTCTTAAAATGCCTAACCAAACAGACCATTAATAGATAATGTCCAAGGGTTTAGATTGTGATGATTTATAAAGTTTAGAATTTAATATGGTAAAAAAAAAATAAAACAAGGTTTGATTTGACACAATGAGCAAACTCGGGATATTTTAGGACTTTCCCCTTACATTTTTTTATTAAAATTTAAACTCTATAATTTAGCAATGTTACCCTATCATTTTAAAGTTAACAAATTCAATCTTGAAATTTCATAAATGTAACGCATTAAACCTAGAGTCCAACGATATATCTTCCCTTTTTACAAAATCAACTTGAGATGAAAAAGAAAACCCTGAAGTTCCAAGAGAGATAAAGGGAAGGTTGAACTTGGTTACTTGGTACCTGTTTATCGCGATATGCTTAATTTGTATTGCTAATGACTTCGATCCGTATAATGCCATAATTGGCTCTTCTTTCACGGCTCTATTAGACCATTACTATATTTTCTCGAATAGTAATTTTGTAATGGGATTTTTTTTTTTTTTTTTAAACTCAATTGTACAGCGGAGAGCAAAAATTAAAACATTGAATTTTTTTTTTTTTTAGATACAAGATAGAATTATACTCTAGTATAATCTAAGTGTATATATATGTGAAACTCTCTCCTAAAGACTTGAACCCTAGCCCTTACTCTCCGCACTCCACAAGCACTTATACTTGTGGAGTGACCATCGCACCAAGGGTGTACAATAGTAACATTGAATTTTTTGAAAATACTAAAAGATGCTAACCAATTGAATTACAAAACTCTTGATATTTTATCATGAGAATTGAAGCCTATTATTCTGTGTATATAATATAAGCGTTACTTTTAACCCAAAAAAATATATATAAGCGTTACTTTTCTTTACGTGGCCAAATTAACTCCTACGCAATTAGCTACAGCCCCCAAAGGCCCAAACTTGATGCATATGGGAAGATAGAGGACCTTTGATCTAGCTAGGTGAGTAGGTGTTTTAATTTTGTTCTTTTACTTGTCTTTATTTTGTGTCTTGCTCAGTTGTTATTATTATTATTTTTTTCAAGTAGCCAATTATTTGATCACGTGAGTAGGTGTTTTTTTTTTTTTTTTTTTTTTTTTTTTTGAGAAAGAAAGACATGAACCTTTATTAACTGAAGCAAGCTAAATCAGCTTATACAAAATACTGAATGTGTGGTGGAACATCCTCCATCCACACTAAAAAATCTGGTATGCTAATAGCGTATTTAGCCAGATTATGTGCTACAGAATTGCCTTCTCTTTTTGTATGAGAGTAAAGCAATGTGTCAAAACTGTGAGAAAACAAACTAATATCCTCCAGTAAAAGACCTGAAGGAGTAAAAGGATAATCACACTCTCTCAATGCTTTAATGACAGCCAAAGAATCTCCCTCAAGTACAGCACCCCTCACACCCAACTCGCTTGCAAAAGCTAAGGTGGTTGCTGCTGCCATAGCTTCGATCTCTGTCGCGCTGTAAGCTTGGAGTAACCTCTTTGAACAAGAGCCCAACACCAACCCCTGTTCATTCCGGACCACCACACCAATCCCGGATTTATTTTCCTTTGAGAACACTGCTCCGTCGAAATTTATTTTAGCCACGTTCACTGGAGGAGGCCGCCATTTTATCTGCAAACGGTGACTACGAGGTGCAACCTGTACATTCGTATCTGCTATCCTGGAGTGGTACTCAGCCAAAGCATTTCGTGCTACCTTAGCAACTTGATGAAGCGTTGTTGCCGCTGCTCGGACCCGGACTTGATTGCGTTGCTGCCAGATTGACCAGGCCGTAAACACGAAGAGCTCGAGGTGTTTTCCTTCTGCAGCAATCCACGACACCAGCTCTTTAAAATCACCAAACTCTACATGGTTTCTGAAATTCCACAAGCTCAGATCAGCCCACACAATATCAACCTCTGAACAAGACCATAGCGCATGTAGTGAACTTTCCGTTTCAGTTCTGCACCTGTCACAAGATGGATCGGTGATGATGGTCCTTTTCACCAGAGCTTGCTTAGTTGGAATTGCATCACGACAGGCCCTCCATACAAAATTCTTCATCTTTTGCGGCACACGCATAGTCCAAACTGCTCTCCACATCTTTTTGTCTCGCAGCGGTGGAACATGGTGCGTGTCCAACTGTTCAGCTTCTTCCTTGAGGAATCTATAGCCTGACTTACAGCTGTATACACCATTGCTCGACCAAGGCCAGTAGAGAACATCCTCTGTTACCTTCTTGCTCAATGGGATTTTTTTTATCAGTTCCGCATCTTCCTCCACGAACAGTCCATCCATCAAGTCTGTGTGCCATTGTCGTGTGCTGGGGTCAATGAGACAACTCACTGTGGAGAGTTCATAATCCTCAATGGTGCATGTGGGTAGGTATGGACGATGTTTCCTTGGTAACCACCTATGCTGCCATATGTTTACTTTCTCACCATTCCCTATCCTCCATCGTGATCCCCTTTTTATAGCTTCCCTTCCAACTAAAATACTCTTCCAAGCATAGGACCCCATTCTTGAATCCGAAGCCTCCATGATTGTGGAATTAGGGAAAAAGCGTGCCTTGAAAACCTTGTGGAAAAGCGAGTCTTGGTTATGCAAAAGTCTCCAAGCTTGTTTTGCTAGCAAAGAATCATTAAACATGGCTAAGTCTCTAAATCCCATCCCACCTACTGTTTTTGATTTTGTCATCTCATCCCACTTCACCCAGTGTACTTTCCTTCGATCACCTTGTTGTCCCCACCAAAATCTCTTGATTAACACTTCAATTTCATTGCACAAACCAATGGGTAATTTAAAGCATCCCATAGTGTAAGTTGGGATAGCCTGGATGACTGCTTTCAACAATACCTCCCTACCAGCTTGAGACAGTAATTTCCCTTCCCACCCTTGCAACTTCCTCCACACCCTCTCCTTAATGTAACTAAAGCTGGCTTTTTTACCTCTCCCTACAAGCGACGGAAGCCCCAAATATCTCTCATATTGCATAATTTCTGGAACACCCAAGGCCACCTTGATTTCATGCTTCACATCGTTGGAAGTGTTTTTGCTAAAAAATAGTGATGTCTTACTCCTATTAACCTTTTGACCCGAAGCCATCTCATATTTTTTCAAAATATCCAAGACCTTTCCACATTCCTCCATAGTTGACCTGCAAAAGAGTAAACTATCATCTGCAAAGAGCAGATGGGTTAGTTTTGGTCCTCTCCTACAAAGAGAAAACCCATGTATATCTCCATTACTTTCTGCTTTCTTAATAAGCCCATGCAGCCCTTCTGTACAAAGCAAGAAAAGAAAATGGGACAGTGGGTCATCCTGTCTAATCCCACGGGTAGGTTGGATCATGCCACAAGGTTCACCATTAACAAGGATCGAATAGGTGATTGTTTTGACACACCCCATAATCAAATGTACCCATCTGTCATTGAAACCCAACTTTTTCATTAGTTGTTCAAGAAAGTCCCAATCCACCCGATCATAGGCCTTACTCATGTCTAGTTTTAAAGCCATAAACCCATGAGTAGTAGACTTATAATTTTGTAGGCTATGCAAAGTCTCAAAAGCTACAAGAATATTATCAGATATAAGTCTATCCTTAGTAAAGGCCGATTGGTGTTCAGTGATAATGTGTGGCATTAATTTTTTCAAACGGTTTGCTAGGACTTTTGAGTAAATCTTATACAAAATATTACAAAGACTAATGGGGCGATATTGGTGAGCATGCTCAGGATTGTGAATTTTTGGGATGAGGGCAATAAAAGTGTGGTTTAGAGGAGTTGGCAAGATACCTGAATTCAACCATACCAAAATAGAAGAGGTAACATCATGGCTAACTGTGCCCCAAAAATGCTGGTAAAAAAGTGGTGGCATTCCATCCGGTCCAGGAGCTTTCAGAGGCGCCATCTGTTTTAAAGCAGCATCTACTTCTTGCTCACTAAAATCTTGGCCTAACATAGCATTCATATCCTCATCAATGATGGTAGGTAAACATGATAGCACTTCATGGGACCCATTCGGCACACTTGCAGCAAAAAGATCTTGGAAATATTTCACTAACACTTCGGCTTTATCACTTTGCTGCTCCCTCCAATTTCCTTCCTCATCTCTAATTCCCTCCACCTTATTTCTTCTATATCTTCTTGTTGCCCAACTGTGGAAGTATTTTGTATTTCTGTCCCCTTGCCTTGCCCATAATAATCTCGACCTTTGAGCCCACATGATAGATTCTCTATCTAACAAAACATCAATCTCCTTTTTCAGCTGCAAAACCCGAAAGTTACTACCACTAGCCATGGCCATAGATTCGGCCTTTGTGAGCAACTTCCTCAATCGAGCCAATTCACTTCTCACATTCCCAAAAACATTTTTGTCCCACCAAGCCAAGTCCTTGCCACATTTTTCAATTTAAGCCAACACATCACCACCAAAACTGAGATCTTCACCACTACTCCAAGCTGAAAAAACAACTTCCTCACATTCCCTATTTGACAACCACATCTCCTCAAAGCGGAAAATTTTTTTCCGCTTAGAAAGATCCAAATCAGAGAGAACAACATGGATAGGAATATGGTCTGATGAATCGCACCTCAAATGATAAACCTTTGATCCTGGGAATTTCAAGAACCAACTACTAGTAGCCAAGCATCTATCAAGACGTTCCCAAATGGAATTACCATTTTCAAAATGCCTACTCCAAGTGTATTTTGAGCCCTCATAGCCCAAATCCATGAAACCACACTCATCAATCACTTCCCTGAACATCTGCATTTGGGCATGTGGACGAGTTGCACCACCCAATTTTTCATCCTGTCGGATAATTTCATTGAAATCACCACAACACAACCATGGTACTTCCCTTCTTGAATTCAAACTTCTAAGTTTTTCCCACGCCTCTTGTCTTCTTGCTGTGTCTGGTTCACCATAGAAACCTGTAAACCGCCATTCACTTTCCATATTTTTGTTAATGACTGCATCAATATAATACTTGTCCGACCCCTCAACTAACAGATTAATTGATGATCTCCAATAAAGAACCAAACCACCACTTCTGCCCACTCTCGGTACCACCCACTTGTGATCAAAATTTATACTATTCTGAATAAATTCTAGCCTTGCTTCATCTGTTAGTGTCTCGGCTAAAAACACAACAGAGGGATCTTTTGCTTGTACAAGTTCTCCGAGCTCTCTTCCTGTACGTGGGTTCCCAAGCCCACGACAGTTCCACACTAAGCAACTCATTGCTCTTGGCGGGGCTGATAATCAGCCTCCACCAATATGAAATTTGTGTGATCATCATCATGCGAAGTTTGGACACGTTTGGTAGACAAACCATTCTCTTCTTCAATTCCTTCTATAATTCTTTTCTGACCCGAGAGTTTCTGCCACTTGACTGGAGTAACAGGAACAGATTCTCTAGTTTTTCTTGTCCACACGGGGAGAACACGTCTATTCTCAAGTGGCGAAGAAACCCTATTCTGAATAAATTCTAGCCTTGCTTCATCTGTTAGTGTCTCGGCTAAAAACACAACAGAGGGATCTTTTGCCCGTACAAGTTCTCTAAGCTCTCTTCCTGTACGTGGGTTCCCAAGCCCATGACAGTTCCACACTAAGCAACTCATTGCTCTTGGCGGGGCTGATAATCAGCCTCCACCAATATGAAATTTGTGTGATCATCATCATGCGAAGTTTGGACACGTTTGGTAGACAAACCATCCTCTTCTTCAATTCCTTCTATAATTCTTTTCTGACCCGAGAGTTTCTGCCACTTGACTGGAGTAACAGGAACAGATTCTCTAGTTTTTCTTGTCCACACGGGGAGAACACGTCTATTCTCAAGTGGCGAAGAAACCCTAGCCGTGATATTAGATGCACATGACTTGGAAGGCAACTCATTAGAATCACTTAAAGCCTCACGTGATTTTGATTTATTGCACAAATCCTCCACTGACACAACTTCCCCAAAATTTCGTAGACCCTCATCAATACCATTAACAGCCGAATCCATTCCACTTAATTTTGATTTATTGCACACTTCTTCCATCGACACAGCTTTTTCAAACCTGCATAAATCCTCATCATTAACATTTAAGGCCGAATCTACCTCAACGTGCTCCAAAAAATCACCAACAGTTACGGGATTTGCTGGGATTGCTGAGCTGGTTTCAGTTGTTGACAAGGATTTAATTCCTTCAGTTTCGGTATGCACTGATTGGGCATTAAATTGCTCTGCGTAACGTCTCTCTCCTTCCTGTGTGTTCACCGGTTCAGCTACCTTGTCGGAGATTGGTGGCTGACTTGAAGTCCGGTCCGTGGAAGTAGCACTGTTGGCCTTCTTTTTCTCTGCGTAAAAACCTAGGACGTTTATCACGTTCTTTCTTGCCACAACAAATGGTGGAGCTCGGAGGTAAGGACCGAACTCTCTCTGCTCTGGTTTCAAAGTCCCTTCGCTCTCAATCCAAAGGTCACAGTCCCTATCGTCGTGAGTTAGCCGACCGCACCAATAGCATATGTTTGGTAGTCTTTCATACTTGAAAGATACCCATACTTCATTCCCATCGGTCAGAGAGATAAGGCGCCCACGGCATAGGGGCAGAGATAGATCAATAGATACATGAAGTCTTATAAAATTCCCAGCATCAAACAGCTTAGTATCAGAGGGTTTAGTCACATCTCCAACAACTTCACAAATCTTAACCCCCGCTTCAAAACTCATGTATTTAAGTGGAATGCCATGAACCTGCACCCAAATAGTTGTTCTTTCAAATTTAATGTCCTGCAAGGGAGAACTACCATCGTATTTCTGCATGACTACCAAATGCTTGTCGAAACTCCAAGGTTCGCTTGCAATAATTCTGTCGACATCCCTCTCATTGTCGAATGTGAACAGAAGTTTATGGTCACCAAACCGCTTGATTTTAAATCCGTTCTTAGCCCTCCAAAGAGGCGTAAATGTTCGAGCTATAACCTCCACGTTAATAGCCCTCTTTGTCAAGAATTGTGCAGCAATGGAAAACTCAGTGATTCTATGAGCATAAGTGAGACTGCAACCTGGGCCCTCTCTGTCGGATAAAGTGAGCTTTTTCCAAGAGTGAGCCAGATCGTCCATAGTGTTTTTCCCCTCAAACTATTTCCCAAATCCCCTGAAAGAGAACCCCAACAAGCCTAGGAAGAGCCTTGCAATTCCCAGGAGACTACTAAACACCTTCTACGAAGGGACAAACAATTCTACACTGGAAGGGAGGCAGGCAAGATAGCTACGTCCCTAGTCAAAGAGAAACCCAAGTTGTTGTGTGTAACTTGTCAACAAATCACCCAACAAAATGCTGATACGTGAGTAGGTGTTTTAATTTTGTTCTTTCACTTGTTTTTATTTTGTGTCTTGTTCAGTTGTTATTATTATTTTTTTTTTCAATTAGCCAATTACATGATCATGTTTTTGACAATTCAAATCAGCAATTCACCAAACACATAAGAAATAATCATAAAGTAAGAAACACAACGATATGATGACAATGTGAAAAATCAATGGAGAACGACTCTAAAGGAAAATCCACTACAAAGGATATTACTGCCCAAAAATGGAATCCACTATATGAACAGAAGTTTTATAATCTAGTTCATACCCATGACCCTAGACGCTACTCGGTAGTTTAACTTACTAACATGACCCCACGCCACCTTTAAACCTTTTGAACTCCTCTATATGAATCCCTTCTTCACGAACCTCGTTTGTGATCATGTTCAGACCTCTACCAACTCCCTCCTTGAAGATTTGATCTCCACAACAGCAATATTGGGATGAAGGCTCTTTGTTTTCAAACTTTGATCTCACTAATATGAAACAACCCAAAGGAATATGGATTCACCATGATGGAGGCTACAAATTTCTCTTTGAATAGTTTAGGGTTTCTACCTCTCCAATCACTATAAAAGTCATGTATATAAGAGTCTGTTGATGGTCATTTTCGCTAAGAAATTCCATAAGCCCAATACAAGCCAACGCTGACCTCTTATTGGACCTAATTCATGTATTTTATCTCATTTAAGAGGCCTAATTCATGTATTTTATCTCATTTTATTTTCTTCTGTATGGCCCAAGCCATGTGACTTAATGGGGACTTAAAGGAATGTGGTTTAGGGGTATGTGTAGGTTTTTTTTTGGGACCATTTTCATAAGCCCAAAACGTAGGTCTTGCTAAGTGGGTTAGGGCCACTTGCAAAACCTAGAGTTTATAAAGGAGGCCACATGCCTACAATTTTCACTCAAATGGAAACCTGTAGCTCTTGCTCTATGTTAACGAAATTTCAGATAATCATTTTAGGTCCCCTAGAGCACTTTGATTTATGGCTGACTTTTGATGCATCTTGTCACATAGAGTTGCTTCCCAAGGGGTCGAATGAGCTGGGAATATGCAAACCAAATGACCAATCACATTTAGTCAAAGTCTTTCCATAATTATGACAAAAACGAAGGTGGATCTAAACCTTACCACTAACTATTTTAACACCATAAAGGTCCTTGGCCTCTCTCATTATCCATAGACCAATTCTTAAGGACATCCCAAACCTACTATAAAACCTCTTCATCAAATCTAACACAATCTAATATAAGATCATCCATTGAAACACTACTTTTAGAACAAAAGCCCACGTAGCAACTTAGCAGTAGTATTCTGAGGTCTTGAGGTGAAAGTGGAAGCATAGAATAGTCTTCTCTCTCTCTCTCTCTCCACCTCTATTAAATTCTCATTCTTGCTATATGTGTGAAACAATTTCTGATTTAATGTATTATGCATATTTATCCACCCTTTGTTGTCTAGCACTTTTATTTCACTCTTGATTAGCTTTTATTTATTGAATATTAGAATTTTGGGCTTGACTCTTCCTACTTTATCACATTTTAAAGAACCCAAGGGGAGTTTGGGGCTTATTTCTCCATTTTTTTGCCCTTTTCACAGACCGTCCCCTGACATAGTCTTTATATAGTAGACTTTGTAGGGTTTCAAAACTCATAGCACCGATGTAATTAAAATTCAGGAAACTTAATTTTTTATCTTCGATCAATCAAGCTGGATTGAAGAGCCAAAATCCTCGTTCGATTGATCAATCAGTGATTGAAAGTTTGTAGAAACTTTGATTTCGATCAATCGAGAGTCTAGCAAATGGCAAATGAACACCTAGCAGAATGTCTTGTTTAAGCTGCATCTTGACACTTTGATCTTAGATATAACTGAATGACAGTTACAAACACATCAAAGATTACATTGTTATGGAATTTGCCAAACGTAGAACTTAAATACTCTTTTGTCGGTTGTTTTGTTTCCTTGCCTTTGCCAAAAATTACAAAAAAGTAAGAAAAAAGAAAACCCACTTGAACTTCCTTTAAAATTAACAAATGCAATTTCAAATCCTACCTCTTGATATATAAGAAAAGAAATAACAAATATAGGTTTTTTTTTATTAAAAAAAAAAATCAGCGTACGACTGAATCTTGACATGAGATATTGACATTAGCCAAACATAGTGTGTCATACTCTTCACTGGGGAACTTATACTGGACTAAATTGACAGCCATTCTGGGATTGGGTATCTTCAACTATATCAGATAGTGAGATTTTCATGAATGTATGCAAATGTCCCACTCCCAGTTACAGTACCTCCTATGTCTGGGAATGTTACACAGTCAGGAAGTGGCTTCACCTTGCCTGTTCTATCAACTTCGACTGGATACTTTAATAGGTGACCCTTCATTTCTGTTACCTCATCAGCTGCATATTGTCTCCAGTTGAGCTCGCTCAAGGACCTTACCTGCCTCACACATTCGAGGCTCTCCGGTTGCTTGAAACATTCTTCGAGAGCTCCAATGTGCTCTGCCCATAATGACATTCTATATCCATATATCTGCATCCATACACAAGAAGACAGTGGTGAATTAGAGAAATCAAAATATGAATGCCGATAGCACTTTGCTTTCTGTGTACTGAAAATGGATCTTAAGACAATATTAATCTTATACTTTGCGAGGTGAGCATCAATAGTGACTGACCAATGTCATGTCTAGCACATCCAGATTCTTGAAGCTATAATAATATCCACGTTTGATTTGACAATATTTTTGAGAATGAGATTTTTATGTTTGACTTATTCCTAGAAAATTTGAAGAATTGCCTTTTGTTTTTTCCCCTCTAAAGTTGTTCTGGATAAGATATCCTTGAAATATATACTGTATATACTATATACTCTGATTTTCCTTAAATTAACAATTACATTAACTCAAAAACCTTAAATAAAATGAGGGCGAAAAACCTTACATAGGATAAACACCTTGTATTAATTAGTTGTACATATAAATTGATTCACTTTGCCCAGAAATAAAAAATAAAAAAAGAAGAAGCTAGGACGTAGAATAAAGCATTAATCTGACATGGCTGTGTTTTATTGGAGGGTGTAACAAAGTCTTTTACATTGCATCTGGATGGAATTTAATCTATTGTAGGAATGTGGTTGCTTGTGCGAATTCCTACTTCCTTGGAATTTATTTTCAATCTCACTTATAAAATAACTAGCATTTAAAATGGATTAAACCAAAAATAAAATAAAAAAATCAAACACATAGCATACTATAATTTGTGGAAAATAAAGTGCAACACAAAAAGTAAAATAGAGAATTTGTACGAGAAGGTTTGTATTCACTTCATTAAGATATTTACTACAGTCAACAAAAGAATAAATTGGTTTAGGTGACACATGTCAAACACTTGTCACGTATCCACATCTCAATAGGTCTAGAACATAAGAACATTGGACCCAATCCTTGCCTTCAAAAGAATGTCTAGAAATAAACTTATGATTCCCAAAAATCTTGAGCCGTTGAAATTTAAAAGCATTTTTCAAAAAAAATCCTGCAAATTTGTAGCCAAGGCCACACTCAAAACAATTTTTTTTTTCTTTTTTTCTTTTTTGGTTAAGTACTTATGGCTTTGAGACTTTGATAATCACAAACTTAGACAACCGAACAGCCATTCAGATCAAAAAGATGAACAAGTACTCATAACATGCCATACGTAATTTGCAGATGTGGCTCATGAAATTTCAATGCTCACACAATAAAAAAAAATAAAAAAAAATAAAAATCATTCAAGAAGATTTTGCAATGAATTACTATTTTATCATGCCAATAAATTCTTCCTCAACTTTAATGAAACTTAACGAAATCGTTTTCCCTATACTAGTAGCGCTCTAGTACACATAGCATCTTTTACATGTAAATTTATGCAGACATATCTAGCAGCGAAGTAAATGCAGAGAGTTCTATTTTGTTAAGCTTACCTGTCCATGTGGACTAGAATCTTTGCTTGCCCAGGTATGGTAAGGCTGATATGCACCCATTGCTATCTCAGTGTCTCTGATTCCTTCCATGGACCGTTGATTGATATTTGCAGATCCCAATATCACATACTCATCATCCACTATCATACCTTTGGAGTGAACATAAACCATAAAACGCCTACTCCTCTTAGCAAGTGCCTACATAACCAACATACAGTACACTTCAGCAAGACTGAAACAGGTGAGAGAATGATCAACTGTAAATGGAAACTTAACATTTCGGAAAGAGAAAACTGAAAACTGTACTCAGGCAGCTAAGGGAAATACTTGAGGAGTCATTACTGCAGTGGAATCTTCTGCATCTAAACTTTCTTCCCTATCTGGTGCCTCACGATTGCCCAGGCAAAAGAAATTCAAATAGTCTTGTGGCTCATACTTGGTCTCAAGTCCAACCTCCATTAAAGCATTATAAATCATTTCATACATCATTTGCATTGTTTTATGCTGCAGATATCAAAATAAAATCAGATGAAAAATATGTGGCAATAAACTCACAAACATTAGTGTTTCTTCTAACTAATAGACATGATCAAACGACAACTGCATGCATCAAACGGGAAAAGAGAATGAAAATTTACCTGCCAATAGAGAATCTGCTGCCTGACAATGCTTGCAGCTTCTGGCCACATTGGGATAATGATATATGAAGAGAACCTCTGATTCACTTTTATTTTGTTAACAATTTTGAGAGCAATTTCAATTGGTATCAAATTGTTAGCACCTGCAGACAAAAGTATGCTGAATTGCTTATAACCATGAATTCAATGATGTTCCCATCCCAACCATGTTTTTAATCCTTCTCCAATATCCTCTAAGTAATTGAAAGAGCATTCATGATTACCAAGCCTTGGAATCTGTGCCCTAGTCCCTGAGATTATATAAAAGGCTTGCTTAGGTCATTATAAAAGAGAGAGAGATTTCTGTATGTGCTAAGGGTTACTATACCAAGAAGCGTCGAAGATTTATTTGGTGTTTCAAGTGGAAGCTTTTGTACCAACTACAACAATCAAGCTGTTGCCATGGTGTTACTTGAAGTCCTACTATATGTACCAGTACTAGGATCAAATATATTCTTGTATTATGTACTTCCATTTTACTATAGTGGACTCTTCGGTTGGGTTGTTATTTATGATTTGGTTGTGTACTTATTTCACTGAATTGGAACTCAATACATAATTGGTAAATTAATCAAGTTAGTTAATTAAGTTGAAACCAATCAACTAGAGTCTAAATAACTATCAAAATATAATATTTTTTCTAATTAAATTTATGACAATTGGATCATCCCGTTCCATATTAGTAATAGATAGACAAGGACTGAAACATTCAACACAGAAATGGAATCACTTTGAATACCATTTCCGTGCTTTCAACGAAATTTCATGGAAGGAAAAAAGTAGTAGAGGATGAATTTTCAAGTAAGATGTTCTAAAGGAACAGAATTATGCCTCTCACTTCTTTATTCTTAACCTCATATGTCAGAGTTCCTCACCTAAGTTTTTGTGAGAATCCCAATTGTATGATGACCCAAGGAAGTATTGGTTCTCAATATATATGAATTTTTGGGCAGCACGGATTGCCTTCACATATGCTGTATGTATGCTCATGTCAATCAGTACATTCTTCCCACATAAAAGGTTCTGTTACAACACCACAAACATATCGGTTCATAACCTTCACTGGGAACATAATCAAATGCCTTATTTTAATAAGCAAGCTGAAAATCCAAAGATTTTTCTCACCCTGCTAGTAGCATATTTTGGGTCCTCAGGAAATCCTTTCACAGAATTGGAATCAATTGAGCGAAAAACCTTCACTTGTGACAAATTTTAGTCAAAAAATAAAAAAAAAAATTGAAGAAGAAATCAAGAATTGGAAAATCCAATTCCAATAGAAGATTGACATCCATTTTACCTGTACATGCCAACCCTCTGGATCATTCTGACTTTGGGAAGGAAACTCTGCCTTCCCGATGATGTCAGAAATACTTTCAAGCATAAGTAGAGCATCATCATATGATGATCCTATTAGCTTTTGAACCCCACGAGGTTTTGATTCCTTCAACCAGCGCTCCTCAAAATTGGTGAGGATGTCATATGCAGCTGGACCATCAATACAACAATGCAAATCATGCCATGGTTGTCTTGGACAGCCAACAGTAGGCTCCTATTTCAGTTAGAACCCAAATAAAGGTTAAAGTGGGGGTAAAAAGCCCACATGGTACTCATTATATATTCTAAAGTTGATTTCCTCATGCTCAGCCTTGTCTCTTGCATCTCAGGTGTAAAATAAGACAAAATTAACACAATAGCTAAGAGAACTTTTATAGGGGTAACCACAAGAGTAGCACACTCAACTGCCACCAAGCTTTATGTAATGTAGATTCTGACTCTCCCAATTCCCTTTTATTTTGGGTTTTTTTTTTTTGGGGGGGGGGGATTGTTTCTTTTCTCTGGTGCCACTGACTTATCAATTAAACCAAAAAAAAAAAAAATCAATTGGAAGTAGTTTCAGGGAATTCCCTTTTCATATTGAACAAATCCAATTGTAAATATTTTGAGTTACACTAACAAAGTCATACATGAATGCATGAGTTTGTTAAATAAAATATTCATCTTTGCTAGATATATCATAGGAAAATAATGAGATTCCAAAATCTGTATTAATTACACTTACAGCAATTAAGAAAATTAAATGAATGATTTACCGTGAAGTTGGTGTTACGATAGTCATCTTTGTGCACTGTTTGTAAAGTCCTAAAAAGAGGATGTGTTGGAGTATCATATCGGCCCTTGCATAAATCAAGACCTCCAACAAATGCCATAATCTTTCTTTTACAGTAACCTGCATCAGTATCCACAATCACTGTTTTCTGATGATGACTATAGATTATTCCAGCTTCCTGATAATCAAACATAAGGAAACAAGAGATTCAAAGCAGGTACAAATTCTCAAAATCACATTTGAGAAATAAATGTATGCATGTATATATAAATAAATACATACATATGCATGTCTAAACACACTCTTATACAAATACCATGTTTGTGTGTTTATATGGTACAAATCCATATATATATAAAAATCAAAATAGGTGAACCGATATAAAATCTGAAAAGAAAAATAAAGCAAATTGATGTCAAATGAAAATTCAGAACCACACCACTAAATACAAAAAAGACAAAAAGGACTTAATAGGTTCATCAAAGCAGCATCAAGTAAGATTATGAGACACAATTCTGCAGCTGCTGCTTTCAAACAAATGGCATGTAGTTATACAATTGATAAATATATGGTGACTCATCTATATCAAACCTTCTTTTTGACCAAGCTACGTCCTTTTCCAGCTGATCGGGGGCAGAGTAGCACTTTCACCGAAGAGTGCTTGAAAAAATGGCGAGTCTCCTCATCATTAGTATGCATGATGCCCTCCTACATTTCATAAAAATCAGTGAATACATTGTGATAGATTGTATAGAAAAATAACTACTTGATGCAAGAAATAAATTGACGAGAAAAGAAAGCGAAAAATGATACATTACTATCCTCAAATCGGAATTTTAAACAATAATATGCTACTTAGGTTCAGCCACTTGAATTGCGTTTTACCTTCCTGCCATATAAGTGGACCATACAATTAAAGAGAAAAAAACTCAGCAAAAGATAAATAACGTTAGTGTACAAACACATGTAAACTAGATAATACATTGTCTGATTTGAAATTTCGAATACATTCAGAAGGGTTATTTTGAGGAATAAAACAAAATTGTATTCATATCATAACTACACAAAACAAAAACCTATGTTGATTAGGAAATTCACTAACCATTGTAGCATTTGAAGAAAAAAATTAAAACCCGAAAAGTATAGAATTAAATTAAATCCCAAATTGTGCTAATAATACAATAGAATAGTGGTGACATATACTACTAAAATTTCTTTAGCTCCTTACTCTTTTATGTCCCAAAAAGCTCTTAGAAGTAGGATCATCCCATACAAGGAGCAGCACTCTTACACCTTCTTTTGACTTGGTTTTCAGAAGATCCCCCAGCATGCAATCTATTGCTTTATTAACATCTCGAATCAGTCTAACTGTGTGGTACACCGACCACCCTGCAATGTATATCAAATGGCGGGCTCGAGTTATTGCTTCAAAGATGTCATTCCAACAACTCCTATGTTCATATTGAACATCACCATCAAGCTTCAAATTGGGAAGGCAACCATCATGAATATGCGCATCTTGATATAGTGTCACTTTTCCACCTTTCCTAAGTGGAAAGTAGGTACCTGGGACCCCTTGGCAATCAGGACCTGAATCTACTCCATGATAAATGTTCATTTTATCTACTGGGGTGTACTGAATTGATAAACTCAAGACAGCTCCAGCCTTACAAGGCTTCCCACTGTCATCAAGGATTGGGAAGGTCCCCTCAACTTTCATTCCAGAGCATAATTGCTTCACTGGAATTGTCACAGCACCCATAGTCTCTGAGCCAACAACATAACTGTCTTTGACGACAAAATGCACTTCTGCAGCATAATGTGCAACAGGAACATTAAAATGCTGCATCCAAGCAGGATTCTCATTATTACTAATCACAAAAGTCCTCCCAATTACAGCACCTGATACTGATACTGTGACGTATGGATCGCTAGTTCTGTTATTATCACACAAATGCCCCTCAATTTTGCTGCGAACCTTCACCTTCAATTCGGCAAACTTTTCTCTTAATCTGCTATGTAACGTATCCAAGTTAGGAAGGTTTTTGGCCTCCCTGACCCAGATATCTAAGTTCCCATGTAACAGAAAAACCTTAAGGGAAACCTTGTTGGTCTGAAATGGCACAGCTTGTTGACCCTGAACATGGCTTGAGGCTCCAAATGCTGATGTTTGAGCATATTCAGGTTGAGCCATGAACACTTTTATGCCTCAAAATATGCAATTAAGAACTCAACTTTGGCTGACTTAGCAGATTGAAGAACAACCACACCAGCTAAAAAGTAAACCAAACGACAACAGAAGTCAACATCATAACTTGGAGAATACCCAATAAATATAGGCAATTAATTGTCTTGTTGTTCAACACCAAAAGAAGAATTGGCACTGATAGTTTTAGTCAACTATAAAGAAAGAACTGAAACTAAAATTGATCTATTGGGAGTATTTGACTTCTTCTTTTGTTTTTTTTTTTTTTGTTTTTTTTTTTATTTATTTATAATACTTGGTATGTGACTTGATAACAGGTAATGGTAATGCAAAGATAAAGATTCTACCTAGTGCATATTAAACGGTCTAGAAAAGGTTATGACGGAGAACCTTAACCCATTTTTTGGAGATACCGATTTGCGGTTTCAAACTTGCGACCTGTCGCTTTGGGTGGAAGGGCACTTGTCATTGCACCAAGGGCTGAACTCTAATGGTAATGCTAAGAAGTGAAGCAAAAATAATTGGCCAGATGGGCATGCTGAAATTGATGAAATGAGAGGCGCCAGAAGGGTAACATATAAAATATAATCTTGGGGTTTAGGGAATATATATATGTAATATACTGGGAATATTTGAATGGGTAAACGGAAGTGGAAGAGCAAGAGGACATGATGGGGTTGAAAATCTGAAATTAAGTAAGTTGATGTGGATGAGTAACAATTTGAAAGAGATTGTTGAACGTCCGAGTACAAAGGAGAAAGATGACACTCAAGAGTTATAGATGATTAAATATTAGGCGAATACATCATTTTGGTCCTACATTTTGGGTTATAGTTAATTTGGTCCCTACATTTTTGTAACAATCAATTTGGTTCTTATTATTTTTAATTTACAGCCAATTTGATCCATATCATTAATTCACTAACAAAAATACCTACGTGACAAACATTGTGCACTATTGACACACTTTAAATTTACATGGCAACTAAAATAATAATATTACATGCCACATCATCTAGAAAATTTTTGATTTATTAGCTTTAAAGGGGGAAAAAAAAGATCTAGGAAGAATATGAATCCAGAAATATCCAACCCAAATCTACTTCCAGCATATTCTTTAAGCACATCCAAAAATCAAATGGTTAAAAAGTAATTACAGCCCTGTAAAGCTTCTTGATGAGGGCCTATATAGATCAGACCCGTTTGATTACTTTACATTCTCATATATCCTTCTAGAGCTTGACGTGCTCATCAGTATACATGACGATAAGAGCATCCAAATCGACTTCTCTGAAGCTGAACTTCTTGAATGTCCTCTTCTTAGACTGTCCCACCGCTGCCACAGCCACTTCAGTCTCAACGTCCACCTGAAACAAACTCACATAGAGAGAGAGAGAGAGAGAGAGAGAGAGAGAGAGGAATTAGTGGTGGGATTTGCTTAAAGAATTTGTTGTTTATGTTTGCTTTTTGTGTTCTTTGCTTAACGTAATTGTGACCAAGGAATTGGAAAATGGACTTTTGGATTTCATATATGCTATTGCTTGATTGATTTAGTGCTGAATGATGAGAGATTTGTGGATTTGGGTTTGATTTTTTTGGGTTCATGTTCTTCCCATAACTAAATTTTTTTTTTTTCCCCTTAAAAAGTGATAAATCAAAATTTTCCAATGTTAGTGACGTGACATTTAATATTATTATTTTAGTTGTCACGTAAGTTTAAAGTGTGCAAACAGTGCACACTTTTTGTCACATAGGTGTTTCTGTTAATAAGTTAACTGCAAATTGAATATAAATTAAAAATAACAAAGATCAAATTAATTATTACAGAAATGTAGTGACCAAATTGAATAGAGATTAAAAATAATAAAGACTAAATTAATTGTTACAAAAATGTAAGGACTAAATTGACTATGACCCCAAAATATAGGAATCAAAATGGTATTTTCGCCTAAATATTAACAAGTGTGAACTGGGAACTGCTATTAAAACCTCAATTAGTAGCACTCACAGAGAGAGAGAGAGAGACCGTTGAAAATAGTTGATGAGTTGTTTGAATGCAAGGTATCAACTATCAAGGAGACAATGAATAGTTTTCGGAAAGCAACGAATAGCTTTATATTATTTATTATTCATCTGTTTGGTTTAACATTGACTAATTATCTATCCGATAAGGATTGATAATTTAATTAATTTATTAAAATGAATATTTAAGACATTGTTATAGGAGACTAATAACCCGAAAAAAGAACAGACTTCTCCAAAAACATGCTTGCTTTCTTGATGGTAATGTAATACTTGGTCTTTGATACCTTAAAACATCTCATGTGAAGTGTGGGGATATGTGAAACTTTTGGTGACCAAAGCTAGTGATGAAACTACGCTCAGATCGGGAACATGGCCCCCCTTGGATTTTTAATTTTGATAAATATTAAAGATATAATACATAAAAATTTCAAATTACATTTCAAAATAATTATATTTGACTCCTTCAAATATTAAAATTAGTCAACACAACCCCATAAGCAAATGCATCCCATTCTCACTCTACATTGTGCAAAAGTTTTGTATGCGCTCGGCGCATGAGATACCTTCTCCCATACTGTGAGATCAAGTATGTCTTTGTGGGGTAAGGGCGTAGTTAGAAATTGTTTGGGGGAGCTAACTTATAATACTAATTTATTAGCTTATACAAACTTTCATAAATATGCATCATTCGACTAATTCAAATATTTTTTTAATAACATCATTAAACTAGCTCAAATATTTGGGAAGGCCAAGTCTCATTTTTGTAGGCTAATAATTAAAATGTTAAATATTTATATATAATATTAAAATATTTTTAAAATTTTTGGAGAGGCCATGGCCCCCCACTCATACATGTAGCTCTGCCCTTGTTGTGGGGTGTGTATTTTTTTTTTTTTTTTACTTTTCATACACTTAAAAAACATATTGATTAATTATTTATACTTTTCTTTTATTCCTACTCCAATAACTTGTGTTGTTAAGTTGTTTGGTTTTGACTGCTTGTTGTTTAGGATTCAAAGTTAAAAGTGTGGGTAATTTTTTTCCTTGACAATGCTACTTAGTTTTTAATTAGTTTTTTAGTTCAAAAAATATTTGGAATATAATTAGATAATAAATATGATTTTACTTGATTGGTAAGTTATGGGAAACCTAACTACAAAATTTGATCTTTCTTCTGAAGAAAATTGCAAATAATTCAAAAACATTTTTTTTTTTTTTTTGTCTTTCTTTTATTGATTGGTCAAAAAAATATATATTTAGAATGGTGACACAACTATTATAAATTTTGGTAAAAAACATGGTAAAAATTTTGGTTTTTTTATTATTATTATCTATTATGTTGTTAATGGGTTCTCACTCAATTTGTTGTTACATTAGTTTGTAAGCTTTTAGTAAAACTAATGTGTAACCCTGTGCTTATGCATGGGTAAAATTAAAAACAATCATAATTACACAATTTAAATTATACATATTTTTGAGAAGATGTTCAAATTACACATGATATTAGCTTACACACACACACACACACACATATATATATATAATTTAGAATTTAATTGAATTTAAACTCAGTTTTTGCACCTAATAATTCACTTGCTACAACAATTAAAAAAATTGATGGACACATAGCATAAAATTGAACTCCAATTGAAATCCAATTTAGAATCTAATTGAATTTGAACTCTTTAATTTTTACACTAAATAATTCACTTTGAACAAAAATTTAAAATTAGATGAGACATGTTACGCAAAATTGAGAATCCAATTGCAATCTAGCTGAATTTTCTCTCAACTTTGGCTATATATATGTGTGTGTGTGCGCGCGCGTGCGCGCACGCTAAGGTTCTATAGAACCTTAGCATTTTCCTAGTCAACATATTATCAATACTAAATAAATATTCGTTTGCATTAAAAAAAAAAAAAAAGGTTAATACTTGCCCCCACAAAGTAAAACCCTAGTGACCAAAGCTTTCCCTATAACGTGGAGTGTGGGTGCATTGTGAAACTTGTGGTGACCAAAGCTGGAAATTAATATCAGAAAAGCTACTGAATCCATTAACAGTTGGAACTGCGAGCTGTCAAATTATAGGCCCATGTTAACATCATTAGCCCATAAAAAACTTTCTTTTATGGAAGCCCATAGAACATGAAATTATTCAGGACCAAAGCAAAATTGAAGAACATGAAATATATATATATATTGCAAAAGACTTAAATTTAGTGGTAGGTAGTTGCAAATTTGTTGATGTACACTAAGATTATTAGAGCACTATTGCTTTTAGGAATTGTTGAAAAAAGTTTAGCTTTTTACTTTTTGTCTCAAATTTTTTTTTTCTAACAATCATACTTAATTTTTTTTTAAATAAACTAATTTTTTTAGCCTTACGTAACACATTTAATATGAAAGTTACGACAAATTATATTTTTTGATAAACATTATGCAAATAAGCTACTAAAAATAAATAGTTCTAAAAAAATAAAATAAAATAAACTATTCTTGTTGTTGTTGATGTTTACTTAATTCCGTACGTTGGTACTTGGTTTTATTAACTCAAAAAGCTATGCAAAATATATGAAAGTTGGATTTTACCAAAGTAAAAATATTATTATATATAAGGAAAAAAAAAAACTCATACACATATATACACGGGCATATATAATATCCTTGTACTCCAAATAGTGAATAATTTCCTCTATAGAGCATAAAATGCCTTACTTTGAGAAACTTTGGAACAACTGCATTTTGCCTATGTAGAGAGACCAAGCCCAAGCCCAGCATTGTGATTCCTAAACAACTCAACAGGTCGACTGAGTGGTAGATTAGGAATGGACTTCCGTGTATTCAATAACCGCACCACCTCTTCCATACAAGGCCTCCCATTGTTCTCACTCAAAGTACAACTCAAACCAATTTCCAAAACTCAAAAAACCTATTTGATATTAGCTCGAGGTCCGATCCTCTCGTCAACAACCTTTGCCTTCTCTCCTCTCTCATGCATGCTCCATGCAAACCCTAATATACCTGAAAGTTCAAAATGTGTCTAAAACACCCTTGAACGTTTAGACCCCAAATTACAAAATTACCAATTCAAACTTTATATCAAACAATTAATATGCGGAACATGATGACAAGCTTATAACAGAATTGATAAACAATCTAAGCCAAATATAAACACATCAACAACAGTAAATTTAAGGCAAAGATAAAGGGAAGGAAGATGCAAACACACAGACAACATACGATGTGTTATCGAAGAGGAAACCGAAGTCCTCGGCGTAAAACCTCTCCGTCGCCCTCCAAGCGGTCAAATAATCCACTAAAGAATGTAGTTGGGATACATGAACAGCAGAAAACCCTCCAAGCCTAATCTACCCAAGTACCTAAGCCCTCCAAGCTTCTTGCTCCAACGAGATTACGCCGAACCTATTTCTTCTTTAGCTTCCCGGATTTCGCTACTAGACCATAGCATCAACCAATGTATAGTGGTTCCTTCCAAACTGCTTCCTTTAGCACCAAATGAGCCCTCTCACAGACGTAGGTGTGGTGAGAAAAGGATTTGGTCAATAACCTCTCAAGGGTATGACAATGGAGAGGAAGAAAGTAGAGGAATTTGTAGAGTCTCTAAGGTAAAGATTGAGGATGAGGTAATCTTGTTTTACTCTAGGGTTTCTCTCACAAAATTCTCTCTGGAAACTCTCTCAATTTAGTGGGTATAAGGGTCTATATATAGTGGTGTGTATTTGGAATACGAAGAGACAATTTTTGCCAAACTGGGTTGGTTGGCGGCTTGACCTCGCGGCTTGTCCAAGTCGCGAAATCAAGTCGCGACGTAACGGCCTGGCCAGCCTGGGACTTTTGTCCTGTAGTGCGACAGCTGGCGCGACCCTTCAGCTTCCCGCATGCTTCTCACGTGCACAGCATTTGGCAACTTGCAAGCCGTGAGCCACCCGTGAGTCCTAGCTGCGAGTCTCTGCTTCTTTGCACAAAGATGAGTTTTTCTTCACACTCTCTTCACACACTACCCTTACAATGATCCCACCTAAATACAGGGTTACTAAGTGCTTAAATTACAAGCAAATTGGCACGGAATAAAGCCAACAAGATGGTTGATAAATTTCAACCTTACAATCTCTCCCTTTGGCTATTCCGTGACAAAACCCTAAAACAAACTCTAGACTTAACGCGTGAGTTGGGAACAGTTGGAAAACTCACTCACACCTAACTCTAGAATCTGTGAAACTTTAGAACCATAAGAACAAGTAACTCCTGAAACACAACAACACAATAAGTTCATTGTATGCAAAAAACTTGTAATGCAAATGGAGCAAGCATAATGCGATCAAGCACAATGGAGTAAAGCAATAAACCATGGCAAGACCAAAACATGCAATCACTATAACCAAGTGATCACAATGCTCATTCACACTTGGAATGAACATCCGGACATTCAAGTTAACAAACACAGGGCAAATCACTTGAATGACCAACACTCAACCAATGCACAATACATGAAGTATGTGCATCTAGGAAAAATCCTACATGGGCATAAGAGTGACAGTACTTAAAAAGGAATGCATAGCATTAGGTTAAAAGTACTGATTAAACAACATACAAAGGCTGCATAAAGCATGGCACAAACCACAAAGGCCTACAAGTGCATAAGAACAAACCCTTAAAACTTACAAAAGCAACATGGGTACAAATATAAAAAGTAATACTAAATTAACTGAATAAAATCATCACATAAACCGAGGTGTTAAACCACAGTGTATCAAACCTATAACAACAGTAGTTATCCAAGCATAGTATCAAAATTATAAACAAAAACAACATAAACAGCATATAATAATGAGACTCCCCCTCAAAATAAGCACTCCCCCTCAAGAGTTGGCCCAAAAATACTCCCCCTTTTTGACCGGAATGGCCAAAGGGTCACTGATCCTGGTTGGTGTGAATGCTGTCAAACTTGGCTGAGAGTACATCAAGCTGGTCCTACATTGCTGTCATCCTTTCAGTATGCTGAATCTAAACTTCTCTGAGTGTATCAAGTCTTTTCAGGATGATCTGAAATGCATCATGAGGTACAGCAGATGAAGTAGAAGCCCTGCTCCTCTTGACTTTTCTTCTTGGTGTGGAAGATGGTTCTACAGCCTCTGCTTCAGTCTCCATTGGATCACCTTCTTCTTGTACACCCTCCTCTTCTTTTCCTGAAAGACGACTTTGTATCCTTGTGAGAGTAAATTTGTTAATGGCTGATAGTGGAGGCAAAGGACTAATATCCTGAAGGATTGCAACACCCTTTTCTCTGAAAATCCTTATGAGAAGACTAGGAAATATCAGTTAGGGTCTTGAGGTGGATCTAGTCTCCTCCACTATAGTATCAAAGATGTGAGAACTGATGTCAATGAAGGTTTTCTCCTTAAGTTCCATGAGAAAGATGGCTCTAGCATTTGTCAATGTAGTCATCTTTCTTATAGGATACAAATTGTACATCATTATGGTGGTCAGATACCTCATATCTTTAGGAAAATTAGAAGTGTTGAGACATCTCTTTTCTATAACCCCACCAATTCTTTTCTGGACAGTTTCTAGAGAGAGCATTCTGTCCTTGTAGTTAGTGAATTCATAATCTTCCAATCCCTCAAGTCCTAGAACCTTATCAATATCATGAGCATCTAAGGTAAATTCCTTTCTTCTCACCCAACAAATCAACTCCTCCTCCCTTATCACAGCATTTGCATAGAATTCTCTGATTAGAAGGTCACACACAGGTGGAAAGTCACTCATCAGATTCTCCCCACCTCTACCCTCAAAACAGCCTGGAATGAAGGTGTCCTTCAATTCCCTGAAATCTACAAATCTCTCCTAAATGATGGTTCCTTTTGAAAAAGAATCCCTATATCTCTCAAAGTGTTTAATAGACCTAAATAGGTTAAGGTCCATTTTCATTCTCTTGTCAAATTTCTGAGCGGGAGTCTTCTTCTTTGAAAGAGTAGGAGGCATCTGTAAAACACGCAGAAGAGGCCACAAACAAAAGCAACAACACAGTATGTGGAAGTGGACACATATTAGTAACAATATAGTGTAAAGACAATAACAGAGAGTGTCAAACCAACCCACAAACCAAGAGTAGTTAATAACCAGTGATTTGAAGAACAAGGCAAGCAAGATCATTCAGTATAGATGCAGACAGGAGCAAGCACTAAATAATAAAAAATTGGATAGTGTAAACCACTATCAGACAGATAAGGGCATATGACAATGAAACATGACAGAATGGTATGATAAATGCAAGATAAACCCAAAGGCTGCTCCACAATCATGATATAATGGCTAAAAATCAAAGCAATTCAAGCCACATAATCCAGAATTTCAAACAAACTGAAATGCCTCAATTAAATACAGAGTAAAAACCCAGAAAAACCCAGACTCATAAGCCTAAAGAGTATAAAATGTATCAAAAACACTTCACAGAACAAATACTAGAGTAATGAAGCAAAAACATGATACGGAACATATTCAGCACCAAAAAAACTTTAATCAAACAGACCCAAACTTTGATTAAAATCACGTTCGTACATCTCAAAAACTCAATCCAACATCAGAACACACAGATTCAAGAAAATAATAGTAAAATCATGAAATGTGAAGGGAAAACAAGAAAACCCATACCTTTTTCTTGGTGTTTGATGAAGACATGATGTAGAAATGGAAACTTTTTCAGTGAGACTCGGAGTGTTTGATAGAGAGAAATAAAGAAGACAATGAACAATCACTAAAATTCGAGAGAAAACTGAAAAACAATTTTAAAAACTGTCTTCAAAACGCAAAACACACGTTTTTTGCGACTGGATTTAGTCGCCAGGTTAAGCCGCGAAACACTATGAAACAAGATTCCTGAAAAATCTTCCAAATGTTTTTCGAGAGTGGAAGATCTACCTGCGAGAGAGTCGCGAGATGAGCTGCGAAAATCTCTGTGAACCCCTCGCGATTGGACCTTCCACCCGTGAACAAGTCGCCACACTGAGTCGCGAAATATGCAAAAACACAAATTTTGGAAAAATTTCTAAGTCTTTTTCACGACTGGGATGCTGACCCGCCAGTGACCCGCGAAAATCTTTGAGACAGCTTCGCGACTGGAGCATGCGACTAAACCTACCCACCAACTTAGTCGCCAAAACAGGGCAACACTGTTTTTGAAATTTTTGACATTTTTGTAAAAACAAAACACTTTCCAAAAACAAACTAAAACACTCAAAAATCTTTTTGTGTTTGATCAACAAAAATTGAGCTTGTGAAAACACATTTAATCAAGTACAATCACACAAATGAATATGACATTCATTGAACATAGACTTGTGTGTTGTGTGTGGATATCAAAAGTGAGATAGTCCTTAGTCCAATGTGAAACTTCAATGATCAATTCAATCAAGGCATACACAACTAGCACTAGATAATGTGACCTATCTCAATTATAGATTATAGAAACATGCATATATGACCTCCCACAAGCACTTGATAACAATTATTTGAAGCTTTTCATTTGGCTCCATATTCAACATATCATTTGCACTTTTTGAGCAAAGAAAATCTCATTGAGAGATAGATGCCTGAAATTTTTGATATTTCAATTGATGAGTTAGCCTTTGGCTTTTTAAGCATCATACATTTTATTTTGGTCGCTTTCCCTTTTTCCTAGTCAAATACTAGTATGTGCGACAGACTTTTGCAGCTCTATATCTCTTTTCATTTGGAGATTTACATTTAGAGAGCTCTTTTAAGCATAAAAATAAAAAGTGGGAAGATATATAGGCATGAGTCTATGGATGTCTCAAGATCAACAAAACCATTCACTAATCATTTATGACAAGGTTGAAGATCTATTTACAACAGTCCCATAGATTTCAGAATTTCTTCCACAATGATATGGGTGCATCAGAGACAAGCTACGCTCGTTAAATGCACAAAGCCATTAGTACAAAGGTACAAGGCAAAACATGCTTTGAAACAAAACTTAACAAAGCCGATCAAACTCTTTGGATTTTCTACTTTTTATGTGTTTTTGGATTTTTGACACAAAAACAGTAAAAACACAAAAAAATCCACAAAAAAAATTTAGACAAACATAAGACACACAAAACAAACTAGAACACAAAATGATGTTATGGAAGATTGAGTTTAAGGAATGATACCGACACCAATTGTCTTACGCAAGGATTCAAACCTTAGGCCATCAAGAGGTTTGGTGAATATGTCTGCCTTTTGGTTGTCAGTATTGATGAATTCTAGACATACTATCTTGTCCTCTACTAAGTCCCGAATGAAGTGATAGCGGATCTCGATATGCTTTGATTTGGAGTGCTGAACTGGATTCTTCGACAAGTTTATGGCACTGGTGTTATCACAAAACACACACATAGTGTCTTGAGAGATTCCATAGTCATGCAATAACTTTCTCATCTATAACAATTGGGCACAACAACTTCCTACTGCAATGTATTCAGCTTCATCCGTTAACAGGGATACTGAATTTTGCTTTTTGTTTATCCATGAAACCAAGTTATTACCAAGATAGAAGCACCCACCAGAAGTACTTTTTCTATCATCAATGCACCCTACCCAGTCAGCATCTGAATATCCCGGCAAACACTCATTCGAATCTTTTGTATACCAAATCCCATAGTCAGATGTGCCATTTACATAGCGGATAATTCGCTTAACTGCTATTAAATGGGATTCTTTAGAAGCAGCTTGAAACCGTGCACATACCCCGACACTGAATGCAATATCTGGCCTACTTGCTGTGAGATGAAGAAGGCTGCCACTCATACTTCGATAAAGGGTTGGATCAACATCAACACCGGCTGCATCAATGCTTAACTTAGCCGAGGAACTCATGAGAGTAGAAGTATGTTTCTTAGAGTCCAGACCAAATCTTTTGACAAGATTTTTGGCATACTTCTCTTGAGAAATAAATACTCCATCTCTCCGTTTTTTCACTTGAAGCCCAAGGAAGTAGTTCAACTCTCCCACCATGCTCATTTCAAATTCCCTTTTCATTTCTTCCGAGAACTCGTGAGCTAGTTGATCAATTATGGATCCAAATACAATATCATCCACATACACTTGAGCGACAAAAAGGGATTTTTCATCTCTTTTAAAAAACAATGTGCGATCTGCTTGACCTCTTTTGAACCCACGATCCAATAGGTAAGTAGTGAGACGATCATACCATGCTCTTGGCGCCTGCTTCAACTCATACAAAGCTTTCTTCAGTCTTAGTACATGACCCGGAAAGTGAGGATCTTCAAACCCCTTTGGTTGTTCAACAAAGACTTCTTCATTTAGAAAGCCATTTAAGAAGGCACTCTTCACATCCATTTGGTACAACTTGAAATCCATGATGCATGCAATGGATAAGAGAATTCGAATGGACTCTAGTCTTGCTACCGGAGCAAATGATTCATCAAAATCTATGCCTTCCACCTGAGTATACCCTTGAGCCACCAATCTAGACTTATTTCGGATAACTTCACCATCTTCATCTGTTTTGTTCTTAAAAATCCACTTGGTGCCGATCACATGTGTATCTTCAGGCCTTGGAACCAATTCCCACACATCATTTCTGACAAATTGGTGTAGCTCCTAGTGCATAGACTCCACCCAATTCTCATCTTTCAGTGCTTCTTCTACCTTTTTAGGTTCAAATTGAGCAAGATAGCAGTTGTATGTTACATGGTTAGCAGTATACTTTGGCCCTTTTCTCAAACGAAATCCCTCGTTCACATCCCTAATAATATTACTTGATGGGTGATTGAAAGTCACTCTTGATTAAGGTTTCTTGGAAGTTGAGAGTTCCTCATCACGAGAAATTAGGGTTTGAACTTCTGGAGGAGTGAGTGGACTTGAGACTTCTTGTGTTGATCTAGTTTCTCTTCTAGATATAGGAGGTGTGGACTCCTTTGTGGGTGTTACTTTCTCAGCATCATCACTTAGAGGCATATCATCATCATCCTCATTTTCCTTGAGTTTGAGCCTCTTTCCATCATCCTCAATTTCCTTTTCAGATATGGTATCGTCTATGACCACATTGATTGACTCAATCACCGTCTTAGTACGTTTGTTGTACACTCTATAAGCTCGGCTATTTGTGGAGTATCCTAGGAATATTCTTTCATCACTCTTAGCATCAAATTTACCCGGATTTTCCCTGTCATTTAGAATATAGCATGTGCTCCCAAATACTCTAAAATACTTCACCTTGGGTTTCTTTTCTCTCCATATTTCATATGACGTCTTCTTTGTCCCTGCTCGGAAATATATTCTGTTACAAATGTGACAAGATGTGTTCACAGCTTCAACCCAGAACCTTTGAGGTATGTTTTTGTTGAGTAGCATGACTCTTGCCATCTCTTGAATCACCCGGTTCTTTCTTTCAACCACCCCATTTTGTTGTGGAGTCTTTGGAGCTGAAAATTCCTTCTTGATACCATGCTCTTCACAAAACGCTTCAAACTTAGTATTTTCGAATTCCTTCCCATGATCAATTCTGATTTTGACTATGGGAACTCCTTTTTCATTCTACAGTCTCTTGCATAATCTTTGCATTTTATCACATGCTTCGGACTTCTCTCTAAGGAATTCCACCCAAAAGTACCTTGAGAAATCATCAACTACCACCATAATGTATCTCTTTCCTCCTAGGATTTCAGTTCTTGTAAGCCCCATTAAATCAACGTGAAGAAGTTCCAAACACCGTGAGGTAGCAATCACATTCACCCTGTGATGGTTTGCTTTTGTTTGTTTCCCCATTTGACATGCTCCACATATAGGGTCCGTTTGGATTGAACTTATTGTTGCTGAAACTGAAAACTGAAAACACTGTAGCAAAATAATATTTAAATGTGTAAATAGTACCGTGGGACCCATTTTTAATGAAAAAGTTGATAAAAATTGAGAATTGTGGGACCCGTGAACAGTGCTCGGTGCACTGTTCACTGGCTGAAAGTCAAATAATGCAGCTACTGTTCATTGAACAGTAGCTGCACTACACCTGAAACTCTTGAAAACCAAAAAAAAAAAAAAAAAAAAAAAAAAAAAAACAGAAAACGTAGAACTCACCAAACGCAAAATGCAAACGCCACACCCAAACACACACATAGTCTTCTCCACCTTTCCAAACTTTGGAAGTCCCTCAACTGCCTCCAGTTTAGAGACTTTACATACTTGTTTGAAGTTTGCATGTCCAAGCCTGTGAAGCCAAAGTTTCAGCATATCAACACGAACACTTCTACACGAAATAGGTGCCGTAGGAACTACTCCATAGCAATTATCAATAGTCCTATTTCCCTCCAAGACTTGAATTCCTTTTTCATCAATGATTATGCACCTCTTCTTTGAGAATTGGACAAGAAAGTCTTCATCACATATTTGAGTGATACTTAAGATATTTGCCTTCAATCCTTTGATGTATAGCACTTCTTTCAGTAGAGGTAATCCCGGTAATTCAACCGTCCCTTTCTCGAGAACTTGAGCATGACTCCCATCACCAAAAGTCACATAATCACATGCTTTCTCTTAAAGAGTCTTAAACAGTGATTTATCTCCTGTCATACGATGAGAACATCCACTGTCAAGGTACCATAAGCATAAGTTAAAAACCTTCAATGAGGTGTGCACAAACATACACGCATGAGACAAGCATTTTTGACCATCAAACATAAATTCATTTTTATTTTCCATGCTTTTTCCAGATTGAATTTTCTTTTTCAGATTATCAACCTTTTCACACAATGTTCTATTTCTTCTTTTGTATTTCTCAATCAAAGAGTTAGACTCACATAGACTATTGTGTAGAATGTGGTTCTTATTTTCAAAGTACTTCAGCATGTGAATGAACATCCTAGCATGTTTCCTAGATTTAATTAACTCTAAGAGTTCATTTTTAGAATACCCTTCAAACATACTCATAGAGTCATTATCACAAACACATAAACCACAATTCAGCATGACCCTTTTTACAGCTGCATCCATAGCCAAGGGGTCTAGGATCGTACTCAGGTAATCAAACCACAAAAGAGTGTACCCGCTCTGATACCAATTAAAAGTTCAAAATGTGTCTAAAACACCCTTGAACGTTTAGACCCCAAATTACAAAATTACCAATTCAAGCTTTATATCAAACAATTAATGTGCGAAACATGATGACAAGCTTATAACAGAATTGATAAACAATCTAAGCCAAATATAAACACATCCACAACAGTAAATTTAAGGCAAAGATAAAGGGAAGGAAGATGCAAACACACGGACAACACACGATGTGTTATCGAAGAGGAAACCGAAGTCCTCGGCGTAAAACCTCTCCGCCGCCCTCCAAGCGGTCAAATAATCCACTAAAAAATGTAGTTGGGATACATGAACAGCAAAAGACCTTCCAAGCCTAATCTACCTAAGTACCTAAGCCCTCTAAGCTTCTTGCTCCAACGAGGTTACGCCGAACCTATTTCTTCTTTAGCTTCCCGGATTCCACTACTAGACCATAGCATCAACCAATGTATATTGGTTCCTTCCAAACTACTTCCCTTAGCACCAAATGAGCCCTCTCACAGACGTAGGTATGGTGAGAAAATGATTTGGTCAATAACCTCTCAAGGGTATGACAATGGAGAGGAAGAGAGTAGAGGAATTTATAGAGTCTTTAAGGTAAAGATTGGGGATGAGGCAATCTTGTTTTGTTCTAGGGTTTCTCTCACAAAATTCTCTCTGGAAGCTCTCTCAATTTAGTGGGTATAAGGGTCTATATATAGTGGTGTGTGTTTGGAATATGAAGAGACAATTTTTGCCAAACAGGGCTGGTTGGCGGCTTGACCTCGCAGCTTGTCCAAGTCTCGAAATCAAGTCGCAACGTAACGGCCTAGCCAGCCTGGGACTTTTGCCCTGTAGTGCGACAGCTAGCGCGACCCTTCAGCTTCCCACATGCTTCTCACATGCGCAGCATTTGGTAGCTTGCAAGCCGCGAGCCACCCGCGAGTCCTAGCCTCGAGTCTCTGCTTCTTTGCACAAAGATGAGCTTTTCTTCACACTCTCTTCACACACTACCCTTACAATGATCCCACCTAAATACAGGGTTACGAAGTGCTTAAATTACAAGCAAATTGGCATGGAATAAAGCCAACAAGATGGTTGATAAATTTCAACCTTACAATACCCATCTCAACTTTGCTTCCATCAAAGTCTGTCTTTTTCCCAGTAATGGTTTCCAACACAAACATTCCAAACTCAAACACATACCTATTCTTGCTAACTCTGACTTAACCCAGCTTGACTCTTTCATAAAGAAAACGAATCTGTAATCACCCAAAACAAATTGGTAATTAGGGTTAAGAAAGACACTACTTGTCTTTAAGTTTCCATGAGTGAGTCCTTTTGAAAGAAGGAAACACACTGCCTTAGCAGTCTCTTTGATGAGTTTGAATCTTTGACTCCAAGGAAGAACACCAAGTCCAAACAGCCATTGATCTAGGCTTCTATTTTGAAAATAATCCTACGCAATAATAGTCTCGTTGTTATAACAACACCACCCATGAATTGAAGTAAAACTTGGATGAGTTATTGGTGCTAATTCACCAATTCTCTTCAAAACCCATGTTGAATCCAAGCGTGAAGATTTCAAAAACTGACTCAAGAACCTTTTCACCATCACATGATACCCATTAGGGAGTATCCCTCTATACAACACACCTCTAGAATCAATTCCCACGGTTTCTAATGTGCTAAAATGCCGTGTGGCTAGGAAAACCTCGAGAATACCATATCGACGAGTCTTTGTTGGTAGTGTGGGCCTTCGTTTCTTATCAACAAGACTGTGTTCTCCCTCTTCATACTATTGAAATAGAGACAGATTAAAGCCACTATACCATGTACCATTACTGAAACAAAGATCATAAAGCTACTTGCTGGTGCAATGTGACCTTTATGTGTATATTTTGAGACTTGATGAGCCAAATTTTAATCGTAAATTCTCATCGAAGGCATTAGGATCAAAGATTGATTTGTAGAGAAGAAGTTCCATGATAAAATGCTACGTATTTGCGCTAAATTTCTTGTGGAAGCTAAGAACCCAAAGAATATGTATTTTTTAAGGAAATGAGAGAGGTTTGGCGGAAAAGATAATATTGGATGTGAAGAATTAGGCTTACCATCCAATCTAAGATGGACCTTGATCCATCTACGTTGACTATCATAGCGTATCCAAGCTCAATGAGCTATAGTAGTTGTAGGGTCAAAATTTGTAGCCCAAGCCCAAAAGGTAAGGGATTGGAGCCCAATAAGCCCACTACAATGAATTTGTAGAGTGTGGATGAAAGAACTGGACTGTCCGTGAAGTAAACAACAGTTAATTAAGATATCAAGGGATGAACCAATGCGAAAACACTCTTAAAAACTGAACAAATTGATGTCCGAAGAGATATATTATTGATTGAAAGGTTAATACAGTTCTTAGAACTATAGTAAAATCGTTCTCCTCTTCTTCTTCTCTTTTTTCGATCCCCCTTCATCAGAGGCCTCTTCCGTTTATATAGCCTCCTTCTCAACCATCTTTATCATACACTTGTTCTTCATCTAAGCATTCACTTGAGTACGTGTCACATCAGGTATCTTCTTTAGTTCTTCATGAGTGGTGGTAGCTGAGATTGCACTGTTCAGGGGTCTTCTCCACATAAATGAGGCCAGAAAAGTTGCTGCAGTGCATTAAACACGGTGGTAGCAGCTTTTTCTCTAGATATTTCTCTATTTCTATCATCTTCATACGTGCAAGGAGTTCATCCTTATCGCTGGATCCTCCTGGAAGTTCACCTAAGCTGCCCAGGTATTTACTTGACCGATATTCTTCAAGTCCGATGAGGGTATACTCCTCGGACTATACTCCCTTACCTTTTCCTTACGTGATTCTCCATTCGGGGCCTTTCTCCATCCTTTACCCCTCCTTGGAAATACTTATATCTTCAAATGGGGCTTGAGACCCAACATACGTGTTTGGGCTTTCACCCCCCACAAGTATTATGAAGAGAAACATTAACTTTTGATGAATTCTCAGTCTTGAAGGAAACAGCGCTACCAAGTTTGATTCCAACGTGGTCCTCATTAGGATCACTAAACTCTGGATCATAACTCGTATCGCACTCCACAACAAAGACCTTGTAGTGGCTACATGCATCGTTGAGAGTGTCGAGCCAAGGCCTTGATCTTCCAACGATAAACTCATCTGGCACTCTAACAAAAGCGAGGCCGTTGCCACTATGAGTAGCCTTGTCGGGAATTGACCCATCAATGGTAGTAGCAATGAATTTGAAAGAGAATGTGGTTTAGAAAGAAGCTGGGGATTTGGTAAATGGGTCAAAGAGGCAAATAGGAGAAGCATAGATGGCTCAGCCTGCTTTGTGTTTAGGATCAACAGTTGGTGATGATGCATTAGGGATTTGAATAATACCATCTAAGACTTTGGTGGTACCTAGAAGCTTAATATTGTCTTGAGGGTATGGATTTGAGTTAAAATTTGGGAAGTAAAGGTTCTTGGTTACATTTGTTGGGGTCCATGGTAGTGACTTTGGTGTGAATGTGTGTGACACAACTGGTTGTGTTGTTGGAGAAGTAAAAATAATGTGGTTGCAAAGACTAGCAGCCACCACAAATAAGAACAAGACTCATCTATATTGGTCATGAGGGGAGTAGAGGGACATGTTATATTTTCCTATTTATAGAATCCATGAGTGTTTGAGTGTTGCTATACTCTATAATCGGATAGAAGTGTTATAGGAATGCATGGTTTATTTCCACCATCTAGCCATGAAGATGATAGGTCACCAACAAGATAGATAGTGGAGATATGAAAAGGATGCATGCTTTACTCTTGAATCCTAGGAATATTCTCCTATAAATGATCATTGGTTAGTTTTCACAATTTGGCAAAGTTCCGAGTGGTTTTACACAAATGGATCATGAGTCTTTTAATTTTAGGGGAAACTTCATTTTCCATTATTTTACATCAATTATTTTCCAAGCAATATCCACAACTAATACTAAATATCCACATTTTAAAACATGAAAGTGACAATAAATTTTTTTTTAAAAAAAAATTGAATGATGAATGTGTTCTTTCATCATTTTTTGAGAATAAAAAATTTATGAAAGTGTCACCAACTAAAACTCTTTAATTTGCGAGTAATTCAAATTCTATATCTAAACTAATTAGTAACAAGACTAAATGAAATCTGCTTGTTATACTTAGTCCACATATGTATAATTTGAAGGTTTTTAGAGAATATCATTAAGCGCGTTGTTAGGTTCTAAAAGTTTAGAACAATTGGCAAACCGTGAACACAAACTTGACTAGATATAGATCTCAGTGTCTATAGGATATATTAGACAATGCTCAAGGTATTGCAAGTCAAAACACAAGAACGAGAGTTGCAAGTTCAAGGAATTCAAAACATTCCAAGTTCGACCAATCAAGAAGAAGGCTCGATTGATCGAGACATGGATCTGTAGAATTTAATTAAAACCCAACAACTCATTAAGCTCATTAAGTGATTAGAGTTTCAGATCTAATTTTCATAGTATTTAAAAGAAACCCTAAGGCACATTTTAAAATAATTTTTAGAGAGAGAATAGTGCATCTTGTGCCTCCTATTGTAGATCTAGGGTTTTTGTACCCAAAATTCTCTCAAATCTTCTATCGGTGTAATTCTTTGAAAAAACTCAAGATCCAGTATTGTAGAAGTTGTTTCAACAAGATCAACTACTATTGATGATCTAAACCTTTGAGTGGGATCTCAAAGTCACAAATTGAAGTGTTTATGTGCAACAAAGTCAAATAGAAGAGTCCATGGATTTGAAGCTGTGTGGTCACTTGAGTAAGTATTACAAGAAGTAGCATTAGATTTATGGAAAAATCTATTGTAAACACTTTCATTCTATTTAGTGAATTTGTTCCTTGTGGATTGCTTAGGTTAAATCCTCTCCAGAGTTTTTACCTTAAAACTAGACGGTTTCATTGGTTTTCCTAGATCATCACATTGCTTGTCTTCTTTATTTTTCCACACTTAGTGATATAATTGTTTGTGTTTAACCTAGATTTGAATAACTAAGTAACAACTTAGTTAATTAATTAGGTTAAACAATCTGAATTTATGAGGGTCTAAATAAATAAACAAGTGTTAATATTATTCACAGCATCAAGCAAGCATATGGACTAGCTCGTTCGAAGCTCTTTTGTCATTTGAAGGGGTATTAGGGTATATCACAATAATTATAACCACAAATTCGGGCTAGGCTGGCCTTAACCAGACTTAAATTGGTCATAGCATCCAGTAGCTGCAAAAATTAGCTAGTTGGGGTTCTTAATTTGGAAGAAAACAGTAAAATTTAGTACAGGCAGTAAAACCACACTGTTTATGCTCCTCTCTTAACTTTATTGACTTTTCCTTTGTACACGCAAAAGAAGTAACCTATTGGACCCTTATATTGCTCAAGAAAACATTCATTATAAACTTGTTGCTTCTTTTTTATCTTGTACTTTCTTTTCTTAGGATTGTTGGTGAACAAGATTGGCCCTTGTGTTCCACTTGCTGGCCATCAGTAGCAATCACTATACATATTTGATAATACAGCCAAATGCATCACTCTTAGCCCATCTTGATTTTTCGCCCCCTCTCTCTGTGGACCTTTTGTTTTTATTTTTTCCATATCACACAAGAACTGATAGAGCAATTTTAACAAATCTCTTATTTTGATCCGTTATTTTTTCCATATCAAACAACTAAAATTGTGACATTAAGTCACATTTTTCAAGTTTGAAATCATGATTTCAAGTTACAATTTTAGTTGTACACATTATGTGTACATATACACTATATGCAACAAGAATTACCCTATGAATAAAAGACACACTAGAATTTTTAAATTATTTCTCACTTTTTGGAAAGAGAGAGAAATATTGTTGCTGATTAATTATCAGGTTCCATGTTAATTGGCTTATATAGTCACTGAAAATTTAGATTAAAAAAAAAAAAAAAAGCTCAAGCTCATACTATCGTCCCCAGCTACTATTGTGCAATGCAAGTATACAACTAGATACTAATACCTAAGAAACACGGACACTTCATTTAGGGTGTTGCATACATATATATATATATATATATATATATATATATATATATAAGATGACTAAAATAAAACAACAAAAAGAAGAGAAACGAAGCAAGGCTTATATCACATGGGAAGGCATACGAAGACTTAGATTGAAGGCTGGATTCTATACTGATTGCAGATTTTAAGCATAGAACTTCGGGGTGCTGGGTTTGTATTCAAAGATATTTTTAGTTCTTAGTGCCTTCTAGGCTAGCAGTGTATCCAAAAATCATGGTCATCTCTTCTTGATGAGTGTGCAAGGATCTAGTCATCCATTAGATAGACAGAGGATGAAAAATTCCCTCTCTATGAACAGTGACGGCTCCAGGAATTTTTCTCAAGGTATTCCTTAAGAAGTTCATTTGAAATATTAATAAAATTATTACTTAATGTTATTTAGTTGTTTCATTAATTTGTTTGTCTTTTATAAACTATAATTTGTTATATTGTTGTTTCATTAATTATAAAATTATTAATCGTTGTTTAGCCTAACATAATTTAATTTGTTTGTCTTTTATAATGAATTGGTTAATTAAATTATTAATTATTATTTATTAGTTACTTCATTATTTTTCTTTACTAACTGATAAGAACAGAGGATGGGGTTTTGAGTTTCTAGCTGGATTCGAGGTCAGCTGGTCCTCCAGAAGAAGAAAGACGAGAACAGAGAAAGAATAAAAGAAGAAACTAAATTATGATTATGCTTAGTCAATGCTAGAATCAATACAGCCAAGCTCTGTTGGTTTTATACCCTTCCCGCCCTCTAACTAACTTTAGAATAGCTAAAGGCTTGAGAATTCCCTCAGAATCCACAGGTGGTAAGGATGGCAAAGGCACCACATGTTGACCCAATCTCTACTTCAAACAAGAAACATGGAAGGTGGGATGAAGTTTTGATTCAGGTGGTAAGTCCAATTTGTAGGAGACAGTACCAATCCTCTGCAGTATCTGAAAAGGACCATAGAATCTAGGTGATAGCTTTCCCAAATGTTTCTGCCTCAAGGACATCTGTTTGTAAGGGTGCAGCTTAAGATATACCCAATCACCAACTTCGAATTCTCTCATAGTTCTATGCTTATCAGCAGTAACCTTCATTCTCTCCTGAGCAGCCACCAAGTTTTGCTTCAGTAATGCAATAAGCTGCTATCTATCTCTCAAATGCACCTCCACACTTTCCACCTTAGTAGTGCCAGGAATGTAATCCAAGTGTCTTGGTGGAGCAAAACCATACAATGCCTCAAAGGGTGTCATCTTAAGAGAGACATGAAAATTGGTATTGAACCAAAATTTTGCTAAGGGTAACCACTCCACCCAAGACTGTGGTTTGTCTGCAGCAAAGGCCCTTAAATAATGCTCCAAACTCTTGTTCACTACCTCTGTTTGGCCATCTGTTTGGGGGTGATAAGCTGTAGACATGGCAAGCTGAACCCCTTGTAGCCTCATCAATTCTTGCCAAAAATGTGATGTAAAAATTGGATCTCTGTCACTCACAATGGTGGCAGGCATACCATGCAATTTAAAGACATTTTGCATATAAAGTTGAGCTACTTTGGCTGCAGAATAAGGGTGTGACAAAGGTACAAAGTGAACAAATTTAGTAAACCTATCCACCACTACTAACACCACATCCTTGAACTGAGATTTGGGGAGTCCTTCAACAAAATCCATACTAACATCCATCCAAGGCTTTTTTGGTATTGGCAAGGGTTGCAGGAGACTAGCTAGGTTACAAGTCTCATATTTCAATCTTTGACAAATATCACACTCTCTCACCAACTTTCTCGCATCAGTCCTCAAACCAGGCCAATAGAAATCCCTTTTCACCCTATGCAAGGTCTTAAGAAAACCTAAGTGACCCCCAAATGGATTGTCATGAACCTGATGCAAGACAGCAGTCTTCAAAGCATCACAAGTGCCTAGGTAAACCCTCCCTTTGTAGAACAACAAACCATTCTACAAAGAGTAACCTTAAGAAGCAGCTTGTCCTGAACCCAAAGCCTATAAAATGTCCTGCACATGTTGATCCGAGGCATAACTTGTCTTGAGATCACTCAACCAAGCTGGTGAAGGGAATGAAATCATGCACAAGACTCCCTCTTGATGGTCAAAATCATCCCCACAAGTAATTTGAACAGAACTGGCCTTATTAAAAGTCTCAGCAGTACCCAATTCATCTTCAGTTTCAGCTTTTCTGGACAATGCATTAGCCACAAGATTATCTTTACCCTTTTTATATTGAACCACAAATGCATAACCCAGTAATTTGGCAAACCACTTCTGTTGAGTAGGAGTACCAATTTTCTGAAATAGGTACTTTAAACTTTGTTGATCAGTTCTAACAATAAAGGGTTGCCCAACCAAGTAAGATCTCCACCTTCTCACAGCAGTAACCAGAGCTAATAACTCTCTTTCATAGGTAGACAAAGCTAAATTCCTACCCTTGAGGGCTTGGCTATGGAAGGCAATAGGCCTGCCTTGCTGCATCAGAACTGCTCCCAACCCTTTGCCTGAAGCATCACATTCTATGACAAATGGCTTGTCAAAATTAGGAAGGGCTAACACAAGTGGTTGAACCATGGTAGCCTTCAATTTCTGGAAAGCTTGCTCAGCCTCCTCAGACCAAGAAAATGCATCCTTCTTCAATAATGCAGTTAAGGGAGCAACAATCTGTCCATATCCTTTCACAAACTTTCTATAGTAACTTGTGAGCCCCAAAAAACCTCTCAAGGACTTAAGATCAATGGGAGTAGACCATTGCTGCATGGCTGCAGTTTTCTTAGGATCAGTGTGAACCCCAGCACCAGTGATGACATGCCCAAGGTACTCTACTTCATTACAAGCAAATTTACATTTGGACTTCTTAGCATAAAGTTTATTTAAGGCTAACACCTCTAAAACAGATCTCAAATGGATCACATGCTCAGATAAGGAAGTGCTATAAATCAAAATATCATCAAAAAAGGCAAACAAATTTTCTGAGATAGGGCTTAAAAACCTGGTTCATCAAAGATTGAAAAGTTGAGGGGGCATTGGTTAAACCAAATGGCATTACCAAGAATTCATAATGCCCCTCATGTGTTCTGAATGCTGTCTTAGGCACATCCTCCTCTTTCATCCTGATTTGATGATATCCGAATCTGAGATCAAGCTTGGAAAAGACTGTTGCTCCATTCAACTCATCTAACAGCTCATCAATGACTGGAATTGGAAACTTATCCTTCACAGTTATGTTGTTCAATGCCCTATAATCAATGCACATCCTCCAAGACCCATCTGCCTTCCTTACTAACAAAACAGGTGAAGCAAAGGGACTTGTGCTGTTTCTGATTGACCCAGCAAATAACAACTCCCTCACAGTAAGTTCAATTTCATTCTTTTGATAGAAAGGGTATCTATAGGGTCTCTAACATACCGGTTGAGAGCCTTCCATAAGAGTGATTTGGTGTTCATGTACCCTAACAGGTGGTAAACCAGTAGGAGTCTCAAAAACTTCACCAAATTCCTGCAACAACAACTCCACTTCTGCAGGAACACTATCTTCCACCACCACATCAACTGTAGGAATGATTTGAAGCAGTAAACCCTTCCTCACTGATCCCTTAAGCAGTTGATTACAATCTATGAAAGAAGTGCCTGAAGAAGGACTTAAACCTTGCAGCAAAACCTGTTGCTCCTTATAATAGAATTTCATAGTTAACAATTGGAAATCCCAGTTTATTACCCCCAAAGTACTCAACCATTGAGTGCCCAACACAGCATCACAACCACCTAATGCCAAAACATGAAATTGAACACAAAATTCCACTCCTTGCACACACACTGGTACACTACTACAAAAACCTTGAGTTCTCACCACAGTGCCATTAGCCACCTTAAACTCCAGAATTGTTGAAACATCCACCTTTAATTGCAAACTAGAGACCACTAATGCATCCACAAAATTATGGGTGCTACCTGTGTCCACCAGTAGTACTAACCCATTGCCATTAATCTTGCCTCTAACCCTCATGGTGCCTGGTGTAGGAGTTCCAGTTAAAGCATATAATGTAATTCCTACCTCTTCTTCCTGTTCAAATGGTTTATTAACCTCACTGCACAATTCCTCCTCCATCTCTGTAATTTGCACTCCAGATTGCACCCTAGGTGTTATATCAATTCTTCTAAAAGAAACAATTTAACATTCTTGCATTTATGCCCAGGCCCCCATTTTTCATCACAATTATAACACAAGCCTTTCTTCCTCCTTTCATCCATTTGAGCAGGAGTAATTCTCTTAATTGGTATTTTTGGTTTAGCATCTAACACTACATTACTTGCATTACTTTTAGGCAACCCAAGAATTGAAGTGTTACCTGATTCTTGATGACTCCTTATGCTCTTCCTGCTGCTCCACACATATTCTTCTTGAGTCTTGGCTAATCCAAAAGCTTCATTCAAGGACTGAGGATTGAGCATTCTCACAGGTAATCTTATTTCATCCCTTAACCAGTTTAAGAAACAACTGAGTTTATGTAAAAGAGAAAGGCCTTTGACTCGGTTAGACATTGCTTCAAATTCTGCCTTATACACTGCTACAGTTGAAGTTTGCCTCATTCTGGTTAGTATCTCCATAGGATCATCATAGGCACTAGTTCCAAATCTCACATGCAAAGCTAGTACAAAGGATTCCCAATCCGTGAACACCCTTGCTTCTTCTGCTTCTTGAAACCAAATCAAAGCCTCCAAATCCATGTGGAAAGAAGCAACCAACAGTTTTTCTGCAATTGGAGTTTGATAATACCCAAAATACTGGTTAGCCTTGTAAACCCAATTAGCAGGGTCAACACCTGAGAAACGTGGAAAATCCAACTTCACAGACTTGGTAAGTGACAAAGTTGAAGAACTTGGAATTGAATTTGATTGCACATTTCTCTAAGGAGAATTTTGATTCACATCTATGGAATTCAATTTTTGTAAAATTACATTGATATTTTGATTCATCTCATTCATTGTCTTGGTATGAATGCTTTGAATCTTTTGTATTTCTTGGATGTCCCTGTTATGGTGATCAGAAGTAGTACGAAGAGAAGCAATAGCTTCATTCACTGTATTCATTGCCGCAGCTCTTGTTTCAGTCATGATAGCACAGGAACGATGCTCTGATACCAATTGATAAGAATAGAGGATGGGGTTTTGAGTTTCTAGCTGGATTCGAGGTCAGCTTGTCCTCTAGAAGAAGAAAGACGAGAACAGAGAAAGAATAAAAGAAGAAACTGAATTATGATTATGCTTAGTCAATGCTTGAATCAGTACAGCCAAGCTCTGTTGGTTTTATACCCTTCCCGCCCTCTAACTAACTTTAGAATAGCTAGCTAACTAATGCCAGCTGTAACTACTAACTGCCCTCACTTCCACTAACAATTACAATCAGTACCACCCTTCCCAATTACAACAATTATCACTTAATACAATCCTAACACTAACTATTAGCACACACCCCATAATTTAATTTTGTCTTTTATTGGTAAGTTACTGCCTCTGCTGTGGATGCCTTTACTTCCCCCAATTCAAATATCCCACCCAACCCTATGCCCCCATCCACCCCCCACTCAATAGACAAGCCCCATGGTCCCAATCACAAGAGCCAATCAGATGAATTCACACATCACAATACACTAAAAGACAAACTCAGTAACTCACCCACACCAACACCAACAAATAAAGCTAAAACAAACAGCAGGGGCAAATATTAATAAAGTTATAAAGACTAAAGTAAAGCTAACCAATTACAATTCAAACATCAAAGAGAAAGAGAGAGAATCATATAAAGAAAGAGAGAGAGAGAGAGAGTCATTTCATTAGTTCATTTTCATTTTTCAGTCTTCAGATAAAGACTAAAGAGAGAGAGAGAGACAAAGAGCCTCAAAGACTCCACACTCCACAGCAAAAGCAAGCAAAGTGAGTGAGCAAACCCCAAACCCATTAACCCGATCGTGTAAGAGAGAAAAAGAGAGAAAAGTGTAAAGATGAAATACCTTAAGGGAGCAGGGAGGCCTGAGGGGTGGCGCCACTACGAGTGTGACCGATGGATTGGACCGATCTTCGATTCCTCATGCTCGATGCGATGTGCTCTAGACTGGAGCTCGAGTTGTGTTGGTTGACCGATCTCCGATCCAATGCCTAATCCGTCTGTAGGGAAGCCTGAGGGGCGGTGCCACTGCGAGCGTGACCAACGGATCAGACCGATCTTCGATGCCCCGTGCCCGATGCGATGTGCTCTGAACTGGAGCTCGAGTTGTGTTGGCTAACAGATCTCCAATTTGATGCCCGATTCATCTGTTGGCTGTTATGTTGCATTGTTGCTTTGTTGACTAATGAGGTTTTTGTCTTTAGGTTAGTGTAGACACTCAATTTTGCACACATGATTTAATCAAGGAGAATAACTTGAATGACCAATCAATGTACCCCAAAAATCATAATTTCATTACATGCATCAATTTGTTCTTACATTACATGCATCATTTTGTCTTTGCATTACATGCATTAATTTATTCATTGCATATCATAAAAATGATCTTGAGATTCTAATAGTTGCAGCGGCGTTTCCAGTTATCAAGTCAGACTATCGGATCAAAAGATATCTCATGATCAAGTTTGCACGGTCAACATGCATTGTGTCTAGGTAGAATCGACCACACATGATCAATTTAAATTAATTTTGATTAGTGAAACGTTTAAAATTAATTAAATAATTTTGTAATTGGTTGATAATTAGTGTTTAAAATAGGGATGCATGCATGGGAATAAAAGGGATAATTGGATAACAATAAAATTGTGGATAATCTAAACTTTATCAAGATCTATTTTAGGGTATTTATCTACAATATAATTGTTCTTAAATATCCTGAATTATCCAAAAAAGAGAAGAAAAAAAAATCATAGGCGGAGGATGAAAACGCGTCTAAGTACAAGGACCGGCCAAAAAACCTTAGAAGAGGAGTCCAAATGACACTCGAACACGAAAGTGCATTCGGAACCATAGAGCCAATTCGGCACTTTAGGAGTGCCGAACAGCACTCTAAAAGGGCTGAATTTCCCTGATGTGGGCTTTGGCCCAGCGGCCTTTGGGTAACGATTATGCATACACTTTTCGATCTTTTCACAAAAGGATGCATTCGGATTCAAACCCTAATCATCCGTACCTATTTTTTAGAGTCTTCTGGCCTCTATAAATAAAGACTGAACCTCATAATTCAAGACCTTTTTTTTACGCTCTAAGATGCATACATTTTTTACTCTTAAACCACTCATATTTTCTGATCCCCTCCCTAAGTGTTGCTGCTTAAATTAGGGTTTTTAGGTTTCAAAGAGACTGGAACAAATTTCTTTGAACCCTAAATTATCCTCTCAAGAACAAAGTGTGCTCATGTAAGAAGTTGTTTCCTTCACCCTATTTCTTGTGATGTGATGATGCATGTTATATCTCTTTCTTTTTCAAATATCCATAACATGAATTGTAAATTACTGTTTTGTTAAAGCATGATTGTTTTTTATGTGATTGTTATAGTCTTTTTCTTGAATGTCAATAAATCTGCATGTGAACAATTATTTTTCTTGAAACAAAACAGATCTGCATATTTATAAGATATAGATCTGAATTTTTCTCAATACAAAAACAAATCTGAATCTTGATAAGATATAGATCTGAGTTTTTCTCAATATAAAAATAGATCTACATCTTCCTTAGATGTAGATCTAAGTTTTCTCAAACAAAAAGAGATCTGCATCTTTATGAGATGCAGATCTAAATTTTTCTCAAATCAAAACTAATTTGCATCTTTCTTAAGATGCAAATCTGATTTTCTTAATACATGCAAATTGTTGAAATAAAGAAAGAAATTATGTATTACTGTGTTTGTGTTTATTTTAATTCATGATTGCATAAATTTAGATTATGAATGGAATTCTCTTCTTAGAAAATCATTTTTTTTAAACATATAACAAAACAGATTTGAATTTTTGTCCAAAAAAAAAAAATCATTCTTTTAAATATAACAAAACATATCTGAATTTTTATCATCAAAACCCTTTTTTTACATCCCACAAAACAGATCTATATTTTGACAAACTATAATCAATTTTTTTTAACAATAAAAACAGATCTAATTTTTTTAAAACAAAAGAAGATCAGATTTCATTCATAAATAAATTTGTGTGATTTAAGTTTTGTCTCACATGTTCAACATATCATTCATGACATACATAAGAAAGTACATTGGTCACAAGAGTCTAGAAGAACAGACTTTGTCTGGGTGAAATGGGTGTCTAACACCTTCCCATTCCGTAACTTAGCCTCCGAATTTAGGTCTTTGGTTAAGTAGATCTAGCCTTGTCTTTATTTTTTTTTTTTGGGTGGAATGTTACTAGGACAAAAGCCATGTATTTTTGGTAGATTGCAACTAGGACCCAAAACTATGTAATTTTAAAGTTTTTCAAGATATGTAATTTCTTTTATTCAATCAATGAAGAGAACAATTCAATCATGCATTTAGTTTTTCTTATTTTTTGTATAAAAAAAAAAAAATGTGGCGACTCCATACCACTTACCCAAAAAAAGAGGTGCCCTAAAAAGTATCCGAATTTCTTTTTTGATAGACGCTTTTTTCGAGGTCTCTCACAGTTAGGTTTCTAATTTAGTGATTTGAGATTTTTGTTTTTGCTTTAGTTGATGAATCGGCGGACAAATTTTTTTTTTTTTTAGAATCCGTGGGTTTGCTTTACCTTTTTACCATCTGTTGGGTTGTTTTTTTTCTTTAGATTGGATTTGCTTTACCATCTATTGTTTAGGATTGATGTTGGGCTTTTTTGTGGGCTTGGTTTGTTACAATTTTTTTTTTTTTTTTTTTTTTTTGCTTGAAAATAGAACAAATAAATTTTTTTATTTTTTTATTTGAGGGTGTTCCTAATTTTGCTTGAGGGTGTTCCTAATTTTTTTTAAAGGGTAAACAAATAAAAAAAATTTAATTATTATATATAATTTTTTTTTTTAAGTCAGGGTGTTCCTGGGAACACCGTGAGCTTAAGTACGTGGTGCCACCACTGTTTACGGATATTATTTTTTGATTCAAAAGCAGAGCATATCTTTTGCCGGAATACTAGATGAACTTGGAAATGGTACTGTTTCCAATCACCGTTATAAACATCATTATACAAAAGATTGTACCAAAATCTTTCAAAGTAGGTGTTATTATTGCCACAGAGATTGGCATAAATACTATCTATATATATATTTACAGACACACTCTAATACCAATACCATTTACTAGTACTACTAGTATCTCTGCAAGCTACCATGTGAATGTCTTGCCAAACTTTAATTCTAGTATTGAATCTATTTTGGACAAGTATGTGTTTTTTAGATATCTTGACTCTTGAGTTATAATTAATCCTATATCTTTTCATTGCCTCATTTGTCTTCAGCAACGATGTTGTGTACAGCAAAAGCCCAAGAAATTGAATTGCAAATTCTCTAATTTTGAAAAAGATTTAAAAGAATTTTGTTGCAAACTTTTTTTTTTCCTATACGTACCGCAAGATTTGAAATTTATGATGTTCAGTTCATAAAAAATATTATTTATCATCAAAGTAAGACATCAATGGATCTTTTTTGATATAGACAAATTCAAATTCAAATATTTTATTCGATTAAAAAATAAAATAAAATAAAACAACTAAGTTGATGCACTTATCACAAACCACTGGGCTGAAATTAGAGTGCGCATAACAAATTGAGGGTACATGATAAAATGGACTATATAATAAGTTATCACCACTAGTGTTCTCAAGCATATTACTTTTAAATTTTTATAATTTTTCTATGTAAGAATATCAATGTAATAGCCAACGGGGGCTTGGCTGAGTGGGTAAGGCTCGGACACTTTGTGTAACACACCTAGGTTCGAATCCCGCTGCCCTCAGGTTTTCGTTGGTGAGTAAACTTAGTGGTGAGGTGTACTCACAAATGTGAGGTGACTCTCACACAGTGGCATAGAAGGGCCCCCGAGATCGGGTTACCCCGACCAAGGCCACTGGCTCCTTGCCCGGGGGTATAATATGATCATAAAGACCCCCTTTTTTCTCTTTCTCAAAAAAAAAAAAAAAAAAAAAAAAAAAAAAAAATTATCAATGCAATAAAACCAGGGTCTATTTCTGTTTGTTCTGTCCTCAGTTATAGTGGACAGCCCATTAGCAGGGCAGCCCAAAATATGAAAATACTACTGGTTTAGAAAAATATAAATAAAATAAATTGTTTCTGTAAATGGGTATCGCGGTGTCTCCAATATAATTATGCTTCCCCAAATTGGGCCTGGCAAGTGGCAACAATCTTTGGTAAAATGGCTAAAAAAAAGTGCATCTGCAAAAGGTTCTGATTAGACAAAAGAGAGTTAATGGCATCTGGTTCTGCAGCCCGTACATGGATTAATTAAATCTCATTAAGTATACAAACATAAACTAAATTTCAATTAGTTTAATTGATAAAAAAATTTAGAGCCAAATAAAAGATTTAAAACTCAAACTTATATCAAAAATCAGTTGATATGTTGGCCCGATATGCCACAGGTTAAATTCTATGCCATCTAAAAAAGCCATTTGATGAAAACCTACTTTTATAGGTAAAGTTTTAAGAAGACTAATTAAAATAATCCACTTCAGCTAACGAGAAAGAAAGAATCTATATTGTTTTTAAGTTGTGATTTGTTAACTGTGTGTCTATCCGGCGGTTGTGGGAAAAAAGAATAAGAGTTTTGTTTCTTTGACCGAGCGACAAAAATGGGAGGGACTTTTTGAAGAATGAATGGGATTTGTTTAGTAGGTGATTGTAGGTCTTATTCTTATCATGGGTTGTGATGTTCAGAGAATCAGAGAAGTGATTTTGTTGCATTATTTTATTTTTGTTAGATATGTTCTCCTTTTACTGCCCAGATTGTATCCTTTCTTTTAAAGATTGATATCCTTTTTTAATTTGTCAGCATCACAAGATGTCTTTGAACCTAGGAATAATATCACTAATTTTTTTTTTTTTTTAAATTTCCAGTGTAGTAAAATAATATCACTAATTTTAATTAGTTTGAATCTCCACTCATCAATCTATAGAACCTTTCTACTCCTAAACAAACTAATTGTACCACTGAAAGATTGTCTTTTATAAAATCAACAACCTCTTTTGCTTGAACTTAAATTGATTGATTATGCATATAGTTGGTTAATCATTTGCAACTAGGGTCTAAATTTCCCAGCAAAATTGCTTATAGCGATCTGCTTAATATTAATAATGCAATGTACTTATTTCATATTGCTACACTCATTAGTCACTACATGATATAATTTACCATTATAGTTCTGTTGTTTCCGTCCACCTTTTCTCATGACAAGGAGATCCATAATCCAAGTCAAGGTATCCAGTGGGTAATAAGCACTAAAGTGTGTGTTTTTATTGAATCGCAAAAACCAGATCTCAATGTTACTTATAGAGTTATAGGCTTCTTTCTGCACTGGTATCAGTATGTAATACTTTTTCAATAGATCGAAAGTTTGCAGCAACTTTTTTACAGAAAGATCAGCCTCTTAGCTCACTTAAGTGTGTGGAAATAGAGGCAACACAAATGTAAAAGACAATTAGAAAAAAAAAAAAAGTACATTTGTCTGTTAAAACCATGAAGTTACAACCTCATATGTAAGTTATTTAAAACTCCATCTATTACATTCCTGTACCTCTTTTTTTTTTTTTTTTTTGTTGGTGCTGATTTTGAATTTAACTAACTTTCAAGATTCCTTCATAGCTTCCACGTACAAAAGTCAGCCAGACTATTTACCTCCCATGGTCAATAACAGCTACATATTGACATAAAGTAAGTTGGTCCTTTTTTTGGGTTCCTGGTTTGGAGAATATATATAAGCTTTTTTCTACCTTTTGCGCTTAGACTTTAAAGAGGTAACAGACTGAGAGTTGCTGTGCCAATTGCGCTTCCTTTGGTTGATGAACCAATTGTTAATTTGCTTCAGCTGCAACCCTGTCTCTTCTACCAGTTTTGCCTTATCATCTTCCTGTATGTGTCATATACTACATGCTTATTCACAGAAATTAATTATAACATTAATGTCAAGGATGTACAATTAATCCAGGTTCAGCCGTTATGATTTGTTATAGCATTATATATGGCAGTAATAGTATTGTGTCAGAGATAAACTTGCTAAAGTAGCATTCTCTTGTAGTTACTGTTCAAAGTCTTTTCACTGTACTTCCAGGTACTTCAATAGAATGTTAATGTGGTTGGTATGTTAGATATTTGGCACTTTGTGTCGACCATGGCAATGAGCTTAGAACCTAAAGCAATAATTGATATTTGTTTATAGAAAACATAGGATTTGAAACCTATGGAGCTCTAAGATTATTGTGATTTATCATCATGTTAAGATATTAATTGATTTCTTGTGTAAGTGGGATTTAAGCCTAAATCATTCGTGGGTATGAAACTTTGCAAATTAAGCTAACTAAATATTCTCACAAACTAATAATTAATATTTGAATTCTTTGTGTTTGCCTAGTGACAAGAACCAAAAATATTTTTTACTAAGAAATTTTTGTTAAGACCTCAATATAATCTATTCTATGCCCTTAGTTTGAACGAATTAATGTTTTTTCAAAAAAAATATATATGTGTGTGTGTAGATATGATAGTATATGGTATACTTAGAATTTGATCTATAATGATTATTTTTTACTACCAAGGCAAGATACCAATTAGTCTCTTTTTGGGTCTACTCAATCACATTATCACATCCACCTTAAGAGATAATGTAATATTAATCACTCATTTTTGTTACTAACTGATAGGGGATCTACTCAACCCCATAACCACTCACAAGTGAATTTTCCCATGAGATTGTCTCCCGTGTGTTATTATGATCAGGTAGCTATGCTGCTAACATTGTTTGTTCATCTATTGTGTTAATATATGGCAGTGTCATGTAAATTATGTAAAATGTAGACGCATGTATAAAGTCCTTCCACTTTGTCTTTGAAATAACCACCCGTTTTAAATATTTAGTTGTTAATAGAACAAATCCAAGACATCTTTGTATTTACATAAGAAACGTAATAAAACAGTTTACTAGAAACCAAACAAGCATAAATCTGAACATCATGATAGTGCAAAAATTGAAAAGAAGAGAGATTGCTTGCTTACAGTTGGGTAAGGCCACTTTGAGTGTTGCTGCCACCAATTTTTCAACACTGTAGTTGTGTCACCTGGTAATTTCCCAGCCCTTCTTTTTCTTAATATTTCCTCCCTAACATCTTCAATTTTTGACTTAAAACCCTGAAAAACAGTATAGATGTATCATAGTCCACCCTCACACGTTCATTAAGTCCAAAGGTGAATTTTAAGACATATCATTAGTTGGCTTCTCTATAATTAATTCCTCAATTTCAGAAAGCAAAAGTGCTCAAATTGTTACCCTTCATGGCAAGAACAGACTTATAAGTAATAATGGCTATCCAAATGCTGCATGTTTTATTTGTTTTAAGTGCCCACTTATCCTTAGACCTTTGCAACAATGTTTTTAGAATATCACCTGTTTCAGTTCAATCTTCAATTCCTGCCGAACTCTCTCCATAAGTGACCTTTCAGATTCTGTTGGAAGCAGTGGACCAAATCCCATCATGTCATGCGCGTCACCACCAGATTGATCGAGAGAGAAATCCATCTGCAGATCATCCTCATCATCTGACATTGTTGCACCAGTGCCTTCACCCAGGCTTACTCCTGGAAAATATTTTACACACTGTTAAGCCATCATCCAATATCTTTTTATCCCAAATTCTATTTTGTTTATGTATCTCTCTTTTTTAAACAATGTATGAAACAACAGTATATATGCAATACATGAGTAAATTACTAAAAATAGAAAATCTAGGATTATGTATGCAAACATATTATAATACCCTCTACATTTATCATCCTTTAAAGTTTTTTGCTAGTTCAAATGCCAATTGATGGAAAAAAAAAAAAAAAAAAAAAAAGATTATTCCCGTTTAGAAGACACATTTTGTATCTAACCTCATCCAAAGTAAAAGAATAAAAATGAAGGTAGAATTTTGTCTCAAAATCGATGAGAGTAATGAGTTCCTTTATAATCTAGGTTCATGATGGTCAACAACCTTATTTTTCCACCTTCAACCAAATACGGAATAATTACTAATTTTTTTTAATTAGATATATACATAAATTTAAAAGTAAATGGTTCATTTAAAACATTATTCAACCAAATATGGAATAATTGCTAATTTAATTTTAAATGACATAACATCGTGTTCACCTCTGTATTAGTAATATTAAATTTTTACCTTGAAATAAATTGGTTAACTGGCCCTCCCCATTCTACAAGGAAATGGAGGGAATTCCATTCCAAATTTCATAAACACAAGGAAGAGAAACAATTCAATCCCTACTGAGATGAGTATCTCATACAAAGTAACTTCCTGAAATAACTTTACGGAAACTAAAATTAAGCTCTAGTCATTAGAAAAGAGGGAAAACAATTGTGTAAGAGAAAACAAAACAAAACCAAAAAAAAAAAATGTATTACTCAGACATCTATAAGCACAACACTGACATACTTACAAAAAAAATAGGAAATTGTAAAACCTAGACCTTGTAAGAAGCAAGATTATTAAATAATTTCAATCACCTTATTATCTTCTTGAAATATTTAATGTGATGGATCATATTTTCCAAAATTTTGTCTAGTATCTCTTGAAAATTACTTTTATTGGAGTCTGGCCTACCTTCAACCAGTAGATGCATGTATCTTGTAGCTAGCAGACCTTTCCTTGTCAATTCAACAAACTGGTATAGTGATCTATGATTTTAAAGATCATATATATATATATATATATATATATATGTCGGTTGTTGGGTGTGGACTTGGTTATAGCTATATATACTTGTTAGGTTTCCCTACCAACTAGTTTAAACTTTTAGGTTGGATGCTTTAACATGAATTTAAAGTCTGATTTTTCTGGTTCTCCCATTTGTCCTTGTTTTGGTTTCGGTTGATTCATTTGTCTTGATTAAAAATTCACACATCGGTTGGATGTGTTATTGATAATGGATATATGTATACTTGCTAAGCCTCTTCACTTATTAGGTTAATTTTTTTTTTTAGGTTGAATGTTTTAACATATAGATCATATGTCCTTTAAATGGCTCTTTTTTTTTTTTCTTTTTTCTTTTTTGCATATTTTCTAGTTTTTCGTTTATTATATTTAGTTCCATGTTCTTTTTTAAAGCCTCAATTTAATAGATATAACTATATTTTTTTATACAGCTTATTTTTTAAAACAAAATGAAGCACCAAAAATAATTTAAACCAAACATATACATGTGGGACCATTTTATTTTAGGATCGATACATGTAGGCACCTAATATGAAACATAAGACTAGGAGGCCCCTCTTGAAATAATAAAGTCACTGACATTTTTTTTCTTGTCATTCAAATCCTGTTATCTGGTAAATTGTATTATTTGCAAATAGTAGGGTTTGAATGTCAAAATCAGGATGACCAGAGTTCCTCTAAAATGGGGATCCCTTTGTAGAGCCTACAAGTCGTCATGATTTGCTTAACATGGACGAACATCAAGCCATTAGAAGTTTATGAACTTTTCACTCATTCTAGCCTCTGGCAATTTAATGTGCTGGTAGCTGGGTCATTTTATCTTTACTCTCTAAGGGTCTCAAGATGAATAGTAAATTAGTAATTCTCCGCCTCACTTAAATATATCATTTTACGTTCCACAAATTATACTATGCGATGTGTTTGAACTTTAATTCCCCCCCCCCCCCCCCCCTCTTTTCAAAGAAAAAAAAATTGATATGTGATAAGTTATGATTAGTGAAGCATAACATGAAACACCCAAAGTGAGATAGAATATTTTTGTTCATCTCAAGATTACTTAAATATTTATTATTTGAACAATGCAAACATCATTGGGGTGAAAATACAAAACTAGGTTGGTCCATGACACGACCTTACGATTAGGACAATATATTACAATGTTTGAGAAAGATAGATATAGGTTACACACCAAAAAAAAAAAATGTTACACACCAACACCTTGCTAATCTACCAACTTATGATGAGAGTAACATCATTTTCACATAACTCTAACACTAACACTATTTTTATTACGCACTAATCACAACTTAACACATTCATTAGATGTGTCCTTAGAGTTATTGATATGAATAACTTTTTTATGCAAAATATAGAATTGACTTGGTAAGCCACTAAAAATAGAGGTCCAAACCAATCAAATAGTTAATAATGAACCAAAACTTTGATAAAAAAAAAAGTATAAAAAAAAAAATTTAAAAAAAAAAAAAAAAAAACTCCTATTAGAAATTGTTTTCATGAATGGTTAGGACTGCCAATCTTTGGTGGCCCAAGAATCAGTAAGGTTTTTTTTACCAATAAAATGCTCAAGTTTTTAGCTTTCTCAATAAAATAGATAACCATTTCACATTAGAAAGAATAAAATTGAGGCGATCTAATAATTACCAAAGCTTCAAACCCCCCACTCCTCACTTAAAATGGATATATACACACATTACTTTAAACAATCAACTAACACTTCCTAATGTTTTTAACAACGACATCTAGTGTTCAATTGTCCCATCCCCAACTATAGATGTATCAAAAAAAAAAATCATTAGAACACCAATCTAGGTGGGGTTATTGCCAGATTTTTATGAATTTTTTTCATTAATTTGTAATTTAATTTTGTCTATCCATTTCAAATTAATGCTTCCCTAAGACATATATACAGCTGGTCAAAGCAAACCATGTGTTCAGTTGAAAATGTTGCTAGCCAAAGAGAAAAATAGGAATTGAAAAAGAGAAGAGTTCATGTTGAATTTAATTTTTAGGCATAATTGCTAAAGAAATTGACCATGAAGATATTGGCCTGGCCTCAGTCAATTGAATAGCAAGTTGAGGTCCTATCAAAAGAAAAAAAAAAGTAAGTGGAGACCAATTGAGGATGATTTTGAGTACCTGAGGTATAGTCGCATATAGAAGAGACCAAATTTAACTCCTTGATAACGGGTTAAAGTTGAACTAAACAGTAAAATTTTCTTACAGTCAACGTTCTAAATGCAAACTCCAATATCATACCACCTATATATCCCAACATATGTTTTCTAAATCCAGAAGCATTTTGGACTCAAAATAGTTTCCTTTTTATAAAAAATTCCCTAGTCTCGTATGTTTCCCAACCTGAGAGCAGTAGGTGATAGAATCATTCAGAAAACATTGTATCAAAAGAAAGAACCGTAGGGTAATTTTTCTCCCCCAAAAAATAAAAAGTATACATGAGGTAAAAATAAATTGGACTCTCGTCATCCCTTAAGGCACTTGTTAATGATAATATTAAATGATTAGTTATAAACCTCAAAACACAATTATTAATGATTCTTTGGTTTTTACACAATTATGTATACTTTTCTTGATATGTGTATACATTTTAACTTCATTTTTTTTTTTTTAATTTATAAAAACATGATTAGTAGAGTACCAAATGCACTTTAACCTACACACTTAGGACTTTTTTTTTTTTTTTTTAACTTGTTTTATATTCAAAAGTTCACTTACAATTACATTAAGTAGTTATAATTTGGTTGTACTTATACTTTGTGAATTTCTACTATAGTTATTAATCAATATTTTCAGTCATAAATCAAAACTAAATGTTACAACAAACATGAAGATGAATTTCTAATGAACTCTTTAATTTTGTATATTAAAAAAAATAATTGTACAAAGTTTGTTACTGAATCAAATCATAGATGATTCATGAGTTTTAAAAGAACATCAAGTTTAATTTTAATAAAAATTAATATATTAATTAGTTTTTAGTGTAAACGAAAATTAAATCTTCTATTTTTTATTTGAAAATAAAAAATTTTATCACTTAAACTAATTAGAGCACATTAAATTCTTAAATTGTAAATGTTTATATTTGAAACACTTTGAGATATGCAAAATTAGGAGGGATGCAAAATTAATCGTGCCCACTATTCTAGTTAGCCATGCAATTGTCAACAACCATTCCTTTAAAGTTTGTTTAGTGATCAGATCCGAGCTAAAATACACCACCCTGACTTCCTTTATGATCAAGATCAATGATTTTCAAGACCGGTTGTTGAATAGTAATTACCACTATTCAAGTAAGAGATTCAGCCGTTCTACGAGGCAGTAATAACCTCCTTTTTTTTTCTTTTTCTTTTTTTCTCTTTTCAAAAAAACAAAAGATCTTTATGATAATGAAAACCCAGGCAAACTTTAATCAATGTTCAAATATCGATGCATGGAAATCATGCAGGCATGGCATTAATTTCTATTGTACTTTTTATCAGAGACTATATAACCTAGCTAGCCAAAGATTTATCTATCATTCCATGCCCTACAAGGCTTACAACCTCCATTTTGTGCATTCAATGTCGTTATTGTCCTATTTTCTCCTTTGAATATAGTGCCTAAAAAACATGTTATCTTAATTACTCGCCTGGTAACCCATGACACATTCTCTGTGATCGTGGATGTCTAATCTTTGATATATAAATAGTGACAAAAACATGTAAGCAAAATGATGACTACCCCTACACTAATAGCCTCTCTAAATCTCAAACACACATACGCACGCAAAGTCTAACAAATGAAAATAGGAAAAACAACAAAATTTCATGCATTAAAAGCTATAATAGTAAGTAATCTTTCTAGAAACCTAAATTAATAGATTCTCCAATCAACCTTATCGGTTGTTGCCTTGTTGTTAGTGGGAGCTAGTGCCTTCACCGAACTATAACTAACCCTTTTTCAACAACATGTTTTAGATAATTTTCAGTGTAGGTCCTACTGCACCCACCTCTTTGCGTAGACACCCAAACTTACAAGAACCTCAAAATACTTTTCTCTTATCTCTCTCTACCTACCGATTTCATCAAACAGAAAGACCAAAATATTTTCTTCCCAACCAAACGACATAAAATTAAACAAATTGAAGTGATTCTCTTTGGCAGTATATTGTATCAAAAACAAGCTAAACATGATTATTTGATAACAAATTGAGAGAAACCATAATAATAGTAATTACTGTATAAAAAAGGGTACGGACCTGTAAGGGCCTGTAAGGTATTTTCTATTTCACGGCAAGCCACGACAGCCTCTACGGCATGGACTCTGACATGTTGCTGAAGCTGCTCTTTGAAACTGCACAAAACTAACAAATACTGTGCCTGTAGCAAAACCCACCAAAACAATAAATAAATAAAAATAAAATAAAAAACCCTGAAGTTAAACTCAAATAAACCTTAAAACAATCAAATAGTGAAGAACATGAAAATTACAGAAAAGGGTTAGTGTGAATTAAAGTGAAAAACATAGTACCAAGAAGTTGTCAAGCTCTTGACGCTCATGTGGAGGGAGAGAATGGCTATGCTGAGAGGCATAAGAGCGCAACAGATGATGAGACTGAGCGAGCTGCGCGTCGATCAAAGGCAACTGATCAATCGGGGTCGCGACACGGAGACACGACACGTGTGCGTTGAGAAGCTGCTCGTAGAGTGGGTGGGTAGCTATCTCCGTCTTGAGTTGGCGGAGGTGGTCACCGGAAATTGCTACTTCACCACTTAACCCGCCACTACTACCACCACCACCCATCATTCCCAAGTTTGGTTCTTGCATTTGTATAGGTATAGCTATAGGTATAGCTAGGGGACTAATAAAAGAGCAGGTTGTGGTGGTAATTATATAAGAATCAAAGTGAAAGAAGAAGAAGAAAAAAAAAAGATGGGGTTTTGAAAGAAAGAGGTGAGGACCACACAGAAGAGACCCTTGTGTTTTGAAAGTGGACTATCGGAGTGGACTATTGTCTGTACTGTTTGAGAGAGAGAAAGAGAGAGAGAGAGAGGCAAGGGGACAGTTTTATCGTTAATGGTGTAAAAGAGAGAGAGAGAGGGTCTTTATTTATATCGGGATCTGAGAGACTGAGGAGACACAAAACTTTCTGCACCACGTCTGTGAGAGAAACAAAGATTTTTACCTTCACACAGAGAAAGAGAGAGAAGCAAATACATGAAATTGATAAGAGAGAGATGGGTTTTCGAGTTTATTGCTTCTTGAGAAAAGAGTTGAGGGAGGGAGAGAGAGCTGGCAATAGAATCATTACTATGAAAGGGGTTGGAAGCGAGGTCAGAAAAAGAAACAAGATAAAGCTGCTTCTGTAGTCTGACAATTTTATTTATTTATTTTTAAAAATCTTCCTCTCTCAAATTGTTGGTTTTTTTTTTTTTTGGCTTTAATTTGGTATAAAAGCTATGGCAATTGGCAAGTGGTGCTGAATACTGATTTAAATGGATGTTAGTTTTGGATTATCAGAAAAGAACAGGACTGGGTATACAGAGAAGCCAATTATATATCAGAAATAATTAATAATTAAACCAACTTTTTTAGGCTTTGATGTGGGCACTCCACGATACCATAGGTTGGAGCACCCCTTTGCATGATCAGAGGGAAATTATAGACATAGCTTTCCTTTGCAAGTCACTGTTTTAAAGTTTGCTGACTTTTGGATAATGGTCCATGTTCATCCCCATTGCCAATTAAATTGCTGTACTATCAAATCCATTTTCCAAAATCCAAAGTAATTAAAGGCCACAAATATTTAGACGGATCAGCATCTTTTTTGTGCCAAAAAAAAAATAGTAGAAAAATTTTATTTTTCTTGAATAATTTTATGTTGTAAGTACTTTTTTTTTTTTTTTTTTTTTTTGTGTAAGTACTGTTATGATTCACCCCATTCATCATCATTTTTCATATATATGGAATATTAGAGAGTGTAGTACTGTACTTAAATGATTCACCCTTATATAAAAAAAAAAATGATTCACTTAAAACTGAAATTCTGGCATGGATATTTACTGACTACAAGCCCAAATTTTGGTAGAGCAACCACGAAGTTAATGCATTATGCACCAACTAGGAACAGCACCAAATAGAATAACAGTGGAAGGTGCTTCTCAAAAAAAAAAAAAAAAAAAAAAGAATAATAGTGGAAGGTTTATGTGGGTCTCTAAATATATTTTCTTAAAGATGCAACAAATTTAATTACCAAAAAAACTTATAAATAATATAAATTAATGTGATATAAGAATATGATTGGTATTAGTGATACATTAATTTGCAAGATTTATGTAATAAAATTGGTAGTATCTCTAATATCGCTTAAAAGTATAATCATAACTTAAAAAGATTATCATGAGTTTCAACTTATGACGTCTACTCCTGATGAAAGTTATTTATTATCAGACCAAAACACCAATCGGTTTTTGGTATAAATGAGAATTGAACTTAAAATCTCTTATTAAAATATTAGAGACTTTGAAGGAAAAAATAAATAAATAAATAAATAAGCTAATAAATTAACAGAGAAAAACAACCAAAGCATGGATCCAAGTCCATGAACAAACAATTTAAATAATTCCAACCAAAAATGCAACTTGGCACGAAAGGAATTTAGTTCGACACATTTTATTTTATATGTACAAGTATACAACGCTCTCTTTAATACTCTCCTTGGAGACGAATAGTCACAGTTTCTTTTTTTTCTTTTTCTTTTTTATAAGGGCAAAATAGTTTTCCAGAAAAATCAAATGGGGTGCTCAACTAACAAAGAAAAATAAATAAATAAACCAATAAATTTATTTAGTTCTGTTGTTAATTGAGAAAGTTGAGCTGTCACTGTTCCACCTTCTTGGCCGGTGTATTATGCTTTTCAGATTTCAGCCTCTTTAGGGTTAAGTGAAAACAAGGAAATTAATATATAAAAAGTATAGATTAAGCACTGGTTTCTTAAGACACAAATGACACCCCACCAACTATATATATCGTACAGGCTTTACGTGGCATGCAAACATATAGCTGGTGGCTTAACCCAAGTTGTTTAACAACAAGAATTGAACATGACTCTCTGTCTGAAGGGATACTCCTAACCATTAATTAATTTTATCATGTATTTGATGGGAATTGATTCTATTTCCCAGAATCTGGGGAATATAAATAGTAAATAACACGCAAAGAATAATCACATGACAATAAAAATTTACACAATTTATTACTAGGATTATGTTCATTGAGTTGCAACGATTTTCACTAGGTCAAAAAAACAACTAACAATACATTAAATTCTAATTTTAAAGTGATGATATATATATATATATATATATATATATGTATATAACCAAAATAGAGGTAAAAAAGTATCGAACACAAAACCAAGCTCCACATGAGATAACAGTATTTTCCTATGATGTTTCTCAAGATTAATGCCTAATGTGTTCTACCTCTGCTAGTATATATATTGCAGACAATAATATATGAGAGCATTACGAGGGAATATTTGAAGGGATATGTTAGATACATAGATGTGCCCTAGCGATTGAGGGTGGGCCAATTTCGAGGACTATTTAGAATGTTGGTTGCAAGTTGCAATAGGGAAATAAATTTGTTGGGAATTTGCAGTTGATCGAGTCGATCCAAAGCAAAACCATGAAATGGAAATATTTGTTCTTACTTTTCGATTTACTTGGTAATGTCGTTGGGAGAAAGGAAGCATTATATATTGTTTAGTGCCCTTATGCCATAAGCAATTTCCCCCTTTTCCAATATATTTGTGCAATTATATTTTGTTGAAGTGATTTGTCTTGCATTGTAAACTCAACCACCACTCTTTTATATATAAATCTTATGTCCCATTTTTTGTGTTCTACGTTATACTCTACAAATTATGTATTTCTTTTACTTTCTTTAATAAATAATCAAATTTTAAAATGAAGAAAAAAAAAATCAGTCACGTGGCATAACACAAAAAGTAAGACAAAAGATTTCAATCCCTATATATACTATCATTCTATTTTTCTTTATTAATGTTAGATCTTTAGATTGTTTGCTAATTCCATGACAATTTTCCATTTATTTTCTGATGAATTGATTTGTATTTCAATATTTGAAATGAGGTGTATTTCAATTGAGTTCAAGTGGGTTCAAGCTTAATATGAAAGTGCATGCTAGAGATTTTAGGTGGGCCGAAAATTGGAGTGTTTGGCAAAAAAAATTTGACAAGCAATTGGATAGAAATTTTTGAAAAGTAACAAGCGAAAATGCCATAACTTGAGAGAAATTTGTTACATTTTTCTTTGCTGTGCCAGCCATTTGCCCATCTATTTAAATCTTATTTTTCGACTAATTTTGAGACCAATAAATTCCCAATTGGAGTGTTAGAGAGCTAAGATAAACCCTAGATAAAAAAATCCTATTTTCTCTCTACCTTCTCCCCCTCTACATTGCCACATATCTTAGGGAGCAGATTAATACCACAAATTCGTTCACTAAACCTTCAGAGTTTTGAGAGTTATTTGGTGTTTGGGAAATCATTGGAGCACCCTACAATCAGCCATGGTGGCCCAAAGCTGCAATTGATGATTGACTGCGGTAGCTAGATTAAAAAAATTGACTCGGCGAATTTAGTCGCTAGCAAAAGCTTGGATGCTTGAGTACATAGATAGCACTAGGCTTGAAGAGTTCTGTGTGCATCTTGAACTTGAACTATTCATTCTAGTGGATCATTTCGGTGGCGCCATGAAGTGGTTTTTTGGCCCAATACTCAGGTTTCCTCTTTCATAACACATTCAATATTATCCTTGTGGTATTTTTCTTTTAATTTTACTAGTATAGCCCCATGCATATGTGCAGATACAATTAAAAATAATCATAATTATACGGTTCAAATTATGTTTTTTATTTTAGAAGATGTTTAAATTATACATTGTATTACTTTACACTTTTTTTAAACTATATGTGCAAACCCAGAACGAGCTCAAAGAGCTAGCTCACTCTTGGACTCACAATATATTTATAATGTGGGCTTTGGATTTCCTACTTTGGGTGATTCTAGTTTAGAGACCCAATGATATCTCTCAAACCTTCATATTGCTTTCCTCTCACTCTTATCACTCAATTGTTCTCAGCTCTAAACTCTCTTCTGAGCCTTCTCAACAACCCCTTCCTCTTCCTTAGCTTCTAATATTTATAACCCAAAATTAGTGGGAGGATCATGATTACTCTGGTGGTTAGTGGGGGAGGAGATCCAATGTTGTTATTGCTAAGTGGGTGTTTAGTTGGGAGTGGCATTGGAACTAGTTCCCTCCTCAAGGAAGGAGGGGAAACGTTCAGCAGCGACACTCCTCAAGACATCGCTGGGCATCCGGGAGATGGCCTTTCCGAGTAGTCACACTTGTTGGGGACGAGATTTGCCAAGCAACCTCCTGCCATGAATCAATGAGCATATATTACAACGACTTGTCCAACAGGTTCTGGGCCGAACATGACGTCATAAGGTCCGTGTCCATGACCCTATTGGGCCTTACACCCAGCTTCTGATAGGGGTGTTAGGACCATGGGCCATATTGTAGAGCTTGGGTTTAAGGCCCAAATGGCCCTGGAGGCCCAGTGCCGTACAATAGACATTTCTAAAATATGTCATGATTTCTCATTATATATATATAATTTAGAATATAATTAGTTTTAGACTATTTGATTTTTGCACTCAATAATTCACTTGCCCCAAAAATTAAAAACTTAAACGGACACGTGGCGGAAAATTGGACTTCAATTAAAATCCAATTTAGAATCTAATTAGATTTGGACTCTTTGATTTTTACACTCAATAATTTACTTGGTACAAAATTGAAAATTAAATGGAACACGTGGCACAAAATTGAGAATCCAATTAAAATCTAATTGAATTTTCTCTAAACTTTGGCTACTAATATATATATATATATATATATATATATGTATGTATGTATGTATGTGTGGTTATTTACATGCTTTAAATATTTGTCTCCATGCATTGTTTATCATCCATGCTTAATTGAACCAATTAATCATCTAAATTCAGAGTTAGTTGTTAGATTAATTAACTTAAAAGTGATCAAGTTGTAATTTAAAATTTTGGGCCTAAATTTATAATATCAATTAATATGTTGTATTTCCAACATAGACATCCACCGTTCAAATCTTACCTTTCCATTTTAACAATAGAATTTTCAAAAAATAAAATGCTATAAAGTCACCATTTTATATCCCAGTTCATAATATTAACTTTTACTTAAAGTGCGTACTTATTGTGAAAATGATTTTGTTGAAGTCTCTTGGCATTTCATTTTGAAGTTACTTCTAGACATGCAATTGAAAATCTTCTCATTTTAACTCAACTATTTGAACCAAAAGAGTGTTTACTTACAAGGGCGGCTCTACATAAAATTTAGGGTGGTCACAGGACCACCTGACTTGGAAAAAAAATACAATTATTATTTATAAATTTAAAAAATTTATTATTTTTTATCTTTAAAAAACTTTGTGACCACCCTAAATTTTTTTTTTAGGCCCAATATAATTAATTTTGAACAAAATTTGGCAACAAGCATGGTTGTAGATTAAGGCTACAACTCAATTCAATATATATATTTTTTTTTTGAACTTGAATTTTAACAAATCTACCATTTAATTACATTTTCTTCTTAAATCCTTTATACTTGCAACATTTTAAGAAGATAAAAGATCAATAGCTATGACGTCAATCAAATATTTAAATTTCAAGTTTTTGTAATCTAAAATTATACATAAAAAATAATTTTATGGATCGAATGGCAAATAACATCCGATTAGCATGAAATTTTAACATGTTTTAAGAATATAGAGAATATGCAATTCAACGATTAGATTTTCAAAATATGTAACAATGTTAATTCATTTAGTGAGAGTGACTACAACAAAGTTTGTAGCCAAATTTTATTCTTAAACCTTGGTCTCCTTGACAATATATTAGGTCCTTACAAATAAAAATAAAAGTCCAAGAAAAATTTTATTTAACTAAACTTTTGAAGAGATGTAATTTACAGCATTGATAATGAGATTATCATGTAACGATTTCAAAATAAAAAAATCTGTAGAAGGAAATTGTAAGATTTTATGTATTTGCGTGTGTGTGTGTGTGTGTGTGTGTTTTTAATGTCAATATATGAAGTTCTCTTTTTATTAAATTTTGTATAATTTAAGTTTCTTAAGGACCACCCTAAAAAAAATTCCTGGAGCCGCAATTGTTTACTTTACTTATATTCTTACAAATAAAGAATGACCAATAAAATGTAGTATTGCATTCCTATCTAAGACCATTATAAAAGGGAATTAACCAAATGCTGTTCCTATTCATAAAAATAATAATAATAATAATAATAAATTTTGTTTTTCTTTGAAAAATTTATACATCAACACATGTGAGACATGCTAATTATTTAATACATTACATACGGCACTCTCCCACTTTCAGCTTTTATGATGAGTCTTATATCTATATTCTCTGTCATGAGATTGCTTGTCACGCATGGACCAATTACAAAGGGGGAAAAAATTCTTACTTATCACGCATGGACCAAAAATTGGAAAAGAACAAAAAGGCACTGCTTCACTAAGATGCAAGGGTATTGAAGCCAGAAATATATATAGGAGTGATGACATATTGACATCCAATGTGACCTTATAATAGAAACTAGAATTTGAGCTTTTCATAGAGAGTCACGCTGAGTTTCTCATAGTACAATAAGCATATTAAGGGTTTGTTTGGATATCTCTTCTTGCTGAAAACTGAAAACTAAAAATTAAAAACTGAAAACTGAAAACTGAAAATACTGTAACGAAATCATTTTTAAATATGTGAATAGTACTGTGAGACCCAGTTTTAAAGTTAGATTTGCATTTTTCCGTATTTGCGAGTCTCGTAAATAGTGCACAAGACACAACAAAAAACGCAGACCCGCAAAATAATTCACTCTGCCCTATCCAAACTCACACTAGGGTTTTCCTTACCTCAAAATGCACTGAAGTCAGAAGGTAATATTACAGAATTGTGCTAGGACCACCAAAAATGATACAATTTTGTATCACAACTCGTCACGTGGCAAGTTGTGACTAGTGAAAAAGTGTCTATGGGCCATGTGGGGACACACTTTTACCAATTACAACTCGTCACGTAATGAGTTGTGGCACAAAATTATGTCATTTTCGGTAATTTAGCATTTTCCAACAGTACAAGGTCAAAAAATTTTCTTCTACCCTTACAATAACGTAGCGTGGCTTTAGAGTCCATCTTGAAGTTTGAACCTTTTGCTAAGCTATAAGGTCATTTTGGCTCAGCTAGAGCTCGTCAGGCCAAGCAGAATATATAGATTATAGAGTCATGTCAGGGTTTACTTTACATTATTAAGCTTAGGCTTCATATTACTTCATTTTTATTAAGGGATTTGGCTGGTGTTTCAACTTTCAAATTTGGAAATCCGTGTGGACTATGGAGAGATATTTAAGGGTGCTAGCTAGAGAGATGTTTCTATTTAAAGGGACAGTTTCACTTCAACTTACAATATCTACTTATGATTATTTTTTATCATCGAATTAAAACGTCAATTAAGTTTTGGTATAGACAAAGATAAAATTCTAAATCTCAATTTTATTTAACGACTAAATACTTTATAAATATTGATCAAACTAAAACCCACTAGTTAGAAAGATATTTAATCAATCAATATAACAGATGCCCTAGTATGAAAAAGAATAGTTCTTAGCAAACAAAAAAAAAAAAGGACTACGAATTTTTATTTTTTAAAGTCATTTAAGTGAAAAGGCAAAAGAAGGTAACTTCGCATGGATTTCCCCTCGAAACTTCCTAGCTGGCTAGGAGCCAAATTACTTTTCTTTACGTGTACGTTTCAGGATTAAAGTCAGTAAAAAATTTGGGAATTTCAAAACTTGTCATACTTGTACTATTCCTTCCTCAAAAAAATAAAAAATAAAAAAACCTGTACTATTCCGGGACATAATCAGTTGCAATGACAATCGCGTCGACATTTATACTTCCACAGCTTGATGGTATTTTTTTTTTTTTAGACAGAATAAATGTCAACTCCTTCAAAACGTGTTACTTTACATATTTTTTTTTTTTTTAGTAATCGTTCTATGAGTATGAGTGTTTATAGGGTATAGAGAATAAGGGTTGAAGTTTAAGTTTCTAAAAAGAAGTTTTACACACATATATATATACACTTAGATTAAATTATAATAGAATTTCTATCTTGTATAAAAAATAAAAAATAAAATATAAACTCCTTTAAAATGCATAAACCTAGTTATAATTGAAAATGTTTGGAGTTAGAAAAAGATTAGCAATGAAGCTTATTTTTCTATTCGGAAAAAAAAAAAAAATTTGAAGCTTATTTTTCAACCCTATTGGTATCGCACCAACTAATTATTTTGACTTTTTACATTTTTTTTAATGAAAATTTATTAAAATATATATGATTATACCAATAAAAGGTAAAGTTTAAAAAATTATACATTAGTAAAGAAGCTAATAAATTGAACGAAAAAAATTTATAACAAAAAGACTTAAGTTACAAAACCCAAAAGTATAGTGAAATTGAAAATGGTTGGAAACGTTCAATCTTTGTACTAATCCAAAAGCCATGTGATGTTGTTTCCTTAAGTGTTCCTTCAATTTGAGTTCATGGGTGGCTCAATGGTATAGGCGAGTAAAGGAATTGCCTAAGGCCTCCAAGTGAAATAAGGCCTCCAAATTTTAATCAATAGAACCTCAAAAATTATCCAATCACTAAAAAGTATCCAAAAAAAAAAAATGTTATTTTCATAACATTTTTACAACAAATACTATATTCAATTATTTTTCAATTAATATTTAAATATAAAAAATACCCACCTGAAATTGTGGCCTAGCCCCACATTACATTGAGCCGCCCCTAATTGAGTTGATTGTGAGCACTCATGATAATTATAAGAATTTCATATACATATTAAGTTCTATTATAAACTTCAAAATAAGGTTTTTTTTTTTTTTTTTTTTTGTACAATTACAAATTATTACCTTCTAAAACTTTGCACATTTTCATTACTATCCCTATAACAACATTTTTTTTTTTTTTTTCATTTTAGCCCCTCAACTTCCCTTCCATTTTCAATTTTTCATTTTGTTCACTTTCATCTAGACCTTGTGGTTAAGTCCCATAAAATGGCATAGAGTTTTTTACCATTTTACCCATACCTTTTTCTTTCTTCTTTTCTTTTCCTTTCTTTATTCTCCTTCACTCTCCCCTCTCCTCTGCCCTTTTCTGTCGCCCACTGCCATCTCACAGCCACCAAGCTCCTTATATCACAAATCTAACTCTCAAACATGAATCCTTATGATGACAATTCAACAGTACAATATAGCCAAAGCCATCAATTCATCTTTGGGTGATAAAGTATGAACAAAAAAATTTCACCATTTTAAAATGAAAAATTATAAAAAGATTCAATACTAAACTTGTGAGGATAAATAGGCTGAGTAAGTGTGTTGGGCCGTGGGCCATGCCCGAGAATATATATATAAATATATATAAGCCAGAGGATGGTCAAAAGGTTTGTTAAGATTTGGGGACGATGGGCCGAGGATAGGAGAAGATGATAATGGATTGGCGATAGTTCCCGAGGAGCCGAGCCTCCTCGGGAAAGTATTGTGGAAGGTTGGAACCCAGCCATCTCGGGAATGCTATAGAAAGGTAATCATTCTTTTGAGGATAAGCATCAAGGAAAGTAACAGAGCTCAGCCTACAATAAAAGAAGAAATATTTGGGGAGAAGATTGTCACCACCATATTAAATGCTCTGCACCAAACCAACTAACCGCATTTATGGGGAAATGACACTTGAACAGTGTTATCTCAGCTTACAGCTATTCACAAAACTTCCAGGAGGTTTTGATGGGACAAGCAACCAAGAGATTACCAATAAAATCAACAAGTGGAAGGTTGAGATGAAGGTTTGAAGGACTATATAAAACAGTGGTCACCATAAAAAATGGGCAGAAAATGGAAGAAGAAAAAAAGGAAAGAAGAAAGACATTGTATTAATATAAGCTAGAGTTAATATAAGAACACCAAATCCTCGGACTTGACCGAGGAGCGGTATTTCTCTCAATTTGTGTTTTCAATCTTATTGGCATGAATCCTATTATATGTGGTCTATATTTAGTGTGTTGAGACGTTTTCCTGTAACACTCATTCTCTAACAAATATCTTGTTTTGGGCTTGTTGGGCCACCATCCACTGTTCTTGGTGGACTGTGGTGGTTCAAATTCTAGTCCTTACAAAACTAATACATAAAAAAATAAAAATTGCATCTATGCAAAATTATTTCTTAATGTATTTTAACTTATTTATTAAAACGTAACTCATGATTTTTTTAAATCTTGAAAATCATCTATAATTGATTTTATATTAAATTTCACAATAATTTACCTTGACTTAAAGTTAGAGGCTATCCTAAATTCTCTTATACAAAAAAATTATGTTGCCACATCCTATTTAGCACCTAATTTGACACCCAAATTTTTTTGAAAATTAAGCGAAAAAATCTTTGAGAACAGAAGAAAAAAAAAATAGAGGATGAATTGAAAACTATAACTGAAAACTCACTTAGTGTATAAAAAACTTGTGAATGTTTAGACCCCCCAAAACAAATTTTCCAATACAAGCTTATATTCAAACAATATATGTGCGGAATATGAAATATAAGCAATACGCAAATTAGCAAACTATGTTAAACCATTAATTAATCACAACCAGCAGAAATTAAAAGCCAAGAGTAAGGGAAAGAGAGAGATGCAAATACAAGATAACACCGGCACGTGTTATCGAAGAGAAAACCAAAGAACTCGGCGAAAAACCTCTCCGCCGCCCTCCAAGCGGTAAATTATCCACTAGAAAATCAATTGGGATACATGAATAGCAATAGACCCTCCAAGCCTAATCTACCCAATGCACCTAAGTCCTCCAAGTTTCTTGCTCCAACAAGGTTAACTATGTCATCTCTAACTTTCTGGATCCCGCAATTAGCCCATTGCATCAACCAATATGAATTGGTTCTCTCTTGAATTGCTTCCCAAACACCAAGAACCTTCTCACTACTTTGAATTTGGTGAGGAAAGGATTTGGTTTATGATCCTCTCGTGGGTATGACAATGGAGAGGGTGGGAGTAGAGGAATTTGGAGAATCAAGTGTATAAGATTGTGGATGAATCAATCTTGTTTTTCTCTGGGATTTCTCTCTCAAAATTCTCTCTAGAAGCTCTCTAGATTTCATGGGTATAAGGGTATCTATAGTAGGGTATGAGATGGAATGTGAAAAGTCACTTTTCAGCAAAACAAGGTGCACTAGTGAGTCACTCGTGACTGGGAATAGTTGAATAAATTCAACTTTACAATAACAATATTGGAAAAATATAACTCTAAAAAAATGTAAAAACCAAACAATTTGACATGAATAACGCTTTGAATTCAAATTTATTGAAATTACTAGACATTATGTTTTATTCAATATATAGAGAGAGAGAGAGAGAGAGAGAGAGAGAGAGAGAATTGTGTCAACAGCCAAACATAATTATTAGTCTCTATTTTCCATTTTTATTCTTATAAATAAACAAGAAAAGATAAAAAAAATATTTCCCCAATTTGAAAATTTTAAAGTATTTTGTACTTAAAAAATCAAAATTATCAATAGGATGGATCCAAAATTTTTCCTTTTTATGGAACTTGTGTGAGAGAGAGAGAGAGAGGCATCGAGGACCTCAAGTTACTGGTGGTTTGTGCACGAGTTAGCAGTAGTTCTTGAGGTGTTTAGAGAGAGACTTTCTCCCTTGTTATATCATGGGTAGTATTGAGGATCTTAAGGTACTAGTGATTTGTGCACTAGTTGGCAGTAGTTCTTGAGGTGTTTAAATACAATAGTATCACTTGAGTTCAAGTATTTATTAACTAAAAAAAAACCCTGGTTTAAAAGGGGCTAAAGCCTAAAGGTGTGCCCTAGTTGGATATTTCCATTTTTTTTTCTAATACAAGATAGAAATTTCACTCTAACCTAATCTAAGTGTATATGTGTGTGAAGCTCCCTTTTAGAGACTTGAACCCTGGCCCTTACCCTCAACACCCCACAAGCACTTATACTTATGGAGTGACCACCGCACCAAGGGTGCATGGTGGTGGTATTTCCATTTCTTGACTCTCTTTTGACCAACTTAATTTTGAGAGTGAATTAGGTATAAATTTGGAAAATTTAACTTCAAATTTTAAGTATATATATACTAATAAAAAATTTACTCTATACATTAATGACTTTGTCCATGACTGCCGCTGATCAATTTGATATCGTTCAACATGACCACTACAAACACAAGCACATGCCCTTGCTCAGCACCCATCCAGCCTCTTCACCAAACAATCAATACAAGAACAACAACAACAACAAAACCAATACTAAGGAGGTCATTGCCCACATTCTTGGCTCTATGACTCATCTTGGACACGATTGAAGTGGATAATTCCTTGGTCAGAGCTTTATTTTGAGGGGTTCTAGATTTGAGAACATCGTTGAGGGCCAAGTTGCAGCTTGGTCATGAACACACCTGGTGGTCACCATGAAGTGGCAGAGAGATAGAAGGAAAGAGAAGAGAGAATGCGAAATAACAATGAAACCATATAATTTTAGGGATTTTAATGATGAAACTTTCTTTTTTCTTTTTTGATAGAATTATAATTGGTACATTTAATCCAAAGTTTAGGGACCTAAATGTATAATTGACAACTTATAGACTAAATTATGACATAACCAAAACGGGAATTCTAACTTACCCTAAATTAGATATAATAAGAAGAATAATGACGTGTCAGCTCAACTCGACCAAGCACGTTAGGTATAAGGTGCCCGGAAAATAGTGTAGTAATAAAATAGATTGAACGGTATAATATCGTTGATATGAAAACACAGTTATGTCATCTACCAATGTCAAATTGGACAATATCATTCCCAAATCCAATTAATTAGGGAATAATTTTGATGCTAAAGGAAATAGATTACACGAGATAATATCTTTGATATTTTTAAAGTAACCAATCCCAAAATGCAACATAAATATTATAAGGAGATATTCGTTAGAACATGACCAACAATCCTAATCTTACAATTTACCAATTTTATCCTTAATAATTGATTTATTAACTTAAGCATGCGAACACATCCTAACAAATCTCTGTTGATAAAGCCCCATTGTTGCAGGCGTTTATAGAGTCAAATCAGACAGTTAATCAAATTGCATAACCAATCTATAACCTAATGTCTAACCTATGCCACACAAAAAATGAAGCGTTTGTGGGGTATCAAGAAAAAGGTAAAAGCGCATGCAGAACATGCACAAATATAGGGATGGCCATCTTTATTGCTGTTCCATGAATGATCAAACATATTAGAAACAGTATCTTGGGAGAGCCGAGTGCCGAGCCGGATCGCATGCTAAAAAAGCCGAGGAGGGATGGCGTGATTTCCAAGATAAATTAAGCAAGCAACCTTATTAGGTCGTGGATGGTGGAAGTAGCAGTGGGGTCAACTTCATAGCTGTCGCTTTGTCCTCTTCTTCGCCCCTATTAAGATTGTGACCTTCCTACCTAGCTAGTGTGGTCCCTCCCTCAATTTCAAGGACACAGAGAGAGAGAGAGAGAGAGAATGTGGTCCCCACTATGAAAAACTTGGAGATGATCCGGTGTTCTCGCTTTCAAGTGGCCCCATGATTGATTCCGACCTTTCTTTTTTTCTATTTTTCTTTTTCCTGATCATCTTTTTTCATTGTCTTTGTTTTGAAGTACACCTAAGTCAATCCATTCAGTAATCACGAGTAAATAGAAAAAAGAAAAAAGAAGAAGGTTTTATTGTCTAAATTAATGAAAGGAAGTTGTCATGGATCATATTTTATATGGGTTAGATTCTAGTGTCATTCTAAGTTACGTTTACATTATTTAATATTATTTTTATTATAATAATATTTCAAAAATTCAATCATTTAAACATATTACCTTGTTTTTAATATGCATATTAAGTTTTATGCTATTTAGTATTCAATATAAAAACCAATTTCTTATACACAATTTAAATATAAAAATTTGTCCTTTAAACATTTGACAAATAATATAGTTATTGATTTCAAATCATCTTGAAATTTTACATGTATGTAGAGTATAAGAAAAAATATATATAATCTAATAATAGATTAAAAAGATATTGAGTAATATAATAATTTTTTTTTTTTTTTTTTGGGGTAGAAAGGAACTTGCATTAAAAACTAAGGAACGAAAATACAAAGAGGAACAAAACGATCATAAGACACCCCAGTAGAGTCTAAACTAAGTAACAAGGACACATCCACCGAGAGGTCTAATAAAACCACAAAATCTTGGGAGAGCAGAGCTCCCCTTCTATTAAGGACATCAGCCCACTTATTTGTCTCACGGTAACAATGTTTTGATAAATTCACTATTATATTGCATCTTCCACTTATATTCCCTCAATAGTTGAAAAAATTTCAAGAAAATTAAAAGTAAGTGTTAATATAGGGTAAATTACAATCCGCACTCTTGAGGTTTTCACAAATACCAAGCAGGTGTCATCACCCTTTTCCTTCCTTCCATTTTTCTTATTGCCTAAAAACTTAACAAAAATAATCAATTTAGTCCCTAAACCATATTCTCTTAGGAATGAAATTGTTGTATTTAGCATATGGTTCAAAGACCAAATCGGTTAGTTTTGAAATGTTTTGGACCTGTTTAGCTTTATCCCAAATCTCAAGACTGCTAACTGTAATTTATCCTATCATATATAATTTTTTTAACTAACTTATATAAAATGTTTAAATTTAAGTATTTTTTATATTTTAAAATTATACCTAAAAGAAAGTTTTGTGAATTAAATAATAAAATCATCCTATTAATATGAAATTTGCTTAGATGTTATAATGTAACATTAAAAAAATTTCCAATTACAATTTAATCCTAATCAATATCTACAATATTAAGCCCTTTTGAATATATACCACTGTAAGTTTTTTTTAAAAACCTTCTTCCCTCTCACCGTATGTATGTGTTAAAAATACTTAGTATTCTAAAATATATATATATATATATACAATATTGGAGGTGAATTATATTAAGTTCAAACATATAATTACAAGTTAATTATTCTTGAAAAAATAATATAATTTATGTTTTGATTGATCAAATATAATCACACATTTAAATTTAATAATATATAGAATCTAATGTAGTCGTGGAAGGAATTGTAGGTAAGAGTTTTGTGGTATAATAAAATAATACTAATATAATTAGAGAATGGAAGAACAATAATGGCAATGCTGTCGGTGGTGATTAGATGGGAGGTGTAAGGATCTTCACCCTTGGGTTTGGTGGGTCCGACAAAGGAACAAAGGTTAGGTTGATTCTTATCCAGGCCTGGCTCAACTTTATTTAGTTTTAGGGCCACAACAATAACAACAACATAATAGAATTTTCACATGTATACCTTGCAGGCCCTTTGCAGAATTGGCCTAGTGGATAAAGAAGGCCTTTTGTTTTTTCTTTTTTTCTGTGTGACAGTTTTTGTTGCCACGAGGTTTTACCACGGACCAACTAGATCCCGACACGTTGCATTTCAGCTGACTTTACCAACTGCGACGGTTATAACGTGCTGGATAAAGTGAGAATGCAAACTTCACTTAAATAGTACTAGACGATGAGCGGCGAAAGAATAGTTTTTTTTTTTTTTTTTTTTGATAACCGGCGAAAGGATAGTTTCATACTTCATAATTGTGCGATTTGGGTTGAGCTTAGCATTTGAGTTTAAATCCTTATTAGAAACTCAATTTTGTTTTTTTAATAATTCGATAGTTACAATTGGAGAGAATGAAAAATAAATCCTGAAAAATAAAGTTTTTTTTTTTCAAATTAGTTTTTTTTTTTTTTTTTTAATTCTTCAAACTTTTCGTATATCTATTTTTTGAATATGAATTATGAAAATCTAACCGTTGAATTTTATATTTTTAACACGCATATCAAATATCGTTCAAATCAGATGTTATTTACTATTGTATCAATAAACACTTATTTTTTTTATATACAATTTTAGATTATAAAAACTTGAAATTTTAACATTTATTTGATGATATTGCAATTGATAGTTGATCTTCTTCAAATTTTGTAAAAATGAATAATATAATAATAATATGCAATTCATCGGTTAGATTTCAAAATTCACACTCAATATAAATAGATATAAGGAGTTTAAAAAGTTTTTCTATAAACTAGTTTAAAGAAAAACTTTGTTCAATCCTAAATGTCTTATAAACACTAAAAATTGTGAACTAATTAAATTACAAAACTCTTAATTTTAAAAATAATGCTACGAGGATCATTCTCCGTTTACCTAATGGTGCTACTAGGATCCACTTAAGTTGTAATCCATACAAGGGGTTGTTTACTAATATTTTGAATTTCGTTTTATACAATGTATATTTAAGTACACAAAATATTCTATGATGTGCCTGTACTGGCTCAAATATTAGATCGTATCAAGTGTTTTGGATATTTCAATTTTCAAGGGAAAAAAATAACCTTGTTTTAATCTTAAACAAACTTGGGTTGAGTAGTATTTTTATTTAATTTTAGCCATTTTAGTAATTTTCCCCCTTAAGATTGGACCTAATTAGGTACATTTCAATATTCAACTAGTAATTTCTAATAATTTGACTCTTTTCTTTTCTTTTTCTTTTGAGAATACTTCTAAGATGTTTTTTTTTTTTTTTTTTTTTGAGATACTTCTAAGATGGTTTTATGAAATGATTTGGTTGTGATTCATGATTTCTGTCATTTTACAAACCTTTTATAATGAGCAATGAGATGACATGAATTATAAAGTTCTTATATTAATTACCCAAATTTATCTCGCTCACACCCAATGCAGGTTTTCCGATCCATTCCCCAAAAAAACGGACGGGCATCCCTAATTCAATGCCACCTTGTCCCTTGTACTTTTTTTTTTTTAAAGATAATTACAACATACTGTTAACCCCGCAGTTCGAACATTTTCCCCTCTAGACTCCCAAGCACTTTGTGCAAGAAGAGGTGTCAATTCAGCTACAAGGCCTTTGGCACCTTGTCCCTTGTACTTAATTTAACAAGTAAAACCCTAAAAACAATTAAAAATAAGGAAATAAAATATAAATATGGAAATTCCTCAAAATAAAAATGAACCCTATGATGTCCTAAATTCCTGTCATGATCATTATAATTCATAATTAATAAATAAAAACTTATAAAATTCATATAAATTTTGTTCTTAACAAAATGTCCATAATTATTTCAAAAAACAAAAACACAAAATGTCCAGAACCTTTTAGTTCATTCGGTCTCCAACACGTGTGTAGGGTCAGTTTCTGCAGCCCAAGCCCTAAAGAGGTGGGTTAGAGGCCCAACGAACCCCGCACAATGAATTTGTAGAGAGTGGGTGAAAGAGCTGGGCCGGATATGAATTAAACAAGAGTTGGTGGTAGCACGGGCGAATAATCTGACATGCAATCACGTAAAAACCATGAAGGACTAAAGGTCCGAAGAGGTATTTTATTGAATGTTCTTAGATTACAAGTTTCAGAGCTACAGTAAAGTGATTTTCTGTTCTTCTTCCCCTTTTTTCTCGACCTCCTCTATCAGGGGCCCTCCTTCTTTATATAGCCTCTTTCCTAATCATCCTAACCCTCCACTTGTCTTCCATCTGCTAACATACTTGAGTAAGGGTCACGTCAAGCACCTCCTTTAGCTTCTTGGGAGTGGCGGTAGGTGAAGTTGCACTGTTCAGGGGTCCTCTCCACATAAATGCGGCCAGAGAAGTTGCTGCAGGGCATTAAATGTGGCGGTGACAGCTTTTCCTTGATATATTTCTTCATCCTTATCATCCCCAAGAGTGCCCAGAGCTTATCTTTGTCACCCAGATTGCCAGGAAGGGCACTCGGGCTTCCTGTACATGTATTTAATCAAAACTACTCGTATCCGAGGAGTAAAACTTCTTCGGACAATAGGTGACCTCTTCGGATTATACTTTTCGGCCCTCTTTGGGCCTGATGTCCGCAGAACACTGTTCCAGGCCGCTATAGCTCTTCGGACGTAGGATGACATACAGAACAGGACCCCAGGCCCATTTGATAAATATGGGCTTTTGCCCCCCACAATAGCCCCTCAAAATCTCAATTTTTCCCTCACATCCGAAGAGAAAAAGTGAGATTTTGACTTGCCATGGGGTAATTGGCTTGGGAACAGACAAAAATTCAAACTGGCACGTGTGTAGATATGGATGTGCGCGTTCCATCATTGCTGCAGTTGTTTTCCGTATTCCCAAAGCGCCACATTAATTACTTCAGGCGGCGTCTGGTCCTTTGCATCCAACGGTGGACTGCTGATCCAACGGACAGGGTTCTTTCTTGGGATCCGGGCAAAATAACTTCTGCCCCTTCGCTGATCCTCATATAAAATCTCAAAGGTTAGTATCTCTCTTTTACCTTGCAATTTTCATTCTATCCAACAAGAACAAGCATCCAAGCGCTCCGAGCTTTCTCAATCGCTGACCCTGATCCTTCTCAGAGCCCTCAAGATCCTCTCTACGAGGTCAAAGATCGATCCCTAGCTTCGTGTTTGTAAGTTCTCATTGCCCCACGCCACCTGTTTTCTCTTCGGCTGCCTTCTACGTCGCATTTACATTTTTCTGTTTAAGAAAGATGGGCAAACTCGAGTACATGGTAGATAGTCCTGCCCAATTGGAGAAGTTTAGGGCCACATACCGCATACCTCCAAACGTGGGGGTGAGGTACTGTCCTCCCGAGAAAATACTGACTGACCGAAAAACCGGGGAAGTGGTGATCCCCCTCATTGCTTTCCTGGAGGGAGGAATGACGATCCCTATGGGTCCCCTCACCACTAGTTACCTCCGAAACCATAGGATTACCCCTTGGCAGTGCGCGCCTAACATGTTTAGGATCCTAGGAGCAATTGAAGACCTTAATCTTCACCTAGGATTGGGACTCACTTGGCTCGACGTGGTGCACATGTACGAGTTCCACAGCCAACAAGGGGCGGGATATTATTTAAAATCCCGGTCCGACATTGTTCGGCTAATTTCCTGCCTCCCCAAGTCCAACAAAGGGCTAAAGGACGACTACGTGATCGTCTCGGGTGCGTGGTATAACGGCCCTCACTGTCCGACCAAGCATGGAGAACCAGGTGGGACTAGTTTTAGGCACTCTGACCATAGGCTTAGGATCCGTTTTTGATTGTGTGTTTTGCTGCTTCTACTTTTCTAATCAGACTTTGCTGTGATTTGTAACAGATAAAGCACACATTACTCCTCGGCTCAGCCTCACCAACGTCGCTGCGCTGAACTTTTTATTGCGGTCGGAGATCTTCGTTAGCGAGGACGGACAACTCCGATCAGCTCCCCTCATCTTAGGGTACAAAGCGAAACCCAAAGACTTCCAACCGGTGGGCAACGCGATAACTCAGGGAGATCGCCGCATCAACCGTATTGACGTGTCTTGGAAGGGCTTTTTAGCTCCTCACGAACTTCCACCCGTGCCACATCCAAACCCTCAGAACATACCTCCTCTCGTTCAACCCCTTCAACAAGTTCCCCTCGGACAAGAGGTTGAAGGTGAAAGAGTTGGATCCTCTAGTTCATCACTTGAGGAGCAAATAGACCAGTTCCATTTCGAGGGGGAGACTCCAGGGGGAGAACAAGTGGTAGAGGTCTCGGACGCCGAGGAAGAGATCGACAGGCATTCAAGTATACATCCTGTTCTGACTGCTGCCGGTCCTGAAGAATCGTCGGACGAAGACATGGACCTAAGGAGTTTAATGAAGAAGAGGGGCCAAAAGACTGAGCACAAGGATGCTGGGACGTCTAAAGTGGTGGTGACCCTGCCCCCCGTGCCTACCCAGGTCTCTGACCCAGGTTCGAAGCCCATACCAAACCCGCAGAAGAAGAGGCCATACGAGCCTGAAGAGAGGGAGGGAGTTGTGCCAACTAAAACTAATAAACAGCAAAAGGTGATACGAGACCACCGAAGCAAGAGGGCCTCCTCCACCGAGAGCCGAGAAGACGTGATTGGGGCCGACGTCCGCCTAGGAGGGGGAACTCGCATTTGGTCCCCAAGGTTAGAGCTGGATGGCGCTCCCTTTCCTTGGGACACCTCCCTCCGCAACTATGATGGGGGAAGGGCAGGGTACGTTGCTGAGGCCCTGCAGCAGCCACTTCTCCTTCCTCATGACATGGATTCCTATAAACGCTTCAACCAGAAGGAGCTTTTCTTGTCCCTCAAGAGGGACGTGGCCATGGTAAATACTCAATTCTTAATTTAGGTTTTATTCGTAATTGACTTTGCCTCCCTTCTTTACTCAATGTTGCAAATTCTGTCATGCAGATCACTCAGCAAATTTACGTAGCCGAGGAATGGAATAAGAAGTCCTATCTCGAGGCTCAAGCAGCAATGCAATCTCAATCTGAGGTAGAAAAGTCTCTGGGTCAGTTGAAGGAGGACTATGCTCGCATGTCTGAGCAATTGAAGGACATGACCAATCAACGGAACAGCCTCAGAGCCGGCCTAAATAACGCCGAGACCCAAGCCGAGGAGCAGCGCAAAAAGCTGCATATGACGGAGATCAACTTGGAGACTGAAAGGGAGATAGTGAAGGGCCTCAGAACTGAACTCCAAAAAGCCAAAAAGAGCGCCCTAGCAGCCGAACAAAAGGCTCAACTGGCCAAGGAGTCAATTGAAGCTGAAAGGAAGGCGGCGTATCAGTTGGGGGTAGATGAGACCGGGCAGCAGCTTACTGAGCAATTTGCCTCGGTTGGTCGCGATTATTGCGATATAACCTGGCAAAAGGCGCTGGATGCTGCTGGGGTCCCCTCGGATTCCCTCCTGAGGTTACCTGGGAGCATATATTATGATCCCGAAATCCGAGAGCTCCCAGGTCCTGACCCTCCTGCTCTACAGCTTCCAGGGGTTTCAGAGCAAAACCTGATCAACCAAGCTCCCCCCTCCATCCTTAATGTCCCCAAAGAAAGTGGTCAGCCAGGTGATAAGGATAAACCGGCTGAACCAGAAAAAGACAAAGGCAAAGGGTTGGAGGGAAAGAAGACTTCTGATGAGCCCAAGGGTCAAGCCCCAGAAGCTGCTGCTCGGATGGGCCAGGCTGCTGACAATGTGATCCCTTCAGCGAAAGAATAGATTGATAGGATTTTTCTTTATTAACTTTTTTATCCTTATTATAAGAGATTGTAAGTTGCTATTTTTAATCAATGAAGTAATTTTTCCTTTACTTTTGTTATGAAGTCTTGTACTTTAATGTTATGGTACCCCAATATTATGTTATCTGCGCACATGATTATGGTTGTTACTAAAAGTAAGCAGAATGTGCAGGATCTATCACTAAAAGACAACATGAGCCATTGATAATTTAGATATACTTAGGAGTTTCAATCATGGATCATCAGAGAATGATATTTCAGCCGTAGCAGTTACACTGAATTTAGATTTAAACAGGCATGATAGGATTTAGGTTTAAACGCTCAAAAAGACAGTAACGGAGTGTTAACTAACCCAAATCATCTGGTCCGAGGACTACAGGCATGATAGGATTTAAGTTTAAACACTTAAAAGGACAGTAACGGAGTGTTAACTAACCCAAATCATCTGGTCCGAGGACTACAGGCATGATAGGATTTAAGTTTAAACACTTAAAAGGACAGTAACGGTGTGTTAACTAACCCAAATCATCTGGTCCGAGGACTACAGGCATGATAGGATTTAAGTTTAAACACTTAAAAGAACAGTAACGGTGTGTTAACTAACCCAAATCATCTGGTCCGAGGACTACAGGCATGATAGGATTTAAGTTTAAACACTTAAAAGGACTGTAACGGTATTAACTAACCCAAATCATCTGGTCCGAGGACTACAGGCATGATAGGATTTAAGTTTAAACACTTAAAAGGACTGTAACGGTGTTAACTAACCCAAATCATCTGGTCCGAGGACTACAGGCATGATAGGATTTAAGTTTAAACACTTAAAAGGACTGTAACGGTGTTAACTAACCCAAATCATCTGGTCCGAGGACTACAGGCATGATAGGATTTAAGTTTAAACACTTAAAAGGACAGTAACGGAGTGTTAACTAACCCAAATCATCTGGTCCGAGGACTACAGGCATGATAGGATTTAAGTTTAAACACTTAAAAGAACTGTAACGGTGTTAACTAACCCAAATCATCTGGTCCGAGGACTACAGGCATGATAGGATTTAAGTTTAAACACTTAAAAGAACTGTAACGGTGTTAACTAACCCAAATCATCTGGTCCGAGGACTACAGGCATGATAGGATTTAAGTTTAAACACTTAAAAGAACTGTAACGGTGTTAACTAACCCAAATCATCTGGTCCGAGGACTACAGGCATGATAGGATTTAAGTTTAAACACTTAAAAGGACAGTAATGGAGTGTTAACTAACCCAAATCATCTGGTCCGAGGACTACAGGCATGATAGGATTTAAGTTTAAACACTTAAAAGAACTGTAACGGTGTTAACTAACCCAAATCATCTGGTCCGAGGACTACAGGCATGATAGGATTTAAGTTTAAACACTTAAAAGAACTGTAACGGTGTTAACTAACCCAAATCATCTGGTCCGAGGACTACAGGCATGATAGGATTTAAGTTTAAACACTTAAAAGGACAGTAACTACAACATGTCGTTATATTGATTAAAAGGAAAATTCAATTAATAATAATACCTTTTGAGGTTATTTACATTCCAGGGGCGTGGTATCACATGGCTATCCAAGTCTTCAAGGAAATACGCCCCAATGCCAGCCCCTGAAGTAATTCGATATGGCCCTTCCCAATTAGGTCCTAATTTTCCCCATGCTGGGTTCTTCGCAGTGCCGACCACCTTTCTTAACACCAGATCACCAGGTTCCAAAGGTCTGAGCCTTACGTTGACGTCGTAACCCTGCTTGAGCTTTTGTTGGTAATGCGCCAATCGGACCATCGCATTTTCCCTCCTTTCATCAATTAGGTCTAAACTCTTCTCTAGCTGCTCATTGTTGCCCTTCAGGTTGAACGAGCTAGTTTTCAACGTTGGGAATCCAGTTTCCAGGGGTATGACAGCTTCAGCCCCATAGGTCATCGAGAAAGGAGTCTCTCCAGTAGACCTGCGCGGAGTAGTTCTGTAAGCCCAAAGCACATGTGGCAATTCTTCAACCCATTTGCCCTTCACGTCGTCAAGTCTCTTTTTCAGGCCACTCACAATGACCTTATTCACAGCTTCTGCTTGGCCATTACCCTGGGGATACGCTGGGGTGGAATATCTGTTCACGATTCCCAGCTCGCTACAGTAATTCCTAAACGCTTTGCTATCAAACTGGAGGCCATTGTCCGAGATAAGACTGTGTGGAACTCCAAATTGAGTAACTATATTCTTCCACACGAACTTCTGCACATCTACGTCTCGGATGTTGGCCAGAGGTTCTGCTTCAACCCACTTTGTGAAGTAATCAGTGCCGACCAGCAGATATCTCTTGTTTCCTGCAGCCTTAGGGAACGGCCCCACGATGTCCAAGCCCCATTGGGCAAAAGGCCATGGGCTAGTTAGCGGGTTAAGAGTTCCTCCGGGCTGATGAATACGTGGGGCAAATCGTTGGCACTGATCACATTTTTTAACATAATTCAGGGCTTCTTCTTGCATGTTGGGCCACCAATAGCCCTGAGTAAGAGCTCGGTGAGCCAAAGACCTACCCCCAGTGTGGCTTCCACAGACTCCTTCGTGCAGTTCTTCTAATAGTAGCTCAGCCGCCTCAGGAGGCTTGCACAATAAATAAGGCCCCGAATAGGAACGTTTATATAACTTCTGATCTTCGGACAACCAGAACCTGGTCGCTTTCCTCCGAATTTTGTCGGCCTCCCCCTTTTCTTCAGGTAAGACCTCTTCCTTTAGAAATTTAATTAAAGGGTCCATCCAGCTGAGTCTGGCCCTGACTTGATGTACTTGGATTACTTCTATTCTTGCATCGGTAGGTTGATACAAGTCCTCAACGAGGATAACTCTCGGCAAATCCTGTGCCGAAGAGGTGGCTAGTGTGGCCAAGGAGTCAGCATGTGTGTTACCACTTCTGGGCACATGCTCCAGGCTGAAAGATTCGAACCCGGTTTGCAGATGTTTAACTCGGCTCAAGTATCCCTGCATTCTCTCATCTTTTGCCTCAAACTCCCCCTGTACTTGTCCCACGATCAACCTTGAATCCGAGAACAACTTTACTGCCCTTCCTCCCATCTTCTGGACCATGCTCATCCCCATCAGTAGGGCTTCGTATTCCGCCTCATTGTTTGTTGCCGAGAAGCCTAGCCTTAGTGCTTTTTCAATAATGACTCCTTCGGGGGATAGCAATACTAGCCCCACTCCAGAACCTTTTTGGTTCGCGGCGCCATCCACGTACACCTCCCAAAGGGAAAGACCTTGTTGAGAGATCATGCCAACTGATTTTTCATCCATGTCTGAAGCCGACTTTACCTCTTCTAATTGCGGCTCCGTGAACTCAGCTACCAAATCAGCAATCACTTGACCCTTGATCGAAGTGCGTGGCATGTACTTGATATCAAAAGCCCCTAGGATCGTCCCCCATTTTGCAATTCTTCCAGTATAGTCCGCACTCCGGAGTATTGCCCTGAGCGGAAGTTGGGTGAGAACAATGACCGTATGGGCTTGGAAATAATGTGGGAGCTTTCGCGTACCAAGAACTACAGCTAGAATAGCCTTTTCTAGGGGTAAATAACGGATTTCGGCTTCATGCAGGGATTTGCTTACACAATAAACTGGTTTTTGTACACCGCCATCTGCTCGGACCAGCACCAAGCTTACCGCATGGGGAGCTACAGCGATATACGCAAATAAGACCTCGTCCGGCTCAGGGCTGGACATAATTGGCGGTCGAGCTAGGTAATCCTTCAATTGCTGGAAGGCCGTAGCACACTCTTCTGTCCATTCGAACCCTTTCCATTTGTTGATCAAGGAAAAGAAAGGCCGACACCTGTCTGCTGACCGTGAGATAAATCGATTTAGGGCTGCGGTCATCCCCGTCAGTTTCTGAACTTCCTTGGGATTCCGAGGAGCTTGTAGCTCATTAATGGCCCTTATCTGGTCTGGGTTGACCTCAATTCCTCTGTGAGTCACCATATATCCTAAGAACTTGCCTGATCCCACCCCAAATGAACACTTAGAAGCATTCAAGCGCAGCTTGTATTTTCTGAGAACTCTAAAAGTACTTTCTAGATCCTTTACATGCTCGGCCACCACTTTGCTCTTTACCACCATGTCGTCTATATAGATCTCGATATTTTTGCCTAGCTGTGATTCAAACATCCTCGTCATCATCCTCTGGTAAGTGGAACCCGCATTTTTCAAGCCGAATGGCATCACCTTGTAATGGTAATTACCAATGGGAGTTACAAAAGCGGTCTTTTCCTGGTCATCCAGGGCTAAAGGTATCTGGTGATAGCCTTGAAAGGCATCCAAGAAGCTCATCCGGGGGTGTCCGACAGTGGCATCCACGAGCTGATCGATTTTTGGCATAGGAAACGGATCTTTAGGGCACGCCCTGTTTAGATCAGTGAAGTCAACACATACTCGCCATTTCCCGCTCTTCTTCTTCACCACCACAGTATTTGCCAACCATGCTGGGTAGAAAATCTCTTTAATAGCTCCGGCCTGCTTGAGCTTTGCCACTTCTTCTTTGACTGCTTCGGCATGTTCTTTGGATGGACGACGAGGAGGCTGCTTCTTAGGAGTGACCATGGGATTTACTTTCAAATAGTGGCATATGAATTCCGGATCCACCCCAAGGGCTTCATAAGCGTTCCAGGCGAATACGTCAAGGTTTTCCTTAAGAATTTGCACTAACTTCTCCTTTTCCTGTAAAGGTAAGTGGGATCCGACCCGAAAGAATTTTTCAGGGTCGTCCCCAATGACGACTTTTGTTAAGTCCTCACACCCCGCGCCCTTATCCGGATCTTTAGTGGGCGATAACCTATGCTTTCGTTGCTACAAGTTCTCTTCGGTTTTGGCTAGTGACTTTGCTTTTGGCTCATGTTGAATGGCAGCCACCAAGCATTGTCTAGCCATGAATTGGTCCCCGCGGATTTCGCAAACTTGGCCTTCGGATGGATATTTGACTTTCTGATGTAAGGTAGAAGAGACTGCCCCCAGAGCATGAAGCCAAGGCCTGGCTACGATTGCCGTATAGGGCGAAAATACGTCTACCACTATGAAATCCACTTCCACCACTTCTGAGCCAGTCTGCACAGGTAATCGTATTTGGCCCTTAGGGGTCACGGCCCTCCCTTCAAAACTGATCAATGGAGAACCGTACGGCGTTAGGTCACTGGGTTTGAGGTTCAGCCCCCTGTAGAGGTCAGGGTACATAATTTCTGCAGCACTGCCTTGATCGACCATCACCCGCTTCACATCGTATCCACCGATTCTGAGAGTTATGACCAGCGCATCATCATGCGGCTGGATAGTCCCCACCGTGTCAGCATCCGAGAACCCTAAAACTGGATGACCGTCGACTTTGCATCTCTTCGGACCCTGGCCAAATTGCCCCGCAGGCAGCCGATCTACTGACATGACCTTAGATGGCCAGGATCCTGTTCTTCCTAGTGCTGCAAAGATAACGTTGATGGTTCCCAGAGGGGGTTTTAAAGTATCGTCCCTCCTAGGCTCCGAGCTCACCTGGCCCCCTCGACCACTGGAGTGATGTAGGAGGTGTCTCAATTTCCCTTCACCGACCAGCTGATCCAAATGATCCCACAAACTCCTACACTTTTCGGTCGTGTGTCCATGATCCTGGTGGTACTGGCAGTAGAGATTGCGATTGCGCCTATCAGGATTCCCCACCATCTTATTCGGCCACTTGAAGAATGGCTCATTCCTGACCTTTTCCAAAACTTGGTGGACTGGATCTCTGAATACTGTGTTGACTGCCTGGGGATTAGCTGACCCTGACTGCGCAGGGAAATCCCTCCTCGGTTTGTTATTATGGTATCGATCTGACCTGAAGTCCCTCCTCTCCTGGGGGATAACCTTGTCCTTGCCTTTTCCTTGTTGCTGATCTTCTTCGACCCTCTTATACTTCTCAATGCGATCCATTAGCTGACGCATGCTAGTAACAGGTTTGCCGGACAAAGATGTCCTTAAACCATGATCAGTAGGAAGACCGAGTTTAAACGTTTCTAGGGCCATTGCATCAAAATTGCCCTCCATGTCGTTAAACATCTCCCAATATCTATCCGAATACACCTTCAGGGTTTCTCCTTCCTGCATGCTTAAAGACAGCAGTGACGACAAAGGTCGGGCCACCCTTCGGCAGGTAACAAAGCGTGAACCAAAGGCTTGGGTGAGCTCTTCGAAGGAGCTAACGGAATTGGGGATTAGTCCATCGAACCATCTCATCGCCACTGGTCCAAGACTAGAGGGGAAAACCTTGCACATCAGGGCCTCGTCCCTGGAGTAGACAGCCATCTTCTGGTTGAAATGACTCACGTGTTCCACGGGGTCCGTCCTACCATTATAAACGGTGAATGTGGGTTGGTTAAAGCGCCGAGGAAGTTTCGCCTCCTCAATCCTGCGCGTGAAGGGTGATCTAGAAATCTGATTTAGTGCCTTGCTCATGGCGTCATTTCCCATGTCTTCTTGTGATGGAGTTCTATGTTGCTCCTTACGATGGGGTTCTTGCTCATAAAAATAGGATTCGCTGGCTGGTGTCCTGGACTTATATTGATAAGTAACGTCTGGCTCATCATCAGGGTCCTCATCGGAGTACGAGGAAGCCCTTTTCCTCTTTGCATGGCGCAACTCCCTTTGTAGTTTTTCAACCTCTCGCTGCAAATCTCGATTCTTTTCTGCATGGGATATATGACTCCCACCGTGTGATCGACTCTGGTCAAAGGGCACAGTGTGTACACTACCCTCTCGATCTTGTCTTCTCTCCAAGTTGAAAAATGGGTCCACGTGTTGAGGTGCCCTAGATTCTGCTTCTTGCTGATTTGGTTCAGCCATCACCTACTGTTGTTTTCTCCCCTGCACAAGCTCCTCCCACAGACGGCGCCAATTGTAGGGTCAATTTCTGCAGCCCAAGCCCTAAAGAGGTGGGTTAGAGGCCCAACGAACCCCGCACAATGAATTTGTAGAGAGTGGGTGAAAGAGCTGGGCCGGATATGAATTAAACAAGAGTTGGTGGTAGCACGGGCGAATAATCTGACATGCAATCACGTAAAAACCATGAAGGACTAAAGGTCCGAAGAGGTATTTTATTGAATGTTCTTAGATTACAAGTTTCAGAGCTACAGTAAAGTGATTTTCTGTTCTTCTTCCCCTTTTTTCTCGACCTCCTCTATCAGGGGCCCTCATTCTTTATATAGCCTCTTTCCTAATCATCCTAACCCTCCACTTGTCTTCCATCTGCTAACATACTTGAGTAAGGGTCACGTCAAGCACCTCCTTTAGCTTCTTGGGAGTGGCGGTAGGTGAAGTTGCACTGTTCAGGGGTCCTCTCCACATAAATGCGGCTAGAGAAGTTGTTGCAGGGCATTAAATGTGGCGATGACAGCTTTTCCTTGATATATTTCTTCATCCTTATCATCCCCAAGAGTGCCCAGAGCTTATCTTTGTCACCCAGATTGTCAGGAAGGGCACTCGGGCTTCCTGTACATGTATTTAATCAAAACTACTCGTATCCGAGGAGTAAAACTTCTTCGGACAATAGGTGACCTCTTCGGATTATACTTTTCGGCCCTCTTTGGGCCTGATGTCTGCAGAACACTGTTCCAGGCTGCTATAGCTCTTCGGACGTAGGATGACATACAGAACAGGACCCCAGGCCCATTTGATAAATATGGGCTTTTGCCCCCCACAACGTGTATTATGACTAAACGAAAACAATTATTAAAATAAATCTCTAATAGTGATAATAAAAAAATAGATTTTTTCTCAAAAAAAAAATAGCAGACAGATCTAAAGTCTAGATAACACTCTCTTTTTAAGGTTAAAAACCGAACAACAAATGGTAGGCACACAACTCAGGTGGGTTGGGCACTTGGTCTCAAAGTGCTTGTCCCAAGTTCCGTCGCGAACAGTAATTAGTTACTGGTTAAAAACAAAACTTTGAAAATACGCTGTAGAAAACCAAAAAAAAAAAAAAAAATGGTAGGCACAAAGTAATCAAAACTATTGCAACTTTGTACGGGAATAGAACCTTCGGCCCTTGATGTTGAAGTTGCAAGACATGATTGATTTCGAAATTACTAGGCATCTATGGAATAACTACTCCAATCCTGTTTCCCTCCATAAATCCTTTTGTCACTGTCTACAGGTTATTGATGAGCCTGTTTTGCCATTGCAAGGTTTAATGACACTGACAGACCGGACTACAGGTTACTATTGGGGCCGTTTTGACATTGCGAACTGCGAAATTTTCTACCGATTGAAGCCTATCAATTTCTGGAATAGATTAAATGGACAGTAATCATTTGGAAGCTTTAGTTAGTCACGATGAACCGTGGGACCAGTTGGTCCCCTCCCTTCTCTTTTGTTTTTAATCAGTTTGAGCGTTGTATTAGTCGTATTTTCTTTTAATTTTTAATAAATTCCCTCGTTACCAAAAAGATTTGTGGAGGGGGCGAGAAATCAATCAAACTCTGCTCATAGCCTCTCAAGTCTCAACAATTAATACCCAACTACTTTTTTTTGAGAAAAAAAAGTAAGAGTTAACTAGGTTACACCATTCTCTGGGCAAGGCGCTAAGGTTAAAGTCTATGGACCAACACATGCGAGTACCCACCAACGAACTCCTGCTGGCAGCGAGACTTGAACCTAAGTGGGTTAGACGAAGTATCCGAATTTTACCAACTGAGCCAAGCCCCATTAGCATACCCAACTGTTTTTGTGTGACACCAATTTGATACTAAGCATAACCTTTTCCACGTACCCCAGCACAGATATTTTTAGAAAATATCACAAGGATGATAATAGAGTTTGCAAAGACAAGCCTGTGGAGGAAGGACGACTTAAAGTGGTCCTGCATAGCATAGTGGCGTACCAATGAGATTCCCTGTAACAAAAGTTGTTTTGGGGCCGACAAATTGCCGCAACATTTTCACAATACTCTTATAGGTTAAAATGAAATATTAAACCGACTCATTACAAACTAAAAACAAAGGTATTGTGAAAAATGTTGTAACATTTTGTTGTCCCTAGACTTTCTCAAAATGAATCTTGGACAACCAAGGCTATCACAACATTATCTTGAATCTTTTCTAGATAGTCAAGAGCAAACCTGTCTTGACTCTTGATCAGACTATTATTTCAAAAAAAAAAATTAGAACTGCGTGAACTGGGGAAAAAAAAAATTAGCGGAGATTGGAGGGCCTAGCCATGTGGTACTATATACTTCCATTATTCACATATACGGAAAATACAGTTTGATTAATATCATGGAATACAAAGGAGCCAACACACCATTTACAACAAACTTCCAAACTGCCTGCATGCACAATTCACATCACAGTACACTTTTCTTTTTCTTTTGCTTTTGCTTCAGGTCTGGAGGAAGAGGACGAGGATGGGTTTCTGCCATTGTTTCTTGGCCCCTGCAAAAGAGCGTTTTGTTGAAGAAATCTATATATTTTGCTTACAGTCATGACAGGAAATCAATAGCTTGAGGAAGATGCATAGATTTTTATATTATTAATCAAATAGAACATGATTTTATATTCACAATGTGCTTCTTTGAACTTCTTCAAAAATTTATTTCCCACTGCATTTATGCAAGAGATCAGTGCGAGAATCTAGTGTACATAAATATAAGAAAATTACAACATTTTACATCCTGAAGGTTACAACTGCCAGAATATATGATTTTTGTCACATTTCTTCCATCAAAATAACAAGTGCTTGTGGTGCACATTATTTGGTTACCCAACTTTCAATCAACAATAGATTGTCCAAATAACTTAAACCAAAATGCTCACTGCAGTTTACAGATATGCTTGTGTTTATCCTTAAGGAACCCCCCAGGTTCCCTGACCCACAAAGAAAAGGAAAACATACCTATTTGGGTAAAACATATGTGCAGTACATTAAGTTCCCCAATAAGATTCAAACACCTGGGTGGATTGAATCTAATTATCCTTGGAAACTATTCGTGTTATATTGGCCAATGCAATCAAGTGTTTGAATTTACTAGGGAACATAATGTATTGCACTTAAGGTATTGTATCTAAGTTTTATCCTATTTAGCAATGAACATTCATTAAAGATAATTTGATTAGTTTCCTATATCACAACAACAATCTCACTTTCACAATGTAAATCAAACTCCAAACAACAGCTTTTCTCTTGCCCTATAAAACTTTGAAGTAATGAGAAATGAACTCAAAACTCCTACTATTATCAGAACCCACCAGTACGATGAGTCCCTGAATCCAACAAGAAATTTGGTATTTGCTACTACATAGTGACAATACTAGAGCTACAGACCTAGCCAGTTATTTCCAATCCTCAATATAAAGAAGACTAAACACATACTTAATCAACTAACAACATATGCAATATGTATTGTTAATCACATAATCTATTTGTCAATATAGAGATGTAAAACCTATAGCTTGCTTATGCTGATGAAATATTAACATATCAAATCCAAAGGAAACGATGTGTATCCATCTCCAATACTTGTTTGGACACCTAAAGAACAATTGGCCTTAACTTATCCTGAAGTGCATATGATGCGGAAAATACTTAGCATTTTTTGTCAAAAAGCGACAAATAGTTCACATAGTAATTACTCTTATGGCATGTTTGGATGTTTAAAAAAGGAGGGGGAGTAGAGTAGAGGGAGGGAGAGTAATGCAATTACCTTGTTTGGAAGTTTTTTAAAGAATGAGGGGGAGGGGTTTGGAGGAGTTTGGAGGGGTTTGGACTCCCTCTAGCCTCCCAATTTTAATTCCCCCAAATTGGAGAGATTTGGAGGGGGAGTAGAGTACATAAACTATTGACCAAGTAAATTACCTAATTTACCCTCATTATATTAACAAAATTACACAAGGGGAAGGGCTAATTACTCCCTTCCCCCTTACTAATTTTAAAAACATCCAAATAAGGTGGAGGTGAATCATTCTCCTCTACTCTCCTCCCCACTATTCCCCTTCCCTCTACTCCCCTCTACTCTCCTCCCTCTCTAAACTTCCAAACAAGCCTTTATGGTCTTTTACAATGTACAAATCTTCTGCATGCAACATACCATCAAATGTTATCATGTTCCCATGTCTAGATCTTTGGGTTAGCCATGTCCAACACTCCATGTCCGTTACACAACATGATGCTTGTATTTGTGTCCTCAAATAGTAGGGGGGAAAAACATACTAACCTACGAACAATGCAGTCCTTAGGTTTGGGCTCCGCTAAAACGAAGCCCAAACTCTATTTTCAGACCGTATGACATGCCCTAAGCTAAGCTAACAAAATCGTTCAACTGGGCAGGTCAAATCAATACAAGGCACTCTAAATTGCTCCAGCAGCAATTCCAACAAAATGGCATAGGAAAAGAACTATACAACAATGAGTCAATGAGAACCAAGATCTATGTGTGGTTGATAGAGAATGAAACTTTGCAACCATACCTTGTATATCCCATGTATTCATTCTTAACAAGACACTCACCACTAAAACCCTAGACCACAACTAAACACCAGTCGCAGTCTGGAAAATACTAATACATGTTTAACAGAGGCAAAACTAGCCTGATTGAATCACCTAGGATTCAGATAAAAAATAATACCAAGCAATTCTATTTCCAAGGGAAAGTGCTGTAAACACGAGGTTAACACAACAATAAATCTTTCTTGGTATCAGAATACAAGAAATTTCAAATAGAAAAATCATACTTATAGAAGTCATCACAGAATCAGGTGTAATGTTAGGATGAAAAGCAGGCATTAAACTGATAACAACAGATGTTCAAAACAAGAAATTTTACCTGGGGACCTACAACCAGCTTTGAATTGCCACTAACGGGTGATGGTTGCTGCACATTCTGACGTTGCGGTTGTTGCTCAAACTCCTGTTGTTGCAGAGCAATTGCCAATTGCAGATCAGAACTGCAACAACAAAATATTACATTTTGGACAAGATTCACTCTAAAGTAATAAAATATTTTAGAAAATTACACGAAATCTTTCAAAAATGGAAAAACTATATATTCAAGATGATCTTTTCATTAGACTTTGCCTTCCCATTTTGTTAATTTTATTTGACGTTCTCCTAAAATAATAAAAATGAAGTAAAAATACAAGACTAAAAACATTAGTGCCCCTTTTGGAGGGCAATTTAAAACTAAACCTTTTCAAAGTACAACTCTTTAAAACCCCACTTTTTTTCAATATTTTCAGCCCATTTTCAAAAAGTTGAAAAAATAAAGGCAAAAATATCATTTTGATCCTTACATTTTAAGGTTACTGTCAATTTAGTCCCTACATTTTGATAGCAGTCAATTTGATTCCTATTATTAACTTGCAATCAATTTGGTCCCTACCGTCAAGTCACTAACAAAAGTTGACTGCAAGTAGAAAATAACAAGGATCAAATTGACTGCTACCAAAATGTAGGGACCTCAAATGGTATTTTCACCAGTACCAAATGGCAAAACGGGTAAGAAATCAATGTATGCACAGTAACAAAGATGACATAATTACTTTAGATCAAAACCCGCTTGTGATGCATTGTCGATGCTGGCAAGATAATCCTGAAGCAGAAAATTCAATTTAGTATCATGGAAGCAACTATTGACAGCCTCGCATATACTATAGGTATAAAAGAAATACGTACAGCTGTGCTGACCATAACATTATGTTCATCCCAGGTGTCATTTGCACGACTTTCAACCTTAAATTCCTTGAAGTTACCTGTCATGAACAATGTATCCCCATTGACCTGAAGTGACAAGCATGGGAGGAATTATAATTAGGGCACCAAACTTCAAAATCATTTATAACAACATAACAATAATTTTTTGGATAGAGAGATGACAACATAGCAATAATATTATAACTATTATAATTTTCAATGTTAAAAGGCACTATTTCCTTATCATTTCATAAATATCTTCTAAATGAAACAGTAGGAGAAATTTTTTAAAAAATAATTAAATTTGGAATGAACTTTCAAAAGTTCACTTTTGAGAAGCCATTCTATTACAGCCACTACAGGCACAACCTCCATGGCAACAGCAGAACCACATATACTTTTTTTTCTTTTTTGGATAAATAAGTAATGTAGCAGAACCACAAATACTTGCTATCTAAATGTTTTGAACACCCTTTCATCCATCCGTGTATATACATTGACATTATGTGTGTGTGGTCTATAAAGAAGTAATATCCAAGTATTAAACCCATTTCAAAAACAAACTGTAGCTCATGCATTTTATAACCATAAATGACCTATAAATTTTTTTTTTTTTTTTTATAAGTATAAATGACCTATACAACTTTTGATTCTACAAAAAATGTAATATTGAAGAACCAGCATCTTGATCAGGTTTCAGCAAGAAGATCGAGATACCTCAGGTCCTCAGTTGGTTCCTTGTTGGGGGAGAAAATATGTGACGGGGAAACAGAGTTGGGATGTAAGCTCTGTGAGAAACTTCAATGATTGGGAGATAGAGGTGCTAACCTCTTTCTTCGATCTTCTTTATACTCTTATCCCTCATCAGGAGAGTAGAGATTGATTGAGATGCAGTTTTGAAAGGGAATGGGGATTTTGATGTTCACTCATTTTCTGATGCCTTAAGGTACCCTTGCAATATGCTTTTACCTTAGAATAGCATTTGATGTGTCAAGGCCCCAAGGAGAGTTTCTTTCATTGTATGGACAGCAGCTTGGGGGAAGATCTTCACTTGTGATAATCTCATTAAGAGATAATACATACTAGTAGGGTGTTGTATTTGTCGTTGATGTAGGGCATATTAGGGAATTTGTCTACATATAGTTGTGGTGGGTTTAGGATTAGGAAAGAAGAAGAATTAGAGAGAGAGAGAGCTGTTCAGGGGCTGTGTGAACAGAAACTTTAGAAAAAGAAGGTGAAAAGAAAGAGAAGAGAGAAGGAGAAAGATCCAACAAAGGTCAAAGTGCCTATAGCTCAAAACACTCAATTTTATTAATCAACTCTTTTTTTTTTAATACATTGAGCACAATATATATATATATATGGACTCTTACTTGTACTAGTATACTAGTAGTAATAGGATTCCTACTAGTATTAGGACTATTAGTTTGACTAGTAAAGCAAACTGTTATGATCCTAGTGTTCCACATGGATTAAGAATAAGCTTAACCATGTGTTTATATAAGCTCTTGGTCACCCTGTCCTTACAAGCCAGTTTTCAAGGGTGAGTTCTACCCATGGATTTGTAACATTTGGTATCAGAACTAACCACCACCCCGAGTAATCAAGTGTAGCTCATTGAGTATGGGATCAAATGAGTTGCGGCATTGTGGTCGGATCTCAGAGGAGGCAACCTAGAGGCTAGACTAAAATCACTGATAGGTTAGTGAAGCCACCAAAAGAGAAAGGGCAACCATCAGGTCAATGTCGCTAGAGTGAGCCGCCGTGAACATCAACTGCAGAACATGGTAGTATGTTATGATCCTAGCGTCCCACATGGATTAAATATAAGCTTAACCATGTGTTTATAAGCTCTTGGGCACCCTTCCCTTGCAACCCGGTTTTCAAGGGTGAATTCTACCCATGGGTTTGTAACACAAACCTAATAAATACTTTACTTGGACCCAAAGAAAATAAACCTAAGATACTTAGAATACCCTAGAAGATTCTAGACTCAACTAAATTACCAAAATACCCTTTCCTTTGGGTTTCATTGGGTACTATTGATAACAATTACTGACCTTTAGATTGGTTGGTGGAATTGGGTAGGCAACCGGTCATTGGACATTTTGAACTTGGTCCCATTACGTTTGATGTGGACTTTGTGAAGGGAACCTAATCGTCGTACATTTGAGGATGTGGAAATTTAAAGTATACATTTGACAGAGCTATTTGCTAGATCGTTCTTTGATTGGTCTCAGGTGTGTGGTTACTGATATTAACTCCCTTCCTAAGTTTTTAGAATCCTTACCATACATTTGTAATTCTTTTGAACTTTTTGTATTCACTTTCGTGTACACAAAGTAGAGAATTGTTCAAGAAAATATTTATTTACTTATTTATAAAAATAAAATAAAAAAAAGGGTTTCAGCCACAATTAGAAACAGTGACCAAACCTTGAACAAACAGGACAATAATAATGTGACCTAGTACACTGAGAAATAAGATCAGAGTGTAAGCGGATTACCTCATTTAGTTTTTCCCATACCAAATCAGGCTGATTTATGTAACCTTGGTCTGTAGCTAGAAGATAAAGTTCACCATCAAACTGCAATAAGAGGAGATTCAGGAAACTATTTAAGAATTGATGTTCAGCGGCTATGGAACCTAAAGGTTACAAAACTATATTACAGTAAGCATTTAATCAGCGGCAACATCAATGATTATATCATGAGAAAGAAAAACATTTTTAGCTCTTACGAACCTTGAACATGGTGCTGAAATGATTGTTACGGAAGAAAACACAAAGTTCTCTTTCTTTAAGGCCATCTTGTAAGCAGAAAAGGCTGCAAAAGCATTGACAAAAATATAGAGAACTTCCCAGTATCCAATGTAGCAAAACATATGGATTAATAATAAAACTAGGCGTTTATAATGAAACCGTGAATCAACATACCCATAAAAGGTCAACTGACTAGCGTTGTTCTTCAAAAAGCTCCTGATCAGCTCACCTAAAGCAATCAAAAAGAAAGGAAGAATTTCTTTTAACTAAATTCAAGATCATATTAGTTGAAAACTTAATACAGATAAACAATCTTCTGAAAGCACATCAACTTCTTTGATATACCACTAACCTTGTTGTGGGGTGATTTCATCCTTGGACTTCACATTAAAGGCATCTATGGTGCTTTTGTCTGCTTGTTCTGCAAGAACCACCTCACCTTCATACACAGGTTCTCGGTCCTCAAAAACTGCAGTTCTTGAATCCAATATACATTCCTCTCCTTCATACATGGGCTCACTGCCATCAACACTAGAAGTCAAAGCTTCGGCACCATCTACGTGCTGAATTCTCCCACTAGATGAATCTGAATCAGCATATGGTGAAGATAAGCTTGATAATTCTGTTGTACTACACCCATCTTGCTTATCTGCAGATTCATGAACATCAGTCGTAAAAGTGGATTCCTTCTGAAGTTCTTCACTCCCTCTAGTAATATCCACATGACTCTCATTGACAGATGCAGTGTCTTTTCCAGGAGAAATGGAAGGGGCACTTCCACTTTGGAGCAAGGTATCAACACTGCTTTTTTCAACACTATCATTATGAAGGATACTTTCTGCAGATTCTGCATAAATTGATTGATGAAGGAGATCTCCCACATCTGTCTTCAAATATGAACTAGATGCTTGCCCAGGGGTATTATTTAAAGATATTGGATTGTGATTGTTTGCAGCATTGCAGTCATCTACTACAGATGGTTCCGGCTTATGAATATTGTTATATTCAACACCATGACACTTCTCTAACCCATTTACAGAATCTACAGGCATAACCTCCTTAAGGCACACCCCTTCATTTGAATTGACAGACTGAGTCCCTCCACTGATATGAGGATCACCCACTGCAGTTGAATTGTCAGCCACAGACAACTCCAAAGCTCTCAAAAGCTCTGCTTCTTCTTCAAGGTCCCCCTTTCTTCCTTTCTGATTATCAGAGACTGAACGTGGAGAATCATCAAAAGAGGTAGCCTTTGAAAGACATGGAGAAGGGACTCCTAGAGTTGCAGTTGTTGCAGCAGCAAAATCAATACAATCTTCTTCAGGATTATTCTTACATACACCTTCCATATTCTGTGTTTCCAGGGCTACAAGCTCCCCCGTGAGAGTATTATAGGACTTTAAACCAATTGCATTAGCAGTTTCATAATCCTGGCAAACAAACAGGAAAAAAATTATTATTAAATCAAATGGTCAAAAAGTACACAATAATTAATCTGTGTTTCAATAAACTCTGGACATCCAGCAGTGTCAGACCATTAAACACCATTGCCTATTATAGCCTACTAGTAGAATAGAAGCAAATTCCCATCATATAATAAGCTAGCTTCAAAATATACAGATTCTAACTTTCCAGATCAGTATACTAAATCTACTAATTGCAAGGTGACCACCAACTTTTCTTTTTTGTTAGGTAACTAGAGATCAAGACACCCAGCACTGCTTGACCCTCCATCCTTGTTTAGGTGGGGGAAGAAATCATTTGGTCCAAAGACCATTGGCCCAACACCAGCAGTTAACAGGACAGTCACAAGAAGATGAAGCAGCCCCCTGCCACAGAAATGGTGGGAGAGAGGAAGCAACAGAGCATGACCATATGCAAGGTTATCAAAGTTCCTAACAGAACAAGTGTTGAGAAAGCTTCCAAGTCCTTCAAGTCCTACCCAAACCACACTTGAAATTAATCCACACTCGCGGAATTTTAACTAAACTTCACCTTCCCATTCCACCTTTGCAGCTACACCACAATTGAGATTTCTATTTACCCTTCAGATTCTCTCCAATGATTATCACTTGTTGCTGACCTAGGACATTGTGGTTCACTGTATTGGACTCACCCTTTAAAGGATTCATAATTGGAAACACACAGTGTGGTCTGCACAGCACCAACACCACCCAAGCTTTGCCATGTACACAAACATCAAGGCCTCATAAAAATATAAAACCATACAGGAAGTTTTCTATCCCAACTTTCTACAACTACACCAAAAATGTATTTCCTCATTTCCGCTGACTACCAGGCCAAAATAGTTTGAGGCAAGTCCAAGCTTACAACTTGAACAACACTGCCAATAAATTGTTGAAGGAAAAAGCCTTGGGCTTCATAATCAAAAGGCACCCATGAGGTACATGCTTACATGTCTAAAAATCAATGTACAAACTAACAGTCACAAAATACAATTTAATTATTATAACAATATAATTTAAGCTTTTGCTTATTAAATACTTGAAACGTTTTATTTAAACCGATAAGTTCCGTACAAATATTTAAAGGAAAATGACAACACAGCACACACTGCAGGTTTTCTTAAGTTATTTGCAATTCTGATGAGCTATTATATTATTTTAGGACTTCCACACTGAACACAATGTTGCATCACCACCGACCACCAAAATACATGCAAAAGTTGGTACAGAATCGAAGAGGCCTTCATTCTGCTTCAATGACTCTACAAAAGATTAAATAGTTTTCTTGTCTCTTATGATTTTAATAAAGAGAGGAATATGATTAATGGAATTCTACCTGATAAAATTTAGAGAATGAATATTCAACACCCAAAAGTTCCCTGCTAAATTTTAAGAGCTTCAGATGAAGTTTATTCAAGAAGATGAGCCATAGAAAGGTCACTGGACACACAGATTTCAAAAGAACTAGCCTCAGTCTGCAGATAAAAAACATAAATCCTATACATGGGGACCAAAAAGGTTTGATGAAATAAGAACCAGTATAAATATGAGAAGGAAAACATGAGGGTAAATCACCACCATCAAAATTCTTGACAATAGCAGCACACAAATGACTCATGAGAGGCTCATAAGTTGAACAAATTGGGTAAGGCCAGAATGCAAATGTATGATAAGGACCAAAAAGTAGAAATCCAATGTGCTCAGACACATGGAGTACATGAAACAAACAGTACGATGATACTAAAAGGGCAACTTGAACCAGTCACTAGGTATCCCACATATATAGTAAGTCTGAGGCCAGAAAAGAGAGAACCTGTGGATCAACTATCCAGCCATGATAGAGTGGAATGTCCAGCAGATCAAATATGGCACACTCTGGAGTAAACTCAAAATCGTTTATTCTGAAAGTATCATTAAACTTTTAGTCAGAAATACAAAAAGAAACTGACAATAAATAACTGGTATTAGAATAAATAAGTCGAACCTCCTGAATTGTATATTTACATCAATGCCAGTTGCAAGTCGAGGAAGCAGATCAATTGCATCAGAAATGTTCTGTTGTTGATTTTCAATATAACCTTCATCCTTATTCTGAAACACAATAACAAAATGGTTAATTCCAGCTACACCAGCAAATAGTAACTTCATAACTGACCATTTAATAAATAAATTACATTGGCATTACTGTTGGAATCAATTAATCTTTCAGCAACTAGTGAAAGCAATTTCTCCTGCGAGACTTCTGTTGTATCTGGACTCAAATTCAAGTTATTCCTCAGTAGAAGAACATTACCTGTAGCAACCCATGAGTAAATGATCTATTTCCCAGAAAATACGAACAAGAAAAGGAATATCAAACCTTTACTGCATAAAGACAAGCAAACCCCCAAACACGAACCCACCACCCTCTCCCCCCCAACTTCCTCCACCCCAAATGTAAAAAACAAAGAAGGCAAGATAGAACTGAAACAAGAATGCCCACAATCAACTTCAAACCATACCAAAACAGTTAATTCACATATTCCATCATTACAGCATATTCATACACTTAAAATTAAAAATTAAACAGTATCTGCTGATGTTGGGGGAAATCAATTCTTGATTTCCAGAATATTATTTTGATGGAATTTGTAGAATTTACATATTTTAGTTGAACCTTGTTTGGTTTCCAAGAAACCAAAAGAGAAAGGACTTGGGGGGGTGGGGGAGGAAATTCAACTCTTAAAGTCTCCTGAAAATTTAGATTTCCCACCAAAAAAAATTAGGTCAATTAAACTAGCTAAAATAATTGATTAGGGCCAACTGAATCAAGGATATTGTTATCTACATTGCCAGATAAAGAAAGACCTAATTTCAAATCCATGTTTTTCCCCATACTTTAACAACAAATAAACAAAGAATTCGGGAAAAGAGATGCGAGTAAGAATGGTTAAAAACGCAAAGAAGATGCTAGAATTCAAGTTGTTCTAAAGAATTTTTTTTTTATAAGTCTTTGGAAGTTGTTCTAAAGAATAATTTTTATTTATACAAAAAGAAAAATTTCTACTGCAAACCCAAACACCAATCATCAAAACATAACACAATTCTGAATAAAACAACATGGATGATCTTTTATTAACAAAATATTATGGGGTGATAAGATTGCAAAGTAATCATAGTGGTTTACACTTTTTTCTGTCAAAAAAACCTTATCAAGAAAGAGCTATAGTCAGTAAAATAATTATCCAAACAACTAAACAGATTAGTATTATGATGGACAACATCACATGTGAATGATTATTGGATTTTAGCACAATATTTACAGGGGGGAAAAAAACCCAAGATATACAAGGATGAAGAAAACTACTAATACTTTTGGATGAAGGCAGAAGCAGGAAATCAATAAAAAGTAAAATGCTTATTTTATTTTGATAGGTAAAAGTAAAATGCTTATATGTAACTCTATAATTTTCATAATCTGCATTCCAGAAGTAAAAGATGCTAAAACCTAAGCTCTAGCATAATAAAACTACATTGGCTACCTAATTTAAATTGTTCACTTCCTTGGAAATCAAAAGCCAAGAATATCATTCTGCAAAAAATTCAGTTCCTTGGCTAGAAAAATGAACAATCAAGAAACAATGAGGAGTAACATGAGCAAAGGAGAGGCAAAGACAAGCACAATTTAACCTAATAACATTTTTTCACTCCGAAAATCATATCAACTGCAAAATTAGAGGGTCTTGGATGTTACCTTTTCTCAATCGTCAGGCTCCCAAACAAAATTATAATGAAAGAATTGATTAAGTTATTTCCACCATTTGGTTGTCAACACACTAAAATAGCAAATATATTTTGACATTGGTGAGATGGTAAGTGACCTCTGCCTAAGCAATATGCTGCAAGTTTGAGTCTAGCAATTAGTCTCTCCAAAAATTGGGGTTAAGGCTGCCTACCAACCATCTCTTCCAGTAAAAGGTCGTTACCAAGTTCAAGCCTTATGAACTTGGTCCGAGCTTTTACTCATATTTCACTAACAAGAAATCCACTCAACAATGCCCAGGAAAATACAGCAATTTCTCGGTTTCTAAAAAAAGAATAAAATAACATCAATAAGACCTAATTTCCTCTATTTTTCTAAATTTATCTCGTCACATGTACAGATTACAATAGTTTCATCTCAAACTATGCCTAATACAGAAATTTGTCTAATCTCTGGTAAATTCACACTTCCTGGAAAAGCAACATAAAACACAAAATTGCACTCTCTTTCCTTTGCTTAATTTTCTCAGCGACAAAATGGAAGAACAAGAAAATCAAGAATCAATAAACAACAAGCAATAAAGCGCGTGTGTGAGAATCAGAAACCATTAATTAAAATAAACAAAACAAAACAAACAAACAAAAAACCTAATAGCAAAAAATTATAATTGAAATGATCAAATTCCACTAAATTATCGGATTAAGCATCGAATTAATGATTGCCTTTCACCGTTTGGTTGCTCAGAAAATCAACAAGAAAATCCTCCATTTCGAACACCGCCTAACTATCCCTAACACAACCATTTCCCTAAATTATACATGTAACCAAAGAAATAATAATTCTACAGTAATCAAACCTAACATTCTTTACATTCTTTAAAAATGAGAAAGACAGAAACGAAACCCTAGCAAGAGAGAGAGAGAGAGAAAATTTACAGATAGCGAGGAGAGGGCAGGGGCCATTGTCGTTTTGGAGAACGATTGGAGTTGTACGACCTAAGAATTGAATAAGCTTGGTTTTGTGAGCGCACTCCTTCACTTGCTGCTGTTGCTGCTGTGGTTGAGGTTGTGGTTGTGGCTGTGGCTGTGGCTCTTCAGTAGAAGACGACGCCATTTTTGCTGTAGCTAGAGAGAGAGAGAGAGAGAGAGATTGAGATTGATCACGACGAAGACTCACACACACAATTTCGTCTCTGGGAAGTATCAGTTTACGCACTCGGTTTTCGTGTCGCGGACAGATAATTTGAGAGAATTGGTCTTAATAAGAGAAAGTGCGCAAGAGAGAGAGACCAGGAAGATTTATATATATCTATATATCTTTATATAAGCTGGCGCAGTGAGAGGAAGAGCGAAGGAAGTGACTTTTGTTTGTTAAAAACTTAAAATGGTTGTGACGGAAGCGCCTATGTCCTTGTGTTTAATTTTTTCTCCTCCAGATCTCTCTTTTTTTTTTTTTCTTTTTTTTTTAATCTTCTTTAATTTTTATTTAATGCCATTTTACCAAACAATTAATAACATGATGGTTCTTTATATATTTACCTAATAATATATATATATATATATATATATTAGGTAAATACATAAAGATTCATGATATTAATTATAACTCACATTATCGCGTACTCTTGGTGCAGTGGTTAATCACAGATACACTTAGATTAGGTTAGACTAGAATATCTATCTTGTATATTAAAAAAAAAAATTATAACTCACAAAATGACCTCCTAAAATGGCATTAAATAAAAATCTTAGAATTCTTTTTTTTTTTTTTTTTGCTTCAAGAATTTATTTTTTTAATTCCATTCTATTCCATTGAAATAATGGAAAATTTACAATTTAGTTACTGAACCAGTTTGAATCACTTTTTTACTCCATCTACTCCTCTGTTCGAGTCTATTTTGCCAATTTCAGTCCATTCCACTAAATTCCGACCTATTTGGTTTTCGGCTTATACATAAAAAAAATTGTTGTTTTGTTTTGTAAATAATTTTTTTCACATTATTTTACTCACATATCAAATTTTATTAATTGTAGGGATATTGGGCCCAGGAGTTTATTATTCGTTTGTATATCAGGTCTGTGGCCCAATTTGAGGACGAAAGGTTGTCCGATGAAGAGAAATCTTTATCAGAAGAGACTGTGTTAATAAATAGAGGTTAGTTTTGGTCACAATGGCTCAATAGGGTGGGCCAAGGATAAATGCATCCTCGGCTGACCAATGCTAAGGTCCGAAAAGGTTGTCTGTCGTCCAGGGTAACATTCTAAGAAGTCTCGTTAGTGCGGATAAGCATTGTAGAGATGTCAGACAGAGTGAAGTCCTGAAATATCTTAGGAGAAAGCTGCTGTCACCGCATTAAATGCTCTACAGCTAACTCTTTGGCCGCATTAATGTAGAGGTGAAACCTGAATAGTAGTTTTCGGCCTTATAGCTACTACATGAAGACTTATAGGAGGTGCTGATAGAACAAGTATCAACACCAACCATCTGGCATGCACGTGGAAGGTGGAGATGAAAAGTAAAGACAGTATAAAAGGAGGAGGTAATGAGACTGAAGATTGAGAAAAACACATAGAAAACACTGTAGCACCAAGAACTGACTATGTAATCAAACCTGTGAGAAATATATAAGAACAGATCTCCTCGAACTTTGCTGAGGACGATTTTCTTCAATATAAACTAGTCTATTTTCCATTCCCTTGTCATCTGAATCTATTTTAGTGTTTGTATGATTCATTCGAGCCCAGTTTTCCAACTCATTCTCTATAAATTCATTGTTTTTGGCCCAAGTCCATCCACCTTTTGGGTTTGGGACTCAAATCTAATCCTTACAATTGGCGCCGTCTATGAGGATTACTGGTGTTATAATGAATCCAACTTTCAATGATGGTAGGTTCAGGTCCACACCTGGCAAAGTCTATGAGGTCTCAGCGTCAAGATCACTTCTGTGATCTTGAACGAAAAAGGGACCGGGAGGGAAGTGTACATACTATCCATACCAATAAGAGCCAATCTTAGGATAAAAGCCATCTCTCCCATGAGAAAAATACCAAAGCCGTGCAGATGGAGATTGATCACTTGAAGAGAATGTTACGCCATGAACGGCGAAGGCGAACTCCATCCAATTCTGACTTCTCTTCTGATGGTGAAGAGGACGGTAGCTATAGGCACAAATCAAGGACTCCTCCTAACGAGTCTTTCTCATATGACGAAGATTATCATCATGAGCGCAGAAACAGAAACTCATCCTAGGGAGGCTTGGGAAATGACACTATGAGTAAAGCATTCAACCAAATTTCCAAATCACCTTTCACGCGCTGGATTGAAGGAGGGAGACTTCCTCGACGGTTCACTTAGCCCACATTCACCATGTACAATGGTAGAACGAACCTTGTGGAGCACGTTAGCCACTTCAATCAGAGGATGGTTGTACACTCCAAGAACAAGGCCTTAATGTGCAAGGTATTCTCATCTAGCTTGGGGCCTGTAACGATGAGGTGGTTTGATGGTCTGAGGGCAGGTTCCATTGATTCCTTCAAGGAACTCACTCAGGTGTTTGGATCTCGCTTTATTATGTGCAGCAGGGTTCTTTGGCCTTTAGCTTCCTTATTGTCTTTGTAAATGAGAGAAGGAGAAACCCTGAAAACATACTCGGACAGATATTGGGAGATGTTCAACAAGATTGACGGTGATTTTGATGATGTAGCCATCAGCACTTTTAAGCTCGGCCTACCTGCCGAGCATAGCTTAAGGAAGTCTTTGACTAGGAAACCTGTTACCAGTATATGTCAGCTCATGGATCAGATTGATAAGTATAAGAGGGTTGAGGAGGACCAGTAACAAGGCAAGGGAAATGGCAAGGTTATCCCTTAGAAGATGGGGGATTTTAGGTCAGACCGCTACAACAATAACAGACTTCGGAGGGACTTTGCTGGGCAGTCTGAGCCTACGGCTCTTCAAGTGGTTAACACTGTGTTCCAAGAACCGGTGCATCAAGTTTTGGAGAAGATCAAGAATGAGCCATACTTTAAGTGGCCAAACAAGATGAGTGGAGACCTTCTGAGGCACAACCAAAGCCTTCATTGCCAGTACCACCAGGAGCGAGGGCATACCATCAAGGACTGCAGAACTTTGTGGAACCATTTAGATCAGCTGGTTAAAGAAGGAAGGTTACAGCAATTTTTGTATCGTCCCGACGGGCAAGGAGGTCAAGCGAGGTCAGGGGCTCAGGGGAGCGCTTCTTCAAGGCCCCCGTTGGGCACAATCAATGTCATTTTTGCTGCACTTGGGAGAACTGGTTCTCACCCTTCCAGGGTGATGTCTGTAGCTAGGTTACCAGTCGAGGACTCTAATTCTGAGCCGAAGAGGGCTAGAGTGGAGATTCTACCGTCGTTGAGTTTCTCAGACGAAGACAAAATTGGAACCATCCAACCGCATGATGATACTTTGGTAGTTACCCTCAAAATAGGGGGGTATGATGTGAAAAGTTTAATGGTAGACCAGGGCAGTTGTACAGAGATAATGTACCCTGACTTGTATAAAGGGCTAAACTTAAAGCCTGAAGATCTGACAGCCTATGATTCGCCTTTAGTAAGTTTCGATGGGAAAGTTGTTATCCTTAAGGGCCAGATTAGGTTGCTCATTCAGGCAGGCTCAGAGGTGGTGGAAGTGGACTTCATTGTGGTGGATACATACTCCCCCTACACGGCCATTATGGCTAGACCATGGCTTCATACCCTAGGGGCTGTTTCTTCAACTCTGCATCAGAAGGTAAAGTATCCGTCAGGAGACCGGATTGAGGAGCTGGTAGGGAACTAATCCATGGCTAGGCAGTGTGTTGTGTCTGCAATTTTACATCAGCCAACAGCTGAGTCCTCGGCCTCTGTTGAAGGAGGCTTATAGCAGTCAAAGTCTCTAGTATTACCTGTGAAGGATCCAGCTAAGGAGGCCAAATGTGAAGACTTAGAAAAATTTGTTGTAGATGCTGATCTGGAGAAGTTTTTTCAGGTTAGAGCTCAGCTACCACCTCAAGAGAAAGGGGAGTTGGTGGAATTTCTCAAAATGAATGTTGACGTGTTTACTTGGAATGCTTACAAAGCTCTGGGAGTGGATTTGAGCTTCATCTGCCATCATTTGAATGTCAATCCATCTATCATCCCTAGAAAGCAACCACCTTGGCGCTCTTCTAAGGATCATTCTGATGTTATCGAAGACGAGGTGATGAAACTTAAATAGTCTGGGGCTATTAAAGAAGTGTTTTACCCTGAATGGTTAGCCAACACGGTAGTGGTAAAAAAGAAAAACGGAAAGTGTCGGGTATGTGTGGACTTCATAGATTTGAACAAAGCATGTCCAAAAGACTTTTTCCCCATGCCTCGGATCGACCAACTAGCGGATGCCATTGTAGGTCATCCTCGGATGAACTTTTTGGATGCTTTTCAAGGATACCATCAGATACCTCTAGCTGTGGATGATCAAGAGAGGATAGCTTTTGTCATTCCTATTGGGAATTAACATTACAAAGTGATGCCCTTTGGTTTGAAAAATGCAGGTGCCACCTACTAGAGGATGATGACTCGGATGTTTGAGCTGCAGTTAGGGAAAAACATTGAGATTTATATCAATGATATGGTGGAAAAAAGCAAGGTAGAGTCCGAGCATGTTCATGACCTCGGGAATATTTTTGATATCTTGAGGAGACACAAGCTACGACTTAATGCTTCCAAGTGTTCTTTTGGTGTCGGATCAGAGAAATTCTTGGGCTACATGGTCACACATCACGAAATTGAAATCAATCCCAACTAGATTAAGGCGATCAATAATTTGCAACCACCTCGAAATCCCAAAGAGGTCCAAAAGCTTACAGGGATGACCGCTACTCTAAACCGATTCACTTCTCAGCCAGCAGACAGGTGTTGATCTTTCTTTCAGTTGCTGAATAAGTGGAAGGGGTTTGAATGGACCGAGGAGTGTGTCCTGACTTTCCAGCAATTGAAAAAATATATATCTCGGCCACCCATCATGTCTAGATCCGAGGTAGATGAGGTTTTGTTCGCCTACATCGCAGTGGCCTCCCATGCGGTGAGTCTGGTGCTAATACAGGTTGATAATGGTATACAAAGGCTGGTTTATTATGTGACCAAGTCACTACATGAGACCGAGGTCTGTTACTTACCACTAGAAAGGGCCATTCTGGTAGTAGTGCACGCTATGCGTAAACTCCCCCACTATTTTCAATCACACACAGTTGTTGTCCTAACCCAGCTCTCACTCAGATCTCTACTTCGGAGTGCTGATTACACAGGGAGAATTGCAAAGTGGGGCACGATTTTAAGGGCTTTTGATATCAAATACATGCCTCGCACCTTTATCAAGGGTCAGGTCCTTGCCGACCTGGTAGCTGAGTTTGCTGAAACCCCATTAAAAGTGAAGGTAGAGGAGCAGAACATGGATGGAAAATCGGTTAGTGTGATTTCCGTACAAGAACCTTTGTCCTAGAGGGTCTACGTTGATGGTGTAGCGAACCACAGAGGATCTGGAGTGGGGCTAATCCTGATATCTTCAGAGAGGATTGCGATCGAGAAATCCTTGAGATTGAGCTTCTCGGCCACAAACAATGAAATTGAATATGAAGCTCTGCTGGTAGGGATGGTCATGGTTCAAAAAATGGGTGGAAAGGCGGTATAGGTATTCTCTGATTCAAGATTAGTGGTGGGCCAAGTCCAAGGAGAGTTGGAAGCCAAAGATCATAGAATGTAAGAATACTTGAACTAGGTTAGACATTTACAGTTTGGGTTTGAGTCTTTTAATTTATCACAAGTCCCTAGAAGTAAAAATACACATGCGGACTCTCTTGCCACATTGGCGACCTCCTCGGCACAAAGTTTACCTCCGGTAATCCTTGTAGAGGACTTATATAAACCCACCAAGGCAAGAGGAACTGTGGTTCATGTTCATCAAATAAGGGTGGGTACTAGCAGGATGGACTCTATTGTATTGTTCCTCAAGGAAGATGTCTTGCTTGAGAATAAGTCCGAGGCTGACAAGGTACGGAGGAAAGCTCCTCGGTTTTCGCTGTCCGAGGACCAGAAACTATATAAGAGATCCTTTTCTGGCTCATATCTACTGTGCATATACCCTGAAGTAGTTGAGCTGCTCTTGGAAGAATTACATGAAGGAATTTGTAGAAGCTACACGGAGGGCAGATCTTTGTCTCACAAGGCCTTCACACAAGGCTATTGGTAGCCAAATATGCAGAAAGAGGCACAAGACTATATGAAGAAGTGTGACTAATGCCAAAAATTTGCATCAAACATTCACCAACTTAGAGGGGTCCTTAATCCCTTGTCCAGTCCTTGACCTTTCGCTCAATAGGGTTGGATATTGTAGGGCCTTTCCCTAAGGCAGCAGGGAATAAGAGGTATTTGTTGGTCGGCACGGATTACTTCACCAAATGGGTTGAAGCTGAACCATTGGCAAATATCAGGGACGTGGATGCTAAAAAAATTTTTTGGAAGAATATTGCCACTCAGTTTGGAATCCCTTATACCCTCATCTTGGACAATGGACTTCAATTTGATAATAAAGCCTTTAGAAGGTACTGCTGCGATCTGGGAATAAAGAATAGGTATTCCACTCCAGCCTATCCACAAGGGAATGGACAGGCCGAGACTGTCAACAAGGTCATAGTGGGTGGACTCAAAAAGAGACTGGACGACGCAAAGGAAAAATAGGTGGAAGAACTGCCACATGTCCTTTGGACTTATTGGACCACACCTCGTAGGCCTACTAGGGAGATGCCTTTTTCAATGACTTATGGGGCTGAGTCTATCATTCCTTTGGAAATTGGATTCCCCACGCTGAAAACAAGTTCTTTCACTCCGAGCAGTAACGATGAGTTATTGGAGAAGAGCTTAGACTTAATTGAAGAAGGAAGGGAAAATGCCATGGTCTAACTGGCCTATTATCAACACAAGCTCAAGTAAGGATATAATGCCAATGTAAAGCTAAGGCCACTGGCACTAGGAGACTTGGTCTTAAGAAAGGTTCTAGGAACTGCAAATAATCCAGCATGGGGAAAATTAGGACCTAACTGGGAAGGGTCATATCGCATTACATCAGTAGCTGGAATAGGTGCGTATTACCTTAAGGATCTAGAGGAAAAGGTTGTGCCGCTCCCCTAGAATGTAAATAACCTGAAAATGTATTATTATTAATGAAAGTTTTCTTCACCCCACTTGGGTTTGTTGCATTATATGTCATACGTTTTACTATCTATCTAAGTATTAAACAGAACCTTAATTATTCCTGACTTCTCGGACCATCTGCTTTGGGTAAATTAATACTTTCTGACAATAATCTACGTATCAAACAGAACCTCGGTCATGCCTGACTCCTCGAACCACATACCTTGGAGAAATTGATATCTTTTAATCATTGTACTAAGTGTTAAACAACACGTTAGCTATGCCTGGCTCCTCGAACCACATGTTTTGGGGAAATTAACACTCTACGACGTCTATCTAAGTATCAAACAGAATCTTGATCATGCTTGATTCATCGGACCATATACCTTGGGAAAATTGATATCTTTCAATCATTGTACTAACTGTTAAACAGAACCTTAGCTATGTCTGGCTCCTCGGACCACATGCTTTGGGGAAATTAACATTCTATGGCATCTTTCTAAGTGATAAATAGAACCTTAGCTATGTCTGACTCCTCAGACCACATGTTTTGAAAAAATTAACACTCTACGACGTCTATCTAAGTATCAAACAAAACCTTGGTCATGCTTGGCTCATTGGACCACATACCTTGGGAAAATTGATATCTTTTAATCATTGTACTAAATGTTAAACAGAACATTAGCTATGCATGGCTTCTCAGACCACATGTTTTGGGGAAATTAACACTTTATGGCATCTTTCTAGGTGCTAAATAGAACCTTAGCTATGCCTGGCTCCTCGGGCCACATGCTTTGGGGAAATTAACACATTACGACGTCTATCTAAGTATCAAACAGAACTTTGGTCATGCCTGGATCCTTGAACTACATACCTTGAGTAAATTGATATCTTTCAATCACTATTCCAAGTATTAAATTGGACCTTAGCTATATCTGGCTCCTCGGACCATATACTTTGGGTAAATTAATACTTTCTATCAAATAGCTAAGGGTCAGGGCAAGGCCTTAGTTATCACAGACTTTTTGGATTACAAATTTAAGGTAAGTTAGTATCCCTTATTGATGACTTCAATGTCAGGTATAACCACTTCGAACAGCAATGATTTTCACTGCAACAAGAGTCTCAATTAGATGCTTATGAGCATCACTTAAAGCATTTACAAGCATACCTATGTCTGTTTAAAAGTTGACTATCCATTTGACCCTATAAACTTATTAATGATTAAGGCACAGAGTAATTTTAAACCTATATGCATGTTGCAATACTGTGTATGCTCTTCAAATTAGAATTATGCTTTGCCAAGATGATGAACTTAGTATATTTCACTTGTTTTAATAATGGTCATGTAAGATGTGATAACTTTTCTGTCACCGATGCAGATTGATGAGAAAGGGTTTTGCCCCATTATTACGCTTATTGAGTGCTAAACAAGATATAAATTATATCAATACTTGAATAAGAATTATAGAAATAAGGAAAATTCTCAAATCTTTCATTAACAAAAACCATGAAGTAAGGCAAGATAAATACAAAATGGCAACTTGGTTACAAATTATGAAAACCAAAACAGAAGTTGCCAGACATAAAAAAATAAAAAATAAAATAAAATAAAATAAAGAAAGAAGAAGAAGAAGAAGAAAAGAGTCATCCTAAGTTTTTTTCTTTTTTATTACTATTTTTCCTGAGGGAGGGGTCTTGGTTTGCTGAGCTGCAGCCTCCAAGGATCCTTAATCTGCTCCCTTGGAGTCACCCTTGGCCGGAATTGGGAGACTTGCCAAAACAATCTCCATCCTGGTGTCCTTTATGTCTTTGGAGGGGTCCTAGGGAGTAGCCAGGGGCACGGTGGCATCAGGGGCCACCTCCTTGGTCACTTCAACTCCTTTTTCGCTTGCTCCAAGCTGCTCGGCTACTTTTGGAAGACTACCAGGAAGGGGGGGACCTTGCTGGGGTTGCTCTTCTCAGGATCTCCCACTTCAGGAGGGGTGACTGTCTTGGAGCTGCTTGAGAAAGAAGCACGAATGGCTGGGGGGTAGTAGACATTTTCTACCTTCTTAAGCATAGAAGAAGCCTCAACCCTAGCTAGGTTGAGGGCTTCATCCCATACTTGGGCACAGTAAATCCTACACACCCTTGGGACCTCAGCCCTAAGGGCTTTCTTGGTTTTGGCTACTCCAATATCATATCCTTCTTGTTGTGCCTCTTCTCGAGCTTTCTCCGCCACCTCCCTAGCCTTGTCGGCTTGTTCCTTGGCCTTTTGGACCTCTTCCAGTTTTTTCTTCAGAGCATGGATTTACTCCTTGGAGGCGGCCAGCTGGTTCTCGGCACTACGAAGAAGAAGCCTCTGGCTCTCGGCTTGCCTCTCCGCGTTATCCAGAGCAGTAGCGGCACCTTTTCTTCCCTTTTCCTCCTCCTGCAGCTTGCTCTTCAGCTCCATGTTGCTTTTTTCAGCTATGTGGAAGGCATCCTTGGCTGCTATTCTCCTCCCCTCTTCCTCCTGCATTCTGCGGAGGGAAAAGTTCACCATCTCCTCGGCCCTGAAGGTGGCTTGGATGGCTTGAAAAGGAAGGGGAGTACGGTTAGTAAAAAAAGAAAAAAAGTAAAAAACTTAACTTAAAAAACTTACCATAGCCAATTCCCTCTTCAGTCCGAGGAAGACTTCGTGCTGCCTCATAGACCTAAGATTAGCCATATCCTTGGGCAGTAATAAGGATTGTTCCACCGCATCTGCCACATACCCAGCTGTGCCCCGTTGGAAGCTCGAATGAAGGCATCATCAAGGAGAGGAGCTTCATCCAACTCTATGTGCGGGGCCTAGATAGGGGCTGCAACTTAGTGGTCAACCCTTTTTTCCCCTCAGTGGCTAACCTCGTCTGCATCGTTCAGGGCTGCTTAGCCCCCCTCTAGGGCTCGATCTCTCGAGGAGATTAGTTCTTCCTAACCTCCACCACTTCTTTTCCTTTATCCTCCCTCTTCCTTTTTTGGTTGGTTGGATTAGCTTTAAGGGGTTGGGTGGGTGGAGGATTGGGAAGCCTGGTTTGAGGTACCTTACTAGATGCATCTCTTCCTGGCTAAGACTCTAACAGCTCCTAGAGAGTGGATCTCTGCTTCCTTTGGATCCCCATCTCGTCTGATAAGGGTGTAACTCCTTCAAGGTGACTAGATTAAGGCTGAAAAAACTGGCCGAGGTCACCAATTGATGTCTCAGGCGACAAGGGCTGGTTGAAAACCTCGTAAAGGTCATCTGTGTCTGAGATGTCTACTACCTCATTCTGTCTTTCTTCTTCTTTACCGGTAGGTTGAGAGGAAGTAGTTTCACCAGATGTGTGTTGAGACGGAAAAGTTACTTTGGGCACGCCTTCTGGGATGGGTTGAGTGGAGAGGGTGCCTTCTAGAACAGGAACGCCTTCAGAGAGGAGAAAATCGGGGACAACTACATTTATGCGATGTAAACAGGGGTCCTTGGCTTTGATCACACACTTTGGTGCCTGAAAGCCAGATGAGATCGACTTGTACCCTAAGATTAAGTGAGCCACTCGCAATTGGCAGTCGTCGTGTACAATGACCTCGGCTTGGAGTATGTTATCCAAACTCTCCTTATTAACTAGGCTGATATTCGGCTCAGCAGCGTGTCTATCTGCAAAATCATTAGGAACACAAGAAATGTTATCAGATGTAAAAATGGAACAGACCAAAAGAAAAGAAAAAACTTATAAATAAGCACCCTAGACCTAAAACCCCACCTGGTTGCCCCTCTTTCGTTGGGCAAGGGAGGCCATCGTGCCATTCCCCTGACACGATCAAAAAATCTTTATTTAGGCATTTGTTGGAGTCAGGAAGGCATTGAATGAGCCTAACTTCAAGATACCTAGATTTTAGGTAATACCCCTGCCCCTTTAGGTGGTGGAGGTTATAAACCCAATTGACATCATGATGGGTAAGCCTTAAACCTATCTTGTCATTGAGGGCATCTACGCACCCTAGTATTCTGAACATGTTTGGGGCACACTAGGTAGGAGACAACCTATGGGCCCTAAGATAATCCCTGGTCATAGTGCCCATGGGGTTTCTCATCCTGCCCTCTATGAAGGCAATCATCGAGATTACTACTTCTTCCTCTTGCCTGTCTACATGCCACTATCCCTCTGCATAATACCTAATGCCCACTCCTGGAGGGATCCTATACTGGGCCCTAAAATTCTCTATCCCCTCCTTAGAGTTTAGCAAACTCTTAAATCTACCCATTTCTAAAAGGGTTTGGAGAGACCTAAGTGATTAAGAGGAAAAAATAGAGCCGAGGAGAGGAAAAGTGAGAAGAATAGAAAAATGTATGGAAAAGTAAAGTGCAAAGATTTGTGAAGACTTACAGAAATAAGGAATGTGTCCTCGGACAGGCTTTTAGTATTTGTAGAAGCATGAGTAAGGTAAGAGAGTTGGCAGGTTCAGTGTATGTGCGCTAAAAGCTGAATGCTAAAGTAAAGAAAGTGTTTGATTTGAGTGATATTTATATCAAAGAGAGAGCTACAGAGCAGGAAAGTTCCTACCCAAGTCCCAGTAGAGTTCTCAGCTATTGGATTTGTATTGCATCGTAGAACGTGGGGAACATAAGACCGTAAAAATTTAATGAAGAGCGTGTCTCGTAAGCCAAAGTGTCAGGAGCGTATCTTGGGTAGTTAAAAAGGCGTCTTTATAAGCAGAGGTGGGACAAAATGAGCACAGAGCAAACATAGTGACATCGAAATCCTCATTTCTTCCTGAGGAGCCAGAAAGAAGAATCTCGAAGGGCTATTGTAGGGATATTGGGTCCAGGAGTTCATTATTTGTTTGTATTTCGGGTTTGTGGCCCAATCTAAAAACGAAAGGTTGTCCGAGGAAGATAAATCTTTATCAGAAGAGACTGTATTAGTAAATAGAGATTAGTTTTAGTCACAATGGCTCAAGAGGGTATGCCGAGGATAAATGCATCATCGCCTGACCAATGCCGAGGTCTGAAGAGGTTGTCTGTAGTCCAGGGTAACGTTTCAAGAAGTCTCGTTGGTGTAGATAAGCATTGTAGAGACATCAGATAGAGTGAAGTCTTGAAATATCTTAGGAGAAAGCTGCTGCCACCGCATTAAATGCTTTGCAGCTAACTTTTTGACCGCATTAATTTGGAGGTGATACTTGAACAGTGATTTTCAGCCTTATAGCAACTACATAAAGACTTATAGGAGGTGCTGATGGGACAAGTATCAACACCAACCATCTGACATGCACGTGGAAGGCGGAGATGAAAAGGAAAGATAGTATAAAAGAAGAAGGAGGCAATGAGACTGAAGATAGAGAAAAACATATAGAAAACACTGTAGTACCAAGAACTAACTGTGTAATCAAACCTGTGAAAAATATATAAGAACAGATCTCCTCGGACTTTGCCGAGGACGATTTTCTTCAATATAAACTAGTCTATTTTCCATTCCCTTGTCATCTGAATCTATATTAGTGTTTGTCTAATTCATTCGAGCCCCGTTTTCCAACCCATTCTCTATAAATTCATTATTTTAGACTTTTTGGGCTCAAGTCCATCCACCTTTTGGGTTTGGGACTCAAATCTGGTCCTTACATTAATATTTTTCATTGAGAAAGCATTTTATTTTTTCACTTTACTTACGTATGACATTTTTTTTAATTTTTTTTAGTGAGTTTCAACTTATGACGTCCGCCCCTGATAATACTCATTAATTATTAAAAATATGTTTTTCATTTTCATTCATGCATAATCAAATTTAAGACATGTTATGTAATGATGATATTAAGAATATTTATTTTGGGAGAAATTACACTTTACCACCCTAAACTATGCATCAGATTACACTTTACACCCTAAACTATTAGAACGCACATTCTGCACTCTAAACTATCACACTTATCACACTTTGTACCCCGGTGTTACTTTTGTTTTAATATTTAACATAATCCTACTACACGTGACAAGCACTGCATTTTGTTCAGGTGAAACAAACTAAAAAGATTGAAGGTGAAATTCGGAGGGGGGAAAAAAAAATCCCCGAAGGTGAACAAGAACAACGACCTGGTTACCTTATATCTTTATATCAACAAATAAACTATTGTTTCTTACTAAGGCTGCGTTTGTTTCGGTTGTAAAGGAAATCAGGAAAATGTTTTACACCCTTGAGGGTGTTTGGGTGCGCAAGGAAAATTGGGTCAAACGGAAAATCATTTCCGTTAACCGTAAAATATGTCTTCTAACCCTGCAAAACCATTTTTCGTTTGTATTTTACCTTCAAATCAATTCCACCCCAAGAAAACAGAAGAGAGAAAGAAACAACAAGGAAGAGAGCTCACACACCAGCACCGGCGAGCTCGTGCCACCGAGATCGCACACCAACACTGGCTTGTCACACCCTAGCACCGGTGAGATTGCACACCACCATGAGCTCCGATCCACTTCCAAGCTACCTAGAGAAACATAACCCAATCCCCATTTCGGCAAACCCACACCCATCTTGCCTGATCCACACCCACCCAATCTCGCGCCGCCTGAAGCACCGCCGAGATTGCGCCGCCTGAAGCACCACTGAGATCGCACCCCAGCACTGGCGAGATCGCACCCATGACCCACCCATGCTCGATCTCTCTCTTTCTCGATCTACCTCTCCCTTTCCCTCACTTGTCGATCACTCTCTCTTCCTCCTCCTCTTCGTTTGACCGAGTTTTTGAATTTAACAAATGTTTTGTTCTGATTTTTGTTTGGTTTTGTTTTGATTTTTGTTTGTTTTAAGTTTATATATTGAAATTTTCAATTATGAAATTTGTTTGGAAGCTGAGAAAATAGTTGAGAAAATGTGAGAAACTAGTAGAAAAATAGCATTTTCAAAATGCAACCAAACACTTGAAAATATTTTCTAAAATAATTTTTATAATGCAGCCAAACACTTGAAAATATTTTCCTTTCCCTAAACGGAAAATATTTTCCTTTCCCTATTTACACCTGAAAATATTTTACACTCGGAAAATATTTTACACTGAAACAAATGCACCCTAAAAGAATCTCTAATTCCTGAGAATCGTTTCCCAAGAAAAACCCACATGTAAAACCCACCAGGAAAAAGACAGTGACTTTTCAACAATTTAGAAAGAACCTAGATGTTCATTTGAGCAATTAAGCTAAAAGAAGACCGATTATAGAACATGTAAGGAAAGGTAAGGCGGGTATTTTTTGTTAGATGATCATGAGCTAGTGTTTGTCTTGGTAGGTGTATATAGTTAGATTTGTGCGTTTGAAGTTTGTTTCAAATATGTGATAAGTGTGAGAGACTAGCCAGGTTCTGATTTGGGATGGTAGAGGGATGGTGTCGCATTGGTGGAGTGACAGCAGAGAGATGGTGGAGCAAAAGCAATTTTCGAATTAGGGATTTAGGGTTTACAAGAATCTAAATTTGGGGAAGGTTGACATGCACATGAGACAGGGAGAGAGATGTAGAAAAAAAAATTAACTTTTGTTTTAATTGATTTTGAAGAAGGGTGTTTCAGTCTTTTTAGTTTGTTCCACCTAAGAAAAATTCATGTGATTGTCAAATGCAGTAGGATTCCATTAAATATAATAACAAAAGTGACATCAGGGTGCAAAGTATGATAAGTGTGATAGTTTAAAGTGCAAAGTGTGCATTCAGATAGTTTATGGTGCAAAGTGTAATCTGATGCATAATTTATGGTGGTAAAGTGTAATTTTCCCTTTATTTTGTAATATATGCCAAAATAGTAGTGTAAGTAAAGTTTGAAATCCAAATCTATTGATGACAAAATACTTTACTGGTTAAGCTAACTAGAACCCATATACTGGTTAAGCTAACTAGAACCCATATATGGTATTTATTTTTTGTTTTGTAGATACAATAAACCTATATAATATTCCCTCTATGATTATTGTTTTTTTTTTTTGAAAGGTCTATGATTATTGTTTTTACCATCATGCTTAGACATTAATATTTTTAGTGTAAGCAGGATTCAAATCTAAGTTACTTATTAAATGCAAAAAAGATTTTAATATTTGAGTTAACGAACCCACTAATGGTATTTTTCTTATATATAAGTATTGCTAATGTGTGATAAATTTTAGCGAGGTCTTGTTTTAATTGGATTTTTTGTATTGTTTTTGAGAATCAATTGGAAGTTAGATATGTGTATTACACTTGATTTTTATTTTTTAAATGTGTGTTTACCACTTTTAATATTACCTAACTAATTCTTGTATGTAAAGTTGTGGTAAAAGTCTTATAACTTAACTGACAACATATGTTGTTTTTTACTAAGATGTCTATTGTAGGGACTGGGTTTTTGGTTGCCCAAGCCCAATGGACACAGGTCAAAAGCCCAACGAACCCCGCAATGAATTTATAGAGAGTGGGTCGAAGGTCTAGGCGCTAGCCGGCGCTCTCGTGTGGCGAGAACTTCGGTCTCTTTTATTTAAAGAAAAAGACTTAAAACAGTTTACAAATGGGATGGGCTCCTCGGCCATGGGCCGAGGAGGCTCTTGCCCTATTTTCTCTCTTTTCCTTTCTTCTTCTCTACTAACCATCAAGTTCTCCCAGAACCTGTAAATTATTACCCCCCCTTCTTAGAAAGGATTCCCTTACATTATATTCCCCTTGCTCAACCAATCCTAGCCCTACACTTGTTGAGTGATCATGACCTTCGCTCAGGTGCTTGTCCCATCAGCCGCCTTCCCAGTCTCTATAGGAGTCGCGGCAACCAAGGCGACACTGGTGAAGGTCCTTTCCTCATTAATGCGGACAGGGCGGTTGTCAGGTGTGTTTAGTGTGGAGATGACAGCTTGCTGTGAGCATGTTCCTTAAACTCTCGGACGTCCGATGATGAGGTCATCCTCGGACTTGGATGTCTCCTCGGCTTGGGCCTTCGGCCCAGGAATGAAGTGGGCTGGGCCGTGGGATTATTTGGCCCCACATCTATAATTCAAATCACCCCGCTTAATGAATTATCAAAATAAAAAATGAAAATTTCCTGAACTAAGAAACTCTGGGCATTCATTATATTTCACTTTTTCATGCATTTAGGATTTAGCCTTACTTCCCCGTATAGATTTAGAAATTCAAGATTAAGGGTAAAGCATGGACAACAATTAATAATAATAAAAAATAACCAAATTCAACACTTAGTTTGTTTACGAGGAAAAAAGTATTATGGAAAACTTTTTTTTTTCTTTTTTGCATTTTATAGTGCTTGGCATGGCGAAAAAGGCAAGTCAACATGAAACTTTTTTTTTTTAAATATTAAACATAAAACTTTTTTTATGTCAACGAAACATGTTTTTAGGATTTGTCTAAAAAAGATTGTTACACACTCAATGAAACTGCCATAAATAAAGGTAACACCACCAATAATAATAATAATACTAAAAAAAAAAAACACTCCCTAGTGATAATCTCTCTCTCTCTCTCTTCACCGTATTCCTCTCCTCTGCACATGTACAATCCGATTGTAGACCAGCATCAGCACTTTTTTGTATGACATATTTTCCTCTAACAATACTACTACATATATATAAAAAATTGACTATTTTTTACAATAATTGAATTGACAAACTTATATAGGTTCTAATTTAGCATACCACCGACATTACTTTTTTACCTATTATTTACAATCTACTATATTCGTAAGCGTCAAATTTTTTTTGTATATATAGACTTTTTTTATTCAAAGCAACCACTTTTCCACTTAGTCTTTTTGTGTAGGTTCCAAATCTGGAGCATATTTTCCTATTCAGGGCTCCCAAATGGCCAAAAGAACATAAAATATTTCTCTTATTTGGGATATATTTTCGTGAATGAATTTTTTTTCATATTATTCTAAAATAAAAAAGGAAAAAATTAGTTCATATAATTATTTAGAATTACAAAAAAAAAATTAATAATTTTTCATGTGAATTAAATAAGAGTAATGTTAAAAACACAAATTTTTTACAAATTACCCCACTATAATAGTTTATAAAAATGTTATTAAATAGTTTGTGGTTATAGCATTACTTATTAAATAATAGAAAAATGTCTTTGAACTCATTTCCAAGTTTGAAACCAAAATCATTAAAAAAAATGTTTAAATATTATTTTGATCTCTAAAATTTATCAAAAGTTTTTTTTTTAATGTCTTTATATTTTTTATTAAAAATAAATTCAGCTCTAAACTATTGAAAATGTTTCACTTTCAGTCCTTAAACTTTGAAAATATATATATATATATATTATCCCTAAACTATTGAAGAAAATTCTTTTTTCGTCCCTATTTTTGTCTCTAAACAATTGGAAAAAAAAAAAACTATTTTCAAAGTTTAGGGATGAAAAAATAAATTTTTTAAAATTTAGGGAAAAAAGAAAATTTTTAGTAAAATTTAGGAATTAAAATAATATTTTATCCAAAAAATTAGGGTACAATTTTCAATTTTTGAAATTAAAAAACTTTTTGGTAACCTAAAATGGATAGAAAATAAAAACTGTTCTCAAAACTCAATTTATGAAGGAAACTAAAAACATGTAAAATGCTGTTTTCAATTTCTAATTTTCAAAAGTTAATGAAAACACACATTTAATTTAATGAATCTATCTCATTTAATGTATTAGCATTAGAGTTCAATTCCTAGTAACAACATATTTTAGTATTTTCTATTTTTTTCTTCAAAAAACTATCTTTTTAATTTCAACTAACCAAACATATTTTTGATTTCAAAAATACAATAAAATTGTTTTTTCTTTATATTCCCAAAAACAAGTTTTTGAAAATAGAAAAAAAAAAAAAAAAAACTGTTACTAAACATAACCTTAGTTTCCCATAAACGTTTTCTTAAAAAGGGAGTAATTTTCCATATACATTTTCAGTCGAAACAAATTGAGCATTAGATAGCTCTACAAACAATGAATGAATATTTGCACACCTATTCAATGCAAAATTAAATTAAAATCTAAAGGTAAAATATGAATTTTAGAAAGCTTAGGGACCCTAAACATGCATACTATAGTATCATGTGATTTTTTTTATGAGACATTTTTTAATAGTCTAATTAAATTTTAAACCCAATAATTTAGGGTTTCAAATTAAACCTCACACTCTCATAAGCTTCAAATTAAAATATATACTTTAAAAAGCATTTCAATTCAAACCAAAACTCAGTATGCATGATGTCATTAATAGAAAATCTAGAAGAAGCGATCCCATTCTTTTTTCATTGGGTCTTGGTAAGGACCAAAGGTCTTAAACAACACCGATCTGACAAAATTAACAAAATGACACCATATGGCTTGGAATGATTTTTTTTTTTTTTTTGAGAATGTTCAAATATGATAAACACGTTGTTGAAATAATTATGTGTTATCATTTTTTAGTTAATAGTGTCATTATAGATGGGTATATAATATAAATTAAAATGTTTTTAAAAGCGCGTAATTTATAGTTTGAAACTTTTAATAATGAGAAGTTCAATTTAAAACTACCCATAAACTATGGAATTTAAGATGAAATTTATCATTTTTTCCCCTTTTGAAGTAATTTAATAAACCAACTCTCACACTAGTCCTAACTTATATATAATCCTTTTGCTTTATTAGAAACATGAATTTGGTCAACAAAAAAAGTACAACTTATTTTTAGAGATTGTTTTCTACTAAATATTTTTGGAAAACAGCTTTATTTCAAAGCAAGATAAATAAAAGAAGTTATAAAATTGTCTTTCAACTTATTTAAGGTTGCTACCATTAGAAAATAAAATAATTTTAAAAAAAAATACTTTTTGAAAAATGATTCATTTTCTATAAAACTCTATGCCAAAACAATGAAAGGCATAAGTACATTTTCCATTGGGCACTTATGTGGTAGTAGATATGAGCTTGTTAATACTTTTTTGACTCGCAAATACAATTGCCACTTTGGGCTACATATCTTTCTATTTGTTGATAGTGTACAGGCTACATATTGCGTGAATAAAATCTGAATCGTCAGTAGTGCCCCACTAGTAGTGAATGTAGAGATATTCGTTTTAATAAATTATTATACAGAAAGTACTTTTTGTGAAACACCCAAAGCTGAATATATTTTAAAAATATATGATTCAACTAAAATCCAACGACAAAGTTCGACCACACTTTGCAAAACTGATATAATAGTTCTGTAATCTCTGCTTCTGTTATGTCTTCTTAGTTTTGAATGAAAAGCCTCTTTCACCCCAAAAGAAAGAAAAGGCATTAGGCCGATTGGCTCTCTAGCTTTGCTGGGAATCAAATAGCACTACAAAACCAGGTTAGAAAGGAAAAGGGAAAAGTGAGAGTTTCATATATAAATTCTGCTGTTTATGAAACATAAGACTTGTAAGAGAACTCCTAAGTCGTGGCCCATTCCCTTGCATCGTAAAAGGAAAACTACTTTGGGTAAAGTAAGAAAATGGACAACGGCAGAAGGTTTAGCTTGACAAATGGTAGCCAAATCCACACACTTATAATGTTGCTTCCCTTAGAAGATTGGTGCATGTGCTGAGGCCACCTCATTTTGCAATTAGGTATTGACAAGATTATGTAAAATTAACTTCATCATTTGAACCGTTAGATGAGCAAAAACTTAATTTCAAACATTTTCAAAACCCCTAACAATCAAAATGACACTTTTAGTACAAATACCGAATTACCAGATTAAAAAATCAAACTACATCAAGTTTTCATAGACCAGAGACATTCTTGGAATTATGGTTCAATACATGTGATTGAGAATGATTAATTATAATCAATTCTTAAAAATAGTTAATTTTAATCAACTTTGTGTCAATATCCCATTGGTTTAAGTTTAAACTTTAAAGACAAGAATGTATAGGAGTGTATGAGATAATTCTAAACGATAATGGTTGTTCTTGAATATTTAATTAATTGAAATCTAATGATTTTTCATGCAAGTTAATATAGCCTAAAAATGTCTTAGAACTCATTTTCAAGGTTGCAAACGAGAATCCACTAATAATATTGGTATTACAAGTATAAAGAATCATACCAAATCCCAAATACCCACCTACAATAATAGAATCTACTAATCCTAACTCAGCTTCAACCTAGTTGAACTTCTTCTTAGCGAACTTCTTCGGTTGCATAGATCTACGATAGATGTGAATGACTTCTCCACAACAATTCGAGTTTGTTGTAGTAGTTTGTGTAAAGGACGGTGACGGATGGTGGAGAGTTGGTATGGCGATCTGGCGGCTTCTTGGCTTGGTGGGTTCTAGTGGCTTCCCAAGGTGGATAGGTCCTACAAGAAACTTGGTTTGGTATTTTAATTTTCTGAAATAAAGAGTAATTACGTGCATAAAGAGTTAATCATTTATATGCAATTATTTGTAAAAATATGATGTGATACAATATTATTGAAGGGTGTAAACATAGATTTTTACACCAAGTTTTTATTGAATTTTATCGCTATAGAAAAGTGAATGAGAAAATGTAGTTCTTTAAGCTTTTTTATTATTGATGTAGACCATAAAGTTAAACTGTGTAAACTCTTATGCCTTTCTCTTTTTCGTTACATATCATTCTATCATAAATTTACACAAAGTTGCACCGGTAAAACTGCATGATTTGGTAAGAAGTGAATCTAGTCATGAACAGTGGCAGCGCCTCATTCAAACGCATGGCCTGGAAAAAAATTTAATAATAATAATTTTTTTGAGTCTTTTGACCACCCTAAAATAAAAATTTGAACATCCCAAATGAAGCCCAACAGCAAACTTATTCAACACCAACTTTTATCTTAACATTTTTAAGTAAAAGTAAAAAAACCCAACAACCAAAATTCTTAATTGAGTAATGCTATTGGAAAAAAAAAAATCTTCTTAATATATTACAAAGATCAATAAGAGAGTTGTAAAGACGAAAAACTAAAACTAATTAATAATAAATTAGAGCATTCTTATCGTTACTACTACAGTTGAATGGTTAAATAAAATAATTATAAAGAGTAAAGACTAAAACTATTTAATAATAAATTAAAGTATTCCTATCGCGACTACTGCATTGGAAATAAGTTTTTTGGCAATGAAATATATAAAGAATGAATTGCAAAATCGAATGGAAGATAAATGGATGAATGATTACTTGATTGTGCACATTGAAAGCGATTAATTGGTAGTATTGATAATGAAACTATCATGCAATAATTTTAAAATATGAATCATCAGAAAAAGTAATTGTAAGACTTCATTTAATTGCATTTATTTTTTTTGCAATGTTGATATATTCAAAATCTCTTTTATTATATTTTGTATAATTCAAGCTTTTTAATTATTTCCTAAAAAATTTCCTGGAGCCACCTTTAGTGGTAAACAGTTTTGGGCACTCAAAAATTCCAGAAATAGTGAGGTGCAATGAGGAACAAACTTGTTCCATGGCTTTAAAGGTAAATTTTGTAACAAAAGCAAACAATCTTCAGGTGCTTTGGGATTGTTCAACTCTTTTTTCCATAGAAGTGGACATTTGGTAATTTGGGCCATATACAGTTAAGCTGAAAGGCCCTAATCAGGGCTCAAATTTCACATCATCTGGTCATATACACTCTCTTGGTAGAACTAGAACGAATCTATTGGATTTGCCAAAGTAAAGACTGGTCGATTTGATTGCAGAAAAAAGTAAAACTAATCATAATGCAACTTTTTTTCTCGACTTTACTATTAGGAACACTGTTACTTCGAGGCCAAAATGGCCCATTATCATCAATTTTGGAAATATTTGGCCCAAAAACACTGTTTCGGAAATAATTGAGAATGTGCCATCTTTTTAAGTACTCGAGTTTGCTAAACTCGAGTACTATGTTTTTTTACTTCCACCGTGGCACGCTGACATGGCAGCTGATTCAAAAATTCCAAACAGTACTCGAGCTTCCTGAGCTCGAGTACTGTTTAAAAAAATTTAGACAGTACTCGAGTTTCCTGAGCTCGAGTACTGTTTAAAAAAATTTCCCAGATCCGCTTAACACCTAAACCCATTTCCATTTCTCACTCACTTCTCACTCTCAGAGCAGAACACCAGAACGCCCAAACCCTCTCCCTCTCCTTCACACATTCACACAAAGCCCAAACCCTCACACCGGCGGCGGCAGAAAACCCGTTGCAGCAGAAGACTCTCGTCGGCGGCAGAAGACTCTACGGCGACCGAACTCAGCTAGCTTACTGTGAACACTCTCACTCTCCGTCACACCGAAACTTAAAAACCCCAAACCCTCACTCCATCGGCGGCGGAAGACGCTCGTCGGCGACCTCTCACTTAGCTCTCTCACTGTCTCGCACTAAGGTAAGTTTTTTAGTTTTAGGGTTACGTATTTCATTTGAAATTTTAATGGATTGAAAATTAGAAATATTGTGGAAAAAAAACACAGATTAGGATCCCAATAAATTTGTGCTAATGCATAGAATAGAATGAGCTAATGGTGAAGACATTACAAAAAATTAATATTTTTGTCTTCTTTGTGTCTATTGATGCATAGACAACACTATGGAGTGCCTTATTATAACCAATTTTTTCACTGCTGGAGGCAATGAATTGTTCTTCTTATAATTGAGTGTTTGCTTACAAAGCCAAGTGTGCAACAATTGGATATGTTCATTTTAGTATTATACATTGCTATGCTCCATACCTACACTTTTAGAGAGAGCCTGACACTGGTGTTGGTGTACAAAGGTGAAAGCACTACTTGGAAACACACATCAAAATATGGGCTGCTAAATGAAGGCAGCTATGCAGTAGTAGTCCCTAGCTTGAGTTGGTACTAATACCAGAAATAAAAAAAATTAAAAAATGCTATAAAAAAAAAAAAACTGACTTTATTTAATGGCCATTATAGCCTGATGTATCTAATTGTTTTGAAACCTTGTTTCTCAGCTTTCGCTAACTGTTAGAGGCTAACCTCAATGCAGCTCAACTGAAGAAAAAGACCAACAAGCCCAAGAGACCTTCTATTCAGTCATTAACATCTAGTTTGGGGTTCTTCTGTTGATATCAATCAGCTGGTTGTTGATTTGGCAAAGTACCTTCCACAGAAGCAACGGTAAGTACATGAACACTTCTTTTATTCTCATATTTATTTATTTATATGGTTTAAGAAATCCTTTTCAATTTCTAATATACAGATCAAATGAAAATCTTATATTACATTAGGGACATAAAAATGTTAAAGGGGCAAATTTAAAATGACCACAAACTGAGGGTGCCTCTAGGGGCTCGGTTTCTAACACTTGTTGGTCTTTATTTCTGTCAGGAATGCTAGTCCATCAGAGGGTCTTTATTTTGGTCATGGGTTTAGTGAGATGTTATAATTATTAAAACCAATTGGCACTAGGCACCGTTAAAGACCTCTCTCTCTCTCATGTCTAATCCAAATTAATGTCTTAACACAGGTGTCTCAACTCTAAAGCACATTATAAGCACATTATAATTAATAAGGCTATGAGTATATATAACTTGTATAACCCATAATGTAAAAATTTTAAAAAGTTAAAACTTGTCATTATGTCCAAACCTGAAATTTAAACTGTCAATTAATATAGTCCAAATCTGAAATTTAAACTGTTGTTGCTACCTTTTTATTATAAATAAAATGAATACTAGACCACTAGTCTCTAGTTGAAAGGTAGGGCACATGCAATTTCATTTCATTAAACTTGGTATTAATGCTTCAGCTTTTATATAACACTTTTTGGCTTAATCATTTGATCCTCAAGTTATTGTTTTTGTTTTCTTCTCCCTTTTGACATTTTTTCATATGAATCTCATATATGCAAATTTCATTTACATAATTTCTTTCGTAATCTAAATGATTATATAATTGGAGTTAAAACCACAAACTCAGGGGTACCTTTTGCAGCCAGCCTCCCCTCTTGAGTGCTATGGTTCATGCCATATACAGCAGGATTGGTGATATGCAATTGGTTAGAAAATCTCTCCCTGCACTTCTCAAAGAGTATCACTTTTGGAATTCAGGTACCATAATATATATTTTCTTTGATTTTAAGTGGAATTCTGTTTACATTTCTTCCTTAGCTTCATTTTCTATGGCTTGAACTTTTTGAACTATTTCCTTTTTTGTGGGTGTGGGGTTTTGATTTGTGTGGGAGTGGGTTTTGGATTGGTGGGTTGCGGCAGGTCTGGGTCGTGGTGGGTTGTGGTGGCATGGGGGTTTTGGTTGTGGAGGTGCAATGATGGCGGGATAATTATAAGCATAAGATGGTTTGCTACTTGTGTTTGTTTGTGAAAAATGGTTCTTTTTAACTTTGTGAGTGTAGGAAAAACGGTTTGCTACCTGTGTTTTTTTGTCCCAAATTTTGTTTTTCATGGACTTGAACCTTAAATTTTCTACCGGTAGCAAGCTTATTGTAGGGAAGTGATGGCAGGCATGGCAAGACTGGAACTTTGAGGTCAGTTGGGAAGTGTTATTGCTGCTTGCTGGCTATGGCTATACTTCTTCATGCAATTAGAATGTAAAAAACTAATTCTAAAGATTTTTTGTGATGTATAGGATTTTTTGTCAGTAGAACTAGAGGGTTATTGTGTGAACTGAGTTTGTGAAATGGAAGTTTTAGTTATAATTTAATAATCTATGTGTTGCATCAGTGCATTACTGCATTAAAATAATTATACAGCCAAAAGAATGATTAAGATTAAAATAATTTTACTAAGTAATTCTAGTTGAAATTTGTTTACGTTTTTAATCCACCTATTCTCTATTCCTCTATGGCAGGGAGCTCTCGTGTTTTATTGCTGCAGGGAAGCTTCATTGCAAGATTGATAAAGTTGCAGGCTTTGTTAAGAAAGTAAGAAAGTAAGGTATGAACAACGAACATTCTTTTCAAGGTTTGATGGAGCAGTTACATAGTGAGAAAGTAAGGTATGATGATATTTCTCGCATCCACGACGAAATAATGACTGCATTTATAGACTCCAATCAGTGTCTTCACTCACTTCGTGAAGAGGCTTCCTGTGTCACAGAGTTGCTTCTCCAAATTGAGAATCAGTTGTCCAGTTGTGAGGCTGAGATTAAGGAGCTAGAGACTCGTGTAGGTGAGGTTTCTAGGGATATGTTGGAGTCTGAAAAGAGTTTGCAGACTGCATCTCAGGAAGCAGAAGAGGCAACAAAACTTTGTCATTAAAGGGAGCAAAAACGTAATGCAGCCAAGGCAGCCTTAGAGATGGCAAGAATTAAGCTTCGGCAGTGATTGTATATTAACCATTCTCAATGTAAAATACAACAACGGTGTTTATATATGTAGATTATGATGTATGATAGTGTAGATTGATGTGTCTCCTTAGTCCTTTCCCCCTTTTCTCTTTCAAAGTAGAAATGCTAACCAACTTTTTGCAAGCTTGGTAACTGAATATAGCTCATGAAAGAATTTGTTCTAAATTACTCGCTTATACACACATGCAAACCGTTATATGACCTATATTTGGGAACCATTTATGTAGGTCTTTTGCTAAATTTGTTTTTATGATGGTGGGGTACAGTATACTTGTAAAAAAATTGAAAATTATGAGAAAAAAGAACCAACAAAAATGAAATTTTAAAAAGTTGTATAGAATAGTTTGTAATTGAAAATAATGAGAAAAAAGAACCAACAAAAATGAAGTTTTAAAAAGTTGTATAGAATAGTTTGTAATTGAAAATAATGAGAAAAAAGAACCAACAAAAATGAAGTTTTAAAAAGTTGTGTAGAAAAGTTACAAACTGAAGCTTAACTTATGTGAAACTCATGTACACAAAGCAAGCAATGTTTGCAATCCGAATGAGCATGATGGGGGTGTCAAAGCAATTTCTCAATGTTAGGCCCTTGATCTGATTGATCAAAGCACCTTAAACTATGCATGCAGGTTTAGAAAAAATGGACATTTTATAAAAAAAAAAAGGGGACATTTTATAAAAAATGAAAAAAAAAAAAAGGACATTTTATAAAAACACTAAGGCAGATTGGTTAAAATATTTGCGTGTGAGTTTTCCTTATTTCATTAAGGCAGATTGGTACCCGAGTTTGTGAAACTCGGGTACCAATCACATATTTTTTTTAAAACACTGAGCCAAAAAACACTGAACCTGGGGCAGTTTTAACAAGGTACTCGAGTCCTTGAAACTCGAGTACCTTCTCCCACAGTTATTACCCACCCACCTACTCACATACGAACTAGCTTCAACGGTATGAGTAAATGGTTGTTAATGGTACTCGAGTTCTCTGAGCTCGAGTACCATTTAACCAAATACCAACCCATCAGCATTAAGACATTTTCAGTACAATGCTCTTGAGGAACTCCTTCTGCGAGTCAGACATTTTCAGCATACACTTGACTATTTGGTCACCATCTGCAAGTCCTTGAGCTCCATCCGTGTCTCCATCAACCAACGTGCTATCCATTTCACCGTTGGGTCAATTCTCTTGTGACTAGTACATAGAGGTATTTTGTTAAATGCTTAGTTTTTAAACTTTTTTGCATGAGTTACATGACCTCAATGAGTTTTTAGATTGTGTTTGTATGAGATTTTTATGCATGACTTTCATGTAATGAGTTTTGCAGTATTAACTGTGTACAACTGCTGATACATACATGGTTCTATATATATAGTGGAAATTTAAGTGTGTAATGAGTTTGGCCATTTTCATCTAATATCAAGTTATCATGCTTTTATTTTATGATATACAGATGTTAACCGTCTCAATTTTTATGAGTCATTGATCCAAAATATTGACAGTTCTCGCTCTGTGGTATCGCTTTATTATCATCCATCACAATTACAAAAAAAGAATTGATTAAGTAATCTAAATATCATCATGATAAATTCATTATAAGGACAAATTTAGTAATCATACCATATAACTTTATTTTTCAAGGTGATGTAAAATCGTTTACATTGTATTCATTTAAATATATATTTTACTCCTTACCTCTCCTCCAATTCATCAGGGACTAGAAAATGGAGTTAATAGGGACCTTTAATTAAAAACTTAAATGATGACATTTAAAATAAATAAATAAATAAAAGAATACTATTCTTTAAAACTTCATTTCTTTTCTACTTTGTAGTTTATTCCCCCTCCCAAATGAGGCAGTATCTAGAGAGCACACTCCAAGGTTAGAAATTTCAAAATTGTACTTCACTAATGTGAACTTCTTATCTTTAAGGTAAACTGAAAAAAAATTTCTAATAAAATTCTAATAACATTAACTATTTTTTTAGATGAAGTAAATAACAAAATAATATTATGCAATTAATATAAACTTATAAATTACGTAAACTCCTTTTTTCTTTCTATTTATATCAAGTTATCAATTTCTTCACAATATAAAATTATCTAATATAAAAGTGGGGCTGTATATACAGTTTGGTATATTTTTTCCTTTTCTTACTGTACAGTTTCTTAATATAATATTTCCTTCTCATACTTACCTTACCTATGAAACTTGCATATAATATGAATTCATTACTCATCAAAGAAATTGGCTTAATAAAATAAAGTCGAAATGGTTGACATTTTATTATTTTATTTGTGTATAGAATATATATATGGTTAAGTGCACATTATGATCGAGATTCAATTATTTATATGTCTATACCAATGGCGGAGGCAGGATTTGACCTTAGGGGGGGCAAAATTTATAACTAATATACATGTGTCTCCATAAACAAATACATATTGTGTATGTAGCATACAACATATGCATTATATATATAAAATATTAACCAAACTTGACAATTAAATGCCAGTATTATGAATAGTAAGTGATCATTCAATATTGAAAGATCCCCTAAAATCATTGCATATCATTATATTGCATATATTTTATTAGTTTTTTTTTTTTAATATATAGCCAATAATATATTGTGTATATTTTATTTGTTTCCAAATTTTATTGCTTAATACTTTTGAAAGGAAACTTTTTTTTTTGGGGTGCTATTTTTGTCTCTTCAATTGATACTTTTTCTTCTTTATTTAAGTTTATTTTTTATCATTGTTTATTTATTTTTTTATTTTTTTTAAATTTGAACTTTAAAAAATATTGATAAAGTAAAAAAAAAAGATATGAAGATATATGATAAACCAATTGAGTTTGACTTTTCAAAAAGATAGGGATATATACACACACACACACACACACACACACACACACAAAATGATGTATGGTAAGCAACTGTGGCCCTCCACTTTACAATTTTATTTCAAAACATGTAGTTGAAGGGGTTTTTAATGCAGCTTCATTACTCATGCACTATTTATCACAGTTTCAATTAAGTCTCCACCTTTTACTGCTACACACATAAAAAAGGAAAATTTTGGGCAGGGTCAGGGGGGGCAAGTGCCCCCTCTCGACCCCCCCTGACTCTGCCCCTGGTCTATACACATGGTCAAGGAGGTTGAGTTTGAATAGAAATTGTTTTTATCATACGCCAAATTTATGTAACTATTTATAGATTATGACAACTTTTAATATTGTTAATAACAGGTCGGTGATGGATTTTCACTTTTTCTATGTGTACTACGATGGAGAGACGTATTATCATGAGTTAAAGGGGTTGTCATACCAAGGCTCAAACCAAAAGCAAAAATGTGTTAAGGTGAAGCGTGGGATAGGCCTTATGAATTTGAAACGAAGAATATTGAAGGTGATGGGGTTAGACCAGTGTAGGCATAACATTTCCATCGTGTATCGAGCACCTCAACTAGTTGTAGGCACCCAGGTTGTCTACAAGTCACTACAGTTATCGTGTGGCGCCGAAGTGAAGATGATGTGGGAAGTTGTTGAACAAATGGTGTTGAAAGGATTTGTTGCTTCGGAGCTCTATGTCATTGTTGAGCCCACCATAGTAGAGGTTGGAGAGGGTTCACAACATACTGTTTTGGATGGAACTACAAATGAGCACATCGAGTCAATACCACTACAGTCTTATCAAGGGTGTGCAGAGAACACAGGAGATGGGTATGGCAATGAACCATGGCAGACATTTCCTGGTGTGAACTCAACTGAGGAGGAGGCAGGGCGCCATGAAGTGCATGAAAGAGAGCATTTATCTCATGATGAGCTGCATGGGGGCACATTCGAAAATGAAGATAATTACGGAGTTGCTGATGATGCAACCCATATTGATGTTACTAGGGATGAGTTCGAGGAGTTCCCAGATACCATGGGTGAATATGAGGATGTTGATCATATCGAAGATGTTGTTGTAGAAGAGAATAGAGACACATGCCCAGGTCCTGATCCTACACCAGAATGGTTCACTAAAAACACTTGGGATAATATGTTTGATCCATCACCGGTTATGCAAGCAGAAGTATCAAGTTGGACGCCTGGGGAGCAGCCACTGAAAGGGATGGTATTCGCCAATAAATTGGCAGTAAAATTTGCGTTGACTTGGTACGCATTGCGAGAGAATTTTAGCTTCAAGACTGAGCATTCAGACTTAGAGAGGCTTATAGTGAGTTGTGAGGATGATTCCTGTCCATGGTCAGTCCGTGCGACTTGTTGCAAGGGAGACAATGTCTGGAAGATCGCAAAATGCAAGAGCCCCCACACATGCGACAAAATTCAGAATGCTCACGATGGTCGAATGATTGATTCGGTGTTCCTAACATACGTACTTGAGCGCTATATACGAGAAGACCCTGCATATAAGATAAAGAACTTACGCCACGTTGTTTTGGCAGACTTAAAACACGAAGTATCTCATTACAAGGTATTATTTAATTTGCATTCTTTTTTCAATACAATGTAGAGACATGCAGACCAGTCTAGTATAACCAAGATACTTTTTCCCAAAATCCATGAATACTTTATATTATGAAAATTGAAATTGAAAAAGAAAACGAAAAAAACGAATAAAGAGGAAGAAATATTATATTCATCTTATAGCCTTACAAGTCTTCATTTGTTTTCTTCAACTATAATGATTTAACTTGTATTCATTTCTAACGTAATCAATATGGTTCACATACAAGGTATGGGATGCCAAACAAAAGGCCGTTGCAGCTATATACGGAGATTTTAAGGAGTCTTATGCAGAGTTGCCGCGTTTTTTGGCAGGACTTACGGATGCAAGTCCGGGTACACAGTATAACTTACTACTGGACGATAATTATGAACAGGGAACCTGTACATTCAAGTCTGTATTTTGGGCATTTCGCCCATGTATTGTTGGGTTCAAGAAGTGTAGGCCTGTGATTAGCATTGATGCAACCCACCTCTATGGAAAATATAAAGGGAAATTGATGATTGCAATGGTGACAGATGCTAATAATAAGATTTATCCACTAGCCTTCGCTGTTGTCGAGAGCGAGAGCACAGAGACTTGGGGTTGGTTCTTGGCTTGTATAAGAACGTATGTGACCGACCGGAGAGACCTGTGTGTCATATCTGACAGACACCCTGGGATACAAGCTATCTTCAGAGACACTAATCGAGACGTCTCCCTGCGACCTCCCATGACAGAACATCGTTACTGCCTTCGTCATCTATGCAGTAATGTTAACACTAGATGGAAAAATGAAACTTTAAAGAATCTAGTATGGAGGGCAGCAAGTGCTACCCAAGAGCGAAAGTTCAATGCCACTTTCGATTCAATTGAGAATGTCGACCGGGATGCGCACCGATATCTGAAGGATGTGCCCAAAGAGAAATGGGCTCTAACTTTTGACAACGGTTACCGTTATGGGGCGATGACTACAAACGTGTCCGAGTGCTTCAATGGTGTTCTAAAGGGTGCTCGTAGCTTGCCTATTACGGCAATGGTGAAATACACATGGTTCAAACTAAATGCCTACTTTGATGATCGTCGTAATAAGAGCATAGCGCAGTTGAAATCGGGTCAAAGATGGACTAAATATGCCTTGGATATCTTCATGAGAAATAAGGCGAAGGCGGAGAATCACAGGGTCACGAGATTGAGCGCACAACAACAATCATATCAAGTAGATACACCGCATAATGCAGGGACTGATGGACATGGGGATCACACACATGGAGTTAATCTGTTGCAAAGAACTTGCACATGTCAGAAATGGAAACTGTACAAGATACCATGTTCACATGTCATTGCAGTTTGTATTAGGTATCGACATGATGCAGAGCAGTACATTGACCCATGCTATAGCGTGGATGCACTGTTCCGGAGCTATGCTCCCGTTTTCCCTGTGTTGAAAGATAGATTATCATGGCCGGATCCTGAAGAAACTCGAAAAGTCCTCCCTAACCCTCGATTGATCCGAGAAAAAGGTCGCCCTGTGTCAACACGAATCAGGAATGAGATGGACGAGGGTGGGAGACGGCCGAGAACCACACCATGGAAGGAGGGGGGGAGGAAGGTGCAATGCGGGTTGTGTGACCAAGAGGGGCATAACCGAAGAACATGCCCTAAGCGGAACGAGGTACGGACGAGTGGTGGTCTCGCGGACTAGGTATGCTAAGTTTGAACCGTGGCATCCTTTGAAATGTAAATTTTTTCCATTTTTTTAATGCTGATCGTAGAAGTTCTAACTTCTGACTTGTTCTTAAACATTGCTACCAATCAAAGGAATTGCCTACACTATCACAATTGAACACTTTAGTTCCTCCTAAATGTCTTTGATTGCACTAGTTCAAAACTTCAAATTATTATGCTTATGATGATGATGAATTTCTCTTTATATTCAAATTATTGAACTTGTAAGTGGTTTCTATTTAAATTATAATGTGTTGTCCTCAAGCTTGGCATTTTGAGTCATCCCACTATGCCCTGAATAAACTAGGCATAATGACACCAGGTGAAATCTTATAGTTGGCTGGATTTTCGATGAGTGGTCTTTTACAAATTTATAACTCATAGTTGCATTGTTAGCTTTTCTGATTATCTACTAAAGAGATTGGCTATTGACTTAACTATAATCCAAAACCTTTTCGTAGTTAGCCTGTGTAAGTAAATGAAATGGAATTTGAAGCATACCATATCGCCAATTTCTAGTCGACTGGCATTCCAAAAACACTTTATACTTTGAAAATTTCGTAGTCCTGATGCAAATTGTTTCAGTCTGCATGAAAATTTCATAGTTGTTTTATTAACTAATGCATTTGGCGATACTATTAGGTTGATCCAACCATTGGTGAGACAGAGGATGATGGTGTTGAAGATGAATACCAGCTAGAGGACCTGGAGGTTGTAGCAGCTGATTACATGTTGAAAGTGGGGGTCCAATTTCAGAAATGCATGGGAAAGCATGGGTGATGACTGCTTCCCATGCATTATACTATTACTGGCAGGGGAGATTTTCTCTTTTTTTTTTTTGGGGGGGGTGGGGGGGATATACTCTACCAAACAACACCTACTTATTTTGGGTTTGCCTTAACATCTCAGTGATCTTCATTTTTGGTCTTTTTTTTTGGGTCCTGAGTCTTCCTCTTAATATTTTTCATGTGTATGTGCCATGTGCGTCTTGTACATAAACACAATATAAAATGCAATGTATTGTATTTTTTGCAACTGTGGAAATTGTAAAAACAAGGCTTTTGAAGTATTTAAATAAGGAATTACATGAAGTTTCCTACGCCCGAGCAAAAAAGAGAGTTCCTATATGACATGTTCCGCTGTATGATTCCGTTTTAAGCAAATGTGAGATCTTGCTACTCATGGGCCTTTTTTCCAAGGAATATATAATAGCATATATGGGGACCTCTGTTTCTTTGTTTTTTTACTGAGAGAGAGAGAGAGCATGAGCTTCTAGCCAATTTGACCTTGCAGTGAATTTAGTTAGATAGGCAGCCACAACCCCAGAACTAGATGGACATAAATATGTGTGCATTATCCAGAAATTGGCTTACAGGGAATTTTTTGGTTCAGGTTTTTTTTGCCCAGGGAAATTGGTAAGGCAGATTGGTACCCGAGCTTCTGAAACTCGGGTACCAATCTACCTTACCAAATTTTTTTCAAAAATTCCTTGGGCCAAAAACCTTCATCGAAAGGCAATAAGGCACATTGGTACCCGAGCATCTGAAACTCGGGTACTAAGCTAGTACCCGAGTTTCAGATGCTCGGGTACCAATGTGCCTTATTGCCTTTTGATGAAGGTTTTTTTGATTGGTACTCGAGCTTCTGAAACTCGGGTACCAAGCTAGTACCCGAGTTTCAGAAACTCGAGTACCAATCTGCCTTATTCCCTTTCGCTCAAGGTTTTTTTGAAAAAAATTTGATCAACCTCGAATACCAACCTGCGTTATTGCCATCAAAAAAAGAAACAGCTGCAACCATGCCAGCCATCAGTAAAAAAAAAAAAAGCATTCTCTCATCTCAATTGCAACCAATTTAATATATATATATATATATATATATATATGAACCGTATAAGGACTGCAATTTTGTTTAAGAAGCAGGCCATTATATTACATGAATCAGGGATAATACACAGATAATACATGAATCAAGACAATTTTATTTGGAGCCTTTAACGTTTAAAAGGAGGTAAAAAAAAAAAAAAAAAGGAAAATACAATAGGAAAAAAATAAAAGATAAGAGATGGTGAATTACATAGCCACATAAGTAATGTTTCTCTAGCTAACAGTCAAGTACGAAGTATATACATGAGTAAAAATTTGAAAAAGAACAACAAAAATCCTGAAACTCTATCAAAACTGGACTCCTCCATGGATGCAATCCCCAGAACAAGAAGTGATGGCCACACAAATCTGTCGGGTTGAGCTAGTGGAGAGAAATTTGCCAACTTTCAACGTACTTCAGGGAATCAGAGGTTAGGACAGCAAAATTTTTTACCAACTGTGAAACTGAGAAGTAATGCTTTGTACCACAGGATGGTATGTTGTGTGCATGAATCTCTCAGCTTTCTCTGACCCTGGTTGCTCTAGCCACTCATCATATACTCTAGCCACTCATCATATAAGATTTTTACAAGGGGATTCTTGAAAGGGTCAGCTACCAGAACCTGTATGGTAATAAAAACATAAACAACTAGAACCATAGAAGCATGACCATGAGCAAGCCAAAGAAAAGCTCAAGGCAAAGTAAATAAATAAATGAATGTGTGTGTAAATTATACATGCTAGCCAAATGAACAAGGTCAGATCTTATAGACATGCTATAATTAACTAGGTTGGGTGGCACGTGCAAGGCACGTGCTGCCTTGCCCCTTGACTTGAGTAAGAAAATCAATATAGAGTTTTTATTTAAAGAAATATGAAACTATGAAAAAAAAAAAAATGTATGTCATATAATGCTAATCTCATCCATATAAGAATTTTAATTACACAATTGATAAAATAAGAAATAACACATATCCTTTAGTGAACAAGTAAGCAAAATAATTCGTATGCAGTGGAAAAGTATAATCTGATAAAAGAACCTAAAATTGTGCCAGTGCTATTTTACCTTTATCTAACAAAAGTGACATATCCTTTAGTGGGAGCCATAGAAAACTGCTAACTCATACAACAAAAATATATATTAAAAAGAAAATTGAGTCAATGGGGAGTAAAAAGTATAAATAACAAGAATATACAACTACAAACAAAGCTATAAAGATAAACAATCAAACAATTATCATACTGCTTGGCCACAATTAAGGGTAGAGGTTTCTATTCAATCAAAATAAGGGTATTATCCAAAGCTTTAGCAAAAGAAGTGTGGTAAATTTAGGTTTCATTGAACTTGGGGGTTTGTTGAGTTTTAAATACAAGGGGAAAAAAAATCAAAGAAAAATTAGAAACCTTTTGTGCCTGGCATTGAGCTCTTTTGTAATGTTGGTCTTCAATTCCTTAAAACATCCAACTTCCCAAGAACAATCCTTAAAAAGAAAAAAAAAAACATCATATTACTCTCACAAATTAGTAAATCATGACGAAGGCATATTATTATTGACTAATCAAGTACACTTCTTTTTAAAAAAAAAAAAAAAAGAAGAAGAATAAAAACAACAAAATGTGAAGGATCTAATAAAGTCAAATATATATATATGAAAAAAGCTGTTTTTTCTATAGCATAATTATTACAGATTAAATTTTTTATGATATAATTGACAACTATTAGGTTAAAATGCTTGTAACATTATCAAATTATCTCAATGATAAGCCTTTTCAATCCAAGTACTCATTTAAAACCACAAATTATCACAGAAATATTAAGTATCTAACTAACACCTCTCACAACAAAATCCCTAAACATAACTGTTCTATTACAAAACAAATTCACCACCTCACTTGTGCAAACTGCAAACATAATCCCAAATAACTATTCAGATGTACTACACTCACTTAGACATTAAAATAAATTGAAGAAATTGAAGCAATGATGTACTACACTCACCAGCTCACTTGCTCCTAAGGTTTTATTTACATTTAAAAAAATTGAAGAAATTGCTCAATACCTTGTTCTTAATCAATACCTTGTTCTGATGGTGTGAGTATCCATCGTACAACACTAAGAGTGAGCAGCTTTAAATCCTATTACTTTCCCAACCAGAATAGTAAATTTCAATTACTTTTTTTTTTCAGTTCTCCATGCCCTCAAGATAATAATTACGCTGTTTCATCCCCAATTCAAGCAATGAACGCCTCCATCATTTCACTAAAGCAAATTACAATCAAGATTTGATTCATTGGCCAATGACACACAAAAAAAAAATATATATATATATATATATATATACTGAAAATCATAAAATAAGAAGGCTAATTGATGAACAAATCAATAATCAATTCTTAGTTTCTTATTAAGTTCCCAAATTGCTAGCAAAATGAAAAGCTAATAATATATACAATGTTAAATATCAATTACAAACCCCAAGAAGCCAAAGGAACAAAACATGCCCACATAACTAAGATTTTTGCTGTTTTGAGCTTTAGGTAAGTTATATTGTGAGCTGCTCTAGAACTCAGAAAAAAAAAAAATACAAATTCTAATCTCCAAAGTTTCTTCTATCGAACTTGTAATCAAATGTACACAGATCTAATCATTCTAGAGAGAAAGGGATTTAAAGGAGATTAAAAATTAGAGAATGAGGAGGATGAACTACCGATCTAGGAATTTTAGGGAAGGCGAATCAGAAAATTAGGAGAGAGACACATACCTAGCCAAGCCATCCATTTCTCTCCCATCATGTAGAGAACCATTAACCGAGCAGAGAAAAACTCTCGGCTCCCTTCGCTTCCATCCCAAACTTTCCCTCGCCACCTCCCACACTCTTTCTCTCTTCAAGTTTTGTTTTGGTCCCTCCACTTGAAACAGCTTTGCTTTTCCTCACCGTTTTGGCTACCAAAACAAACATTACTCGACTAAACACAACTCTATACCCAGCAGCTAAAACTTTAGAAGAAAAGAGACCCAAAATACCCATATTAGCAAATGAAAAGAAGAAATCAAGGAAATCATAAAGAAGATAAATTTAGAGAATGTAAATAGTTGTGGTATGAGTTGAGAGAAAAACCAAAGCCACAAACCAGACCTTTGATTCGTACAATTTAATCATCCTCGTTTTCTTCTCCTCACTGCTTCCTTGACTGGTCTCACCTTGCCTGAAAAGAACACAAGCAAATACTAATATGAAAATCATTTAACTATAAAAAGATGTATATGTAATCGGTATTGAATCGAAGTATAGTACCATGTCCAGTCCCACAATCAGGAGGATGTGTCTGTGTCCGTTGCGGCCTTCGCGGCTGATCTGGAATGTGTGAAGCCTCTGGTGGGGGGGCGAGTATCTGTGTCTGGCTGAACTCGGAATGCACAAACTCAGGGGGGACAGCACCAGGGGTGGGCATGAATCTCATCTCATCTATACCATGTACATCTGCGGGGGTGGTGCTAGTAGTCAATGGGGGAAACATACGGGTGGTGGGCAATGGAGATGTACTAGGAGATGTGGGTGGGCAGGTATCATCGCACCTTATGGATGGGGACCGAGATGTGTCCCCATGGGCAAACGTATGGGATGGACCCGCATCATCGCGTGCCATGGAGCCCATGTCATAACCAGTGTCCAAACACATCTCATCTGCTGTCTGACTTGCTTCCTCCATGGTGTGGTCATGCACAGGTGTGTGGCGCCGACTAGATGTGGGCACGGGTGTGTGACGCCGACTAGATGTGGGACGCTGACTAGATGTGGGCACGGGTGTGTGACGCTGTCCAGATGTGGGACGCTGACTAGATGTGGGCACGGGTGTGGGACGCTGACGCTGAGTAGATGTGGGACGCTGACTAGATTGACGGCCTCCACGCCCTTGACGTCCACTTGCTTGTCGACCACGCCCCACAGCCGGTTCACTTGTGTTGCCCGCAACGCGTGCATCGTCCAAGGTCAACCGACCAATCTCTTCAACAGATTCCAAGGCCTTAATACAGTCGGTGTAGATCTCAGACCCTGGTTCGCACTTCGACATAATCCTCAACTGTGATTCAACCTGTCACAAATATACAAGAGTAGTGTTAGTAGCTTGAGCTAAACTACGCGAAACAAGGTACATTTATAACTGCCCTAGTCTTTGTAAACTTACCAAAGTGTCCCAGTACGAGGTCTCTTTTGTAATATGGCGAACAGGTTGGGGACGAAACCACACCATATACTCGTCATTGTAGCTCATCTCTCCATGAAAGGGCAGTGCATTGGCAATTGTGGCGTGTGCAGTCCATTTAACAATATGCGTGTGATGTTCTTCGGCCCAATTTTTGTGTTGCTTGCCCTGGAGAGTTATCTTGTGAAGGGGAACTGAAGTATCGACATCGGGTGGTATGCCTTGCTTCATCCCAAACTGTCGGAGAACACGTTCAGGGTGATGGTCTTCAACCACCCATATATGTATGAGTGGCACGATAGACCTCCATATGTGTTGGCCTGCCTTACAATATGCGGGAAGGGAGCGCAAATATTTTCTGTATGGCTCCCACACAATCTGCAATGATCCAACCGATGCAAACAATCATATTAACAATATAATTATCAAAAATGTGTAATTATCAATATAATTATCAAAAATTATCAAGAATGTGAACAATACATGTAACTTTGCTCTGAAAAAAATAAAATGTTTATTCATGTATATGCAAATTGTAAGTAAAACAACTACATGCCAAAGCGGTTCCCACTTGTAAGGCACGATACCTGATTTGGCCGTAGCGAAGCAAGCGACGCACGATAGGCGCGTAGGACGTGCATTCCATGTTCAGTTGTTATCTTAGCCCCTTTCCATCTAGCAAACAACAGAGACATAAAAGCCATATTAGGTACTTACATAATTCCCATGCGAAAAAACATAATGCGGAAATGTAAAGCAGTAACTATCTAAGATTCTACATACCTGATAGCAAGTGGACCTGGGGGCAATGCCTGGTGTGGATGCCTCATCACAGGACATATGTGTGGAAACTTCGCCCACGCCCACAACTGCACCAATAGCAGTGCACCACCAATCTGCTTGGCTGTCTTCTTTGATGCATTACATAGGTGTCTATATAGCCAACTTAGTGCTGCACTACCCCAACTATACTTCTTTCCGTTGCTGATTGGATTGAAAAATTGCAGATATATAAGTGAGACCCGTTTGCCAGATTTATCCATAAACAATGTACCACCCAACATCTCCAGTATGTAAAACCGAGCATATTGCTGTACAAGCTGCTCGGTGGCGTCAGCTGGGAGAGGGTTGCGAAACTGATCCTCAAGCCATTTGGCTTTTACCCTCGGCCCTTCTATCACTCCAATGTTCTTGCGACGATCACCAACGGGTCTTCCCGGCGGCCTATGCCCTAGCATTTCCCAGCAAAAGTGGGCCCAATCATCGTTTTCAGTATCTCCCACCACCGGCAAGCCATCTACAGGTACCCCCATTATAACCTCCATGTCTTGTAGCGTGATGGTCATCTCACCGTGGGGCAAGTGGAATTAGTGCGTCTCCGGCCGCCATCTCTCCACCAACGCCATGATCAATGCATGGTCGAGGTCCATATGTGGGACCCGAAGCAGCCCATCTAACCCTGCATCTATGATATAAGCTGTAATCCGTGGATCTAAAACTGCACCATCTTCAAGCAAACCTTTATCTCGGTTACGACAAGTCAGTACACCTGGCACTGCCTGCAAACAAAGCAACTTAGTATTAATTACGCTTCTTAAACGCCAAAACTCTTTCTACTACATATATTGACTACGATTTTGGATAAGTGCATACCTCGCCTTCCAAAGGAGCATCCCATAGCAAACTAGACCGATGCATAGGCTGCTTGTTCAAGACAGTCTGTATAGAAGGTTCCGCTTCATGTGGGTCCATATCTGGCATTTGGTGACAACAACAATCAGGGGAAAATTCACTTTAAATACATAAACTTTCTTCTTATTTATTTATTTTTAATTATAAACATATTTTATTGAAAATGGCAATAATATATATCTAATGCAGCATTCACTGATTTCATAAAAAAAAAAAAAATGAATTAAACTTCAGAATGTTAAGTAGATTACAGCATATTCAACTAATAGAAATAGAATACATTAGCATACACGATAAAACATTTTCAACCCTAATTTATTAAATGAGAAGGCTACAACATTCAGATGGAAGAAATTTCTAAAATGAAAGTCTCTCTACATTATTAAAATCAACCCTCAATTTAATACTCCAAGCATCCTACTCATTATGGCCTCAATGAGAACGCTAACTGTGTCCTACAATGACTGATTGCTCTAATATCACAGGAAAATGTTCATTAAAAAAAAAACAAAAAACAAAAACAAAATGAACCAGTGAAAACTCGAGTACTCAAAAAGTGAGTCATCCCTACATATTTCCGAAACAGTAATAAATTGCAACATAGTTTGAAAAAAATGCTATATAGCTATTTTCACCGTTTATTACTTTATACACTTTACGCAGCATTCCTCGCACAGACATAACAAAATATAATAGTTTTGTGTAAGACTTGCTGAAAATAGGCAGCACGTGTGCCACGAGCTTCAACTGCTTCCCCCAACAACCAATGACCAGTCCACCACACTCAGTTAACATATTGTACTATGGAAACTCAGATAGACAGAGAGACTCACTCCAATATTTCATCTCAATTTGAAAGCCCATTTTCACTGTAAAAAAAAAAAAAAAAAAAAAAAAAAAAAAAAAAAAATCATGGACTCAAAGTTTAGAGTGACTATAGCAGCAACACTAGCAGTGCTTTCCATCATCTTGGGTCTGTTAAACCCAGCCAATAAAACTCTCAGTCTCTTTGCACCATCAACAATTCCTGGGTCCCATGACCAGCTTCACAAAGCAGAGATTATACAAGTAACTGGAGCTTTGGGACCAGAGAGCCTAGCTTTTGATCCCAATGGAGAAGGGCCCTACACTGGTGTGGCTGATGGTCGGATTCTCAAATGGCAAGGTCCTGCCCTTGGTTGGACTGATTTTGCTTTCACCACTTCTAATAGGTACTAGTAACAATTAATCACTACCTAGTTTTTTGTTTTAGTACTTTTTTCTTTATTGTAAAATTTGCTCCTGAATTTGTAAAGTTTGTGGCTTTAAAGACTTAATTGGTTTGATTGCAATTTTTATTTATTGCCTTTGGTAGACAATTTGATAATATATATTGTAAATGGAATTTCTAAGAATTTCATTATGGATATGCACAATAAGAGATAAATTTTATTTTATATGGTAAGAGATAATAAGTTCTTTATATATGTATAGGTGTTGTGTGCATGCAGACTGGGGGTTTGTCTCGACAAATTTATCAATACCATAACTCGGTCATCAAACAAAAATTCCTGACTCTGCTGTTGTTTACTTTAATTTCACCTTACAATATTTCTTATGCTTCACATAGGATATGATAAACCCAATAATTAGACCGTCTCTGTGAAATTAGTCTATGATGGTTTCGGTGCACTTAATTCAAAGAATTAATCATCTGTCTTTCAATTCACGAATGAATCACTTTCTGGTGTATACATTTTTTAATTGGAGAGGATTTCCGCAGAGAAGGGTAATTGTAACCAGGGTGACTCTTAACACAAGCTTTTTCTTCGTAAATGTGAGTTAGACACAATAAAACACAACAAATGCATTTCAGTTTACAAACTTTTATTTTATAAGAAAATGATATAGATTAGGATCATATATGATTTCCGCATTTGACTGAATATGGTTGGGCTGTTGGGGTATCTTGCTATCTGTTAGTTCAATAGTTAGAAAAAAACGGATTTCAACCTTGAACATTTACATTAAAAACACACTAAGAAATTCCAATTCCTAATTGTGAATCTAATGACTTTCTAAGGCATATGAGGATTTTGTAACTAAATGTGATTACAAACCCTTTCTCCTTCCTAATTGCATCAACTACAATAAATTTATAAGATGATCATTTTCTACCCCTAAACTCCCAACCCTTAAGATCCTAAACTGATAAAACAAGCTAAATGTGCCAAATGAGAACGGCAAATGTTATCCTAACCCAAATTCAACGAGTCCACGAAGCATTTCATAGATAGTTCATAGAAGCATTTCATCAAACACATAATTTGCATTACAATCCCACAAAAAGATAACAGAAACAGAAAACAAAGACAAACCCAAAACAAATCAGTGAAAATACAACGAAACAAAACGCACAAACAAACGAACAAAACCCCAACAAAACCCACGATTAATCAAATGAAACCCAAGCAAACCCACAAAAAAAAAAAAAAAAAAAAATTCAAATGAAACCCACATCCCAGAGCCTATATGCATTAAGATTGAGTAGAAATAGAGAAATAGAGAGGTCAATGAAGAAGAGAAAAGTTAGAGTGATGAACCTGTGTTGCCGTGAGAAATAGAGAAAGAAGACGAGCTTGTGTGCCGAAGAAGAGAGCGAGAGCGCGAGAGCGAGACTGAGAGGGAGATTGACAGCGAGATTGAGAGGGAGATTGAGAAAGTGATAGCGAGATTGAGAGGGGAGATTGAGAGGGAGATAGCGAGATTGAGAGGGAGATTGAGAAAGTGATAGATGAGAGAGTGACAGACTAAGTAAGCTAGCTGAGTGCCCAGGGTTTTTTAAAAAAAATTTGTTATGGCAGAATCGTACCCGAGTTTCCGAAACTCGGGTACCACAGAAATACAGTACTCGAGCTCGTGAAACTCGAGTACTAAGTGGAATTTTTGCCATGTCAGCGTCCCACGGTGGAGGTAAAAAAACATAGTACTCGAGTTCACTAAACTCGAGTACTTAAAAAGGTGGTACATTCCCAATTATTTCCGAAACAGTGTTTTTGGGCCACATATTTTCAAAATCGATGGTAATGGGCCATTTTGGCCTACCTTTTGCCTTTAGTTTTTAGTCTGTAGAGCCCAGATAGCTCGAATCAGATCACAGGATCTGACGGGTGCATTGAGCCCATGGGGTCCCATGGTAAAGTAGCATTTTGGGCTAAGTGGGTGTGAGAAAAAAAAGTATGTGGGACCACTGTCTGGTCTCTGAAATTGGGTCACAACTCACAACTCACGAGCCAGTGTACTCTCGGCCCTACTGTGCATGTTAGGCAGCTGATGGTGCTTCTCCATCAATTGAAATCAAATCTTTATAATTTTTTTTTTTTTTTTTTTTTGTGTGTGGTTGTTTTTCCCAATAAAGAAACTTTAACAAAGACAAAAATTAACTACCCTTGTTTAACGAGTCTGCACCTCTCTTACATTTGGTTAGGTGGGCAATTGCCAATGATGTTCAAACCCAAATGATGAAGATGGTTTTTTAATGCTGGTTATCCGTATCCATTGTGAGAACTGGACCTTTCATAATAAGTGTTTTAAGATCATAATAAATATTTCATAATAAGTGTTTGAATAACTAGTTGCTACCATTTGCATTGCATTGGAAATTTAACAAGAGATATTTACATTTCATATACATATAATTAATAATTATTAAAAAAATAAAAATAAAAATTTGTTTAGCTTTCTATTTGAGTTCTAAAAACCAAATATGAGTTGCTAACCCATGCAATGCATGGAAAAGTTCAACATAAAATGTTTATATATGTAAATGTGGAGTAAAAGAATTTGACAACCCTAGCCCATTTTATACTAGGCCCAAGGCCCATGCCGAGGAGGAAGAAATGTCTGAGGACGAACGAAGAAGGTCCATACTGTCAAGAAACATCGCCGAAGACAATTCTGTCCTCGGCCAACCGAGATTATAGAAGGGAAGAGCAGCACACCATCAAAGGCAACCTCCCAGAGCATCCCAAGAAAAAGGACAAGTACAATGGGTCAATCGCGGGAGCATGATGGAAGAGCAATTCAGAGAGGAACTGTCACCTCCGCATTAAATGTCCACAACTAACGTTCTGGCCGCATTAACAAGGAAATGACCCCTGAACAGTTCTGCCTTGGTTGCTGCAACTCACAGAAAATTTGGGAAGGCGGCTGATGGGACAGACACTAGAGTAGTGACCTGCATGATCAACAAATGGAGGGTCAAGATCAACTGAAAGTGGGTATATAATGTAAGGAATACTCCAAGAGATTGGGGGGAGGGGGGGGGAACATGGAGATGGCGTTGTAACAGCCTCAAGAACTCTTGTAACCAATCTCATTCAATATCTACTAGAATAAAGCTCCTCGGATTGTGCCGAGAACAAACTTTCTTAGAATAAACTCAGTCCATCTCTGTTTGATTGTCATGAACACCATATTAACTGTTGTCCATGCACTAAAGCCAAATTCTTTGGCCCACTCTCTACAAATTCATTGTATTGGGTTAGTTGGGTCTGAGTCCACTCATCTAGTAGAAGTAGTGCTCAAATCCAATCCCTACAATTGGCGCTGTCTGTGGGGAGAACTTGTGTATTAGTGAGTGCAACAGTTAATCATGGTAGGATCAGGCCCCTATCAGCAAGAGTCCCTGAAGAGGGTCATTTCGGCGGTATAGAACACATGGTCATTTTCCTGGTTGTTTCTACATAGTTAACTTATTTAAAGTTAGCGGCCGGATGCTACTGTCGGTTTTGTTAAAGTTAAGGTGACAATTTTTCATTACCGTCAACAGCATCAATTCTAAGTCCCATTAGAGGGAAAAATAACAACACACCCATTCATGAAATAACTATTGCAAAGAAATGAAAGATTCATATAAGTAAAAAGTGCAGCCCTTTTTATTAAATAAAGGAAAAGTACATCATATACAAAGCGGTTTAGGTAGACCTGTTTTAAAGCTAACTATAAAAAGAGAAAGCCCATAGAAATAGTAGATTCACAATCTTGTTCTAGCAGCAATTGAGCCAGTATGGGTGGTACCGGCGATGAGAAAGAAGAAGAGGCAGAAACACTTGGTGGACCCTTTCTCTCCTAACCGCAAAATGTTCTACTATCAAGGCTAAGAAACAAGAAACCCGTCAATCCTTGTCCTTGTTGATTTGCTTGATCAGCCTTGGGTCGTTTTCACATCTATGCACGTATGGTATATGTCGCCAAGTGAGACCCAAACTTTGTCCCACCAAAAGCCTGATGCGATCTACACCTGCTTTGGTTCTTGGCTGAAGGAGGGTATTCTTTCTTGCTCGGTTAAAAGGTAGTAACATCTTTGGCCTCTACTTCCTTTGCCTCAACTGCATCATCCTAGATCTTGGCGGCATCCTTGGTTTTTGAGGGGGGGCTTAGTTTCCTTGCCTTTGCCTTTATCCGGAGCCACCTCATTCCCTAGGCCATGATCACGATCTTGGCAAGGTCCTTAGGAATGTCTGAAGGGGTGAGAACTTGAGATTCCTGCAGAACTGAAGGATCTATAAATGAGGAAGAACGCTTCCCCTAAGGTGCCTTATATAGAAGGTGAAATCTAGTGGAAATTAATTCGCACAAAATTCAAAGAAAGAGTTACAAGCAAAATAAATCCCGCCCAATTTCCAAAGAAATCATCAGCCGTTGGATCTGCGTCACTTCATAAAGATATTAATGAGGGCGCGCCTCGCGTACCGAAACGTTTGGAACACAACTTGAATAATTAAAAGACGCCTCGCAATCAGAAGTGGTGAAAAATAGGCGCGATTGGGCTACTATCACATGTGGGGTTGAAAGGCCAGGGAGCCCATATCTATGTCTATGTTGGGCCAAGGGCCCAATCCGAGGAAGAACCCCTCCTCGGCAAGGCAAGGCCGAGGACAAGGGGAATGGTCTGCCACTAAGAGCAACACCCCGATGATGAAAGCGATGATGACTATAAGCTAAGGTCGAGAACTCCTCCAAGCGAGACTTTCTCTCATGAAGAAGAGAACTACCGTAGGCGTAAACGTAAAAGCCCGTCTCCTAGGGGCTTGGGAAACGATGCCATGAGCAGGGCACTAGATCAACTCTCCAAGTCACATTTCACACATAAAATAGAAGGGGCTACGCTTGGTGGTTCCAACAGCCTACCTTTACCATTTATAACGACAAAACAGACCCTGTGGAACACGTGAGCCAGTTTAATCAAAGGATGGCTGTCCATTCAAAAAACGAGGCGCTGATGAGTACTAGACAGAACCAAGGTCTTGCATGGTCCTCGAACTCAAACCTATGGGAAACTAACTACTCCAAGAAAAATCTAAGTACTAGACAGAACCAAGGTCTTGCATGGTCCTTGGACTCAAAACTATGGGGAAACTAGCTACTCCAAGAAAAATCTAAGTACTAGACAGAACCAAGGTCTTGCATGGTCCTCGGACTCAAACCTATGGGGAAACTAGCTACTCCAAGAAAAATCTAAGTACTAGACAGAACTAAGGTCTTGCATGGTTCTCGGACTCAAACCTATGGGAAAACTAACTACTTTCAGCGAAGGCCTGAGCGTTAAACAGATCCTAGGTGTTGTGTGACTCCTCGGACCATAACCTTTGAGAAAACCAACAAGCTTGAGCATTCGTCTAAGTTACAAACGCAGCCAAAGGGGAGTCTGGCACCTTGGACCACTTACCCTGTCCACATTCAATAAAGGATGGAGTACACTACTAAGGACAGTCAAGTGTTAGTAAAAGCGGGAAAACGTAATGAATAATAAGGTGTTATGATTAAAAGAAATGAGCACACTCCATTACAAAAAGGGCTTGTTTCATTACGAAAGTTCAAGTACACTTAAAAAGAAATAAAGAAAAGAAAACAACAACCAAGGTAATACGAACAAATAAAGGCAGCCTATTTCTTCAACTTTATGACCAATTTGTCCGTAGAGGGTTGTTGAGGGGCTATGTCAGAAGTTGAAGGACCCTGGCTCGGAGGGATGGGCTCGGGGGAAACAGTCTGAAGAGGCTCAACCAGGAGAGCTGACTCCTTGGCTTGAAAGGCTTGAGCATTGGCTGTAGGCTCTGCGGTTTTCTAGGGCGCTTAAGGGTTCAGGCCTTCACTTGTTTCTTTCACCCCAGAGAACTCACCTTCCTCGGCTGGCTAGGAGCGGTGAAAACCAGAGCAGCCTCAGGTCAAGTGGTCTCAGCCTCCCCAGAAGCAACTTCAGCCTTGGAGCTAGATGGGGTAGACTCTCGGATGGCGGGAGGGAAATATACACTCTCCACCTTCCACAGATCTGAGGAAGCCTCAACCCCAGCTTGTTTGAGGGCTTCATTCCAAGTCTGGGAGCAGTATAGCCTGCATACCCCAGGTATTTGAGCCTTGAAAGTAGCCTCGGTCTCAGCCACTCTCGAGGCAAAAGCTTCCTCCTCAGCCTTCTCCTTAGAGGTCTTGGCCTCTGTTCTGGCGAACTCAGCCTCTACTTTAGCTCTCAAGGCTTCGTTTCTGGCCCACTTCGGGACATTTTTGGTCCCCTCTGCCTCGGCCGATTTCTTCTTCAGTTCAGCAATATGCTATTTGGAAATCTTCAGCTGATCCTTAGCATTAAGCAGGCGCCTTGTTTGTTCTTCAGCCTATTTCTAAGCACCAGCTAGGCCTGATACGGTGCTATCTCTGACCCTTGTCATCTTCTTCAGATCCTCCCTCGCTTTCGCGAGATTAGCCTTGGAGATTTTAAGGGTCTGTGTAGCATCCAAGTGCTTGTCACGCTCGAGATCCAGGGCCTTGCTCTACTCGCGGGCTGCCTCTTCCAGCCTATAAGTGGCCTGGACAGCCTGCCAATTGAAATAAGTGCACGATAAGTTGGAAACCAAAGAATAAAAATCAACGGAATTATAAGTGTTGGAAGTCTTACCATGCCCAAGTACCTCTTAACGCTGAGGAGGACTTCTTGCCCCCTCAAATTCCCCGACTCGGCCATATCGGCGGGGAGTAGCAAGGACCTCTCCAGAGCATCGGCCACGTAAGTGCCTTCACCCCCTCGAAAGTCCCTAAGGGAGGCGTCATCCATCAGAGGAGCCCTGTGAAACATCGGCGCAGGGAGCCAAGCCTGGGGCTCAGGCTGAGCATCAACTTCTTTATCAAAGCCTCTGTGCCCCGTCTTCTGCTGTTTTGAGGCTCGCCGAGTTTCATCCCCTTCTTGGGAGGAACGAGATGTATCAACTTCCATATGTCTTTTGCCTTTAGGATCCTTCTTGTGTTTGGGATCAGTACGCTCGGGCCTTGGAGTCTGATTTGGTTGAGGTGGAGGAAGTGGAAGCTTAGACTAGGCGGAAGATGACCTGGTTTGAACAGACTGAGACTTGGGTGGAGGAGGGGGAAGCTTGGATTGAGACTTCCCCAGAGCATCCTTCCCCGGTTGGCCCTCAATTAGGTCGAGTAGGCTAGTCTGAGGTTGTTTCTTGAAACCCATATCGGCCCGAGGAAAAGTTCCTGCTGATAAGGGGTCTGCTTCAGTTAAATTGGGGTCACCCAAGTCACCAGAGGGATCCTCGGATTGATGGACTTGGTCGAACGCACCAAATTCGTCCTCGGATGGACCCAAATCAACGACTTCTTCTACTCTTTCTAGACTTCCTCTCTCAACCTCTGCAGTTTGGTGGGATGAAGAAGGGCCTGCCAACAGGACTCCCTCTGGGATAGGAGATCCTTCAGGGAGTAAGAACTCGTGCTCCGCTACAGTGATTTTGTGGAGCCTAGGATTTTTGGCTCTGATCACGTATTTCGAAGCCGAGAATGACTTCTGGATCGGATCGTACCTGTGGATCTTGTGAGCAACTCTAACTTGGTTGTTAGCTTCGTTCACAAAGAGCTCCGCCCTAAGTACGGTTTCCAAGTCTTCCTTGTTGACCAAATGGAGGTGTCGTTCCAAGGTATGTGGATCTACAGAAAAGAAAGCACATTCGTATCAGCAGCCAAACAATGCAAACTGCAATAACGCAAAAGATTAAACCCTCTCCTACTCTAAGTATCTCACCTGGCGTCCCCTCCTCTGTTGGACCATGAAGGTCATCGTGCCAATTCCCGAACACGATGAGAAAGTCCTTATCTAACCCTTTGCTAGATCCAGGGAGGCACTGAATAAGTTGAACCTTATCATCCCTCGTCTTCATATAGTAGGATTTACCCTTTAGGTGTTGAAGGTTGTAGCACCAGTTTACATCGTGCTGGGTTCACCTCAACCCCATTTTCTCGTTTAGGGCGTCCACACAACCTAGGATCCTGAACACGTTGGTGATGCACTGGGTGTGAGCTAATCTAAAATGCCTAAGGTAACCCCTCATCACCTGCCCTATAGGGATTTTCATACCTCCTTCTATGAAGGCGATCATGGGAATCACAACTTCACCCTCTCGCCTCCTAATATGCCACTCCCCTTCTTCACAGTATCTCAAACCTACATTACTAGGTATCCTATAATCGGCGATGAATTTCTTCATCGCCTCTTTGGACTCAACTAACTTTTTAAACCTACCCATCTTTAAGAATAGCTAAAGGACTCAAGAAAATGGGTGAAAGAAAGAGAGAAAACGTGAAGTAGAGGGAGAAGAAGACTTACAGAAGTGAGGAAAAGGTCCTCGGACAGGCTTTTTATGTTGAAAAGAGACGTAAGTTTGGTTGGAGACTTGATCGAATTCAGTGTATGTGCACAAAACTCTTGAGTGCAAAAGTAAAGAGGCCAATCAGTTCAAATGGGTATTTATACCGCCAATTAGAGAGGACTGTGCGGGTTTCCCGCCCATAAAGGCGAGAAAACCCCCGCCGTTAGATTACCATCACACCGTTGAACGTGGGGAGTATAGAGCCGCCAGAATTTAATGAGGGCGCGCTCTGTATACCGAAGCGTCAATAACGTGCCTTGGACAGGTGAAAAGACTTTGGCACTGACGGAAGACAAGACTTGACAAGCCACGACAAAAGTCCGAGGAAATCGAAATCCTCTTCTCCGTCCGAGGATCCAGACAGCAGAATTTTGAGGGGCTATTGTGGGGTCAAAGAATTTGGCAACCCCGGCCCATTTTATACTAGGCTTAACGCCCACGTCTAGGAGGAAGAAATGTCCGAGGACGAACGAAGAAGGTCCATACTGCCAAGAAATATCACCGAAGACAATCCTGTCATTGGCCAACCGAGATCATAGAAGGGAAGAGCGATACGCTGTCAAAGGCAACCTCCCAGAGCATCCCAAGAAAAAGGACAAGTACAATGGGTCAATCGCGGGAGCATGATGGAGGAGCAATTCAGAGAGGAACTGTCACCAACGCATTAAATGCCCACAACTAACGTTCTGGCCGCATTAACAAGGAAATGACCCCTGAACAGTGCTGCCTTGGTTGCTGTAACTCACAGAAAGTTTGGGAAGGCGGCTGATGAGACAGACACTCGAGTAGTGACCTGCATGATCAACAAATAGAGGGCTAAGATCAATTGAAAGGGGGTATATAATGTAAGGAATACTCCAAGAGATGGGGGGGGGGGGGGGACATGGAGATGGCGTTGTAACAGTCTCAAGAACTCCTGTAACCAATCTCATTCAATATCTATTAGAATAAAACTCATCGAATTGTGCCGAGAACAAACTTTCTTAGAATAAACTTAGTCCATCTTTGTTTGATTGTCATGAACACCATATTAACTGTTGTCCATGCACTAAAGCCAAATTCTTTGGCCCACTCTCTACAAATTCATTATATTGGGTTAGTTGGGTCTGAGTCTCACTCATCTAGTAGAAGTAGTGCTCAAATCCAGTCCCTACAGTAAACATTCATGAGTATTAATAAATAAAAATCATTTGGTTATACAAAAGAACTTACTTAATTTAATTATAATTTGTTTAAAGAAGATCAAACATAATTAATCAAAATTCATTTGGTGTTATATTTTTTGATCCAAAAAGACAATGAGTTCCAATTATAGTTTAAACTATATACTTTAGCACTTTATAACTCTAAAAATAAAATTAAGAAATATATTAAATTAATGATAATGTGATAAAACATGAACTTTCAAAAGTTGATGTGGTAACATTTTTCTTTTTTAAGGAAAAAAGGTAGTTGTACGGAAACATTAGAATAATTCAATAAAAGTCAAAAGATTGTTATTATATATATTATAGATGTAAATTTATTATTTTATAAGTGTCTTTAAGGTAATAGAGATCCTTGATATATGTACAAAGAAGAAAAAAAAACCCATTGACTTGATGGTGTATTATGTAAAACCTCATATATTCAAAGGAACATAAATTTTAATAGACCTTCATTTATCCTTCCTTTTCAAGATTTTTTTCTCTTGAATTCATTGAAGCGATAAAACAACCTAAATTCTATAACAAAGTAAAGTAAATTTTCACTAAACTACAATATCATTGATCATTTCAAAGTATTTAATAAAAAAGGAATAAAAGAAAGAAAATACTGATAAAACTCTGTACATAATACTTTGCAAAGTCTGGCATCATATTTATTTCTCTGTCATATATTCTCCAATTTTGTTCGTCTCAAGGGATATGCAGCTCTGCCATTTAAAGGCTTACAACATCCGCTCTCATGTTATTATTTGCTGTTTTTGGCATTTGGGAAGAACAGATAGTTCAAAATAAGAAAATTAAATGATAAATTTTTTTCTTCAAATTGGATTGGAGAAATTTCCTTCAATTTATTCGTGGTGTTTCAATGACTATCAATATGTAATTTTTTGATGACTCAAGTTATTTAAAAAAATCATGTAGTTTTCAAATGAGTCATGTGATTAACTATACACATGAATATCAATTTGTGTTGTCATCATATAATAATGTGGAAGGAATTTTCCTCTAAATAATTTTGGATGAAAAATATGTCCAAAATTAAATAAGACAAAATCCTTGACATGTTTTCTCATTGATGTATCACCAAATAAAGATTAACTATAAATTATTTGAAAAAAAATTAGAGTTTCATACATGCATTCCAATAAATTGAACATAAACGTCATTTCCAATAACCCCATAAAAGCAGCTGGTTGATCTAGGCTACGATTGGTTCGACTGAAAATATTTTACAGTCTTATGAGTGTTTTGATAGACTGAAAAACCCAATTAACCTGAAATCATTTTCCCTTTGATTGTAAAATATAATAGGTTTTGGTGTAAAATGAACTACACTTTTATTTTCCTACATTTCATTTCCAGCCTCAGAACCAAAGAGAGAGAGAGAAGAGAGGAGAGCTTGAACACAAACGAAGGAGCACCAAGGAGCCACCCATGATCGATTGAACCACCGTGACCCAATCGAGCAATCCAGCAATGAACCGATCAGATTATCATGATGGGGTCCACTAACGTCAACCACCCACCCCTAGATCTCTTTATCTTGTCGTCATTGCCTCTAGATTGAACCAAAGTGTCTATGTTGTTTTCTCTATTCATTGACTATGTACTGCCAAAAAATTAAATTGATCCGCAATTTTTGACTTCATCATAGAAGTGTCTTCATTCTTCAATCAACATTGCAGGGCAAAGTTGATTTTCATATATATATATATATATATATATATATTTTTTTTTTTGGGGATAAAAGAATAGGCAATTCATCATACGAGATCTTGTCCAGCTAGCTTTTCTTGACCTTCCTCATGTGGTTCTCTCTATGATAGTATTATTTCGTCTCCACTCACAATAAGCCTTCTGTCTCAAGGTAAGAAGAAACTCGATTGTTCTGATACAATGCTAGGATATGAAACCCATCATTTGCCAATAAGGTTCATAGATTCATCAAGCAAAGTCCAACAATCAACTCTAAAATTGTTATTAAATCTTAACCAATCCGTCCAGTTAGATCCGATGAACAGAAAACCAAAATTTAATTCATTCAAAATTTTAATTAAACCTTTTAAGCATATAATCCGGTCAAACCAAATTAAATTAGGCGGGTAGTTTGTACTTTGTATAGACCTAAGCTTAGAATTTGCTTAAAACCATTTTATAGTGAATAGACCACTATTTTTTGGCACAACAGTTGAATACTCCCCTAGTTATATATAAACAGTACAGTTAATAATAGACATATTATAATTAATTATTATGTTCTCTTAAAAAAACTAGAAATTATGATTAATAAACTTCATTCTTTTTTGTTTTTTCAAATTTATAAAAAGAAGGGTGGGTATGTTTTGTTTCACAATTATTTATGAGAGCAACCCTACTGTCTGTGGTCCTAACGAGAGCTTCAAACTCAAGCTTCGCACCCCGAAAACCAGTACTACTGTAAAAAACATAAACCTAATCTACTATGATATTATATATAGTGTATATATATATAAATATACATGCTCGTGTGCCTCTATCTGACACGACTAGCAATAATAACCATAGAAAAAGGAAAAAAAAAAGAAAAAAGAAAAAGTCCTGAGCTGAAGAACCACAGAAGGACTAGCCACGTGACAGTGTCTAAATAATATCACCCACAGGAGCAGAGTTGGCAAGTCATGATTGGTACACTTCTTATTTTCATAGTACGGACGACCTCGACTTCCTCAAAAATTAATCTCTCTCCCTCTCTCGTACGGACAAACCATTGTTTATTTTGTTAACAGTTTAAACTCCGTAGAGGAAGGTTTTGATGGAGTGCCGAAGCAGTGCTCCAAATTTCCCTGCTACTTTGGGGGTTCCAGCCTGTCCGGGTATTAATGGCAACCGACAGGAATGTTTGTTGTCTTCCACTTCACACACCTATTAGCCCGCTTTTAGTGTCACCGGATTGAGTGGTTGTCAGTCTCTCTTTATCCACGTTGCGTCAAAATACGCAATAGGCACCGAATTTCCATGCCTCTAACAAGCAAATCCTTAGTTGGATTGAGGAATAGTCTCGTTGGGTTCACACATGTATTTGGCACTTATTCCTGTTTTTCTTCTTTTGGGAGGTGTCTGTTTTTTCCATTATGTTTACCCGAAAAAGAAAGAGATTAGGTTCTAAGACCTACTATATATTCTTTCTTTATTCATTGTCTAGGGTTGTGGTTGGCTTCTTCTTCTTCTACTTCTAGTTCCTAAAAATGCCAATAACAAAGTAGATAAGCTGATCAAATCAAATCAATCAATCAATCTTATGGTTTCTCTTTTTTCCTGGGCACTTTTTTAGGGTTTCTCAGATTTCCTCAATCTCTCTTTCTTGGTTTTCTAAGATCTCTCCCATCTTTGCTTCACTAATTCTAGTTTTCTTTTTTGTATGGTGGTTTTTTTTTTTCCTGTTCTAGATTTCGTTAACCGGGTTTCTATTTTGGGAAACCGTATCTGGGTCTTGCATAGTAGTTTGCAAGCTTTGATTTTAGATCCACCGTCTATTCTGCTTCGGTTCAGATTTCCATAAAGTTCATCATTTTATTTTCTGGGTTTTTTTCCCTGGAAATTCGCTCTTCTTGTTTGGAGAGTTTAGAGTACTGCAAGAAATGGTGAGGGGAAAAACTCAGATGAAGCGCATAGAAAATGCAGCAAGCAGGCAAGTAACCTTTTCAAAGCGAAGAAATGGGCTGCTAAAGAAGGCCTTTGAGCTCTCAGTTCTATGTGATGCTGAAGTTGCACTGATCATATTCTCTCCTAGAGGAAAGCTCTACGAGTTCTCAAGCTCTTGGTACGTTTTAGATTCTTAATTTTACTCATATTAAGAACCATAATTTCTTGCTGTTTTCATCTTCATCATTTGGTTGATAAATTCATGGATCTAGAAATTCATCTCGGACAATTGAACCTTCTTAAATTGTCTCTTCTAGAAAACCAAAAAGATTTGTGCTAAAATAATAGTTGGCAAGGCAAGAATAATTGGCGATTTGCTAAAAAAATTGTTCTTTTTTGTTGTTGTTGAATTTTAATTATGAACGGAAATAAATAGAAGCATAATAGTAATATATAGCAGTAATTATAGTCCTAAAATTTACTGAGGCTAGTACGACACCTGTACCATGTAGATAAATATCATGATTATTAACGAGCTGAATTTAATTCTATGTCAAAGGCGTCTGATCTCTCTCGTCTTCATTCAATATTAATTGCCTACTGATTTTGTTCATTGTGTTTCCAGTTTTCCTGTCTTGATCTTCCAAACAATATTGGAGATTTTCCATGACTGTTGTTATTTTTCTCCTATATTTTCATCTACTTTTTTTTTTCTTTGTCTTGTTGCTTACAATGTTCATCTCCTTATTTCATGGTCCATAGGTGCGATCTTCCAAATAGTCTTGGAGATTTTTGATCTACTATGGTCATTACTGTCCAATATTTTTAAATAGTTATTTCATGGTCATAGGTAGTGTGTGTTTGTTGCTTTTGTGCAAGGAGAGGGAGAGAGAAAGAGAGATCTCATCTTTAAATCAACAGTAGAAACTAATATCTCCATCTATTGCCTGCCTGAAAAACAGCGTTTTTACTATTGCTTTTCTGAGAGAGCATGAACCAATTTACCCTATCACTAAAACGGTTTCGAATTCAGTGATACTAAAAGCATGGAACAGTATAATATTTGTTGTTCTGTCGATTTTGTAGCTAATCCAAAGATTGTTTATAGAAATGACCCCTTGATTACATCTAAGTCATTGGTGACTGACAAGAAACTTGGAATCTTGTGATTGTTTGAGTGTCTTCGGGTGTTTGGTACATGTACTTAAAAATATATATTTTGTTGTTTAAAAATATATGTAGAAATATGTGTAAGTGAAAAAATATATAAAAATACACGTAATATTTTTATAAAAATTAAAAATATGTGTTTGAGTTGTCATACCAAACAGGGTCGACATATCTTAAAGAAAAAAAAAGAAAGAAGGGAAAATAAAAAGAGTGCCTTCTGACATCTGAGAAAGGCATTGTACTCAATGTTCTTACTGGTGCTATTTATTATGTTTTTGAAAAGTATTGGACCTCTGATCACCAACATCTCCATTTACCTATTGGTTTAACTTATCCTTGATATTGGTGTTAAAATGTACTTGTTTATTTATTACCACTTGCTTTAAGCAATATTGGTAAATAAATAATTTTTTTGGTGGAAATATTGGTAAATAAATATATTAATTATATAAGTATTGAGTTGATATTATTTTGCTTGAAAAAAGAATATATGTATACACACATATGGGATCAACAGTAGAAATCCTGTTTAAAATCTAACTCAATCAAGAGTCATATTTTTGTTTAAGGGCATGCGGGTAATTAAACACTTAGCTTATTAATACAACAAAAAAATCCAGTTTAATTACTAAATGTTTGCACACTGAAAAAGCAATATGTTCATAAAATAAGTATAAGTACGTAAAATGAGAACGTTAAGATGGATGCATAAGAATACAAAGATATGATATGAAATGTAAAAAATTAGTTTAAAAGATATAGGTGGTTCCTATTAGTGAACAGACATGGGAGAGTTGTTGCTTGAGATATTTTGATAATGTGCAAAGAAGAGAGATTAATACATCAATAGAGAATCAGACATAGGTGGTTCCTGTATATGATTTTAGTTAGGATAGAGCAATGATGAAGAATACATGTGGTTGCCTCTATCTCAAAGTTTTTGAGACTAAAACTATATTGTTGTAGTTTAGTAAAATAAAACTTTTTTGTCATGTGTAATTATAATGATTCTTCTACTTCTTTCAAGCCTTAAATAAGATAGGATATTTAAATTTATTTGAATTTGTGAATGAACCATAAACTTATGATTCAGACCTCAACCTACTAATTTTTTTCCTTCGTCTTTTATCAAGTTACATGCATTATTTGAGAGAGAAAAGGTGTTTGATTGTCATTTGATGGGAAATAGATAATAATTAGATTTGCTCCTTGACTAGGAATCTTTACCAGCAAATAAGCAAGCTAATACACCTCATTATTACTCGTATTTTCCTACCTAAGGATTGGTTTATTAGCTAATTGAATAAAAAGTATTCTGTTGTTTTTGTTATTTAAGTGGTTTTGAGTTTTAATTGCTTCGTGCATGGTAATTGGGAAAGTTAGAGCATTCACATTAAAACTCTCAAAAGCTAAAAATACTATTTTTTAGCATCTTATTCCAAAAAAGCACATTACAACAAAGGTGTTAGTGTTTAATTTTTTAGCATATGAGCTACAATGGACTGCTATCTATGACAGTCCATTATAGTTCAAATCTTATAAATATAATAATATTTTAATACTATTTTAATTAAAATATCTTTTTTCTCTCTCCCTATTCCATTTTTCTTATTTTCTTCCCTTCTCTTTTATGATGTCGTTGGAGTCACTCACAGAAAAATAGGTAAACCGGCTGGAGTTTCAGGATGTCACAGTACTGCATCCTAGTTTTTGCTTAGCTGGATTTTAGAAGTTTGGAGCATATATGTGAAGCATGATCTAGCATATTGCACCTCCCTAATCTACATTAAACTTAAGATTTGCATATAGTAAAAATGCATTTGGACCGAGCAAATTGCAAGTCCAGTCCTTCTAATTGAGCATTAAATTAAGCATTATTAAGAAAAAAGGAAAAAAGAAAAGAAAAGAAAAGATATCAGCAACATAAGCCCTCTTTCGCAAGAAATCTCCTTATAAATATACAATTTGTACTACTAACATACAAATGACTGAAACTAGGACACAACTAAAAGCTAATTAGATTATTGAAGTTGAAAAAATGCATTTAGATCCCTAACCGGCTTATCTATCACTTATAGTTATTTATTCAATTATTCATCGGTAGTTTACACATGTTCAAGTACAACAGGGTTCGCGCACATAGAGAAAAGGGTTTGTTTACGGAGTAAAAATCCAAAACGGTAAAAACACTATACAAAGCTCAACTTAACAAATCCATTTTAGAGATTGTTGCAATACAGACTAACTTACTAGACATCCAACACATGTAATAGACACTGTATTCGAGCTCTTTGCTTCTGTTGTAATGGCTGAACCAACCTTTAGTCTTCATAGTGATTTAGTACTGCAAGTGCAAGTCTATCACCGATCCCCAAACCAATCTTTTGGTTACTACATGGCCACTTGAAGATTTTGCAACATCTTCGTGAAAGATTTGAACACTTGGACAGAGGTTTTCTCTTGAATACTTGTTCTATCTTTCTTTATGGAATATATATTAGGGTTATTTTTTCGTTCTTATAAGGTGTACAAATCAAGGGTTGATCGGCTACAAATGAACTAAGAAGGTAAAGTCGGTTGCTTTCCATAAGAGGTGTACGTTTTTAGACCCCTTAAACACAACCAGATTAATCTAGTTATTTAGCCAAGTGATTACTTAGTCAAATTATGTAGATCTAGGTTAATACAAATATATCATATCACTGAACAATGCAAAAAATAAAGAACACAACGATATGATAATCAAGGAAAACCAAACCAATAAAAAACTTAGGGAGCATTTAACCTAGCTATTTTTAAGGTAAAACAAATCCACTAACATCCTATTACTACCTCGAGTAGGAATCTTACTACTACGATCACGTAACAGCTCCAAGTCCACAGACTACTTCTTTCTTGGATTCCCAGCAAGCACAAGCACTCCTGCTTGTATATCTTTAAGCTCTTGAATCTGCAACTGAATTGATCACCAAGCTCTCGACATCAGTCTTGAGATTGGAAACCCTAAGTGTATGCGAAGGCAAACACCTCTAAATCTCACAAGAGATTCACACACATAGCATAAAAAGCAACCTCAAAACGTGGCTAGAGTTTTCCCTTTTATATTTAAGACAAAACATAAAACCTACACGTCAAACGAGCTTGAGCTGAGTTGGAAAATTCTGCAGAAAAACAATCTACACGAGCTTTGATCGATCAAGTCTAATTTTCGATCAATCGAGTCAGGTAGATTTACACAGTAAATCCTGCAGTACACTTGATTCCAACTTTACACTTTAATCATACTTGAGCAAGTCTAAAACAAGACTAAACATTTTGATCATGGTTTGCCAACATTACAAATTGAAGTTCTAATACATTTAAACCTAAAGTCTTAGAACCCAACAAGAGGTTCACTTGATCAAAATCAGGCGAAACTTCTGTCCAATATTTTTTAAAAATCCCTTAATTTTGTTTGATCAAAATTCTCTAGACTTGCACAGTGACAAGTTTCATTTGACTTCAACATTAACTACACCAAATGATTACATATGACATTGAAAATTGTTGGGTTAAAATGAATTGACCTCTTGCAAATTAATTAATTACCCAAGTTAATCAATGAGTCAAATTACGTGTAATAGCATAGTAGTACAAACAAATCACCAAATAACTAAATACAGCAGAAAATAAATTTGACACAGGTGATTTGTTTACAAATAGGGAAAACCACCGAAGCAAAACCCCACAAAGTGAATTTAAGGTCACTACTCCCGAAAATCCACTATTATCAATCACAAGCGGTTACAAGTATAAGGAACCTTACCAAACTCTTTAGCCTATCCTGAAATACCAACCTACAGTTGAACCCTTATCCCAATACCCAATTGGACTTGTATTGCAGTGGCAATCTCTCCTTTTAATGCACGAATCCTAGTTGTTGGGAAATTTAGACCTCGATTGATAGAATTAACAAGTTTTAAATCCAAGTTGTTAATTAGATTTATTATGAATCAAACTTGTTAAAACAAACAAACATCAATATCATGTCAAAATCATGCAGCGGAAAAAATAAATAAGACAAGATATGATGACCCAGGAAAACCAATTAAACCAACCAGTTTCACAGTAAAAAACCTAGTGGAAAACCTTCCTGAAAAGCAATCCACTATAGTAAAGAGAAGTTTCAGATTTAGTACAAAACTTTTATCCCTAAACTCTACAATCCCCGTAGATGAACTCACAGTAGAAATCTTCTACCGCTTTAGAACCTCTGAACTTTTCAATATATGAACGCCACCCTTTTTGTTGCATGGATCCCAGTACGTGACTAACTCCTTTGCACGAATCCCAATACGTGACTAACTCTTTTGCACGAATCCCAGTACGTGACTCACTTACCAACTTAAGAAAGAAGAATGTTGGCTGCAAAGTTCTTCACTTCATCAACAATGAAGATCAAGAAGCACTTGGTTACAAAACCCTAAGGCGCAAAGACGCAGTAGCTTCTTTCAGAGAGAATAAGGCATCGGTCACCTTTTGCATATGTTCTCCTTGTATTCTCTCATGTGATGACCTCTAAAATAAGTCTTATATAGGTCTAGGGTTGTGAGAAAAGAAACCCTACACAAATATAAAAGCCTGGCCCAAAAATCAAAAATCTGAGTTTTCGTAACCTCGACAGATAGCAAGTGTCGAGCAGGTGTCAAGATAATGAATCTCAACAGATACAGCTATCGAGGAGGTGTCGAGAAGGTGTCGAGGGGACAGAAACTTTCTCGATCGATTGACCAGCTATCAAGAAGCTATCGAGATTGCGATAAGAATCAACTGAAGAGCTCGACAGATAGCCAGGTGTTAAGGAGGTGTCAAGAAGCTATCGAGCTATCTGTCCGCAGGTGTCAAGCTATTTGTCCAGCTTTATTGAACACCTTTTCTTCACTTGTTTCTTAGTTCAATCTTCATGGCTTTAATACTAGACTTGAACAACATGTTTCTTCAAGTATTAACACAACTTAGATCTACCCAAATACAAGTAAAGTGCGTTTTGTCAAAGGATTAGTCAACTACATAAAATAGTGACATATGTTCCTAACAAGTGAAACACATATGTCCTAACAATCTCCCACTTTGACAATCCGTGACAAAACCACAACAAACAAATGAACATATGAGAGAAGTCATAAATCACTCAACTCATATTCACTTGTTGAATACAATAAAATCTATCCTAACACAAACTCTTGAAAAACTTTGTAAGAAGAGAGTTTATGGCAAGTAGACTTTAACAACCTGTATTTCTGAAACACTTTAAACAAAACTCATCAAGGCATCTTAGTATGAAACTGAAATAATAGATTGCATATAAGTAAAGAAACATGTATATAAAGTTAGAAAGGGAACAACACATGTAGAGATAGGTGAAAGAAAACATACATCAACATATAAAGTAGATAAGTTCAATGTATGTAAACATGATCACAAGACCCTAGGTACAAGAAGAAGGAAGTAAGCACTCCCCCTAACAAGATGAAACACATCTACCCCTTACAAATGAATGTATTTCTCCCCCTAACTTGTAGAATCTTAAACAGAAACCACAAAGTCTCCACAATTTCTCTCCATTTTTGTCATGATTGACAAATGGTACAAGAAGCTAGAAAGCTTCACCAGAGAAACATAAAGATGATCAAAGATGATCAAGGAGGCACATAGAATCCATATAGATGCATGAATGTAATGAAATAAGATGTTATGGATGACAAAATAAAAGAAGGATGCAAAACATGTGAAAAACAAATCTCTCAACAAGAAAAAAGTTAAGCACATAGATCCCAAAACTCACACACACACACTAAATAAGTCTAACCAATTTTATATTTCAAAAACAAGTCAAGACAGTTTAGTGAGCATACATAAGCACATGTAAACACTTGTGATGGCCAAATCACGTTGTATCTGCACATGTATCAAGAGTAGCAAAGAATATTGTGTGTTGTGTGTGAAAAACATCGCAAGATTGCATATGTGTATATATGTTATGACGATCTGAGATATAAGAAAATAACTTTAACTCACACACAATCATAACTGTTTGATGGGGACTATTACCTTTGAGGTACATCCTATAACTCCCACATCTCCTAGAAAACACGCTTGCAATCATATTTAAAGCATTTTAATCTTTTTGCTTTTCATTTTCTTTGCATATTTTCTTTTAAGCATATCATGCATGGGCATATAAAAGAGAGAAAAGAAATACCCAACATGTTAAGTATAGACATTGCACTTTTACTATGCCGAAGCATACGGATGTCTTTGACACTGCATTTTTGCTATGCCGAAGCATACATGTGTCTATGATACTGCACTTTTGCTATGCCGAAGCATACAGGTGTCAAAAAGAGTGATATGAGTGTTAAGTTTAAGAGATAACTTAATCTTACTCATCACAAACAAGAGCTACAAAACTCACTTGCTTAGTTGTGCATAGAGATGCTCATCTAAGGTACAAAAGATACAAAGTTTAGAAAATTTTGTTTCAATGGCCATCCAAGGTACACAAGTACCAATGTACACAAAACACACTATTTTTGTATTTTTCTGATTTTTCCTTTTTATTTTTATTTTGAAAAAAAAAACAAAATAAATACTAAACAACCAAACAAAAATAGATAAACAACATGAAAGCAAAAAAAGAAAGATGCATATGCATGAAGGCATGATAGAAAAATGCAAATGCATGAAAGCATGATTTCAAAAGCAGATAAGAAATCAAGCAAAGAGAGTCCTACTTTAGATAGAAAGAATTAAAGTAGAGGACAAACAGAAAAGACAATTAAGTTTTAGACTCTTTTCTCATCCACACAGCACGAGTCTTTGGCCGTGAAGATGAAAAGGCACGTGTCCTAGTATGTCTACTAAAGGACATAGAAGAATTAGAATTCTCCTGAAATTGAGTTAAAAAGCTCAAAACTTTTAATAACTCTCTAAACAAAGGTGTAGGTCCTTGAGAGGAAATCTGTGACCGTTTGGACACTTGCTTTTGAGGATATAACTTAAAGCAATTAGGACGAATGTGTCCAAAAACACCACAATGGTGACAAACATGAGGTCTAACAGAGGATTTAGAATTAGCCAAAACAGTTTTGGATTTCATACCTTTATTATCTTTTTCAGATTGGAACACAAAGACAGTCCTTGATTCAGAAGCCGTGGACGAGGAGGGGCTGGAGGAAACAACATATCCTAAGCCAGTCTTATCAGAACTAGGCTTTTGAGCACTCAAGACCTCATCAAGCTTTGCACTAGACATCCTCTCTATTTGAGTTCTAGCTTGACTGAGCTCAACTTCAAGATTCTTGACCTTCTCTTCTAATGAGGCATTCTCCACAACAAGAGTCTCAACTAATCTTATAGTCTCATCTAGCTTGACTAACAGATCAACTTTTTCAGTTTTTACCTCATTAAGCTCTTTTCTACAAAGATGAGAAGTCTTTTCAGATTTTATGGATTCAGTGCATAGCTTATCATAGGCTTCCTGAAGGGTCATCTTCTTGGGTACTTCATCATCAGAAGAATCCTTACTGTCACTAGCACTCTCCACAATCACCTTATCGGTTGTGGCAGCAAAGGCCATAACGTGACAACATTCATCCACAAACTCATCAGAAGAGTCATCCTCAGTATCACTCTAGGTAGCAACCAACTCTTTATCCTTTGACTCATTGGTCTTTTCCTTCATGAGGTAGTTTGGACACTCTATCCTCATATGATCAAAACCTTTGCACTCATGGCATTGGATGAAGGGTTTCTCATTCTTGCCCTTCCTAGAGGATTTAGGTTTCCTAGAAGGTTTGCCCTCATCAGTTATGAAGGTTAGATCCTCATCCTCATTTTCACTTTGATCTTCATCTTCAGAGTCCTCAGTCTCTTCCTCTATACCTTTAAGTGCCAAGTTTTTACTCTTTCCACCTTTTCCCATTGAGTCCAATCCCATCTCATAGGTTTGAAGGTTCCCTACAAGCTCAGTCAAAGGAATTTGATCAATGTCCTTTGCTTCTTCAATGGCAGTGATCTTGGCATGGAATCTTTCAGGTAAGGACCTAAGAATTTTTCTAACAATTTTGGATTCTATGATACATTCTCCAAGATTAAAAGCAGAATTCACAATATCCTTGAGTTTAGCATAAAACTCATCAAAAGTCTCATCCTCTTCCATCCTTATTTCTTCAAAACTACTAGTGAGTTGTTGAAACTTCACAGTTTTTACTACCTTGGTACCTTCATAGTTGGTCTCAAGAATGGTCCATGCTTCCTTGGCAACTTTTGTGGATGATATTTTCTTGAATTCCTCATTGGTCACCCCACAAAACAAAGCATTCAGAGCCCTACTGTTGAAATTTGCCGCTTTGATTGTTTCTTCATCCCAATCCATCAGCACTTCTTTAGGCTTAATCCAGCCAACTTCAACAGCTTGCCATACCTGTTCACCTAAAGCTTGCAAAAAGACTTTCATACGAACTTTCCACTACGTATAATTAGTGCCATCAAATAAAGGAGGTATAAATAAAGATTGTCCTCAATCCATGACAATAAGGGTCAATGGATCACACTCAGGAAATTAATCCAATCAGAGTGAACCTGCTCTGATACCACTTGTTGGAAAATTTAGACCCCGATTGATAGAATTAACAAATTTTAAACCCAAGTTGTTAATTAGATTTATTATGAATCAAACTTGTTAAAACAAACAAACATCAATATCATGTCAAAATCATGCAGCGGAAAAAATAAATAAGATAAGATATGATGACCTAGGAAAATCAATGAAATCAACCAGTTTCACAGTAAAAAACCTAGGGGGAAACCTTCCCGAAAAGCAATCCACTATAGTAAAGAGAAGTTTCAGATCTAGTACAAAACCTTTATTCCTAGACTCTACAATCCCCGTAGATGAACTCACAGTAGAAACCTTCTACCGCTTTAGAATTTTTGAACTCTAATATATGAATGCCACCCTTTTTGTTGCATGGATCCCAGTACGTGACTAACTCCTTTGCACGAATCCCAGTACGTGACTCACTCACTAACTTAAGAAAGAAGAATGTTGGCTGCAAAGTTCTTCACTTCATCAACAATGAAGATCAAGAAGCACTTGGTTACAAAACCCTAAGGCGCAAAGACGCAATAGCTTCTTTCAGAAAGAATAAGGTATCGGTTACCTTTTGCATATGTTCTCCTTGTATTCTCTCATGTGACGGCCCCTAAAATAAGCCTTATATAGGTCTAGGGTTGTGAGAAAAGAAACCCTACACAAATACAAAAGCCTGGCCCAAAAATCAAAAATCTGAATTTTCGTAACCTCGACAGATAGCAAGTGCCGAGTAGGTGTCGAGAAGGTGTCGAGGTTTAATGAATCTCAACAGATACAGCTATCGAGGAGGTGTCAAGAAGGTGTCGAGGGGACAAAAACTTTCTCAATCGATCGACCAGCTATCGAGAAGTTATCGAGATTGCGATAAGAATCAGCTGAAGAGCTCGACAGATAGCCAGGTGTGGAGGAAGTGTCGAGAAACTATCGAGCTATCTGTCCGCAGGTGTCGAGCTATTTGTCCAGCTTTATTGAACACCTTTTCTTCACTTGTTTCTTGGTTCAATCTTCATGGCTTTAATACTAGACTTGAACAACATGTTTCTTCAAGTATTAAACATAACTTAGATCTACCCAAATACAAGTAAAGTGCGTTTTGTCAAAGGATTAGCCAACTACATAAAATAGTGACATATGTTCCTAACAAGTGAAACACATATGTCCTAACACTAGTACGTGACTAACCAATGATGCACGGATCCAATACGTGAATAACTCACCAACTTGAAGAAGATGTTGGCTGCAAATACATAGGAAAATGTGTGTAATCAAATCTGAAAAGTCTGATTTCGTAATTCTCGACAGATACAACTTGTGTTGAGTTTCTGTTGAGCTTCAACAGTAAATCTTGATAGAAGTCTTTCTGTTGAGATTGCTGTCGAGATTTAATGAACAATACTTGCTTCATTTGTTTCTTGGTCAGACTTGCATGACTTCAATACTTAACTTGAACACTTATTTCTTGAAGTACTAAACTCATCATAAATCTACCCAATTACAAGTAAAGTGCATTTTGTCAAAACATTAGCCAATTACATAAAAATGTTCCTAATAATCTCCCCATTTGGCAATCCGAGAAAAAACCACAACAAACAAATGAATCATGAGAGAAGTCTTGAATCACTAAACTCATAACCACTTGTTGGATTACAAAAAAATCTAATCCTAACATAAACTCTTAAAAAACTTTGCAAGAAGAGAGTTCATGGCATGGTAGACTTTCACAACCTGTCTTTCTGAAACACTTAAACAAAACTCATTAAGGCATCGTGTGTGAAACAGAAATAAAGATTGTATACATAAAGAAACATGTGTATAAAGATAAAAAAGAAATAACACATGTAAAGATAGGTGAAGAAAAAGCATACATCATCATATATATGAAAATAAAGTACAATGTGTGTCAAAAAAATGGTCACAAGACCAATGTACAAAAGGCTGTAACTAAAAAGAAAGAAAAGTACATGTAAACCTCACTACATAGTACATGTAAACCTCACTACATCCCTCAAAATCTACATACACTCCGCCTATAGAAAAAAAAGTCCTATACTAACTCTCCCCCCTAAGTACAAGACTACTCTCAAACCAAAAATTACTCCCCCTTTTTGTCACGAATGACAAAGGGCAAGTCATTGAGAGGTTGTCATCTCATCATCATCGGAAAAGCTAGCATCATCCTCATCAGCACCAGCATCATTATCCTCATCAGCCGAGGCCTCTGGAGAAGGAGATGGAGAGGGTGCAAAGCCAGCCATGCGAGCTTGTCAGCGTGCACTGCGTCCTACTCGAGTGTTCATCTGACACATCTCATTAGTGAGATAGTCAAGACGAGCATCCATCCTCTGAAACTGAGCCATGATGACCTCAAGAGTCACACCAGCTACTGAGGAAGAAGGAGCAGAGGTGGAAGGAGCCGAAGAAGAAGGTGGAACAGTAGAAGCTGTAGGATTTATGCCTTTCTCTTAGGATTTTCTAGTCATTCTTGTCAAAAAGAGTGATATGAGTATTAAGTATAAAAGATTACTTAATCGTACTCATCACCAACACGAGTCATAAAGCTCACTTGCTTAGTTGTGCATTAAAATGCTCATCTAAGTTACAAGAGATATAAAGTTTAGAAACTTTGTTTCAATGGCCATCCAAGGTACACAAGTACCAATATACACATATACACACTGTTTTGTATTTTTCTGATTTTTCAAATTTTTTTTTAATTTTTATGAAAAAAAAGACAAAATAAAGCAAAAACTGAAAAACCACAAACAAAAACATAAAGAAACACACAAAGTATAAAACTAGACTGACTCAAAAGCTAGAAAGCAAAACAAACAAGTAATGCAAAACATAGAAGGGAGAGAGAAAAAGTAACTGAATCACTTTGAGTTTTTTCCTTCCACACCTTGGAAGAACTTTTTCTTTGTGCGAACCTTTGATCTGGAGGTAAGGGGGAAGAATTGAAACCGTTTAAATTCGAAAGGAACATGAGAGCCTTGAGAAGATCTCCCAAAGGAGCAAGAGAGGATGAAAACTAATTCTGATTTCCATATGAGACTATACTATTGCTTTGTTGTGTGGCTAACCACTTATAGCAATTAGAACGAGTATGCCCTGAAGCTCCACAGTGATGACAGAAATGCGGCTTCTTTTGTTGAGACTTTTTGTTGTTTGCCTTCTTAGTTCTAGGGTTTCTAGTCTTTTTCTTTTCAACCTTAGGGGGTGCTTCTAGAATATATTTGCCATTTTCTAAGTTCTCACTAGCTATTTTAGTTTTAGATTCATTGTTCTCATAATTAACATTATTAGCAGGTGAGACAAACACAATTGTACTAGAGGATGCAATATTAGGAGAAGAGAAATCATACCCTAAATCGGTTTTGTCAAAAGCTGCTTTATGAAAACTTAGGTTATTTTTTGTAACAGTTTTTGTTTTTTATTTTCAAAAACTTGTTTTTGGGAATATAAAGAAAAAACAATTTTCTTGTATTTTTTAACATTATTAGCAGGTGAGACAAACACAATTGTACTAGAGGATGCAATATTAGGAGAAGAGAAATCATACCCTAAACCGGTTTTGTCAGGAGCTGCTTTATGAAAACTTAGGTTATTTTTGGTAACAGTTTTTGTTTTCTATTTTCAAAAACTTGTTTTTGGGAATATAAAGAAAAAACAATTTTCTTGTATTTTTTAAATCAAAAACATGTTTGGATAGTTGAAATTAAAAAAAAAAAAATTTTTTGAAGAAAAAAATAGAAAAATACTAAAATATGCTGTTACTAAGATTTGAACTTTAATACTAACTCATTAAATGAGACAAATTCATTAAATTAAATGTGTATTTTCATTTACTTTTGAAAATTAGAAACTGAAAATAACATTTTGCATGTTTTCAATTTCCTTCACAAAATGAGTTTTAAGAACAATTTTTGTTTTCAATCCATTTTGGATTGCTAAACAAGTTTTTTAGTTTCAAAAATAGAAAATTGTTTTTAAAAACAGAAAATAAGGAGAAAAAACAGTTACCAAACATACCTTTAGCATCTCGTTGAGTTTTGCACTAGAAGTCCTCTCCAATTAAGTTCTGACTTGAAACAACTCCACTTCAAGCTTCTTGGTCCTTTCGGCCAAGAAATTGTTCTCAAATTGTAGTGCTCCAATGTCTTGATTGGCTTCATCAACCTTGGTAGAGTGCTCCTCTCGATCTAGTTCCACATCACTCAGCTTCTTGGTGGCCAACATGTACAGTTTCTCATACTTCTTGGAAACCTTGTACAATTTAGCATAGGCTGTATGAATGTCATTTTGATTGTTCATTTTCTCACAAATACATAGGAATATGCGTGTAATCAGATTTGAAAAGTCTGATTTCTTAATTCTCGACAGATACAGCTTGTGTCGAGCTTCAATATTAAATTTCGATAGAAGTCTTTCTGTCGAGATTGCTGTCGAGTTTTAATGAACAACACTTCCTTCACTTGTTTCTTGGTCAGACTTGCATAACTTCAATACTTAACTTGAACACTTGTTTCTTGAAGTACTAAACCCATCTTAGATCTACACAATTACAAGTAAAGTGCGTTTTGTCAAAAAATTAGCCAATTACATAAAAATGTCCCTAACAAAAACAATTGCATTGAATTTTTGACATTATAAGTAAACTTTTGTAAAGATTACAACTATATCTGTGTGAAAATAACCAACACCTAAAATACCTAATAGAAGTCATTTGGCTTTAAAATTGAGAAAGGCAAATGATGGTCATGCATGTATGTTTGAAGAAGTTTTTTGCTTGGGTGTTCATTTGTCTAGCATTACTAAAGTTTGTTTTACTTTCTTCTTCTTAATATTTATCTTCTTTTTTCTTTAAGTTAGGCATTGCAAACACCATGGGAAGAAGAATCACATTAAAGTGAAAATGAGAGGGTGTTCATGGGTTAGGTTGAGAGGATTTTTTCAATCCAACCCACTATGATTAGGTTAAAAAAACCTCAACCTAACCCAACCCATCACACAGGGGTCTAACTCCACCCACGTGGGTTTCGTTGGTCATTTTTTTTATTATTAAAAAAAAAAACATGAGCATTAGAATAACATCAACTAGTAGTATTACAAGTGACCCTACCATCTTCCAAAAATTTCAAGCATAGCACCATACACAAATTATCAAACCAACACAAATAACCAAACCAAATGACATTTAGATAGTAAGATATCAAATAGTTTTTTTTTTTAATTTTTTTTACTATCTCAACTCAGTTTAGAAATAAAATAGAATAGTTGCAGTATTACAACTATTTGTTGCCCCCAGCCATCTTCAGAAAATTCTAAATAGTAGCATCATCGTACTCAAATTCTAAGTAGGGAGAGATGACAGTGAGAGACTGAGCGTTAAAATGAGAAAATAAGTTAGGATTTTTGTTTTATATTAGAGAGAGTGGTAAGAGAGTATTAACAAAAACATATAATATATATTTTAAATATAGGTGGGTTAGGCGGATTTGTGAATCTCTTGACCCGAATCTAACTCAACCTATAATTTTTTTTTTTGGCAACCCATCAACCCCTAAAAACCAAACTAACAAGTAGGTCAGTTTTCGTGGATGGGCAAGTGGGCTGCACATCCCTAAATGAGATATATTTTATCAAGTATTGCCTCATTAAAGTGGTTCTCCAAGTTTAAACTTGTTATACTAATTACCATGTAGGTTTTATTTAGTTAAAGAAAAGTACTTAATCTTCAACATCACATGAACTTGCATAATCTTCATATTTAAATTTCATTTAACTTTGAAACTTGATTAACTCTAAAATTGAAGTTGTAAATCTTCAATACGTATTTGGTAGCTAGAGTAGTTTAAATAATGTTATTTATAGTTTTTTGAAATACATGTGAGTAAAAAAGTGTAAAAAAATATGTGTAATATTATTTAAAATGTGAAAATGTAAGTTTAAACTCACTCACCAAACAGGGCCAAATCTCCATAACATTTTGATAGTGGTTGCATTATATTTCATCTACGGACGTCGTACGTGTAGCCAGTCAATCATGTACTAAAGCACTCAGGTCTCAACATTGCATTGTTTCACAGTTGTATTATTGTTGAATTCACTGGCTTGTCATAATTTTGTTGTCACCACTGAACCATTGATTGCCTTGTTGCATCCAACAGTCACAGATTTCCGTCATTATGCAGGTTGTCCTGTCAGTTGTCATTCATGCTACCGTTATATTATTGTTCTTCTTGGTTGTTAATTCCATATCACTATTGGCTCATAAGCTTCAGGTACTGTCATACCTGTTTGATGTTTGCACTGAAGAAGATGAAATTTACAATCATGTGAAATATTAAAAGTAAAAAAAAGTTCGTTCTCAGTGAAAAAACAAGGTTGCTTTTGGCTGTTAGTTGCTTTTGACTAATGCATTAAGAAATATTTGGAGCAGGAACTCATTGGGCGTGTTTATTCCTTAGAACTAGGTTGATCTTATTTAAATGTGAATAAGCAAGCACCCTAACTTAGGAGGAAATTGGCTGCATATTTCAAGTATTAGAGCAGAAGGCATATTGGTTGATCAAGCAAACTACAATTATTAAAATTTTGAAATTTTAGATTCTAAATTGTTATTATCTCAATTTTAGTTGTTTTTAGTGTTTTCCTAATCAAATTAGAGTCCAAATATTGAAAGGTGTCAATTAGAATTTATTTTAGAGTGTTTTATTATTATTATTATTATTATTGTTGCCTAGTAATCAAGTTTTATGGTGCCTTTATATAGGCCTAGAAACTCTAAAACGAAAATCAATTTTTTGGTTGAATTTTATAAAATATTTAGGGGGATAAGAAATGAATCATGCTAAATAGGTTATCTTATAGCCCTAACCTAGTCTTTTATGGGTTGAGTTGATTCGGTATGACCTGTATTTTTTTAAATAAAAAACATATAAAATAAAAAAATAAACTTAATCATATTTTTTTTTTCTTTCTTTTAATATAAAGAAGAGAACAAATAAATAAAAGCACTCAAAAATAAAATTTTAATAATACATAAAATCTTTAAATTTACAAATTTTAAGTTAAATAATATAGTATTAAATACTTAAGGTTAATAGGCGAAAGAAAAGAGCTACAGAAAAAACTGAAAAGTTTGTGTGTTAAAAAATGGGTTGATATGCAGGTCACCTCAACCCAACTAGGTCTTAAACGGTTTTGAGTTGACCTATTTTCTATGGGTTCAAAAAATCATCTACTTATACCCATATTTTTCCTATGAGTTCAAGCAGATTAATGGGTTTAGTTCCAATTTTGCCACGTCTACCTACTAGTCTAAAGTTCTTATAGAATTAGGTTTCTAGGAAAGTTATGTTGTTCGCCTGTTTTAGATTCAGTTTCTACATGCCAATACTGCATTAGTTGGTATTAGAGGATAGGTTCCTGCTATAACATGAAAAGGAGCATATGGGTGAAGGCATGCTGCCATAGATGACATGAATGTAATGAGCAACTAGAGGCATGCTTTCAACGGATGGAGGAGTTGTTTGATGCAGTTTCAAACCAACTTACTGCCTTGTCCATTTTCAATAGGCTTCAAAACAGCCATCCAAATCCACGTTCTATTGGAGGTTAGTTCTATATATGTTGGAGGTCAGTTCTTTATGTAATAGAACCTTACAAGAGGGTTATGTAGACTAAGTGTTTGATGAGAGTCCAAAGAGTATTCTTATAAATATGAAAACACATATACCTGTTGACTTGAATAACCTTGTATTGTTAGATTAAAGTTCCAAAGAAAGCAATTTTGGTGAAGGTGGATGATTTCACTTGGAAAGATATATTTTTTAATTGTTCCTCAATCAGCATAAGATTGAATCATAAGGGTTCTTATTTTTGTGAGAATAAAGAGGAAATATTTGATCATATTTGGAAAGAATTCGTGGAGTGAGATTCAATTCCATGAGATTCAATAGATGAAAGGATGAAATTGAGCCAAATTTTCGAACAAAGTTGTATGAGTAACGATAATTTATTCTTTGTAGAAGATTGGCTGTAAAACTTTCGGATGGGTTTTCCTTAATATTGGTTGATTGAGCGGATGGTTTTTTTTTTTTTTTTTAATATATCTTATGTGATTTTTAGAAATATATATTTTAGGTTGTTATTTACTCAATTTGGGCATTTTTAATGATTTTCTAGTCAAATTAGGGTAAAAAAAAAATAGTAAGGGATCAATTAGGATATTTTCTAGAATGTCGAATCGTGAGCTGTGTCATTTCACCTCAAAATCAATTGGTAATGAGAATGACACATTCACATCTTTTATAGCATTCAACATCACGCCACACAGGCCTGTTTTTAGAGTGGTTATAAGGAGTCAAATCGTGTTCCCAAAATTAGAATATTTTTGACTCAATTAATCAAGTTTATGGTGCCTTTATATAAGCAAAGCAAAATTCAACTTTCTGGTTTAATTTTATAAAAATTTGAGAGGGAGAGAGTTTCACTTTTCACTTGCCTACTAGCCAAAAATTCTTGTAAAATTAAATTTGTAGAGGAGTTGCATTGGCCGTGTTTAAATTCAACTTTTACAAGCCTATGCAACACCAGTTTATTAGACATCCATTCTGGATCTTTAGAGTCCTAGAATGTTGGAAAGGATAGTTCTAAATAACTAGGAATGGGAACATGACATTATTAAAACTTCTGTGCGTTATTTTTTTGGGTTAAAATACATTGTTAGTCTTTAAACTTTTGTCTATAAGAACTTTTCATTTCTAAATTTTAAAGTGGTCACTTTTAGTGAATAAGAAACTTAAAGTTATCATTTTTAATCCTTAAAAATACTTAAAGATGTTGATTTTTTTTTTTTTGAGAAAGAAAATACGTTGATTTTAACCAAATTAAAATAATATTTTTTAGTCTCTATGGAACGTGTTAGTTTTTAGTTGATCACGCCATGTGAGAAATTATAAGCTGTGTGTGTTTAGTTTTAAAGACCATGAACGTATTTAAGCCTTTCGAAAAATAACTACTAGAATATCGGACATATTATGTAATAGCATGTGGTAATAATTCAACAAATGATTAGGAGATCAATTTATAGGTGAACTAATTGTTTTGGAACTAAAATTTAGTTAGGTTTCATAATAAGGTTAAGTATATTATGACGGACAAAATTGATAGAGAGATTGATTAATTATGATGTACTAAAATGTTAGTTGTTTTGAAAATAAAATGTTAAATCGCATTTTTGCACCTTAAAAGTTGGGGAAAGTTTTATTTCTTTCTTAAACTTTTGATTTTAGGAATTTAACCTTAAATTTTGTAATTTCTTTTAGTATGAACTTATTAATACTTTCTATGACACGAAAAGCTCATTTATCAGTTTGGTAGAATTTGGGGACTAACGGAAGAACTTTCATACAATTAAGAAATCAAAACATGTAAACAAGATAATAAAGTTTAAGGTGATTCGACCACTCTCCTGATAATGTCAAGCAAAATCTATTATCAACTATATGGATTACAAAGACTTGATCATCTCTACAAACTATACTTACAATCACTTACAAATTCAAACCAATTCACAAAAACAGATACAAGCAAACCTAAATTTCATTAATAAAAAAAAAAAAAAAAAAAAAAAAAAAAAAAAAAAAAATCTCATAGTTCCAATTCACAAACTTAATACTCACAATCACAAAACCCAATATAAATAACAGTGCTTTCATACTAACGTAATAAACAAATCCTCAACTCACACATAGGTGTCTTTTGACCAAAAAAATTATCATTCATTTTTAGCCATTAACCAAAACACTCATTTACATCAGTTCAAACATTTGATACTCAGTCTACACCCATTCTTACACAAGTGTTGTCATTCTAATTTTGGCCTCCAACAAAGTTTCCAAGACTGGTGGTGGGTCTTTTGTCAATTCTTCACTTTATTGTCAGATTGTCAATACTCTACAAAATCTGACCCTTATAAAGCTTAATATTGCATTTGTTGTGATCAAATTCTGTCAATTTATGCATTATCTATCTGTTGATCATTGGAGTATTGTCAAGCATATTTAATGCAATCTCAAGCACATTGTTCACTATGGCCTTCCTATCTTCAAGCATTTTCAAATGTATATTGAGCTCTAGTGATTTTACTTTTTTCCTTGTCCATAAGCTTATCACTTGGTCCTCTTGAGTATAAAGCAGCTGCTGAACTTGTTGCCCAACTATCTTGGATTCAATCACTATTATGTGAACTTGGTATCTCACTATCCACTGTGCCTACACTAGATGTGACAATATTGATACTACTTATCCCATTGTCAATCCGGTTTTCGATGTATACACTAGAAATGGGAAGTGAGATTTTCATTTTTTTCGTAACAAGCTTTCCTCTAGCGAACCTTCACCTTGAGGGGCGTGTTAGATAATATGTAAATAATGTCTATTTAAAATTTTTATTTCAAGTTTGTATGTTTGAATTTTTGATTCATTTGATATCTTATCATGTATCTATAACTATAAATACAATATCTCTTTCATTCTCATATGCAATGAGAGATTACATTAAAATCATTTCTCTGTTATAATTTGGAGAACCAATTTATCCAAAATTAATTAATGGAAGTTTTCACATAGAAATAGAAACAAACAGTAATGCTTAGGGTTAAAATTAAAAGGGTCAGGTTTAAGTCTAGTGTCCAGTAGTACTAGACCCATTGAGATGATGACGTGTCAAACAAAAGTGATGATTAACATGAGAAAGATTACAAACTTGTTAAACATTTGTGATCTTGATACCATTATATACCGGCAAGTCAAGCCGCCTATATTAATTTAAAGTTGATATGAGAAGTGTATACTAATGAAACATGTTAAAATGTGGTTTCCATGTATTGTCTTCTTGTTGTGAACTGGAGATGCTTCAGTATGAGCAAGACGATAGAACGTTATCAGAAGAGATCCAAGGACCAAGGACTCAACGGAAAATCTGAAGGAACTAATCAGGTTTGCCCTCCATTTTCTTTTAGTATAGGAGATGACAATGAGCTAGCAACATAAGATACAAATCCTTTGCTAATAATATTCTTGATTTCTTCATAATGATGAAAATTTATCTTTTAATTATCTAGAAAGCACATTATTCTCTACTAAATTGCTGGAGTTGTAGTTTTTGTCATCATGAAAATCTGTCACAAATGCAGCCTCATCCGCCATGACCAAATAACTTTTCTTAAATTTCATTATCCCCTCATATATGTCTCTTGTAGCCATGCATCATCAGCAAGTTGAAATATATATGGGATGAAGTGTATATTGTTATGATTTATTTGGGAATTAGTCTCATGCTATAGTACAATGAAAGCGTTTGCACAATGTGCTATAACCAAACTGTTTATAATAGTATATGAATTTCCCCTTTTTATTCCAACGAACATATTTGCTAAAGTTCCATAATCAACCTTGCAACCAACACGTTCATGAGAATTTGAGGGCAGAATGGAAGTACACGAGTATGTAAATGATGATGGTTAAGGTTCACCACTCCATGAGAGATACTTCAACTTATATACGATGGTTCTCCAAGTAGTATTAATGTATTATCTTTGTACATATAAGTGTCAAAGAAAACAGCATAATATGATCATGCTTGTAAACATATTATACAGTTTTGGTTATTGTTTTAATTTGCATGCAGCATGTGAAGGAAGACACTCAGAGCTTGGAAAAGAAACTCGAGCTTCTTGAAGTATCTAAACGGTTCGAGACCTAGTTCAAAACTCAACACTAGAAGATTCTTTGTAGTTTCTTTTGTTTATCACTATTACAGTCTGTTTATACTTTGAAATTTCAATATTATAGAAAACTCTTGGGAGATGGTTTGGAATTATGTCCAATTGATGAGCTACAACAGGTTGAGAACCAGTTGGAGCGAAGCCTAACCAAAATAAGGGCAAGAAAGGTAAATCCAACTTCACAAATATATATATATATATATATTTTACAAATATTATGAACAGTAACTTCAAACTTGTGGTTAGCACACTTTTCTTTTTTCTTTCTTTCTTTCGGAGTAAGCACAGTAGATGTTAACAATGGTCGGGATCAGCATTTGTGAACATTATACAGTATCATGAAGCTTACTTTTACTACATAGAGCAAAGTACATTGTTGACGCTGTAACGCACTTGACTTTGCATATGTACGCAGAACCAATTATTTAGGGAGCAAATTGAGCAGTTAAGGGAACAGGTAAAGATGTAACACTACTGTTTGTGGTTTGTATCTCCAAGATAATATTGATTGTGTTTGACATATTTTCATTTGGCTTTATTTAGGAGAAATTCCAATTGGAAGAGAATGCAAAGTTTCGTGCCAAGGTAAATTCATTTCGTCCCAATTTTCCTTTGAACTTCCAAGTTATATGGACATCTCTAAACAGTTCTTGCACCAAAATTCTGAGATGGTGCATAGAGATTAAGTTATCTCTAATATAATTGAAACTTTTAAATTAGTTTGTGATGTATTAACAAGAACACATTCTAGCCCAGAAGATATATAGTTTGTTTTTGAGATATGTACTACTTGTAATAAGTGTAGCATCAATATGTGCAGTGTGGCCTGCCACCACTACACCCATCAAGCAAACAGAGAGAAGTGAACAGACGAAGTCTGGACGTGGAAACGGAATTGTTCATAGGACCACCTAAAAGATGAAGTGGGCACTACAGGTATAAAAAACATATAGTTATTCTAAAACCTATACAGATTAAAGGCTTTAATGGCTTTAATGGGCTTGTTACTGTGTGTTGACAATACAATAGTGCAGCCAAATAATAAATTGTGTGAGTTCACGTGCTCTGGCAAAAGGAAATTGGGCCATATATCATATATAGTGTTGTTTGTTTGGCCAAAGCTACTCAGACAGAACTCGATAAAACTGTATATGACCAGATGATTTATTGTATCATTTTCCTTTTTGCTTTATATGTAAGTGTTCTTTTTATTTTCAATTTCTTTTGTAAGTGATATTTCTCTTTATTGTATACCCACCTGGTCCCACCAGGAACTAGTAGTAACTGTTTTAGTAAATGGCCACAGTTTCTCGTTTAGCATACAGGTTTGCATGTTTTTGTAATTATTGTTGTTTATGCCATTCTTAATGTGGTAGTTATACTTGTATCAACTAATTGTCATAAACGTATATTATTTTCTTTTTGTGTGTGAATTTCTTGTAGGGTAGCTAGAGAGCCTTTTGAATTTGATGGTTGATGCTCGCATGCTTTGGTACACATAGAATACGGTTGAAATACTCTATTTTTTTCCCCTTCCAACACTGGGATTGGTTTCTGTTTACATCCGTTTATTTATTATGCAGCATAATTTATCCATCAAGTTCAATTATGACGTCATTCTCAAAAAAAAAAAGGTTCAATTATGACAAATTTTAAATTCTGGATTAATCAGATATGCATAAATGATACTAGTCGCAATATCTGGAAAAATGTAATATAATTATTTTATAAGAATATATATAAAAAATATAATTAAATAAAAAGATTTAAATTACATATTTATAATATTGTTTTATATAAATAGAGAAGATGTTATTAAAATGATTTTTTTAAAAATATACCATAATTGTTGACAAATTTGAACAAATCCAAGAATATAAAAAAAAAAAAAAAAAAAATGTAAACCCTCATTCCATGGAATACATGTAAGATGTGGCATTAAGTTTAAATTATTCTATAAGTTTAGAATTGTAGTTTTTTTTTTTTTTTTTTCAAATTTAATTATAATGCATATATTATTGAAACTTGAATTTGAAGGTAATCTTTTAATTAATAATAATTATTTATTACTATTTTAGGGCTCATATTTATAATTTCTAATGCCTATTTTGTTTGTATTTTTAGCTCAAAACTAAAGAGTTTGGCCCGAATAGAATAAAATTTCTTTTCTTTTTTTTAATCCAAAAATTAAGAAAGAAAATTAATTTTTGAGCCAAAAACTAAAAAGACAGTCTAGAAAAATAATCAAATTAAGACTCAATTAGTTCAAAATAGATTGAAGTGGACCGAATGAACGGAATAAACTGAATGGACCAAAGTGGGCTAAAGTGGACCGAAATTGACTAAAGTGGACCGAATGAATCGAAATGGACCGAATAGACCAAATATGGCTTAATAGGAGCATAGTAATAATAAATGCTAGGAAATCCAATAATAAATCAAACAGAACATATCCTTTCCTTTACTTCATCAGGTTGAGGATTGTTTTGAGGTTCTTGAGGAGGATTTTCTTTGGTTTATTGGTTTCACCGTTTCAGGGGAGAGAGAGAGAGAGAGAGAGGAGGAGAAGAAGAAGAAGAAAAGAGAGAAGGCTAAAGACCAAAAAAAAAAAAAAAAAAAAAAAAGAGAGAAAAACCTTTTTTTTTTTTTTTTTAAGAAACAGAGAGAACATATTTTAATGAGAAAAAGCCACCACCCACAAAATAAACTAATATTAATTTTTTTTTTATCACTTTGAAGCTATAGTAAACTATCATAGATGATAATTTACTGTAACTAGGTTGTAAAATTTTATAGCTTTACCACCACGAATGTATTATACTTCTTAATGTTTTGGGTGCTAAAATAACATTTTTAGCTATTTTAATGCCACCAATATGAATACTCTTAGAAAAAGTGATGGGTTTTTTTGTTCTTTTCAATGGGCTTTTTGCTGCTGCTGAATTTTCTTTGGTGTGAAGGTTTGGTGCAGTGAAGGATTTGGCCTTCAAAGCTTTGGACCTTTGATTAGCAAAATGACCCTCAGATGAGTCAACAGAAAGTAACTATATATATATTAGCCTTCTCTTCTTGGAATTTTTTGTTTTGAATTCTAATTTGTATTGAAGATTATAGGGCACTTTTTTTTTTTTTTAAGTTATTCCTTCAATTTTATTAAAGAAGTCGTCGTAGAAAGTAACCATATCAATTGTCTAGGCAAAATCCATTAATATATAACTGTATAATCTCTAGTATTTTTCAACGGCTTATAGTTATAGATAAATTAAACCTTCATCATTTTATGTTAGGTCAATTTATTTATTTATATATTTTTTGAAGCTTTAGACTTGTCAAAATAAAAGAATCAATCAACCAAAACACACACACACACACACACATATATATATATATATATAACTTTTTTTTTTTTTCCTATTTCCATGATTCTTCCATCTCCCTGTCTCTTCGTCTTTGTCTTATTTATTATTTAAAAGGCATAATAAATGTTTTAATGACCAATGCACAAAAAGTGTGCGATAGTATAATAAATGTTATTAAAGTTTAATTCTTATTTTAAGACATTCATTACAGAGTTAAACACTCTTCCCCAAAAAAAAGAGAAAAAGTAAAACACAACTATGAGATCCTTCAGATTTTATGATCGGACAGAAGACTTTGTTTTATTATAGAATTTCCATAACAAGCATAGCACGAGTTATTTGCCTAGCATGTCATTATAAGTGCTAGATGACCCAGAACTTTTGTTTTTTTGTTTTTAGAACCCAAAACTGAAAACTTGAAGGCAGTTGCCTTGGAGGATTTTTTGCATTCGTAAACAGACCAAAATAAAAGACAACCAATAAAAGACAACCATCCGTTCTCTTACAGTAAAAATGTGTAAAACGTGCAGGTTTATTAATTTCGTCAGGGCGTACCGATGCAACATGTGCTTGTTGTAGATAAGGGATGAAAAATTATTAGGTATTTTCGGAGTACCATAAATGTGTAGTCTTTCTTCTCATATGAATGGTGGGTCCCATTATGAATATAATTATAAGGACCTACCATTTATGTGAGAGAAGAAAGTACGCATTTATGATATTTTAGGAGTACACAATAATTTCCTATAAGGAATATAGTCCTCGCTGCTGGGACCTTAATGCCTATTTTTCCTTTTTTATAACATAAATACATAATGTATCTTATTTTGAGAAGGGATAGCACAATAATATCAAAAATAGAAAAATGTGAAAACCGTGACAAGGACAACACAAAAGGAAAGCTATTACGTATTTTTTTTTTTTTAATAAAAAAATTGCATTAAGTCTTTTGTTTCTTATTTTTTGAAGAATTTAATTTATAAAACTTATGGTTTTTTATTTATTATAAATAATTAAAGATAAATGCTAGAATGTGACTATCCCTTGCCATTTTTGTGTGCAATTTTTCATGTGATCCAATGCATATTGGAACATTACAATTACAAACTCCAAATATAGTGTTGCATAAACACAGGCTTATGTCGTTAAAAGCTTTTATGGTGTTTCTAATTTCTCTCAAAAGAGTGAATTCATATTCAAACCCAGGGACTCCCCCCCCTTAGGGGATGAACTTAACTTCCTTTTCTTTTTTGGGTTTCCTCTTAAAAAAACACACACGTTTTATGTTGAATTTCATATGAGAATGGAATTTTGGTAGAAACTTTATAAATCTCATTGATAGATAAGAATAATAGGTTGCTCAATCGGTAATATATAAATATAAAACAGAGACTCATAACTGACTATATGATAACAAACTATTTGCTATCTAACAAATTTAACTAACTACATTAAGGCCTTACCTATATTATCATGACAGCTGTCAGTAGAAATTAATTATATACTACAACTCAACATATTAAAAAACGACTTGTAGCAGCAGTTGTGTTATTGATCAAAACTCCAGGTCGTATAAGCTTGTCCTGTTCTGCTCTATGAGTTTCAACATTTTATGTCAATGTTTGACATTTTCTAGTTTTCAAAAAATATATATATATATATACATATATATATTTGACTGAATATAAAAAAAGGGTCTCTGTGTGTGTTTATTGACCTAACGCTACGTGACAACAATAGGTACTATTATGTGTATTATCAAGACTTTGATAAAACTATAGGTACTATTATGTGTATTATCAAGACTTTGATAAAACTATTATCGTGGGCACAACATATTTGTCGAAATGTCACTACTCAAACTACTTTAACTTCTGCTAAGCATAATGAGAAATCAAGCTAGAGGTTGAATCTGGCCATTTATAAATGGATGACCATTTCGGTTTTTGTAGATTGGTACAGCATTGAGGGAGTTAAATATCATTAATCAGTTTAGGCAGTCGTACTAGCTGCCAAAGTTCCAAGGAACGTATTTCTAAATGAATCACTTTTTTTTCAGCCCAAATTAGGTAGGGATTGGAATTTTGGATTCAAAATTTAACTGGCTCATCAATGTTAAATTAGATTAGCTTAGTAAAATGTTTTATTATTTTTGTATGGTTCACCGTTCAGGTAAGAGCCATGACTGGTATCAAAAACCGATTTGGAAAAACATTATGGTTTTGGTCATTTCGGTTCAGATAAACCAAATGTCTAGAAACGTCATAGGCTTTGTTCTTATCTTTTTTATTTTAAAAAAAATTGATAATAATAAAGCAGAAAATATTTAATTAATAAATAGTAACCCAATAAAACAAAATTCCATTATTGGTTAGTTTTCATTTTCTTTGGTTTTCCTTTTTGGTAAAATCAACCTCGCTATTGGTCCAATCCAATTTCTCATTATATATATATATATATATATATATATATATATATTATAATAAGCTGCTTGACAGGGAGAATGTATTTAGTATTAAATAATACCATATCAACTGTATCAAAATTCAATTAGTGTGATTCTCAAAAAAAAAAAAAAATTCAATTAGTGTGAGACATGTTGGCAAAAAATAACTACCCTACTAATAAATGAAAGACATGTATTAGTGGGTACTTATTTTTACATATATATCTCTCATTTATTGAATTTTATTAGAATGATGTGGTATCATTTTATACAACATACTTTTTTCCTCATCCAAGATGACTCTTTTCCAAGTTGTGAAGCAACAATTATATGGTACACAAATGACAACCATACAAGGGCCATCGCACGGTTGTGAATTACAAGTCTGGGAATTAAATAGTCCCACACGCACCATATCTTTCACAATATTTGCTCACTTATGAATTGTGATTATCATAATATTCACGATTCCCCCCCCCCCCCTTTTTTTTTTTTCCAATAACCCTCCATAGGATGAGAAATTAACTAGTCAATCTATGAAAGGAAATGGGTTGCGTTGGGTTAAATTAGGTTGTGATGATTTTATTTGTTTAGGTTAAGAGCGTTGATATAGTTCAATTGTGTTTGATTGTTTACCTTTCAAAATTTTCATTTTAGCTAATTATGTTTGATTTTATTTTCATATTGACCATATAATCCAGTTCCATTCTTAATCTAAGGGTCCGTTTGGATACAGCTGAAAACTGAAAAACACTGTAGTAAAATAATTTTTAAATATGTGAATAGTACCGTGAGACTCATTATTAATGAAAAAGTTATTGAAAAGTGAAATTTGTAAGTCCATGAACAGTGCACGGTGTGTACTGTTCACAGAAAAAGTCAAACATTTTGGCTCAAAAATTATTTAAAAAAAAAAAAAAAACAGTTGAAAGCTTGAAACGCAAAACGTGCGTTTGGAAAGCGCAAATGCGCTTCCCAAACGCATACTAACCGTCCATAATATGTTTTTATGCCAATATCAATGAAATTTATGCTGTCTACAATATTTTAAAGTTAGTATTTTATGAAATAATAAATATGAAAGGCGCTTAACGATTAGATTAATAACATAAAATGGATGACATGGTCAATATGAAATAGAATCAAACATGAAAGACCAAAATGAAAATTTTAAAAGATACATGTCAAAATGAAAACAACCCAAACTTTAAAGATCAAAAGTGTAATTTAGTCTTGTTTTTTCTCTAAACCTTTTGAAACTATATGATTTGATTTGATACTTGTTGAAACTTCAAAGTCTAATTTATTTTTTTTGAAAGTATAAGATTTAATCTTTTTACATCACTTAAATTATAGAGTTAAAATGCAAATTTCCCAAAAAGTTATTATCTAATCAAACAAAGAAATTGTGATTTATGATTGAGGAAGATATTATTATAAGGATAAATTCGTGCCAATTTGAAACAATTTATTGTTTGATCTATAAAATTATGTTAATTATTTAATTGACGATATAGATGTTAATTTTTGACCTTCTTAAAATTTTGCAAGCTTCCTTGTCATAATTGAAGCTCAAAACCAACGAGAAAATCTTTCCAAATAGAAAACTTTTATCATCTATTTACCACGACACACATAAATTAACCTAATTCAACTCTAGAGTAAAATGGAATCAGACATGCAAATGGAAGACCGGTCACTCCACGTGGTTGCTGCGAAGTGTCCAAACGTGTCAACAGTATACAGGAACTAAAATCTCGAAGCAACAGCAATTGTGGGCTAATTGACAAGCCGACACGCATCTAATTCTTATGTCTTAACTTCTCTCAGAATCTCTCAAAGTTTCCCCCAAGAGCAAAAAGAATCCCAAAGCAAAAGCAAAAGCAAAAGGCAACGGCCTTAAGACCAGCACAAACGTTCAGACTTTATTCATATTAAAAGAACCGTAAGTGTTGAATTACAAGTAAACTATATTTGGGGTACCCGCAAAGGTTGGAGCTACAGGGAGAGGTCTAACCAGGTCTCTCATTCGAAAGAGAGAGATGGGCACTTTGACTGCTGCTCCTTTGCTTCCATTAAAGCTAAAACAATCTTCACTCTTTGAGCAGCAGAGCTCTCTCTTTCTTTATAGAAGATCTAGGCCCAAGCAAAAGAACCTTACTATTGTTCCTGTAACTACTTCTCTCTGTCTCTCTTTTTTTGGGTTTCTTGAGTTTGGTTTTTTGACCCCTAAAAAAGAAAGGGTTTGTACTTTGGAGCATTTGTTTTGGTAGAATTTTTAATTCTATTTTTTGGTGCTTTATTGGGTCAGGTAGCGAGGTTGTTTGGGCCAGCGATATTTGAAGCTTCAAAGCTGAAGGTACTGTTTTTAGGAGTGGATGAAAAGAAACATCCAGGGAAGCTTCCAAGGACCTATACACTTACACATAGTGATATAACTTCTAAGCTCACTTTGGCTATCTCACAGACAATAAACAACTCTCAGGTAATCCTGATCTGTGACACTCATATGCCAAAAAGTGATCTTTTAATATTCTAATGGAGTATCAGTATAAGATTTTTTTTTTTTTTTTTTTTCTTTTATATTGATCCTTTTGATTTGGAATATGATATTATTATTTTATATTTTAAGTTAGAAAGAAAAACAGAGAAAGCAGGGGATCTTGTGGGTTGGATCATACTATTCCTTACTTATTTAGCAAGGAGAAGAGTGGACTACAGACCTTTATTAGAGTGGATCAAGGAGATCATGGAAAGTAGATGTGGATCTATTGCTAAAACTAGAAAAATGTGTCTCTAAAAAAATAGAGGATATATAATTTTGGTTAAAATTCATAATAAAGAAAGACAGAGGATAGCAGGGGATTACAGAGAGTTAATAATAAACAGTTTTGTTGATATATGTTCTGTTATATGTCTATATCATAATTTATGTTTCTGAAACTAAAAGATTGGATATCATTTTCAGTTGCAAGGATGGTACAATAGATTGCAAAGAGATGAAGTGGTGGCAGAGTGGAAGAAACTAAAGGGAAAGATGTCTCTTCATGTTCATTGTCATATAAGTGGAGGCCATTTTCTTTTGGATTTGTTTGCTAGACTTAGATTCTTCATCTTCTACAAAGAACTCCCTGTGGTAAAAACATTTATTTAGACCTTTATATTAATCATGAACTAGTTTCCTCTAATTTTGTTGAATCAATCTCTTAAATGGAAGATTTGCATGAATAGGTTTTGAAGGCCTTTTTTCATGGAGATGGAAATTTGTTCAACCACCACCCGGAATTGCAGGAGGCTTTGGTTTGGGTTTACTTTCACTCCAGCATCCCAGAATTCAACAAAGTCGAATGCTGGGGCCCACTCAAGGAAGCTGCAGCACCTACCAGTGGGGTCCATAAGGAAGAGATTCAACCAAACCCATCAGGCAATTGGGAATTATTTCCAGAGCCATGCGAAGAAGATTGTGAATGTTGCTTTCCACCTTTTAGCTTGATCACACGGTCACACGAGTTTCCTTATCCGAGTGAACTTGGTTTTGGGACCCAAACCCAAGAGAGCTTTCGGGAAAAAACCCAAGAGAGCTAAACAGGACGTGTCTGTTTGTGATCCATTATGTTATATTTCGAAGTGTGTAAAACTTGTGCTCCAAAGCCACCAACGTAAATACAAGACTATCTATTACCTGCGTGCATTATCAAAAAACAACTTGTCTATATCATTCCCTGAAAGATAGGTGGTTGGGGTTGGACTTGGATTGGATTTACCAGTTTCCTCTATTTTGGACGTGACTAAGGGGCATGTCAGCATGCTCTAATCCAATTTGTCCCAAATTAAGGACTGTAGATGTATTACGCACTCTTTCGAAAGTGTTCTAGTTTACCCAGTTTCTGTATATATTTTTATGTACTTTACTTCTTCGTTTCTTCAAAATCTTTATTCTTTTTTATTTTTTATTTTATTGGTAAGATGGGAGGTTTCTTTATTAAAGAAAAAGAAGAAAGCTAGTATATATAAATCAGATTTGTTCAAGAGACACCTTTGAAAAATGTCTAGTTGCAAGGACTAAAGGGCATTCACATGGAGTCCCTATATATAAAAAGTCTCATACATATTTTCAAAACACAAAATATGGACAATCAGTAAACGCTTCCAAAAAGCTAACTTGCGTCCTCCCCTTCTTCACGAGGCCATCTACTACAGAGTTTGTTTCACAGTATATGTGGTGTAGATGGACCACATATTCCATGTTGAGGAACATCCTGCAATTAGAAGTTATGAAAAACAATTTTGGAGCCAAGTTCCTAGAAGAAGTTAGACATGTAAGAACAAAAGTGGAATCAACATTAACACTTAAAAATTTGATACCCATGTCCCAAGCAGTAATTAAACTCTATCTAATAGCCCACAATTTAAACTTATTATTAGAAGCAATCTTGATGTGACAATAAAAACCTACCACCTATTTTCTCAAGTGATCACGGATAACACCTCTCATTCCAGTGGCGGCTCCAAATATTTTTTTTAGGGTGTTCCTCAATAAGCATAAATTACACAATTTAATAAAAAGAAAATTTTGTATATTGACAACAATAACAATAAAAAAAAAATACATAAAGTTTACAATTGTTGTTTAGCCTAACATAATTTAATTTGTTTGTTTTTTATAATGTATTGGTTAATTAAATTATTAATTATTGTTTATTAGTTGCCTCCCCCAATTAATTTTTGGTTAATTAAATTATTGTTTATTAGTTGCACTAGCGCACACTCCATGTGCATTTAATTCTCCCAATTCAAATATCCCACCCCAGCCCCATGCCCCATCTACAACCCCCTCCCCCCCCCCCCCCCCCCCCCCCCCACTCAACAGACAAGCCCTATGGCCTCCAATCATAAGAGCCAATCAAATAAATTCACAATCACAAATCACAATACACTAAATACACTAAAACACAATTAATTGTATCTCATCAACACCAACACCAATACCAACACCAACACCAACACCAATAGTCACCAACACCAACAATCATCAACACCAATGGATAAAGCCAAAAACAAGGGAAAATATTAAACAGGGGCAAATACACTAAGCAATCAGATAAAGTTTCAAAGAGAGAGAGAGACTCTCATTTGCTTCCTTTCAGTCTTTAGGAAAAGAGAGAGAGAGAGTCTAAGAGAGAAACCCATACCCATTAACCCATTAATGATTAACCCGTATATGTAAGAGACTAAAGAGAGAAAAAGATGAAATATCTTGAGGCTGAGGGAGCAGGGAGGCCTGAGGTTGAGGGGTGGTGCCATCGAGCAGCACGTCGAGGCGAGGAAGACCGATCTCCGATCCGATAAGACCAATCTCCAATCTCCAATGCCTGAAGTGTTAGTTCTGGAGCTTGAGTTTGAGGCCCGATGTGATGACCGATGAGCTCTGTTGCAGCGTTGCTCGAGGCGGAGGTGCTGTCCGTTGGTTGTTGGCGTTGATGTGCTCTGTTCTGGTTTTGCTTTTTGATGAATCTATTTTTTTTTTTTTGAGAAACAATCTGTTCCTTTGGTTTCTTTAGGTTAGGTTGTAATCGCATATTAGCATATATTGGATTTTGGTTTTTTATTTTTATTTATTATTATTATTATTTTTTTGAGAATTTGTGGGTTTGCTATCATGTTGGGTTTGCTTTACTTTGTTTTTTCTTTAGATTGGGTTTGTAATCTGTTGTTTAAGATTGATGTTGGACTTTTTTTTTCCCTGGTGGGCTTGCTTTGTTACAATTTTTTTTTTCTTTCAGATTTAATCCAAAAATGTTCCTAATTTTTTTTTAAGGGTAAACGAATAATTTTTTTTAATTGTTATATATAATTTTTTGTTTTTTCACTGGAACACCCGGAACTAAACATGGCACCGCCATTGCCTCATTCTGTGATATTGGGGTTCCCTAACGAGCTAACATCCGTTTTTAGTGATGCAAAGGGAAGAAGATGGGATTGCCATGCAATATATTTCACACATTTATATGTTTTAATTCGGAAATATGATTCTTCTTTATGCAATTGCAATAGTAACCATTTGCCAGTACCAAAAAATATATATATATATATATATATATATTTAAGACTTCTGGAGGGACTTATAATGCATGAGATGAGATAATTATTATTCGAGACACTTTAGTCCTACCTTTCAAGTTATTGAGGCAATTGCTTCGACCCTGAATGTAAAAAAACCTCATAAATTGACAACATATTTCTATAGCAATTTTAAAATAAAATACGTATCCTATCTATTGGCAACTGTAATGGTTATGGTAACCATTTGTTAGTACCACCCAAAAAAAAAAAAAAAAAAAAAAAAAATTGTCCAATTGCATGGACTTTTAGAGGGACTTATATAATCATGGTTTTAAAACTCAGACCATTTAATGAACTTGGAAAGGGAGAGGTTTAAGGTTTTTGAGCCTAGACCGAGATTCAACCGAAGTCAAACCGTGATGTGTCATTTAATTTTTTAATATATTTGATACTTAAATTGATTCATATTTATTAATTTTTTATTCCTGACCAACAAAATGTGCTTGACCCAATAGTTTGTATGCTGGAGATGTTATTTCACTTATTAAGAGCAGGTGCCAGCAGCATATTTTCATCAATTTTTACCAAAATAATGACATGGATGAATCGGGTTCTTATAGAATTGGTCCAAGGATTGGTTCCCAGTTGGTTCGGTCTGGTTTTAAAAACAATGCTTATAATGCATGAGATAATTATTATTTGAGACAATTAAGTCTTATCTTTCAAGTTATTGAGGCAATTGCTTAGTCCTAAATGTAAAAAGACCTCGTAATTTTGATCACAAATTGACAACATATTTCTATAGCAATTAAAATAAAACACTGTTATGTTTCAACTTTAATATTTTTTAGAAAATGAATCATTTTCTATAAAGTATTTCTTATAAAACTATCCCATTTTCCTATATTTGGTAGTAACCTTAAATGAGTTGGAAAACGAACTCTTAACTTCCCTTAATTAGCTTGTTGTGAGATAGAGTTGTTCTCTGAAAAAAGGCAAAACTACATTGTTGGTCTCTAATGTTCACCTAATGAGTGCTTTTGGTTCCTAAAGTTTCAATTGAGCACTATTAATTCTTGAAGTTTCAAAAGTGAGAGCTATTAGTCTTTTTACTGGCTGCTATTAGTTTTTTTTGTCTACGTGGCTAATAGAATAATGAACTGGCATTTTTTAGTGAATATACCCAAATCAAACTCAATCTTCCCCTGATCCAAAACCAAACCCTCCTGTAACGGCTCGTTCCCCATGTGGACCTCCATCAAATCTCTTCCCCTCCGGTTGTCAAATAGAAGAAAATCCAAGTTCAAATCTTTACATTTCCTGAGCAATCAAACATGTCCATAAAGCAAAGAAACCAATGCGAACAAACATACCAACAGATAAGAAACATAGAAATGAATCACTCCATCAGAAAAGAGAAGAATGTTTAGTGCATGATTTAAATAGCCCAGACAATGCCATTTAGATTTGGGTTACCAGGTATGCGTACAACCCGAAGGGGGAGGGGTGTCTCTCACTTTGGCCGAAAATTTGTCAGAGGTCCAGATGAGGGAGGAGCTGCCACCGGAGGGTGGAGGGCATGGGTCATGGGTGAGTTTGGTTTTTGATTTGGGGAAGACCGGGTTTGATTTGGTTCCATTCATGTGTTTGTCTTTTCAACGTGTCAAATGAAGTTAATATTAAAAATGGTTCCGCGTCACTTATAAAATGTCATGTCATTGTTCTGTTAACCATGCAAATAAATAGACTAACAATAGTCAATTAAAGGATCAATAGCACTTACTTTTGAAACTTCAGGGACTAATAGTGCTCAATTAAAACTTCAGGGACTAAAAACACTCATTAGGTAAACTTTAGGAACTAACAATGTAGTTTCGCCAAAAAAAATTAGCAGAAAGCAATCTCTAAAATATAAGTCATAATTTTTCTATTAACCAAATATAGTTTTCATTTAACTCAAATCTTTTTTATGCTATCAAATATTATAAAATGCGAAAAACTAACTTCACATCAACTTTTCCGTTGAACATACTGATCGTATACATATCCTATCTATTGGTTTTTATTTTATTATATTTCTGGGAAAAACGGTTAATGTCTGTTGTTTTTTATTTTTTTGAGAAAAATAAGTTGAGAAAAATAAGTCTATTAGGTATCCTATAGGTTTTCAATAGTTTATTTGCTAAAAAATATGAGACAAAAATATATTTTGGTAATTTTTATGTTAAAAATTAGTTTATTTTCAGAAAGAAGTTGTTTTGTTTTTTTTTTTTTTTTTTTTTTTTTTTAACTTAGACACAAAGAATATATATATATTCCCCCCCCCCCCCCCCCCCCCAAATTGACACAGTTAGAGAAAGAAACTCATATATTATATTTTGCCTTTTCTCTAAAAGTAACCCTGGCTTTGACTAGTCACCATGAAATTAGTTCGTTAGCAGGTAGAAATTAGTTCAATTAGTATGGTTATTGTTTATCAATCAGGAAGACATAAATATGATGAAGAATTGAAGTCATTAATAGACAAAAACCACAAATTGGCTAAAAAACAGAGTAACAATTTATTTACAAGTATCATAAAAGCATGTTACACCAATAGAGTTAAAACTAAATATACAGGGGAGCTGTTAAAATAAATGGTTAACATCTCCCTCTATACAAACTAAAACGTGTTGAAGTGGGAAAATATGAAGTCCAAAATCATCATCAACTTGCAAGGTAAGATATTCCGTCGCTTCCACTCACATCTTAGCCTTGTTTGGTCCCAGCAAAATCTCTGATCAATGAGGGTTAGGCCAAGCAGACCAATTTGAATCTCTTTCAGCTAGATAAATTCAAGCCACAAAGAAGTCATAAGCCAACCCCGCGATATATTATCACATGACAAAGAAGTCATAAGCCAGCGGCCTGCAATGATCACCGAATTGTAGTTCTTCCAAGAAATGATGCTCCGATCTCGCTGTCCGTGTTCTGTTTTAACAATTACAGGCAGATATGAGTTGCTTTTATCTTCACTAAGAATTAAGTAAAAGAAACCACACACACACACACACACAAAATAGTCATGAAACCGAAAAAAATAGTCTGAAAAAAATAAGAGACATGTATGCGCTTTGTTGACCCTCCCATATGCATATTTAGTTTGTTCACATTAGTCATGGAAGGGAGCACTAGCCAAATTCTTGGAAAATTATTGATGTGCCCCTCTGACAGATGTAAACTGATGCTAAAACATTTCAGGAGGGGATATTGACTGGAAATGCACATCAGTTCTTAAAATGTCAAGTATCTATAATAACTGCAGTGAAACTATGTGGAAGAAGACAAAACTTTGGACCTAAACAAGAGCACAAAAACTACTGAGAGTTTTGAATTTCAAATAGTTTACCTGTGATTTAGGGGAAGGGAACACATTCCAAAACCGAAGTGTTTCATCTCCAGCTCCCGTGACAATTGTCTGAAACAAGGGTTATTTTAGTTAGGAATAGAATGAGCATAAAGGAATGGGACATTGATTTACATAACCGGCCTATTAATAAACAGAAAAGTGCAAAGATAATGAAAACAATGGAAGGCAAACTACCTGTCCATCAGGTGAGATGGCAAGATAGAGAACTCGATATGTATGGCCCGTGAGAGTTGCCAACTGCATTAGGAGATGAAAACAAAACTTAAATATAAAACAAATAAATTAGAAAAACTGAAAAGATATACTTGTAACATAGTGGGATAAACTTTGTACCTTTGACATGGTAGGATATCTCCAAACTATTATCTGGTTTTGTGAGTACCCATGGGTGCTTACAAGCTCATTGACATTCTTGGACCACACAAGATTGCATACCTGCCATATGTACAGTGGGTATCAGGAAATCTTAGCACACACACTTACACAGAGATATCATTTCAATTCCATAATTAGACCTGTTTCTACAGACATAAATTGTTACGGGGTTTCCTCATAAATAGTTCCTCACTGACAAGCCCAAAATAATTTTTTTTTTTGATAGGTAACAAGTCCAAAATATCTAAATGCAACTTTAACAAAGAGTTAAATGGATTGCCTACAATGCATGTGCGCTCACACATGCACATTTTTTCATTTACGAATAAGAAGAGTGAAACTATGTGGCTAGCTTAGATGCATAATCAACACATGTAATCACATTTAGGACACGAAAGTGAGAAACCCCTGCCCCCTCCTTTTTCCTGCTGTCTCATTATGTTAAAAATTAACCCTGATAGGAAGAAAATACTGAATAGAAAAAAAAAAATAGTGAACCATGTAATAAGAATCTAGTACTTAGCTAGTACCCATTTATATATACAGGACAGCTTAGTTTGTTTAGGCCCTCATGTTGGAAGACCAAATTAACAGGAAATCAATATAGTACCAAGAATGTTCTTCTTGTAATTAGTGTTTCACATCATTAAATAACAACAATCTCTCAAATACCAGTCTTTGAACTTTAATCCTAAATATCTACTGTCTTGCACTTATTCAACCCACCAAAGAACCAAATGAATCTTTCAATCTCCTACAATTATAACAAAAATTGGTACTGAATGGATTGATCACATCACAATTTTATAATACCAATATTGCCTATTAGAGACATCATTTGATACTGTCAAAAGAAACCTAGACATACATTAAAAACTAGTGAATCCTGAAAGGAGACAGCCAATGAGGGACCTTCTTCAGCCATCTGCTTGCAATTATCATCTCATTTCTCAACATTGTATACAAAAGCATCCTTGAAAGAACTAAAATGATTTTAAAGAGCCACTCACAGGATTGTGTGAAAGATTTATACAGTTCTATTTTTTAATTTCAAAAACCACTAGACGGAAAAAGAAAAAGAAAACCTCATCCTTCTATTTGTTATTTTTGAGACAGGAAAGAGAAAAGATGAATAAAAGAAAGGTTTTCTATTCCATGTATGCACTAGACCCAATTAAAAGGATGTCAGTATTGTAAAACACAAAATAAATAAATTAATAAATAATGACAAGCTGATTACCTGACTTCCAGTGTCCATGCAGCTCAAGTGTGAGTTAGTGGTTGTATTCCAGAAACGAATACATCGGTCTGCAGTTCCTCCCCCAGATGCAAGAAGTCCATGAAGATGGGGAGACCATGCTATAGCTTTTACAGCTGCTGTATGTTCACAGTACTTCAGCACAGGTTGAGTTGAATGTTGATTCCAAACAAAAAGCTACACATATGTCAGATAAACCATCAGTCAAGAATGCATGAGGAATGAACAAATAACAGGGAAATGCAACTAATCAGACAAGAAAAAGGAGATGTTATCACATACTCTGTTATCATTGCCGCCTGATGCCAATTCACGATTATCATATGACCACTTTAGTCCGCAAACCTAAAACACAAAGAATTGGCCTTTAGACTGGGAAAACAACTAAATATTGATAAAAAATCAAGGAACCTAAGATAATGATTAGAATTGTAGAAGCAGCAGATTTACATATAGCAATATTAATACATTCAAGAAAATAAAAGAAGCTGCATCTGAAATAGGATAAGATGCTAAGTGAGGTACAAAAAGAATATATATATTAGAAAAAAGAAAACAAATCTTTTTGATTGACCAGGAAAATAAACAAGCTGAACAAGAAGTTTACGAATCTAACCTCTGACTTGTGTCCAGAGAGTTTACTAACAAAATCGTCCTGAGCACGTATATCTCGTTGAAAAATAGTCTTGTCACGGCCACCGGAAGACAAAAGAGATGAACTCCAGGCTAAGGCCCCAACACGTAACCGATGACCCTCCATAGTTCTCACCCTCTTACAGCGAGATGCATCCCAAATCTACATAGAAAGTTGCTAAAGGCATCAGCTAAATGTGCATGGGAGCATACCAAAAAATGAGAGAATAACAAAAAAAAAAAAAAAAAGAGAGGAAAATTTTTAATTGACCAGTGGCATTATGACACATTAAGATACATTAAAATGAAGACGATTTCTTTAGTTTCACAACCCTTGAGAGAGGGTTGTTGCTCGTGGGTGACCAGTGAATCAATTTATAAAATAGATCACTCTCATGACTCCCATCTGCTCTTACAAGTTGAAGAGTGACTTCTTTTTTTTTTTTGGTAATTAAACATGCACAATGAGTCTTGAACATGCAACCTCACCCTCCACATTGCACTTTTAGAAGAGGAGGAGGTGCCATTTGAGCTAGAGCTCAATGGCATAATTCATTACAAGCTTTTCATTACTGATCTAAGTGAATCTTACATAATCAGCACTTGCATCTTCAATTGTTTTGGGAATTCAGGTTCAGTACCCAAAAAAAAAAAAGTATTAGTAATGATAACATTCTTCATCATGCTACCCCCTACCCACCAAAACCCCCCGTTTGCACATTGTTAGTAGTCTTTTGTATCTTAAAATGCAGGATATTAAAAGAAAGAAAGAAACATCTCTGAAATTGAAAACAATATTAACACCAAGTCTAACCTGAACTTTTCCATTGCTAGTTCCAACAGCAAGATGTGTCCCACGCTGAGCCCACCCTACTGAACAGACACTGTCGTCAATTCCCAAGTCACACAACTTAGTTACCTGCATGTATAGCATATGCCAAGATGTATCAAACAATGCCACGGAGGCAAAATCTCAAAAAGCACCAAGAGTTTTTACGATATAAACAAGAATCATAGCAAATTTTAAACGTGTGAAATTGCAGCACATTTATTTGCCTAAAAAGTAACTAATTCATGATATTGTGCAAATAAAAACAGAACACAATTAAACACAAAAAACAACAAAAAAGAAAAGACCTTGCTACTACAGGCATTCCACAAGTAAACGCAATTGCCCAATCCCACAGCCAACACATTATGCGAAGACCAATCCACAAGATTCAGATAAAAATCATCTTGCAATGCTGGTGCATCCAAAACCTACATTCAATAAAAAACCAAAATTTTTAAAAACCCCAGAAGCCCAATTTGCAAAATCGAAATCCAAATCGCCAAATTCAACAAATTTACATAATTTTTACCTTATAAGGCGACCGTGGAACCTTCCGGGGAGCCTTGACCGGACTATGATTAACCCCCTGAACGGCCTCGTCGAATCCAAAAGGCAAAAGCGAGTGCATGGAGCGGCGCGTCTCGCTCTTGTACCGGAAAATATTCCGGCTGGGGGTGGATCTCTTATCGGGCGTGGCCGGAAAAGCAACTCCGCCGGAGGTTTCGGGGCCGAAAAGAGCGGCACGTAGGAGCGTGGCATAGGCACTTGACGTGTCTTCTCGTCCCTCAGCTGTAGAGCTCGCCTTCGGCGAAACCAAGTCGAAAAGCGCAAAATTCGACCCGGATCTACTGGGTATGAACCGGTCGGAGTAGATCGTTCTCGAGGGACCCGTGTGGTAGCTCGAGTTTAAGAGACGGTCTATGTGTTTCGACGCCGCTTCAGCTGAGAGATTCAGCTGCGACGAAGACGAAGAAGATGGTGGAGTTAGGGTTCTCAGAGCTGATTGAGTCGGTGGTGTTTGGAGCGTCGAATCGTCCATATTGAATTTGCTTTCAGCAAAAATTTCTGACCGTTTGGTATTTTCTACTATTTCTCTCTCTCGGAGACAGAGAGAGAGAGAGAGAGAGAGAGAGATTTTGAGGTCTGCTTTAGTTTCTTTTACGGCGGGTTTCGGTTAAATTTACCGCGAAACCTTGGAAAACGTTATTTTATTATGCGGAAAAAAGAGAGTACCGTGGTCTTGTCTTGTTGGTGTAGATCGAATTCCAAGGTTTTTACTAAAACTAAAATATATCTAGGACTAGACCGAGGTGGTCTGATTTGGTTTTTGGGCTCCGATTCGGGTCTCAACTAAAAGCCGTAAGATTATCGAATTTGCAAATACAATTTCTCGAAGGATTTTGGATTTTGGGGAACAAAAAAAATTATTTGACGTTAATGACTTTTATGTTGTTTATCAGATTCAAGATTTAAATACTAAAATAAAAGGTCGGTACTAGGTTAGCTAGTACCGAGTCCGGGTCGGAGTCTGAAACCGACCCAATATAGGATTATTATTGCTTGGCTAATAAATTATTAGTAATTCTGATTCACTCGTGCTAATGCCTTTTTAATTGAAATTTAATTAATTTTTTTAAAAAACATGCGTAAGATTATGAAATAGGAATGTGGTTTTTTTTTTTTTTTTTACCATTTGGGTTTTTTCTTTGTTTATTCATTATTATGTATTTGTAATTTTGCAGGCTGATGTTGATTTAAAAAATTAATGGGCAGGATTGGATTTATTAGTATAATTAATACATTAACTAGCTGAATTTAGTAATTTACACGCGTTTTTGTTTTCTTAATGAATTTTCCATGCTTTTGAATGGGCTGATACCCTGCCTTAAATTGACTATTATCTCTCATAAGGAACTTTTACATTTGACAATTGATATATAGAGAGAAAATACTACAATTATCTAAAGATAAAGGAAAGTAATCCAAAAAATTGAGGAAGTAAAATCTGAAACAATTATGAAGAACATATATCTTCAGGAAACCACAGAAAAAATATATTTTAAATTTTAAGGCTTAAGAAATTATCTTTTTGTATCTCCAAAATATTTATTCATTGTACATTAATATGATTGCGTACACTTGGAAAAAAATAATTTTTTTAAAGTATGTACAATTAACAACTGACATGCTCAGGATTTATATATTTTACCATCGCACACCTTTGGTGCGATGATCACTCTACAAGTATAAGTGCTTGTGGGGTGTGAGGGGCAAGAGCTAGGGTTCAAGTCTCTAAGAGTGAATTTCACACACACATACACTTAGATTAGGTTAGAGTAGAAATTCTATCTTGTAAAAAAAAAAGGTAGGCAAAGCCTTTCTGTTTTTGCAAAGCAAGTTTGACGAATTTTTTTTCTAAATAACAGTAAATATTAAAAAATTTAGTTAGTTGTCACATTGCAAAAGAATGTTGAAAACTAGCATCTCGAGTGTCTAAAACTCGAGTTCCAAGATAAAAATCAAGTTTTTAAATCTTGATTTGTAAAAAAAATCCACGTGAAAATCGAGTTTTAAAAACTCGAGTTCGGAAAACGCCACTATAGAGTTTAAAAACATCACTATAGGGCTTAAAAATGGAGTTATAAAAAAATTTAGCAGAAAAACGCCGCTATTGGGCTTTAAAACATCAGTATAGGGCATAAAAATGCCATTATAGGGCTCCCTGAACCTAGTATTGAACATTTATGAAAAAATTTTGCAGGAAAACGCCGCTATAGGGATTTAAAACGTCACTATAGGATTTAAAAATGCCACTATAGGGGCGATAAAACTAAAAAATTTTTTACATTGAACTCGAGTTTGTAAAACTCGAGATCTATGTAAATGGATCTCGAGTTTCTAAAACTCGAGATGTCTACTTTCCCTTATAGTTTCAAGCGTTGCCTAACTAACTATATACAAATCATTTGCACAGCTATTCTGCACATTCCCCCCAAGTTTGACATGGCAAAAATTCCCCATCCTGCATGAACTCAGATTGCCCAGTAATTCTTTATGTAGAGTTTTTATACTTCAGAGATGTCGGGCATGGACAAATTTTGCTTGTCATGTCTCTATTCTGAATATGCATACATACAAGCATTTATTTAGTACATTGTATATTAAATTTACTTATTTATATAATCTAATTTTTATATGGATTTCTCTTTTCTTTTTTACATATTTTATTGCCATTCCAAAACATTTTTGTTTCTTTCTCCTAGCACTCATGATTATCCATTTCTTTAATCTATCATCTCAATATCATTAATATCAAACCACCTTATAGGGATAAAAAATATATCTCCAAGCACCCTACCCTGACTGGCCTCGTTCTCACTCATGCAAATGTTCCCTTCCCTCCTAAGAGCATTAGTATTGGTGGTGCTAAAAAACTATATTGCTATTTTTAGCACCACTAAATACAAAATAATGGTTGTATTGGTGGAGCTAAAGCCAAATAATTTGGCTTTGGCGCTACAGTGCACAGCTACTTTTGGCTGTGCACTATAGCTCATATGTAAAAAAAAAAAAAAAAAAAATTGTCATTATAATCATGCGTTCACATTATTGGGTATTACAAAATTTCATTTTCTCTTTCTTTTCAATTTCTTTTCCCATTGCTTCTCTTCTCTCTGAAAAATCCTCTGCCTCCCCTGCCTTCGTCGAACTCCACTTCCTCCACTCTCACCGCTGCTCCGTTCCAATCACAATCTCACGGTTCTCACCTCTCTTTCTCCACTCTCACCCATTCATCCATCAAAGCCAGCTTCGATTCTTCATCTTCCTTTCCTAGCTCCGATTTAGCCATCAAAGCCCAGCTCCGATTCATCCATCTTCCTCACCCAAGCTCACACAAGCTCTCTCTTCAATCAGCCATCGTCGACCCAAGCCATCGCCGTCGAGTTTGTGCTGGGTTAGTGTTTGTGTGTTGAGTTTGTGTTTGTGTTTGTGTTTGTGCTGGGTTTTTGCCGAGCTTGTGCTAGGTTTGTGTTTGTGTTTGTGTGCTGAGTTTGTGCTGATTTAGGGTTGTTAGGTTTGTGCTAAGTTTCACATTGGTGGTGGAGGTGGTGCTTGAAGAAGAATAGAGAAAAAATAATAATTAAATGAATTGTTTATTGGAATAGATATATTATTTTATTGTGTTGAAAGCTAAAATAAAACTACTGATGTCGAATGTTTTGTAAAGTGAGAGTCGAATGTTTTGTAAAGTGAGAAGGTAAAATAAATAAAGTAGTTTTTTGTGGTACCAAATAGATAACAAAATAGCTCCACCAATGTGGATGCTCTAAGCCTCCGTTTGAGAGTTCATAAGGTAATGGAATGGAATGAAATGATTATAAGGGAATGGAAAGGAATGTAATGGAATGGAATGGAATGTATTTAAGTAAGGGAAAGGAATGGAAAAGAATGGAATGGAATGTAATTAAGTAACCTTGATTGGATGTTTTAAAATAAAGTAATGGAAATTGTGGGGCCTGTTATCTAAAAAGATATAGGAATCATAAGAAATGGGCTTGAGGCCCAACGGCCCAGTCCGAGGACATTCACTTGTCCAAGGATGGTTAAAGAAATGTATGGTGGGACCAGGATGAGAAAGAGGGATGGAAATCATATATAAAAGCCCAAAACGCGTCCGAGGATAAGACTCACCTCGGATACCATGGTCCGAGGTGGATGTAACTATCTCTCCATCCAGGGTATCCCGCAAAGTTGTATTAGAACTAAAAAGTGAATATAGACCTAAGGAGGAACCGGGGAAGATAACAAATATCTTCTAAAGCTACTACCTCCACATTAAATGCTTTCCAGCTAACTCTCTGGCCGCATTAATGTGGAGGTGATACCTGAACAGTAACGAAGCAGCTTTATGGCTACTGAGCAAAAGTTCCGGGAGGTGTTGGATGGGACAGAAAGGAGTTCTCAGGATAGAAACTACACGTGTACGGTAGAAATGAGGTAAGGAATGTAGTATATAACATGAAAGCAGGTGACATTAGAGGGGACTTTTGGAAGAAAAGGAAGAAGAACGATAGAACTCAGAAAGACACCCCACGAAACCTAGCCGAGGAGAGTTTTTATCACACAGTTAGCTTGAAGGGTCTTTTACTGCACTGTAACCATGACCTTTTCTATTAAGTAGAACTAGTTCTTGTACCCACGCTCTAAAAATTTATTGTTTGGGCTTGTTGAGCTAGAAACCCATCCTTATTCTGGGTCCAATCCAAATTGAGTCCCTACAATTGGCATCGTCTGTGGGAAGTCCTTATTCTGTTTGTAAGAAAAGGCAAGTGCAGTGGTTGTGATGGAAGGGGGGGCACCGCAGCAACTGGTGGCGGACCTGCAGCAGGTGGACGTTAATCCACACCAGGTAGAGTCTAGGGGCTCTCAGCATGGTAATCCATTGGTAATCCATGAACAAAAGGGAGACCGTGAGGGAAATGCTCGAACAACCCACATAGATAGAAGTCAGTCTCGGGGGAAATGTCATATTTCCCACGTGAAGAACGACAGGAACATGTAACATGAGATTAACAGATTAAAAAGGGAGTTACGACATGAGCGACGGAAGCGTATGGCACACAACTCTGGGAAATCCTCTGAGGAGTCAGATGACACCAGTTACCGGCGGAGGTCAAGAACTCCACCCAGTGAGACTTTCTCGTATGATGAGAAGTATCGCCGTGAGCGAAAATATAAGAGTCCACCTCGCCAGGGCTTAGGGAATGATGCCCTAAACAAAGCTTTGAGTCAAGTTTCCAAATCGCCCTTCACGCGACGCATTGAGGATGCAAGTCTTCCTCGGCAGTTCAATCAGCCTGCGTTCACCATTTATAATGGCCGAACAGATCCAGTGGAACATGTTAGCCATTTCAGTCAGAGAATGGCCGTTCATGCTAAGGACGAGGCCTTGATGTGCAAGGTTTCCCCATCCAGCCTAGGTCTAGTGGCGATGAGATGGTTCGACGGTCTGAAGGCGAATACCATTGATTCCTTTGAGAAGCTCACCCAGGCTTTTGGCGCCCGTTTTATCACCTGCAGGAGGGTTGTTCAGCCCTTGGGATCGTTATTATCCATGTCTATGCGGGAGGGGGAAACCCTGAAGGCCTATTCTGATAGATATTGAAAAATGTTCAACAAGGTAGACGGAGCTCATGATGACGTGGCCATTAATACCTTTAAGGAAGGCCTTCCAACCGAGCATGGCCTGAGGAAATCTCTAACTGGTAAACCTGTTACTAGCGTGCGTCAGCTTATGGATTGGATACACAAGTATAGAAAAGTAGAGGAGGATCAGATACAAGGTAGAGGAAAGTCTAAGGCAGTCCCTCAGGAGAGGAGAGATTTCAGGTCGGAACAGTACAATAACAACTGACCTTGGAGGGACTTTCGGGGGCAATCAGGGTCTACCAACTCCCAAGCGGTTAATGCCGTGTTCCGAGAACCAGTGCAACGGGTTCTGAAGAAGATAAAATATGAGCCATTCTTCAGATGGCCCAATAGGATGGCAGGGGATCCTGCGAAACGTAATCGAAACCTTTACTGCCAATACCACCAAGACCATGGACATACTACTGAAGATTGCAAAAACTTGTGGGACCACTTGGAACAGCTGGTCCGAGAAAGGAAGTTGACCTAGCTTCTACACCATTCCAGCAGCCGAGGAGGCCAGGTAGGTTCAACATTTCGAGGGAATGCTTCTTCAGGACCCCCTTTAGGCACGATAAACGTCATATTTGCTGCCCCGAGAAGAACTAGGTCTTGCCCTTCCAGGGTAATGTCTGTGTCCTAGTGCTTGGATGAAGGTTCTAGTTCAAGGCCGAAGAGAGCCAGACTGGGCACCTCACTGGTGTTAGGCTTTTTAGAGGAAGATAAAAGAGGAACCATATAACCACATGATGATGTTTTGGTGGTTACGATTAGGATTGGAGGGTATGATGTGAGAAGGGTGATGGTTGATGAGGGGAGTGCAGCCGAGGTAATGTATCCTAACCGATTTAAGGGGCTAAATTTGAAACCTGAGGATCTGACAGCCTACAACTCCCCACTGGTGGGTTTCGAGGGCAGATCGGTCGTTCCGGTGGGGATGATTAGATTACTTGTGCAGACTGGTTCAGAGGTGGTGGAGGTGGATTTTATTGTGGTGGATGCTTTTTCTCCGTATACGGCTATTTTGGGTAGACCCTGGTTGCATGCCTTGGGGGCCGTCTCTTCCACTCTTCATCAGAAGGTGAAGCATCCCTCAGAAGGCCAGGTCTCAGAAATTTTGGGAAATCAAGCCATGGCTAGGCAGTGCTTGATAATGGTCATTCAACATCGGCCAGAGACAGATACTTCGGCCACAGCCGATAATGACTTATAGCAATCAATGACTCAAGGAACCCACTTCAGCACGTCCGCTGGGGAAATGGAGTGTGAGAATTTGGAGAGGGTGAGTGTTGGTGATGATCCAGATGTTAGGGTTTGTGCCCTAAAATCCAATTTATTGGCATGTCATGAATAATTAAGTTGCTTAATTATATGAGACTATTTATGAACTAGTGGGACATTATCTTAGTCCATGAGATGCATAGTATGTGATTTATGTGAAATTTCACAGAAAGATATAAATCACAAGTTCTTTGTAAATTTAGAATTTTAGTTCGTAGTCGGTGATGAAATTGGGCATTTCATCTGCGAAGACTATAACATATCAACTAAGATGATTTGTCTTGATCATGGAAGTGGAGACTTCTAGTTGGTATGTTAATATGTTTTAAGAGTTAAGACATATTGAACTGGACCACTGTGAGATTTATTATTTTCCTAAAGACTGCCAAATGAATAATAAAGCTCACGACTTCTATTTACATCAACTCTAAATCCTGAGAGAATAATGGACCTGATCATGAGATGTAGGTTGCTTTGATATATCAGGAGTGAGATCTATAAGTTATGGTCAAAACCTCAGTATGTTGGGCAGCCGCATTTAGTGTTGATGGAACATATATTCTCAAGATGGAATTCATAATCTCTTAACGGAGATATAAAATATTCCCTTGAGATAAGTTTAATGGGTTTGGTTATTCAGAGTGTTGGGCCCAACCACTTTAGTAAAGAGTTACTAAAGTATATATTTATGAAATTAGATTCCATAAATATATTATGAATAACATAAAGGATTAAACCGGGTACTCAAGGATTAAGATGTAGTAACCTTCAAAGTGGCAGTCAATATTAATGACTTTGTATTACTACGAATATTTTATGAAGGGGTTGAATGTATAATAAAGTCTTGGGATATAATTTATAGATAAGGCCTAGAGTGCAATTATATTCTTATAGTGGTATTGAATATAATTAATGGTAACTTTGGACTTGTCAAGAGTTGACGGAAAAGCCCAAGGCCCATTGGAGCTAGTGTCTTATTGGTCCCTTTGGTCCCATCTCAAGCCACAAACTAAAGCCCAATTAGGTAGGCCCAAAAGGCTAACCTAATTAGATAATCAGTCATTATTTAATAAGTGTTATTAAATAAAGAAACTATAAGAATGGTTTTAACGTACGTAAGATGAAAAGAAAAAGAATTCAGTTTTTCTCCACAAGGAGAAGAAGACAGATTTTTCTTTGAGAGTCTATGTACAAAAGACTGATTGAGAGACCACACATCTTGGGCACCATGTGGAATTGAGATGAAGATTGAAGGTATTCTCAAGTCAATGTTTTGAAATTCACTGCACCAAGGTACGCTTTCTATTCTTTGATTCTAGAATTCATGGTTATATGTTTATCTTTCATGATTGAAGTAGATCCGTTTCTTTTTGTTGCTTCCGCTGCGTGTGTTTTTGTATGAGATACAAAAACCAGATTTCTCCAACACCAGAAAAGTACTTTCAGGTTGGAGCACAGTTACCTTTGTTAGAGAAGAAGCAATTGGTTGAGGTCTTCAGAAGAAACGTTGATGTGTTCGCATGGAATGCCTACGAAGCCCCAGGGGTGGATCCGGAGTTCATTTGTCATCATTTGAACATCAATTCTTCTTTTATTCTAAAGAAACAGCCACTCGGTGTCCGTCCAGGGTACATGCCGAGGCTATCAAAGACGAGGTGACCAAGCTCAAGCAGGCAGGGGCTATCAAGGAGGTGTTTTACCCTCAGTGGTTGGCCAATACGGTCGTGGTGAAAAAGAAAAATGGAAAATGGCGCGTATGTGTTGATTTCACGGATCTCAATAGAGCTTGTCCAAAAGACATTTTTTCTATGCCCCGTATAGATCAGCTAGTGGATGCAACAGTGGGCCATCCTTGGATGAGCTTCCTGGATGCCTTTCAGGGCTATCATCAGATCCCACTGGCATTGGATGACCAGGACAAGACCGCTTTCCTTACTCCTACTGGAAATTATCACTACAAGGTAATGCCCTTTGGCTTGAAGAACGCAGGGTCTACTTACCAGCGGATGATGACAAAGATGTTTGAGCCACAGCTGGGCAGGAGCATTGAGGTCTATATTGACGATATGGTTGTGAAGAGTAAGGTAGTGGCCGAGCATGTGACGGACCTCACCAACACTTTTGAGATTTTAAGGAAACATAAATTGCGACTAAACGCATCCAAGTGCTTATTCGGGGTAAGCTCAGGGAAGTTTTTGGGCTACATGGTGACTCACCGAGGGATTGAGGTGAACCCTGATCAAATTAGAGCCATAAGCAGTTTGCAATCACCTCGAAATCCCAAGGAGTTCCAAAGGTTGACTGGGATGACCGCTGCTTTGAACAGATTCATATCCCGGTCGGCGGACAGGTGCAGACCTTTTTTCTTGCTACTCCACAAATGGAAAGGATTTGAATGGACAGAGGAGTGCGCCCTGGCATTCCAGCAGCTTAAAGAGTATCTATCTCGGCCACCCATTATGTCTAGTCCTGAGGTGGATGAGGTCCTTTTCTCCTACTTGGCGATAGCCACTTACGTGATTAGTTTTGTTCTGATACGAGTAGATAATGGCGTACAACGGCCAGTTTATTATGTGAGTAAGTCGCTTCACGAGGCTGAGGTACGTTATCTACCATTGGAAAAGGTCATCTTGGCAGTGGTGCACGCTACAAGGAAACTCCCCCATTATTTCCAAGCACATACTGTGGTCGTCCTAACTTAATATCCGTTCAAGGCAGTACTTCGGAGTGCAGACTACACTGGTAGGATTGCCAAGTGGAGCACGATTTTAGAGGCTTTTGATATTAAGTACATGCCCCATACCTCTGTGAAGGGTCAGGTTCTCGCCGACCTGGTGGCTGAATTTGCTGAGGCCCTGAAGAAATAGAGACAAGCCGGCGTGGCATGGATAAAAAATCAGTTGGCCTCATCTCCGCGCAACATGCTTTACCCTGGAAAGTGTATGTGGATGGAGCAGCAAATCAGAGGGGGTCAGGAGTAGGGCTGGTTCTGATGTCTCCTGAGGAGGTCATTATCGAGAAGTCTTTAAGGTTGGGGTTCTTAGCCACTAATAATGAGGTAGAGTATGAAGTTTTGTTAATGGGGATGGTGATGGTTAAGAAACTGGGTGGAAAAATACTGGAGATGTTTTCGGATTCTCGGCTGGTCGTGGGTCAAGTTAGAGGAGAATTGGAAGCTCGGGACATCAGGATGCAGGAGTACTTGGGCCAAGTTAGGCGTCTGCAAGTAAATTTTGAATCTTTTGAAGTGACCCATGTCCCTAGGAGCGAAAATGCCCACGCAGATTCTTTGACTACCCTTGCTACCTCCTCGGCGCAAAACTTACCCCGGATGATAATGGTTGAAGACTTAAACACACCCACCCCAATAATGGGGAACTCGCTTTTGGTCAATCAAATCAGGTCGGTGCATAGCTGGATGGATCCTATAATGTTATTCCTTGAGAAAGATATACTGCCCTAGGACAAGTTAGAGGCAGAGAAGATACGGAGAAAAGCTCCTCGGTTCTAGCTGTCCGAGGACAAAAAGTTGTACAAACGCTCTTATTCTAGGCTATATCTGCTTTGTGTACATCTCGAAGCATCGGAGGCACTTTTGGAAGAGCTACATGAAGGGATCTGTGGTAGTCACACTGGAGGAAGATCTTTATCTCAACGGGTAATTACTCAGGGGTATTGGTGGCGAGGCATGCAAAAAGAAGCGTAGGAGTATGTTAAGAAGTGCGATTAGTGCCAGAGGTTTGCACCAAACATCCATCAGCCGGGGGGAGTTCTCAATCCTCTTTCTTGCCCTTGGCCTATTGCTCAATGGGGTTTAGACATCGTTGGCCCTTTCCCTCGGGCAGTAGGAAATAAAAAATATTTACTAGTTGGCACAGACTATTTTACGAAGTGGGTAGAAGCTGAGCCTCTGGCCAATATCAGGGATGTGGATGCCAAGAGGTTTGTTTAGAAAAATATTGTTACTCGGTTCGGAGTTCTCCAAGCTCTCATCTTGGATAATGGTCTCCAGTTCGACAGCAAAGCTTTCAGAAAGTATTGTTCTGATTTGGGGATAAAGAATAGATATTCCACTCCTGCCTATCCCCAAGGAAATGGACAGGCCGAGGCTGTCAACAAAGTCATAGTAGGCGGGCTTAAGAAAAGGCTGGATGACGCAAAAAGAAGATGGGTGGAGGAGTTGCCACATGTCCTATAGACGTATCGAACTACACCTCGGCGGTCAACAGGGGAAACCCCATTCTCAATGACGTATGGGGCTGAGGCTGTGATTCCTCTCGAAACGGGTTTTCCAACGCTAAGGACCAGCTCGTTCACTTCGAATGGAAATGATGAACTATTGAAGAGGAATCTGGACTTGATAGACGAACGACGAGAAAATGCGATGGTTCAATTGGCCTACTATCAGCAAAAGCTAAAGCAAGATTATGATGCGAATGTCAGGTTGAGACCGTTAGTTCCAGGAGATTTGGTGTTAAGGAAAGTCTTGGAAACTACTAAAAATCCAAACTGGGGAAAGTTGGGGCCTAATTGGGAGGGGCCATATCGTATCACATCTGTAGCAGGGATAGGTGCTTATTACTTAGAAGATTTAGATGAAAAAACTGTACTCCATCCCTGGAATGTAAGCAACCTAAAGAGGTATTATTATTAACAAGTTCTGTTTTACTTCCTTTTATAATTTGTTTTATCTCTGCAATGTGTGCTTCTAAATATATTGAAGTATTAAAGAGAAACTAAGTCATGTCAAGTCCTCGGACCACAACTTAGTGGAAATTAATACACTGAAATCTATTGAAGTATTAAACAAAAACTAAGTCATGTCAGGTCCTCATACCACAACTTAGTGGAAATTAATACACTGAAATCTATTGAAGTATTAAACAGAAACTAAGTCATGTCAGGTCTTCGAACCACAGCTTAGTAAAAATTAATACACTGTGACTTTAATTGAAGTAGTATACAGAGGATAAAGAACGACAAATTGTTTGGAAACAAACTTGGGTGGGATCAATGTTTCTTAAATGGGGTCCATGCAATTAAAGTTGTATATCAAGGCAAATTCCATGAGCATCACTTAAAGCATTTCAAGGTGTTCAATACCTCCCTGGGTGAAACATTAGGATGCTATCTTAAATGTGGATATTTCTTAATGAATTTAAAACAAGCCTTTCGGGCTGTAAAGTTCATTGTTACGATCTGCTTTGGTTCCCAAGTAGTATACATAAAGTTAAGTTTTTCCTAATAGTATCAAATTTAATTATTCTACAGTTTGAGATAATGTAAAAATAAAGAAAATTTGCGCAAGAAATTATACAAACGATAGACAAAACTACAATATCTCATAAAAATTTGGAAAGGGAAGTACAATTACAATTAGAAATGTCCTCAACAAGCTTTTAAAAAAAAGAAAAAAAAAAGAGAAGAAAAATAAAATGAAAGGAAAAACAAAGGAAATTTAACTACATTAACTATTTGTTTAATTTTATTTGGAGCTTGGGTTGAGGGGCTTTGCCAGTTGCCTCAGAAGGAACATCTTTGTCCTTTGCCTTTGGATCATCTCCAACAGGTAGGGTGGTCAAGGCTAAGACTTGTTCAAAGCTTTGAGAAGCTGTTCCATCCTTAGGCCCCTCTGTTCCTTTGTCCGAGGAGATGTCCTTTGCAACTTCAAGCACTTCAGGTTGCTTTTGCTAATTGAGAGAGGAAGGAGCCTGAGTTTGAGCTTCTTGGGCCGATTCAACAACTGTGGAGGGTGCCTCTTCTTGTTGAGCAGAAGGACTTGGAGCTCGTATAGCTGGGGGGAAATAAATGTTTTTAGGCCTTCTAAGCTCGGATGAAGTCACTACCCCAGCTTGGTTGAGAGCTTCTCCCTAGGTCAGAGCACAGTATGCTCGGCACATGACAGGCACCTCAGCCCGAAAATTTTCCTCGGTTTCAGCAACGCCAACGTCATAGCCATGTTGCTCAGCTGTGTCTCTTTCCTTTTCAACCTCAGCTTTTGCCTTTTCAGCCTCGGCCTTAGCTTTTTCAGCTTGATCTCTAAGTCTGTGGGCTTCCTCCAATTGTTTCTGCAGAGATGATATCTGTTCCTTGGAAGTTGCCAGCTGGGCGTTAGCGTCATGCAAGAGTTTCCTTTGGTCCTCGGCTTACTTTTGAGTGTTATCCAAAGCTGACTCGGTACTCTTTCGAGCATGTTCTTCCTCGGCTAGCCTTTTCTTCAGCTGCACGTTAGTTTGTTCAGCAGCGGTGAGTGTGTGCACAGCTGTGGCTCGCTTCTTCCTCTCATCATCAATTTGCTGGTAGCAAGAATTGGTTATCTCCTCCAGCCTAAAAGTGGCTTGGACGGCCTAGGAGAAAAAAAGTTAGAAGTGCAATGCGTGAAGTTGTGTGTAGAAGAAAAATAATAATAATAATAATAAAATATCAAGGACATCCTACCATGCCCAAGTATCTTTTCGTATTTTGGAAAACTTCGTTTCTCTTCAATCTCCTCAGTTCAGCCATATCCTTGGAGAGGAAGAGAGTTTCCTCTAAAACTGAGGTGATGTGGCATCCAACTCCGCCGTTAAAGTCCCTAATTGAGGCATCCTTTCTTAGAGGCTCACCACCGAGCATGGGAGCAGGAAGCCAAGCCTCGGATTCCGAGGACTGAGTAGCAGGCATTGCCATGCCTCGTGTAGGTCCATGAGCAACCTTTTGCTGCTTTGCAGCTCGTTGGACCTCATCTTCACGAGGCGGGAGAGATCTCCCAAGCTCCATCACCTCTTTGTCTTTGGGCTCTCTCCTCCTCTTTGGGTCGTTAGGTTCGGTCCCCTGTGGTTGGGGTGGCTAAGGAGGAGGAGGAGGAGGGGGGAGGTTGGGTTGAATTGACTTCCTCGGCGCCCCCCTTCCAGGCTGGCTTTCAATCACATCCATTAAGCTCCTCTGGCTCTTTCTTTGGATGCCCATTTCTTCAGAAGTCACCTCGGGAGATTGAGGTTGGTTGAAAACTTCAAACTCATCTTTTAGGTCCTTATTCGATAAGGGGAGACACTGAATCAACCTTACTTCAGGGAATCTAGATTTCAGATAGTACCCCTGACCCTTCAAATGATTGAGATTGTACAACTAATTCACATCGTGATGGGTCAGACCTAGATTCATCTTGGCATTTAGGGCTTTTATACTCCTAAGCATCCTGAACATATTTGAGGCGCATTGAGTGGGAGATAACCTAAAGAACCTAAGATAACTTCTGATAAGGCTACCCATAGGAATAGTCATCCCTCCTTCTATAAAAGTGATCATAGGGATGACCACTTCCCCAGTTTTCCTATCGTTTAACCATGTTTCTGTGGAAGCATATCTCATACCCACCGTGGGGGGAATCCTATACTTAGCTCTAAATGCCTCTATTTGCTCCTTGGAGTCAACTAGATGCTTGAACCTACCTATTTCCTAACAGTTATGAAGAAAAATTGGCGAAGAGGATGGAAAACTAAAGCGGGTTAAGGAAACTTACAGGTTTGGAAAATGAGCTCCTCGGACAGACTCTTAGTATTTATGAGAGCGTAGAGTGGTGAGAGAGAGAGGCAAGTTCAATGAATATGCGTTGAGACAGTGCGATTTTTGTAACTGAAAAGAGAGTTGATTTGGAAAACTCTTTATAGTGGCGCAGAAATTGTAAGCGGGAAAAATCCCGCCCATAAATACTGAAAGTCTTCCACCGTTAGATTCACATCCTGCCATTGAACTTGGGGGACAAAGGAGCCATCATCATTTAATGACGACATGCTTCTGACGCTGAAACGTCAGGTGCGCACCTTGGGCAGATAGAAAGGCGCTCTAAAGGCTAAGAAAGTCTGCAGAGAAGGTGAGGGTAGGATATCAAAATCTCCCTTTTTCCGAGGTAACAAAAAGTGAGATTTTGAGGGGCTATTGTGGGGCCTGTTATCTAAAAAGATATAGGAATCATAAGAAATGGGCTTGGGGCCCAACGGCCCAGTCCGAGGACATTTGCTTGTCCGGATGGTTAAAGAAATGTATGGTGGGACCAGGATGAGAAAGAAGGATGGAAATCATATATAAAAGCCCAAAACGCGTCCGAGGATAAGACTCACCTCGGATACCATGGTCCGAGGTGGATGTAACTACCTCCACATTAAATGCTTTCCAGCTAACTCTCTGGTCGCATTAATGTGGAGGTGATACCTGAACAATAACCAAGCAGCTTTATGGCTACTGAGCAAAAGTTCCGGGAGGTGTTGAATGGGACAGAAAGGAGTTCCCAGGATAGAAACTACACGTGTACGGTAGAAATGAGGTAAGGAACGCAGTATATAACATGAAAGCAGGTGACATTAGAGGGGACTTTTGGAAGAAAAGGAAGAACAACAATAGAACTCAGAAAGACACCCCACGAAACCTAGCCGAGGAGAGTTTTTATCACACAGTTAGCTTGAAGGGTCTTTTACTGCATGTAACCATGACCTTTTCTATCAAGTAGAACTAGTTCTTGTACCCATGCTCTAAAAATTTATTGTTTGGGCTTGTTGGGCTAGAAACCCATCCTTATTCTGGGTCCAATCCAAATTGAGTCCCTACAGAAATGAATGGAATGTAAGTAATCTTATTTGGAAGTAACATTGAAGGAATGGAATGGAATAATTTTATGACAATATTACTATTAGACTCTTATTTTAAAATAAAGGGTTGAATATATAAGGGTATTTTGGGAGTTTTAGTAAAAAAATCATTAAATCTAATTCCATTGCCTCCTATTCCTCCCAATTTCGGGGAAAATGAAAATTTGAAGTTTTAAGGTAATAAAGAGGAATGAGTGTTCCCTCTTACCAATTCCATTTTCTCTCACTTAAACTCCCAAACAAGAGAATAAGCTTTCCATTCTTTTTATTAAAACTCCCAAACAATAGAAGGGAAGAATAATCTAAAATTATTCTTTTCATTCTATTCCCTCCTCCCAAACGAGGCCTAAAGAGAGAGGGTGAGGATTTGACACCCATATCCAACCCCGTCCTTCGTTGTTATTACTATGCTAAATCCTTCTATTGGATTTTTTTTTTTTAAGTACACATAAAAAGAAAGCCTAATGCATTGTACATGTTTTCCCCCCCTGTGTTGGGCCTCAGAATAAATACAATGTTTGAGACTTCGTTAAGCCCAGCCGAAAAGGGCACATGTTCAATCCAGCCCAGACTCAAATTTTGAGCCCAAAATATTTGTTAACGTCCAACCTAGTTCATTTAATTTATGAACTAAGTATTTGACCCAAATAGATGTACGAACTAGGTGGGGTCCGGCCATCAGGAACTCAGGCTTGGCCCAGCTTGGTTGAGCTGACAAACTCACAAACCCAGTATTGATAAAATTACAAGTTATTTTTTGTTTTTTCTAGGTTAATGATTAATTTATATTTGTTAAAATTACCATTGACTTTAATTGCCATTTAGGTCCAAAGTTGTATTTTTTTTATTATTTACTTATTTATAATTCAATAGTTGGGGAGGGGAATTTGAATTGCTATACAAACCACAACTCTCCATACTAGATCTACCGTTCTCAAAATTTTTTTTTTTTGGTTGATGAAAATGAACACGCTAGTCATCCCTACTGCTACCGATCTACAAAACAAAACTTTAGTTGTCAATCTTCCCATCACGTGCCACTTGAAGAATCTCACATGTTACCATAAATCTCACGCGCTTCTACTTTGTCATATGCCTCACACACTAGTCAAAATTTTTGTTAAGTGTTGACTTTGACAAGGTTGACTTTTTTCAATAGCTCTATCCTACAATGTTTTTCGCATATATATTTAGGGGCCTATTTTCCCATTTAAGGCTCCCAATTCACTCAAATTGGCTCATTTGAGTCTCGTATATGCAAAATTCACAGTTTCAAATTCATTTCAAATCGTGCTTGATCCATTATCCATTCATTTCAGTCACTTTCAAGACATCTTTGAGGTATCTCCACAAGCTTATTCCAAATTCAAGACACGCCATTTAGTTTCTTTAATTCTACTAAACTGGGAAGTTCAATACTAAGCTGTTTTGATGAAGCTATCACATGATCATAGAAAATCTAAATTATGTGTTCTTTATAACATTTAAGTATACTTATTTTATCAACATGGGTTACCATTTGTTCCCGCACAATGGGAGGTTGTAAGAAATTTTTCCCACTTACCCAAACAACAAAAGTTCCCTCTGCCTTATAACTTTTTTTTTCCACCCTACCTTTCAACTTAAATGATGGCTAAAAACATTACTGCACCTTCAAGCATCTACTGTGGTGTATAATTGCCTTTGACACAATAAAGAAAGAAAAGTGAAAGTCTTTGTGTTCAAGCATGAGATGTGATTTTGCCTTTGTCTAGAATGTAACAATGCTGCAATAGTACAGCCCACTTCTATTAAGGCTAATGGCATATCGTTTCCATTTGTGGGGTAGATTTGAGATATGATTCCTTCAACTTCAATCTTCACGTAACAAAAATATTAAAAAAAGAAAAGAAAAGAAAGTCTTCTTCAATTTTATGCATTTATATAGTAATTTATTATTATGTTTTGGGTAACTCAGATACAACTCATCTTTACTTACCAAAAACGAAGTTTTCTTTTCTTGAATATTGTAGACCTACTTGTAGTCTTGAACGACCAAATATAGGCAATATAGTTGAGCTACACAAAATTACGGTGATGCTACATGGAGTACAGCACGAAAAAGAAATTGCAGACAACAGAGTTTTATTATGCTCTAAATTCCCACATTTTACAGGTGTCTATTCATATCTTACTTTAATATGCATTTGTCCCAATTGCAAAACTTTTGAGCCAGACTTGGTAAGAGTGAATCACATAAACTTATTTGGCCAAACTATTGAATTGAAAAAAAGAAAAAAAGAAAAAAAAGAATTACCTACTTTTCTGTATTGTTGTATCCAAATTTACCTTAAATGACCAGAAATTTTGATTTATTCGTACTTCTAGCTCTCACTGAAAAAATTTAAATGCCTTTGATTTGGGACATCCAGCTTGAAATGTGAAATAAAATTTTCAAAACGTCATTATTTTTACAAAAAGATTGAAGGAAAAAGAATAATGAATCATCAGGACTGAGAAACGGATTTATTTGTTCCTGATTCCTGTTCCAAGATTTGGAAACTATGCAAATATGGTTGAATTTCCTTTAAATCTCATGACCAATACTTTTTCTTTTTCAGCTAATGTTACAACAAGAATAATCACAAACAAAAATGAACAATATTCAATGAGGAGGAGGAGGTATATACTCGTGCTCAATTGTAGGCAATGTTCGAGTGAGAGCTGCTGTAGGAGCTCTTACATGTCCAACCATAGATACTTGTAAAGCTTCTTCTTCATAAGCCCTTCTCTCCATCTCTTCCATTCTTGACTTCTTCTTGGCCTTAACAAACATTGCCACCAGAAGCAAACTCAAAAGAAAAGCACCCAATGCAGCCCCAATTGAACTTCCAACTGCCACTTTCCACCGGCTAATCTTTTTACTCACTTGCTTTGGGGGTGTCTCAATGACCAATCCAAAATGTCCATGCCTCGTTGCATCACATACATATGGTGATACCTGATTTGCTAGTGTGACTTTGCCATCACTTTCAAAACTAGCACAATATGGCCTAATTCCCTGTAAGTTAGTGAAGTTTGTAGTATTGCTGAAGTCTATTGTGATGGGCTTTTCTCCTGCAAGAATTCCAAGCTCAAAAGAGTTGCTAAAATTCACGTTGACACCAGAATTATAAGCTAGAAGACCTAAAATAGGGGACACAAGTTGGTAACCAGATAAATCATAGTTAGCATAGTATATGGAAGACCAATTATATCCCAAGTTTTGTCTAACTACCATGACTCTTTCCACACAGGGATGCACAGTCACACCAACATCCAGATGAAATTCCATAACCCTTGCACCATACCTTTGAAGACTGCCACATCTGAACCTCGCCATGTTGACCCTGATGCCAGAAAAGTTTGCTGGTAAATGTACAGTGTGTAACGTTCCAGTCCTGAAACGTTGGTCAAAGGACTTAAATGTGTAGTCTCTAATGTAGAGATCAAGAAGGTGAGCTGATTTGATTCCTTGAGCTTCAGCTTTTATTGAAGCTAATGATGCCCATGAAAGAATTATCAATGTAAAAGAGAAGAGGGAGCCCATGCTAAGAAATTGGAAGAATATGTAGTAGTATGGAGTTCGACAATTTTCTGGGGCTGGAAAATTAAAAGTATAGTTTGAAATTTGTGAAAAAATAAATCTAAATTAGATTCTTTTCCTGTAGAAAAGGAAAGTTTAGACTGTTTGGGGAAATTTAAAGAACATAAAAAGCTTTGGTGGATTAATGAGTAAGGAAGGAAAAAAGAAAGAGAAAAAGAAAAGAAAGTTCTTATATTGTTTCTATCATTGTAAGTGAAGGGAGTGAAAATGTTAGGTGCCTAAGGAAGTTCCTGATAAGAAAGACTGCTTGTTGTTTTAGGAGATGTGGGGTTGTGAAGAACCAGCAAAATGAATCTCGTACTGTTGAATAGCAGCATACTTTTTGTTGATCTGTCTTAGTAAAGAAATTTTTTGAGTTGGCAAAGGGGTGAGAGTCATATGGCAAAGGTTGGGAGATATGATTTTGGAGCATGGGCTGATAATGATGGTACTAAAGGGGCATGGCGTGCTTAGGGAAAGAAATGAGAGCATATTTCACTTAGGGGCTCCCATACTCTAATTGTGCTTGATGACCTGTCTGCCACTTGAGCTACTTTGTGGTTTCTTGTTGGCTACCATGGCATTCTATTCTTCTTCTTCTTCTTCTTCTTTTTTTTTTTGATATATCATGGGCCCAAATTTCACATGGGAGGTCAAATAAGAAATACAAGAACATGTTTTGAATTTTGGTGCAAATGACTCCCTTCATTCCCTTATTTTGTTTACCATTTATTGTAGGACCTCACGAGAGAGGAATTTATGTGCTTTTTGATGCTTTTTATTGTGTATCATTGGCACCTTATGGAGTGCATTAATTATGTCTTTTTGACTATAAGTACATCACAAGATTAGTATTGCCAAAGATAGAGATGTCCTATTCTTAAGCATATTGGATTCGTTAAGTTTTGGATTTGAGCACTAACAAAATATATATATATATATATATATATATATATATATGTTTGGTGGAACAATGAAATACTTTGTAGTTGAGTTGAGAAACAAAATTGCACAGAAGATTTGTCAATTGGGCCATCTCCATGAATCTTTTGCCGATAGTTAACTAATTTGTGCGGGATAAAGGGGCTACACATTCAGGAGATTAACCAAGTTAATTGGCATCTTCACTAATCTTTAAAAGTAACAAGCAAAAGTTGTGATATTCTTGACATGAGCATCTACGCTCATAGCTGGTGAAAGTTCACTTTTTGTGAATAAGGATCACATACAAGACAAAGAAAATCCTCCAAAGTGAACGAACAAAAAAGCTTCGGGACTTAAAATAGAAGAAGAAAAAGAAGATAAAAGAGCCATGGTGAACAGCTTGTATATTTTAAATTATCAACGGAAGTTGAGACTGGTCCCATAAGTCAATCCTACTTGCCAATTAGCAGGAGCAACATTCCAAGCTATAATAGTCTCCCTGGTTGTGTAAGAGGTGATCCTAAAAGAAAGAGGTTGGCCTCCAAGAGTTGCAAATGCTTGGTATGAAGCTCCCCAATTATGGGTCATGCTTATCCATCCTGTTTTGCTTCCTTTCACCCACATATTAGCAATGTCTCCCCCACCTCCGACGTTCATTACATACACCAACAACCAGTACCCATTTCCTTGGAAAGAGAATCGAAGCCCGCCGGTCCTTATACATGGTACCCTATTACATGAAACAATGCTAACTATTAATCGTAGATATTTGTGTAAAATAGTAGATGTAAACTAGTGTAAGAAGATAATTTCCCATTTCAGAAGTGAACCGATTTTTCTTTTCTTCATTAATTAGTACTAGTGAATGACTTGATAAAAAGACCTGAGAAATCCTATACCTGCGGTACATAACTGGGACAATGCCAGCCTTCCACTCTGCTATTTTCATAAAAGCAGGCTTGGCCATGTCAAAGTGGACTCGAGGTGGGTTGCACCACCCCCCAGCATTGGAGTCCTGTGACCAATTTGGTGGGCAAAGGTTCGTAGCGGTCACTGTTGTGAATGGTACCCCTGTAAAGCACCACTTTGATTGGTAACACTTTATTTGGTAGCAAGTCCCGCAAGCGTAGCCATTGTTGAACAAAGTTGAGCTCAAGGCTGCTGTATCTGTTCCATAACCATTAACAAACAGATTTCCATACCCACAAGCTCCTCCTGTAAACCCAATACAGAAAAGGGACATCAATTAACTTATTATTATGCTTTATTTCTTTTGTGATGAAATCTAATTTTTCTTAATAGATATGATAAAATATTAAATGATTAACTTTTATCATAAAACATAACACTATTGAGTTTATCTTTTGCGTAGGCCGGATAAAATCTACTATTTGATTGCAAATTGTTGTAAATTGGACCATACATAAATGTTGATTGGTTCACATTGCTAAGGGAACGTGTAGACCATATAGCCAAAATTATGTCTTTTTCTTTTAGAAGAATTTTTACCCTATGGCTAAAATCATTTAACCAATATAAAATTTAAGTGCACTAAAAAATTTTCTTGCATATTAAGGTGACTTTGGTTCTTCACCTTAATGCATTGAAAAAATAAACCTTGACTCTACTTCTTTTCACGTTTGACTCAGTAGCAAGAACAAATTTTGCCATCAAATCTTGTAATTAGATCAAGAAGCAAAATTATTTTATTATGAAATTGTGTCTTTTTTTACCCTCAAGATAAAATGATGACAAAATATAATAATGTAAATTCAGTACCCATGGTTGCAGAGGCAGTATCGTCGCCGTAAAAGGTGGCGTGGGCAAGGTGCCATGGGCTTGGCCAGAAGACTCCGGCAACTTTTTGTTGGCTGATGATTGCCAATATTGATGCCATGAAGAAGAAGCTAAAGCTCCATGATTGAGAGGAAGAAGCCATGGTTCAATGACTCTTGGTTACGAGCTCTTTCTGACTATGACAATTTGCAATGCCTTTTGACTTGTACGTGCTAACTTATATAGTATCTAACAACAATTCTAATTATAGACAGTGCATTCATGATCCTCACGAAGATTGAGTCTTTCAATTTAAATAATGGGGAAAAAAGTTTATAAAATGAAGTCAATTTTGTTCGTTATTTGAAAAGCTTACTTGTTTATTTTTAAAAAAACATTATGTGAGAGTTTCATTGCACCAATATGTGGTTACCAAGAAAATTCTTGCACAGCCGATTGAATTGGATGTGTGGACCATGAAAAACTGCCTGAAATTATATAGTTTGGAACGTGCAGGCATGTTTATATTCTGTGGTGTTTAAAGTCCTTAATTGATTCTTCTCAAATTAAAAAAAAAAAATCCTTAATTGATGTATCTCTTTTCGTTTGACCTCCCTTTTATTAATTAATCTAATCTTCAGTTTGGGTCCAATTGCTTTGCCCTTCCCTTCCTCTCATGAGTCACACAATCAGGGAATAGGAAGAATTTTAACCAAATAAAATCATTTTAATAAATATTAATTTGCTCTTTGATTTGTCCAAAACTCCAAATTTCGAGATCAGTGACACAAAATATTTTGGTTTACAATTTCAGCTATTAAATTTAAAATATTAGTTTGGCTAGTAGGAGAACTTATTTTTTCTCTATTCTTTTTTGTGAGAGGAGGATTATGTTTTCTCATTCTAAATTTTCATCTCATTTTACAATGTATCCCCCAAACTATTGCTTGAAATCCCAATTTAAAATAATTGTTTCAATGTGCCCTTTGTTGTCTCTAAATAGACAGTTGGGAATTGTAGGGACCAAGTTTGAGGGAGTGGACCCAAACCCAGTTTCTCCGCAATGAATTTGTAGAGAATGGGCTCAAGAACTAGGCCCTAGTGAGGAATGCAACGGCCATGCATGGTTGTGTGAGAGCGCTGGTAGCTTAAACGTGGGTTAGGGTACACAATGAGGTTCCTTAGACAGAATTCACAGAGCTTGAGGTTCTTCTTCTTCCTTATTTCTATCTTAGAAAGATTACAAGGCTTCAGAGGATACAAACTGCTACAGTATTTCCCTTCCCTCCTTTTTTTCCCGTCCCCTTTCAAGAGGGACTTCTTACATTATATATATCTCTCTCAGTTGATCCTAGCCCTACATTTGTTGGGGAGTGAGGCCATTACTTGAGTGTCTGTCCCATCAGCCACCTTCCCATTCTCCCTGTGGGATGCGGCAACCAAGGTGACACTGTTGAGGCGTCCCCTCCTCATTAATGCGGCAAGGACGTTAGTTGAGGGCATTTAATGTGGAGGTGACAGTTCGCCCCGAACTTGCTCCTCCACCATGCTTCTATTGCTGATATGCGATACCTGCTCCCTGCCCTTCGAATGATCAGGAAGGCTCCCTTGGTGACGTGTGGCCGGTTCACATTATAGCGTCGAATTTCCGAGGATGGAGGCATCCTCGGCGTGCCTTATTGGGCCCCTGGGCTTACCGCTTCCATCCTCGGACCAAGAGGGTATCCTCGGCTTGGGCCTTGGGCCTGGTTCGAAGTGGGCCGGGGTTGCCTGACTATTTCTTGGCCCCACAATAGCCCCTCAAAATCTTGCTGTCCGCATCCTCGGGCGGAAAGGAGGATTTTGAAATCCTCGGGCCTGCTCCGCGTCCAATCGAGTCTTGTCCTTTGTCAGCGCTGGAGCCTTTTCGTCTGCCCAAGGTGCGTTACTGGCGCTTCGTTGTGCGCAACGTGTCCTGCATTAAATTCGGGCGGCTTTGTGCTCCCCACGTTCAACGGGCAGATGGCGATCAAACGGTCGTGATGCGCCTAACATTATTGGGCGGGAAAACTCACGCGGCTCTTCCATCCAGGGTATAAATACCCGTTCGAACCGTTTTCACCTTTTTCCATTCACAATCAAGAGCTCTTGCGTCTTCATTCAGAGTTCAGCCAAATTTCCACCATCTCCAGCATAAAAAGCCTGTCCGAGGAGCTTTTCCTCATTTCTGTAAGTCGTTCTATCTCTCTCCGAGCTTTTCATCTCTTTGCTCTTCCTTATCTTTTATCTGCTCTTTCTTTAGCTCTCTTAGGCATCATTTGGGATGGGTAGACTTAAGAAGTATGTCTTTACTGAGGAGGCAATGGAGAAATTCATCGCCGAATATAAGATACCGGCCAACGTGGGCCTGAGGTATTGTGAGGAGGGGGAGTGGGAATTCCGGAGGCAGGAAGGCGAGGTGGTGATTCCCATCATCGCCTTCCTTGAAGGAGGGATGAGGATCCCTATGGGGCCGGTGACGAGGGGTTACCTGTCATATTTCCGGTTAACTCCCACCTAGTGCGCCTCCAACATGTTCAGAATCCTGGGTAGCGTGGATGCTCTGAACAAGAAGATGGGGCTAAGGTTGACCCATCATGACGTGAACTACTGCTACAATCTTCAACACCTGAAGAACAAGTCCTATTATATGAGGACGAGGGACGACAGGGTCCGGCTTATCCAGTGCCTCCCTGAGTCCAACAAGGGGATGAATGAGGACTTTCTCATCGTGTCCGGAGTGTGGCACGATGGCATCCATTGCCTGACGACGGAGGGGACACCAGGTGGGGTGGTAGGAGTAGAAGGGGGTTCAAAGACTCTAACTTGTTTCATGCGTCGTTTCTTTTCGTATTGTTTTGGTTGCTAATCACGAATGCATTTTCTTTTTGCAGATCCGCACGCCTTCGCGCCCCGCTACAATTTGATCAACAGGGAAGACTTGCAGAAAGTGCTCAGGTCGGCGAATTTTGAAAATGAAGCGGATCACCAAGTCAGAGCCGCTCACAAGATCTTGGGGTACACGCCGCTCCAGAAGTCATTTGCGGCCCCAAAGCACGTGATCAAAGCAAAGGATCCTCGGCTGTAGAAAATAGCTGTGACCGAGGACGGGTTCAAGTTTCGTAAGGGTCTCTCTACTTTAGAAGGCGTCACGGTAGCAGTCCCCTCTTCCTCCCGTACATTCTCAGAGGCCGCGGAAGAGAACATAGAGAGGGAAGGGGAAGCTGCAGATCTCGGTCCTGGAGGGGACGATTTTGACGTTTTTGAGCAGATTAATCAGACCGAGGACCCTTCTGGAGACCTTGGGGATCCTCGTCTGACCGAAGCAGACCTCTCGGCGTCAGAGACACCTTCTCGGCTTGCGATGGGCTACAAGAAGAAGAACCAGCCCAGTCTACTCGAGCTGATCGAAGAGCAACCGGGGAAGTCTAAGCCGAAGCTCCCACCCCCTTCTCCAAAGAATCGTCCTCCCCAGACTAGGTCGGCCTCGACTCAATCTAAGCTTCCTCCTCCTCCGCCTCGGGCGGATCCGCCTTCTAGGCACGAGCCTGCCGATCCTAAGCAGAAGAAGGACAAAGGCAAGAGGCCCATCGAGGACAAATCAGGGCCCACTCGGGAGGGGGACGACTCTCGGCGGCCCTCAAAGCAACTGAGGATAGGCTCCAGATCTCAGGATAAGCGGGCAGATGCCCCGCCCGAGGTCCAGGCATGGTTGCTTGCCCCAATGCTTCGTGGGGCACCTCTGAGGGATGACTCCTCTCTCAGGGATTTTAGAGAGGGCGAAGGCGCATACGTGGCCGACGCGGTGGAGAGATGTCTGCTACTTCCCGCGGACATGGAGTAGCTGGGGACCATGAAGAGCAGGGAGGTCTTCCTCAGCCTCAAGCGTTACTTGGGGATGGTAAGGCCCACAATACTTGTGTCTTTTCTCGTTTTAGCTCTTTTCTGCCTTACTTTCTCCCCCTTTTTTTTTAGCTCGGCCTATGATTGTGTACCCATTTTCTTTGGCAGGCCGTCCAAGCCACTTTCAGGCTGGAGGAGGCAGCTCACGACCACGGAAGGGCCATGGAAGAAGAGCGCGAGAAGCGCTTGGAGGCCACTCGGACTCTCAAGAACTCCGAGGAGGACCTTGCCAAGGTCAGGCTGGAGTTGAAGGCTGTAACCCAGGCTCGGGACAGTGCAGTGGTGGGCCTTGAGGGTGCACAGAGGCAGGCCAAGACCCAGACGAAGCGTCTGAGTGAGGCAGAGGAGCAACTGAAGATCGCTAAGGAGCTGATTGCAGATCTGACGAGCAAGGAGGCTGCTGCCGAGGAGGCCAGAAAAGTGGCTGAGTTTGCTAGGGACGAAGCTGTGAGGGCCAAGCTCGAAGCAGAGCAGGGTAGGGAGGAGGCCTGGACCACCAAGGAAGAAGCTGAGGAGGCTGCCTATGCTGCCGGGGCTACTGAGACAGCAGCTGCCTATAAATCTCAAGTCCTAGGGGTATGTAGGCGCTACTGTTCTGAAACTTGGATGGAAGCCCTTAGGCAAGCTGGTGTGGAGGCCTCTTCTGTCCTGTGGAAGGATGAGAGCGTGTTCTACCCTCCTGCCATCCGCGAGGTTGCCCCGGACGACCCTGATGGCCCTGAGGCCGAGGAGGCTGCTGTGGAAACTGCTGCTACCCTAGGCGGGGGGGCCTCGGATGCTGGGGCTACCGGTGAGCCAGTCCAAGGGAGTAACCCTCCCCTGGTGGTTGAAGTGAGCGATGGCTCTAACGAGGACGCACCTCAGCTGGTTGCAGGGCCGTCCCCTGATGTCCAGGTTTCTTCTGCTGAGGGGGTTGCTGTTTCTGCCGTACCTCTGTAGGCCATCCCACTCAGCCAGAGCTCAGAGGACCCTGTAGCTGCCTTGGTTCAGCCACCCACAGGAGCCAGCAATTGAGTAGAAGGAGTAGGCTCCCTAGCGCCTCTGCCTGCATCACTTTACTTTTTGTGCACAGCCCCCCTTTTTTTGTAATGTAATTCGTATCGTGTAACTCTTTTTGGACTTAATGAAATGCGAGCTTTGTTTCTTTTTCAATTCATTGTGGTTGTTTGCTTACTTGCACGCTATCCGCTTTTTCTTTACTTGTACGATTTTAACTTCCATTGCGTCTCGGCCAATCGCGGCATCAATTATTATAACGAGGGAATGTGCACTTGAGTGGACCCTTCGTTTCCTAAAGGCCAGGTAGAAAAGCTTTTGAACAGATGCTTAGGATCCCTTTGAAGTAGTTAGTTTCCCCATAGGCCTGAGTCCGAGGACCATGCAGTGCCTTGGTTCTGTCTAACACTTAGTATTTTGAAGTAGTTAGTTTCCCCATAGGCCTGAGTCCGAGGACCATGCAGTGCCTTGGTTGTGTCTAACACTTAGTATTTTGAAGTAGTTAGTTTCCCCATAGGCCTGAGTCCGAAGACCATGCAGTGCCTTGGTTCTGTCTAACACTTAGTATTTTGAAGTAGTTAGTTTCCCCATAGGCCTGAGTCTGAGGACCATGCAGTGCCTTGGTTCTGTCTAACACTTAGTATTTTGAAGTAGTTAGTTTCCCCATAGGCCTGAGTCCAAGGACCATGCAGTGCCTTGGTTCTGTCTAACACTTAGTATTTTGAAGTAGTTAGTTTCCCCATAGGCCTGAGTCCGAGGACCATGCAGTGCCTTGGTTCTGTCTAACACTTGGTATTTTGAAGTAGTTAGTTTCCCCATAGGCCTGAGTCTGAGGACCATGCAGTGCCTTGGTTCTGTCTAACACTTGGTATTTTGAAGTAGTTAGTTTCCCCATAGGCCTGAGTCCGAGGACCATGCAGTGCCTTGGTTCTGTCTAACACTTAGTATTTTGAAGTAGTTAGCTTCCCCATAGGCCTGAGTCCGAGGACCATGCAGTGCCTTGGTTCTGTCTAACACTTAGTATTTTGAAGTAGTTAGCTTCCCCATAGGCCTGAGTCCGAGGACCATGCAGTGCCTTGGTTCTGTCTAACACTTGGTATTTTGAAGTAGTTAGTTTCCCCATAGGCCTGAGTCCGAGGACCATGCAGTGCCTTGGTTCTGTCTAACACTTAGTATTTTGAAATAGTTAGTTTCCCCATAGGCCTGAGTCCGAGGACCATGCAGTGCCTTGGTTCTGTCTAACACTTGGTATTTTGAAGTAGTTAGTTTCCCCATAGGCCTGAGTCCGAGGACCATGCAGTGCCTTGGTTCTGTCTAACACTTGGTATTTTGAAGTAGTTAGTTTCCCCATAGGCCTGAGTCCGAGGACCATGCAGTGCCTTGGTTCTGTCTAACACTTGGTATTTTGAAGTAGTTAGTTTCCCCATAGGCCTGAGTCCGAGGACCATGCAGTGCCTTGGTTCTGTCTAACACTTGGTATTTTGAAGTAGTTAGTTTCCCCATAGGCCTGAGTCCGAGGACCATGCAGTGCCTTGGTTCTGTCTAACACTTGGTATTTTGAAGTAGTTAGTTTCCCCATAGGCCTGAGTCCGAGGACCATGCAGTGCCTTGGTTCTGTCTAACACTTAGTATTTTGAAGTAGTTAGCTTCCCAATAGGCCTGAGTCCGAGGACCATGCAGTGCCTTGGTTCTGTCTAACACTTGGTATTTTGAAGTAGTTAGTTTCCCCATAGGCCTGAGTCCGAGGACCATGCAGTGCCTTGGTTCTATCTAACACTTAGTATTTTGAAGTAGTTAGTTTCCCCATAGGCCTGAGTCCGAGGACCATGCAGTGCCTTGATTCTGTCTAACACTTGGTATTTTGAAGTAGTTAGTTTTCCCATAGGCCTGAGTCCGAGGACCATGCAGTGCCTTGGTTCTGTCTAACACTTGGTATTTTGAAGTAGTTAGTTTCTCCATTGGCCTGAGTCCGAGGACCATGCAGTGCCTTGGTTCTGTCTAACACTTGGTATTTTGAAGTAGTTAGTTTCCCCATAGGCCTGAGTCCGAGGACCATGCAGTGCCTTGGTTCTGTCTAACACTTAGGTTGGCCGTCCGGACGCGTGATCCCAAGTTGAAACAGGTTAAGAATCGGAATTCAAAAAGAAACTACTTCATTAATAATAATACCTTTTCAGGTTATTTACATTCCAGGGGCGGGGTACAGGTTTTTCGTCTAGATCTTCTAAATAGTATGCACCTACTCCTGTTACTGAGGTAATCCGGTAGGGGCCTTCCCAGTTGGGTCCCAGCTTTCCCCAGGACGGGTTCTTGGCAGCCCCGACGACTTTTCTAAGCACGAGGTCCCCCGGTGCCAGCGGCCTGAGTTTCACGTTGGTGTCATACCCTTGCTTGAGCTTTTGCTGGTAATAGGCCAGCTGGATCATTGCTCGTTCCCTTCGTTCGTCCACCAAGTCCAGGCTTCTTCCCAGCAGTTCATCATTGCTGCTAGGAGTGAAAGAGCTCGTTCGCAGCGTCCGAAAATTCGTTTCCAGGGGGATCACCGCCTCGGCGCCATAAGTCATGGCAAAAGGTGTTTCCCCTGTTGACCGCCGAGGGGTAGTCCGGTACGTCCATAGGACGTGGGGCAGCTCCTCAACCCATCTTCCCTTGGCGTCGTCCAACTTCTTCTTAAGCCCGTTGACGATAACCTTGTTGACGGCTTCTGCCTGTCCGTTTCCCTGAGGGTAGGCGGGCGTCGAATATCTGTTAGTGATCCCAAGTTCGCAGCAGTACCTCCTGAAGGCCTTGCTGTCGAATTGGAGCCCATTATCCGAGATGAGGGTGTGAGGGACCCCAAATCGCATAACTATGTTTCTCCAAAGGAATTTCTTGGCGTCCGCGTCCCTAATGTTGGTCAGGGGCTCGGCCTCGACCCATTTCGTGAAGTAGTCCATGGCCACCAGCAGATACCTCTTATTCCCTGGCGCTTTCGGGAAGGGACCTACAATGTCCAAGCCCCATTGGGCGAACGGCTAGGGACTGGACAAGGGATTGAGAACCCCTCCTGGCTGGTGAATGTTCGGGGCGAATCTCTGGCATTGGTCACACCTCTTGACATATTCCAGGGCCTCCTGTTGCATTCCCGGCCACCAATATCCTTGCGTGACGGCTCGGTGTGACAGGGATCTCCCTCCTGTATGACTCCCACAGATTCCTTCGTGCAGCTCTTCGAGCAGTGACTCTGCTGCCTCGGGGTGGACGCACAGTAGGTATGGCCCAGAGTAGGAGCGTTTGTATAGTCGGAGATCCTCGGATAGCCAGAACCGAGGAGCTTTCCTCCGTACTTTCTCAGCTTTTGTCTTATCTTCGGGCAGGATATCATCTTTGAGGAATTTCACTATGGGATCCATCCAGCTGGGACCCACTTCAATCTGATTGACGGTGACCGGCCCCCTTGCCATTTCGTTCGCTCTTTCTAGGTGCTCCACAAGTATGATCCGGGGCAGGCCCTCCGCCGAGGACGTTGCGAGTGTGGCTAGTGAGTCGGCATGGCTGTTCCCACTCCGGGGAATATGAGACAGGCTAAAGAGGTCGAACTCCGACTGTGAGCGCTGGACCTAGCTCAGGTATTCTTGCATTCTCGGATCTCTGGCTTCCATTTCTCCGTTTACCTGTCCTACCACCAATCTCGAGTCTGAGAACGCCTCTATCGATCTTCCTCCCATCTTCCGTACCATGACCATCCCTTGAAGCAACGCCTCGTACTCGGCCTCGTTGTTTGTGGCTGAGAATCCGAGCCTCAGGGACTTCTCGATAACGTGATCCTCGGGGGATACTAATACTAGCCCCACTCCGGACCCCCTCTGGTTCGCCGCGCCATCAACATATACTTTCCAGTATGGCGACCCTGGGATGGAGACTGCCCCAACTGACTTCTTACCCGAGCTCTCCTCCCCAGGGGCTGCTTCCACAGTGGGTTCAGCGAATTTGGCTGTCAAATCCGCCAGGACCTGTCCTTTTATGGAAGTCCGGGGCATATACTTGATATCAAAGGCCCCAAGGATTGTGTTCCACTTTGCGATTCTCCCGGTGTAATCGGCGGTCCGTAGTACAGACTTCAGGGGCAGTTTAGTTAGGACGACCACCGTGTGAGCTTGGAAGTAGTGAGGTAGCTTTCTCGTGGCGTGGACCACAGCCAGTATGGCCTTCTCCAGGGGTAAGTACTTGACCTCCGCTTCATGTAGCGATTTACTGACATAATAAACTGGCTTCTGAACGCCACTGTCATCCCGTATCAGCACTAGGCTCACTGCGTGGGGCGCCACAGCGAGGTATGCGTACAAGACCTCATCGGCGTTAGGATTGGACATGACAGGCGGCCGGGATAGGTACTCCTTGAGTTGTTGGAAAGCTGCAACACAGTCTTCGGACCACTCAAACCCTTTCCACTTGTTGATCAGGAGGTAGAAGGGCCTGCACCTGTCAGCCGATCGGGAAATGAATCTGTTCAAAGCCGCGAGCATCCCCGTAAGCTTCTGGACCTCCTTGGGGTTCTGCGGAGGCTTCAGATCATGAATAGCCTTGATTTGGTCAGGGTCAACTTCGATTCCCCTATGGGTGATCATGTACCCGAGGAACTTGCCTGAGCTCACCCCAAACGAGCACTTTGAGGCATTTAGGCGCAGCTGGTGCCTCCTCAAGACGTCAAACGTGCGGCCGAGGTCCCCCAGATGTTCGGATACCACTTTACTCTTCACCACCATATCGTCAACATAGACCTCAATGCTCTTGCCCAGCATCGGCTCGAACATTCTCGTCATCATCCTTTGATAGGTGGATCCCGCGTTCTTCAGACCGAAAGGCATTACTTTGTAGTGGTAATTCCCGATGGGTGTCACAAAGGCAGTCTTCTCCTGGTCTTCCAGGGCCAGTGGTATCTGATGGTAGCCTTGAAAGGCGTCTAGGAAGCTCATTCGAGGATGGCCTGTGGTCGCATCTACCAGCTGGTCGATCCGAGGCATGGGGAATGGGTCTTTTGGGCATGCCCTATTTAGGTCGGTGAAATCCACACAGACCCTCCATTTTTCGCTCTTCTTCCTGACCACCACAGTATTGGCTAGCCATTCGGGATAGAAAACCTCTTTGATAGCCCCAGCGCGCTTGAGCTTATTCACCTCTTCCGTTATGGCGTCAGCGTGCTCCCTCGATGGGCGTCGGGGTGGCTGCTTCTTGGGCACTATGGATGGACTAACGTTGAGATGGTGACAGATGAAGGACGGGTCAATCCCTGGTGCGTCGCAGGGGTCCCATGCAAATACATCGATATTGCTTCGAAGGAACTTGACCAACTCCTCTTGTTCGGCGGGAGGGAGCCGAGCCCCGACCCGGAAGAACTTCTCGGGATCATCACCGATTACCACTTTCTCCAAGTCTTCACACTTGGCCCCTTCGGCAGCTACGTTAGGGTGCGCTACCATGGTCTTTGACTGCTATAAATCCTCTTCGGTAGTGGCCGAGGGCTGTGCGTCAAGTCGGCATGATATGGCAGCCACCATGCATTGCCTCGCTGTGGGCTGGCAACCACGGATTTCTAGGACCTGGTCCCCCGATGGAAATTTCACCTTCTGGTGCAAGGAGGAGGCTACGCCCCCTAAAGTGTGGAGCCAGGGCCTTCCTAAGATGGCCGTGTAGGGGGAGTATGTGTCCACCACTATGAAGTTCACCTCTACCACTTCTGGGCCGGTCTGTATGGGCAGCCTGATCATGCCCCTCGGGGTGACGAGCTTCCCGTCGAAACTCATTAGGGGAGAGGCATATGGTGTCAAGTCCTCCGGTTTTAACCCTAGCCCCTTGTAGAGGTCCGGGAACATGACCTCTGTCGCGCTGCCACCGTCTACCATTACTCTCTTCACGTCGTAGCCCCCAATTCTAAGGGTGACCACCAGAGCATCGTCGTGGGGCTAGGTGGTCCCGATTTTGTCCTCCTCTGAGAAGCTCAAAGGAGGGCAGGAACTCCTTCTAGCCCTTTTCGGCCCTGCTTGGGACTCCTCGGCTTGCGGTTGTGCCACAGATAGCACTCGCCAAGGGCGCGTGCCCGTTCTCCCCGGCGCCGCCAGGATTACGTTGATTGTGCCAGCGGGTTGCCCCATGGCGGTGTCCCTCCGGGGCTCCTGATACATTTGGCCCTGACGATTGTCAGGGTGGAGCAGCAGGTGCTTCAGCTTTCCTTCTCGGACTAGCTGGTCCAGGTAGTTTCGGAGGTTCCTGCAGTCCTCCGTGGTATGCCCGTGGTCTTGGTGGTATTGGCAGTAACGGTTCCGATTGCGCCTCTCAGGTTCCCCAGCCATCTTATTCGGCCACCTGAAATACGGCTCGTCCTTTATTCTCTCCAGCACCCTATGCACGGGTTCTTGGAATACGGCGTTAACGGTTTGAGCATTGCTCGCTCCAGATTCTCCTCCGAAATCCCTCCTCGGTCGGGCGTTGTTATACCGGTCCGACCTGAAATCCCTCCTCTCTTGAGGGATGGCCTTATCCTTCCCCTTGCCTTGCAGCATATCTTCTTCCACCCGCTTGTATTTGTCAATCCGATCCATCAGTTGCCGCACGCTGGTGGCGGGCTTTCCGGTCAAGGACTTCCTCAGACCGTGCCCCATTGGTAGCCCATTCTGGAATGTACTGATGGCGACGGCGTCATACTTGCCGTCCAGCTCATTGTAGATCTCCCAGTACTTGTCCGAGTAGGCCTTGAGGGTCTCCCCGTCACGCATGGATAGGGACAGGAGTGCGCTCATGGGCCGAGGAGGCCTGCTGTTCGTGACAAAGCGGGAACCAAAAGCCTGGGTCAGCTGTCTGTACGAGTCTATGGAATTCGTCCTCAGACCGTTGAACCACCTCATCGCCACAGGTCCCAAGCTGGATGGGAAGACTTTGCACATCAGCGCCTCGTTCTTGGAGTGGACAGCCATCCTCTGGTTGAACTGGCTCACATGCTCCACGGGGTCCGTTTTGCCGTTTTAAGCAATGAAGGTTGGCTGCTGGAACCGTCGAGGGAGCTCCGCCTCTTCTATACGACGCGTGAAGGGCGACTTGGAGAGCTGATCCAGCGCCTTGCTCATGGCGTTACTTCCTACGCCCCTAGAGGTTCGGTCGGCCCGCCTACGCCTCTGGTAGCGCTCCTCCTCGTGGGAGAAAGTCTCGCTGGGGGGCGTTCTCGACCTTTGCCTGTATTCGTTGTCACTCTCGTCATCAGAGGGCAAGTCGGGGCTGGGTTCAGGCTGTCTTTGCTGCGCACGGCGCAGCTTCTTCTTCAGATCATCTATCTCGCGCTGCATGGCCACCTTATCGTCATTTCCCTGGGAAGCGTGGCTATGAGCCTCTTCCTATTGCGTGGCCTGGCCACCGTCGCGCTTCTGGGCTTGGTTTTCGTTCGCCGTTGAAGTATGCACGCTTCCTTCTCGAAATCGTCCGTTGTCATTCTGGCCACCTCCGGGGTCACCGTAGTCACCGTGATGCCGTGGCTTCGCCGGTTCAGGTCGATTGGGAGTTGTTTGGTGAGGGCCCGATCCTACCATGCTTGATTGTTGTCCTTACCAACGCACAAGTTCTCCCCACAGACGGCGCCAATTGTAGGGACCAAGTTTGAGGGAGTGGACCCAAACCCAGTTTCCCCGCAATGAATTTGTAGAGAATGGGCTCAAGAACTAGGCCCTAGTGAGGAATGCAACGGCCATGCATGGTTGTGTGAGAGTGCTGGTAGCTTAAACGTGGGTTAGGGTACACAATGAGGTTCCTTAGACAGAATTCACAGAGCTTGAGGTTCTTCTTCTTCCTTATTTCTATCTTAGAAAGATTACAAGGCTTCAGAGGATACAAACTGCTACAGTATTTCCCTTCCCTCCTTTTTTTCCCGTCCCCTTTCAAGAGGGACTTCTTACATTATATATCTCTCTCTCAGTTGATCCTAGCCCTACATTTGTTGGGGAGTGAGGCCATTACTTGAGTGCCTGTCCCATCAGCCACCTTCCCATTCTCCCTGTGGGATGCGGCAACCAAGGTGACACTGTTGAGGCGTCCCCTCCTCATTAATGCGGCAAGGACGTTAGTTGAGGGCATTTAATGTGGAGGTGACAGTTCGCCCCGAACTTGCTCCTCCACCATGCTTCTATTGCTGATATGCGGTACTTGCTCCCTGCCCTTCGAATGATCAGGAAGGCTCCCTTGGTGACGTGTGGCCGGTTCACATTATAGCGTCGGATTTCCGAGGATGGAGGCATCCTCGGCGTGCCTTATTGGGCCCCTGGGTTTACCGCTTCCATCCTCGGACCAAGAGGGTATCCTCGGCTTGGGCCTTGGGCCTGGTTCGAAGTGGGCCGGGGTTGCCTGACTATTTCTTGGCCCCACAGGAATATATTGAAACAATTATATTAAATTGGTTATTTATTTTTATTTTTTTTTTTTGTTTTTCGTTTTTAACAATGAGCATACTATATGGTTAAACTTATCCGGAAATGCTTTTGATATATGGCAAAGAAGTAGTAAACAGAGCAATCAAAAACATCTTTGTAGCAGGTAGTGTTTCCATCAATCACGAAATCAAGTCAAATTTTTTTTAGCAGGTAGTTCAAGAATGCTTCTTTGTCCCTTCTTATGAAGGAGTCTCTGTTGTTTGGTACCTCTTTGGATAACACGTTTATCCAGAGAGTTTCTTTGTCCCTTCTTATGAAAGAGGTTTTTTGTTGTTTTGTCCCTTCTTACGAAGGAGTTTGTGTTGTTCTGCTCCACTTTGGATAACAAGTTTATCCAGAGAGCTTGTGGGGTTTTTTCTTATGGGGGTAAGGGAAACACTATCTTGGCTGAGAAGGTTCTCAGGTTTCAAAGCAAAGGAATGTTACAAGTCTCGGATTCTGCAGGGAGTGACAAGGATGACGCGGGTAGGAACAGGAGCCAATCCGGCACGGTAGTATCAATGGAGGCAACCAATGCACAGGCGGCGCCGATGGTGGACCTTGCTCCAAGGGAATCTGAAACTGGTGGAGAGGGCATTAATGCGTGCGTTTCAGACAAACTGATGGCAGGTTTGAATTCGAATTTAATTCCCAATGAAAGGCTGGAAATTATTGCGGGTGAGGATTTCTCTCAAGAATTAAATGTGCTCAAAATTGCTGAGAGAGGGACGGGTACAAAATTAGAAACGGCTACCACGATTAATGGAGTTACAAAATCCACAGAGAAAAATAATGAGGGCAGTGTTACGGTACTACACCATGATGAGCTGAAGAGGAATGTGGGAAAGGTAGTAATTGAGAGCAGCTGGGTGTCAAATTTAAATGAAGCACGTGATCAACCAAAGGTGCTGCCAGGTGGAGTATCAATTTTAGAAGAAGGTGACTCGGATTCACCAATCAATAGTCAAGATTCAAGAATCTAGGAGTTTTGAAAATGTAGAGCAAGTTAAGGAGAATTTATTTGATATTCAAATAAAGGAAATTGAGACAGAATTGGCAAAGTTTGATGAGGATCCGGATTTTATGGGGTGCACTTTAAAGCAATTCCAACGGCAAGTGTTTAAGATGGTCAATGTTCCAAATAAGGAAAAAAGCTCAACAACAGCATGAAGGGTAATGAGTTGGATAAGTCCAATCAGCCTCCACACCGTGCTATTTGGAAACCACCTTCATGGCCGATCCTGAAGGTAAACTCCGATGATGCTAATGTCTAGGGAAAAAATTATGTCGTGTTCTTAGCCGAAACATGGGCAGATGAAGGTAGGCTAAAAGAGGTGATGAGGAAAATTCTGTGTGAAAGTGTGTTTGTTTACCCAATAACTTTTAAAGGAGGTGGATCTTTGTTTTTCTGAGAATTGACTATTGATGTAACTGTGGAGATCTCAGGCACAAATTACACCGATGCATTGTTTCAAGGAGATGATAGGGCTGGGATTGGATTGATCATTCGAGATTGCCAAGGTAGGGCTTGGCACAGGGTCAAAATCATCCCTCTCCCATTAACTGTCATGGATTTTGAAACTTTGGCCACATTGAGTGCTTTACAGTTAGTTGCTGATTTGAGTTTAATTGTTGCCGTCCCAGAAGGAGATTCTGACTCGTTCTCTTTGATTTCATTTAGTTTATTTAGTCATAAGGTTAAATGTTTTGCACATTTATCTCATTGTTTTAGGTTTCCACATGTTCATAGAGAAGGAAATATTGTAACTCACAACCTAGTTCAACATGCACGACATGTCACTGGTTTTCAAGTGTGGATGGAAGATGTCCCATCGCACACCATTGCTATTTATCTGTTTGTTTTGCTTACTATTTAATAAAGTTCAAAGAAGTGATTCTCAAAAAAAAAAAAAAAAAAAAAAAAAAAAAAAAACACTGATCAAACCAATTTTAATTTTTTATTTCTCTCACATATATACAAAAGTATGGCCGGATGAATTTAACCATTTAGCTCATTGTTTTAACATTTTCCTTGCATAAAACTATACTATGTTTGTGTTTTCTTTAAATTAATTGATCAAGCGAATTTTAAATTTTTTTTTTTCTCTCACATATGTACAAAAGTATGTCTAGATGAATTTAACCATTTAGCTCATTGTTTTAAAAAATAAAAAATAAATAAAAAAGGAAATTTCTCCCGCTATCCAAATGAATATTGAAACTAGACTCATCATTCTTTTTTTTTTTTTTGAATTTAGTGAAATACTAATGTTTAAAAGTAAGATAGACATAGTGTCCTAATTTTTAAGATCTTTTTCTACATGAGAATTGATAAAAGTTTGAAAGTCTAAAGCTTAACAATTTTTTTAAAAATAGTAAATTACTCTTTTAACCATTTTGTGTTTTTAAATTTAAAATTATTTAACTAAAAGATAGGGGTATTTTAGAGAGTTTAAAATTTTGTATGAGGATATTTTAGTATGCAAAATGTTGAAACCCAAATAGGAAATCATGTTATCAATAGTATAAATTTAATTGCTAAAATCATAAACCATATTTATTTTGTGTCAGTAATCCTGAAATTTGGACCAACCAATTAGCAGATTGTTATTAATTGAAATAATTTTAATTTAGACAACACTGACCGCATTGATTTCAAGATCAAACCATAATTTATAGGTACACAATAGTTTCATATTTTGAGTCCATTCTTGTTTACAATTTTCAGATTTGACTTTTAGTTATTTATAAGGAAAAAAAAAAAAAAAACACTTTTTTGGCGTGTTTTCTTAAATTAATTGGTCAAACCAATCTTCACCTTTTTTTTTCTTTGCCATATATCAAAAGCATTTCCGGAAAACATAAACATAATAGTGTTTTATGCAAGGTAAATATTAAAGATACTATAAATTTTATAGTAGTATAAAATTTAGAAATGGATGTGATAATAAATGTGATTGATGGATTTCAACCATTCTACAATTGAATATTTGAATTAGCTTTATATAATTTGTAATATATCAATTTGTAAGTTCAAAGTAATAAAATTTGCAGTTTTTATTTTTTGAGAAAGTTCTTTTTTTTTAATAACTAGAAGTCAATTTTTTTTTTTTTTTTTTTTTTGAGGAACAACTAGAAGTCTAATTAAAAAACATAAACAGGCGTGGACTCAAAAACATAAACCTATTGTGCTTTATTATGCGCCTATAAATTATGATATGATCTTGAAATCAATTCAGGTCGGTGACTCGGTGTTGTTAGTGGGTATTAAATATTCAATTTAAGGGTCCAAATATTCTCTATGGCCCCACCTGTTTAAGGTGTTCAAATTAAATGTAGCCACGTATTTAAGTTTGTACTTGTACGCGCAAGTGCAAGTGCAAGTGCAACTCATATCATTGTCTTTATCCCTAGTTCCATTTTTTTTTTCTTTTTGTTTTTTTTTTTTTTTTTTCGTGATGCTTCTAGGGGTGTTCACCAAACCGCATAAACTGCAAAAACCATAAAAATCACACCAAAATTGACTGCAAAATGACATAACCATACTGCACTACAAGTAATAGTGCACCGCATCGAACCACACCGCATGGTGCAGTGCCGTTTGCGGTTTTATAATAAATAAAACCGCACTGCACTGCACCCTTTTTATATATTAATATATTTAATTATTTTTAATATTAAGGCAAAAACCATATTTTCGTCCCTACATTTTCATGAGATTCTCACTTTGGTCCCTAACTTTTATTTTCACCGCTTTTAGTCCTTATCTTGAAAAACGCCTCTCATTTTGGTCCATGCCGTTACATCAAAGACGAAAAATGCACACATAGCAAACGGAGTGCACTGTTGGCATACTAAAAGCTGACGTGACCATTAAAATAATAATAATAAATATTATTTGGCATTAAAAAATGCCACGTCAGCATCTAAATTTTAAAAATTAATTTATTAATTTTAACTATATAAAAAAAAATCAAAACAGAAGTAAAAATCAAAATTCACATGAATTAAGATCTAAAAGTATCTTGAACAAGAACACCAACCCAGAAACACAAACACAAACCCAACAACAGATCAACTAAACCAAACACAAAAGCAAAAAACAAGAACCCAGACTTCGAGCCCAAAGGCTTCCCGCAGAGCTTACCGTTGCCGTCAAAGTCTGAACCGTCACAGCTCACCATGACCAAATCGGCCGGTATCGCACCAGAGAGATCGTTGTTCGCGACCGAGAATGTCTTCAACCGATTCAATTGGCCGAGCCTGTATGGGATCAGACCTAACCCACTTCTTCTCCAACTACGCCCTCGTCATCCTCCTCGCCCTCTTCCTCTCTCTCCTCTACCACCCTCTCTCCCTCATCGTCTTCCTCCTCATCTTCGCCGCCTGGCTCTTCCTCTTCTTCTCTCGCACCGAACCCCTCTCCCTCTTCGGCCTCACCCTCGACCGACGACTCGTCATCGGGGTTCTCGCTGTCGTAACCCTTGTCGCACTCATTTTCACTCAGGTCTGGCTCAACGTTGTTGTTTCGATCCTCATTGGCACCGCCTTAGCCTCTCTCCACGCCGCACTTAGGGGCACCGACGATCTTGTGCGCGACTCTCCTTATGGTTCTTTGCTCCTGGATAGTCCAAGGGGAGCCTACACTAGTGTATGACTTTGAATCTTTGACCCTTTTGCGCTTTTATTTTTTGGGTTATTGTAGGCTTACAATGAATTGAAATTCGAAAAATACACACGCTTTGGTGATTTTATTTTCATTGTAGTATTGGGATTAAGCTTTATAGTCTTGTCAATTTGTGTATGATAATTGGGTTAATGCACGAGCTTTGCTTTGGCTCTTTTGGGTTTGTGTCTGTGTTTCTGGGTTTGTGTTTGTGTTTTTGGGTTGGTGTTCTTGGTGTTTTTGTTCAAGATACTTTTAGATCTTAATTCATGTGAATTTTGATTTTTACTTCTGTTTTTATTTTTTTTATTTAGTTAAAATTAATAAATTAATTTTTAAAATTTAGATGCTGACGTGGCATTTTTTAATGCCAAATAATATTTTTTATTATTATTTTAATGGTCACATTAGCTTTTAGTTTTCCAACAGTGCACTTCATTTGCCACGTGTGCATTTTTCGTTTTTAATGTAACGGTAGGGACCAAAACAAGAGGCGTTTTTCAGGATAGGGACTAAAAGCGGTGGAAATAAAAGTTAGGGACCAAAGTGAGAATCTCGTGAAAATGTAGGGAAGAAAATGTGGTTTTTGTCTAATATTAAATATATTATTAATAGTTTAATAACCCTAGTTTAAAAAAAAAAAAGTTTGATAACCCTAGCAAGTGTTGATTAGGAAAGTCAGCCCAAAATAAAGAAAATCTAGCTCAATAGTTTAAAACTTGGACCAAAACAAAGGGAAAAATTAGTTTTGGGTTGGGTAGAAAAAGCCTAAAATTTGAAAAATATACAAACTTCGAATCATTCAAACCACATTTTATACACCGCACCGCATATGTAACCGCAAAAATGAGGTGCGGTGCGGTTATGATTTTGGCTAAATTTTAAACCGCACCGCACTACACCGTACCGCACAAGTAACCGCAAAAATAATGTGCGGTGCAGTTATGGTTTTAGCTAAACCGCACCACAAAGTGCGGTGCTAAAAATGGTCCAAAACCGCACCGCACCGCACCCCTAGATGCGACCATGCTGGTGAAGGAATTGTTGCCAATATTCTTGAACTTAGACAAGTGAATCTTTTTAAACAAATCAAAGCTATGGTTTTTGAGAGGAAATTTGGGAGTAGTCTTTCAAAATGATTGAACACCCAATTTGTTTTAAGCGCAACAAACCTCAATAATTTAGGCTGAGCTACTAAATATACACACATGAGATTGAGACCTAGAGAATCTTCTTGGCTCTCAGGGTTTATTTTATTTTTTATTATTTTATTTAAAGGTTAGAAGGGGTAGTGAAATTGTGGCACTCCCTAACCTTCCTAAAGCAATACCTCATTTTTATGAAGCATAAAGAGCATTAGAGCATCTCCAATAGAGTATGTATAGCCAAAATATAGAGAATATATATTACTGTTCATGCTCCAATAGCTTCTCTATATCCAAAATTTTTTTTTGCTAATGAACAGTAGCCCATCAAGTCTAATGGGCTACTGTTCATTCTTCAAATCATTTTTTTCTATTATAATAATTTGGTGTTGAATAAAAAAATATTGAAAGATGTGTAATTGTTAAAAAAAGAATAAATAATGAATGAAGAAATAATATTTAAATGAGATAGAGAATGAGATAAAGAATCCGTTGAAAATTGTATTTGAAAAAGTAGGTAGATATAAGTAAAAATCACTGTTCATTTTTCAAACAGTACAAAAATTTGATAAATTTGCTAAAAATGCTCTTAGCACTTTGTTAGTGAAACTAGGAGCATTCACATCAACCTCTCTATAATTTTAGCTAAACTAACAAAAATAAACTACACTTTTACTACTTTAACATATAAACGAATGCATTAGTCTCAACTCTCGATATTTATTTCTCTACTCTATTTAAGTATTATTTTACTCTCTAAAAATAAATAAATAATTTTTTCCTTTTCCACACCACTTCCACAGCAACACGGCAACTTCCTTTTCCCTACCCTTTCCATAGCAACACGACACTTGCCTTTTACAGCACCACCGGCCCACCTTCACTGCCAATCACAAACAATGAACCACTGCAGACACCACCAAGCACCACCAATCACTGCAAACAATTTTAGCATCGGAAATCACACCACCCACCCCTTAACTGAAAACCCAAGCCTACCGCACCCCTTTTCAAGAACCAAACCCAATCATGGTAAAACCCACCAACTATAATCTCTGGCAAAAGCCACCTTCAAGCACCAAATCCACTCACACCACCTTCAATCACCAAGCCCCACTGAACCAATCACCAGAGAAACCCACCTTTAGACACTGAACCCACTCACACCACCTTCAACAACCAAACCCACCTTCAACCAACAAGCACCACCTTCAACCAACAAGGACCACCTTCAATCACCAAGCCCCACTGAACCCAATCACTAGACCCACTCGTACCAACAAGCCCTATCACTCACTAAAACCATAAACTTTGTCCATGAGAGAGAGAGAGAGAGAGAGAGAGAGGAAGGGAGAGAACAAATAAAAAAATAATAATTTAGTTTAGCTCTGGCGATGAACAACTCTCGTTACTTCTGGCAAGGTGTTTTCGTACACTATTATTTTGGGTTACTCTAAATTTTTTTATTTATTTATGGGAATTAGGTTACTCTATTGATAGTGTTGTTTAGCCAAAACTTTAGCCATTTCTAGCATATGACGAGGCTGCTGCGAGAGCTCTAAAAAAGCCAAATAGGAAAAAAAAAAATCCAAGACATAAATGCAGCAACATTCATTGCTTTTACTCAAAAAGGAAAAATAAAGGCCCGTTTGGTTTGTCATTTCAAACAACATTTTTTAATTTTTAAACACCATTTCACGTATTTCAATACACTTTTTCACCCACACGTATTTCAAAAAACTATAAACAATAATTTTCAAATTACTCTACTAAACACCCCCAAAATTCCACAACATTTTTTTTTTTTTTTTTTAAGAAACAAATTCCACAACGTTCTAATTGTTGACAATAGTGCAATGCCACGTGAACCTGACCTGTGACTGTGAGCAACATATGAACTCTATCATATTATATGTCACAACATTTTCACAAAATATTTTTTTTTAGTTGTAATTGGTCAGAGTTTCATATTTTATTATTTTATTTTGATTTATAAGAAATTGACACCTCAATAATTGTGAAAATATTGTGAAAATATTGTGAAATTTGTTGCGTCAGTATAATAATATATATGCAGGTTCTTATAAATATGTAAAAGAAAAAAAAAAGTACAAATGAAAGACTTAAAAAAAAAAAAAGTTGTAGCTACTATAGCTACAGTGCCACTTGAACAAACCAAAGTGGCACTGTAGTAACTGTTCAAAACTTTGAGAAAAAAATGGCTCACTACATCAAAAGGGGCACTGTAAAGGCATTGCCTCTTCTTATATAGTTAGTAGAAAAAAAAGCATAAATCGATGATTGGAAAAAAAAAAAGTATGTATTGAACAAACCAAAAGTATTGTAGCTTTTACACATTTACTTAATAAGTGTCACAACATTTTCACAAAATATTTATTTTCAGTTGTGGTTGGTCACAGTTTCATATTTTATTATTTTATTTTGACTTATAAGAAATTGACACCTTAATAATTGTGAAAATATTGTGAAATTTGTTGTGTCAATATAACAATATATATAAAAGGAAAAAAAAAAGTATAAACGGAAGACTAAAAAAAAAAAAACTGTACCTACTGTAGCTACAGCGCCGCTTGGTACTATAGCTACTGTTCAAAACTTGGGGGAAAAAAAGACAGTGGCTCACTAAACCAAATGTACACTGTACGCACATTCGTGCAGTTGTGGTTGGTCATAGTTTCATATTTTATTATTTTATTTTGACTTATATGAAATTAATACTTCAATAATTGTGAAAATATTGTAAAATTTGTTGTGTCAGTATAACAATATATATAAAAGGAAAAAAAAAGTACATACAGAATACTGAAGGGGAAAAAAAAAAAAAACACATGTAGCTACTGTAGCTACAGTGCTGCTTGGTACTATAACTACTGTTGAAAACATTAAAAAAAAAAAGGCTACCTCACGAAACCAAAATGCACAGTGTAAAGCACTATAGCAACATAGCCACTTTTTATATAGTTAATAGAAATCACTTGAACACAAGACCTAAGTCCCAGCTACTAGTCCACTCTTAGCGGTGATGAATTCTTGCCTCTCTGCTTTGCTCTTCAATAACTACATTTAGACTTGACAAAATTGAACCTATACCCAATAATTCAACCCAAACTTGAAGAAAAACATGTAATCTAAACTTGAGAGTTTTAATCCAAAGTTAAAATGAGGTGACCTGTGACTTAACGACCTAACCCGAACATGCAAACATACAAGGATTTTGGTGTCTTTCATACATTTGTTAGCCATCACATTGTAGAGATTATTAATTTTTTGTTTAAATTTGTTAGGTTGTAAACAAGCTAAGCTTTGTCGAGTATTTTTTTTTTTTTTTTTGAGCAGAAACAATAGTAGACTTTATTTATATAAAATCACTTTGTACAATGGAGAAGAGAAAAGAGGGGCATTCTTCTAAACAAAGAATTACCTTTTCTTTCTCTTTTGCAGCATTAGCCAAAGTTAGAACAGCACGATTACATCGTAAAGGAAAATTAAAAAAATAAATAAAAATAAAATAAAATAAAATCAAAACTATCTCTAATCAAATTAATGTCTTTAAGGATCCAAGCAACCTGTAGTGAGCAAATTCTATCAAAGTTTAAAAGATCAATAAGTTCAGCAAGGTTACACTCTTCTTCAACTTTTAAGAAGCTAATGCTAAGACCGAATTGTAAAGCTGTTCTCACTAAAGAAGTCGCTGTACAAATGGAGTTCAAAGTCTTCTCCACACGAACACATGATGCAGCAAACACTTCACCTCTGTTGTTTCGTATAGGGAGACCAAAACCCACTGAATTTACACTTTTTTTTTTCCTGAGAAAAAACCAAGTAATATGTAGATGGAGAGTGGATTTTCATGTAGGAGATGGAGATTGGAGAGTATCCCCACTGACCAAATGCTGACCTGCATGACTATCACCCTCAACCGCTAGTTTTTTGAAAACCGGAGACCCTTGCTGTGAACAATCTTACTGTGGACGTTTTAGAGGATATGAAGGTGTTTCATGAACTTCAGTGGATGGAATAGTATTGGACTGTCGAAGAATTCGCTTCCAAGAGCGAAGGGACTGTTTTTTATTCTCCGAATAATCCTCCATAATAATTGGGGCTCAACATCACAATTTGAAAAATTCCCATCTGAATCATTTGTATTTATCTCAAAAGATTTTTGTTGATTTCCTTCCATCGAATGATTCCTTTCACTCAGGTCTTGTGGCTTAGGAAACATCTCCTTCTCCATACATATCGGGGTGGTTTGGATTAGTGACTTTTCCGAATCAAGTGAAGGTTAGATCTCTATCAAGGCGGGTTTTGAATTTGAAAGAGAGATAGGGACAGCAGCATTACCAGGTTTCAAATTTAAAATTTGATTTTCTGATTCCGAAAATACCTGGTTTTCCGAAGTTTTGGGAGGAGCATCCAGCTCGACATTAGCTGCTTGAAGATTCAGAGTTCTGATCAGCGGCAATTGCAGCACCTGAGCATAACTTGGAGATTGGTCTTTGTCACCGTCGTTCCCCTCTGTTTCCAGGTTTTCTTCATCACCAGCTTCATCGGTATTGGGCTGACTAGAGGAAGTTTTACCCTTAACAGCTTTTGGGCCTACTACACGAAGCCAAGGCCCATATTGCAAATCCTCCTCATCCACCGAAATACATCCTTTCCTGGTGCTTGGGCATTCCCGCTCTTGATGACCTAGAATTCCACAACGGTAACAAAAAATAGGAAGTCTCTCATACTCAAAATAGACACGCCCCTCTTCCATATCTTCAATATGAACCATCTTCCCTCTCATTAGAGGTTTAGTAATGTCAATATCCACCCTCATGCGTAAGAATGGGCCTCAAGCTAGTCCACTCTTTGGAGCATCAATTAAAAGTGGGGTGCCAATCTCCTTTGCAATGCGTTTACCAACAACCGTATTCATACTTTTAATAGGGATGTTGAACACTCTAATCCAAAAAGGGGACCGTTGAAATTTAACATTACCTGGACTGAGATCACTTTCAAATCATTTTAATAACACCAGTCTCTTATCAAAAGACCAAGGGCTTTTGTCCAAAACATCCATCATGTGCTCCTTTGTGACAAAAATAGCCAAGAATAAGTTGTTCCCCACTTCTTTGATTGTTGCACGGTGAGATCCTTTCCACAATTGTTGAAGAGTGGATTTGAAAGCCTCCTTATTGAACTCTTTGTTGGTTTGCAACTAAAACAAAAGGCTAAATTGGGCGTGCTCCTTTGACTGCTCTACATCCTGGTAATCAACTAATAAAACACATTTTTCCTCCTCGGAGAGACTAAATTTCTTCCATAATTCCTCCATAGACGAATCCATTTTGATATTCAAAGTTGGGAAAGAAAGACAAGTAGAATAGAGGAAAGAGTTTATGAAATGTAAAGAAAAATGAATGAGTGATAAAGATATAAGATAGAGAAAAAATCTCCTACTAAGATCATGAAAAGATCAGAGAGGTTTGAATCTTGTGTTTGAAGATAAATGCAAGTTAGGAGATTCTACTTTCCAAAACTACAAGGAGTCAGGGAGAGAGAAGTTTACAATTCTTCACTAGCTTTGTCGAGTATTGAATGTTCAAATTCGGCTCAACAACAAATATAAAATATTAAAACTTGCCTTGAGCTTAAATTAAGCCAACAAACTATGTTTGAGCTTAAGTTTGTTAGAAAGTCCAAAAACTTGAGTTTGGCTTGGCTTGACTTAATTTATTAGTCAAGTTGAGCTTGAGCTCAATATCAAGCTCAAACTTAAGCTTCATTTCAAGCTTTTAAGCTCAAGATCCAATAGAAGTACATGATCAAATCCATAATAAGCAAATTATCAAGCCCATTTGGTTTGGATATGTGATCCTAACTCCCAATTAATTAAAAACTTAGTAAATATGAGTTTATTTTTGAAGATCATATTAAATTTAATACCAAGTTCATAAACCAGTTTAAGTTCATCTTGTTTTTAATCGAGCCTTATTGTTCATGAGCCTATTCATGAACTTTTTTTTTTTTTTTTTCCTTTTTGCTTGAGCTCGGCTCGTTTATTAAACAAGCCTAAAATTAAAGTTCAAGCTTAGCTTGTTTATAAACAAACAAACATAAACGAGTTTTTTATCTAGTCAAGTACGAGTTGTCTATGAATGACTTGATCTTTTACAGACCTAATTTTCATACAAGTAACTCAAGCCAAGACAAAAAGAAAAAAGAAGTAAATTACATGTTATCACTGTGAGCTGCCATCCTTATTGCAATCTCCCAACCAAACTTTAGTTTGGATGGATTGGCCCTTAAAAGAATTACAATAAGGGTCTGATTAATAGGTGTTCTTAGGGTATTTGTTACTGAACATTTTAGGAAAGTTTTTGTATCACTTTAATGGAAATTATAAAAAAATGTAAAAAAAAAGCTTTTTTTTTTTTCCTTTTCCCATAATTAAAAAAAAAAAAATTTGATTAAACCAATTCCCCTAGGGTATTCATTAACATTCTCTCATAATAATATGCCTTTTAATGTTGAAATTGAACAATAAATTTAACAGGGATGACAAAAATGATTGACATATCCTTAACACATGGTGACATGGCAGTTTTTATCATTGCCACACATATTAACTCCATATGGCATATGCCAATTCAACTAAAAATTCTCAAATTGCTAACTTTTTAAAGTTTTTTTTTTTTTAGAATCACTCCTAATTGCATATTAGGAAATAGGCGTAAGCTCATTGTAATTTTAGATTAGATAGAAATAAGAGTGAACTAATCATAATTAATGGGTTTGGGTGTCAATTATTTTTTCTCATTTATGTTATATTTAACATCTTCTTATTTCTCTAGTAAGGGGCATTTACAACAATGCTTTTAATTAATGGATCACTAGCCCAAATTGAAATTTTTGGTTAAGGAATTATAGCGATAATCAACCTTTGAAGCAGAATCTAGCTCACATCTTGAGAATTATTCTTCCTTGGTAACCAATAGAGGATAGTTTATTTTGGACCTTAAACCCAAATAACCAATTCTGAAGAAAATCAGCCCGTAGAGTTGGCAGTAACTCAGATTATATCAGCAAGCCCCTGTCAAAAGCATAGGGGAGCATGTTAGAATCCATGAACACCTATAAATCTTCTTAGGGAAGATTGCTTGGAACTCTCTCCTAATAAGATCAGTGATTAACATCATTAACTCCATATTCCAATCGAAGATACGGACTTCCCACTTTGTCAAAATGCACCGGAGACTACTGAGCATCTGTTCATCTCATGCCTCATCATACGAATAGCACAGTCCCATACATAATGGCTTATTAGACTACAATCTTTGGCAGGCAAAATCAATATCTCGGTGTTAGATGTATTCTTGTTAAAATATATTATTATTAGCAACGCGATGTGTTATACTATGTTGTATATGTTAGAATGGATGCGGAAGGGAAGCATAGAATAGGAACACCGAGAACACGAGGGTTACATGGTTCAGCCTTGTCGGCCTACATCCATGGAGGAATCCCTTAAGGGTTACATCTTTATTATATAAGAGTGTAGTACAATAACCTATGTTACAATTAACCCTAACATGAGTATATATAGGCGACTAAACCCTAGACTACTAGTACAAGCAGGAATGGGCTTGAGCCTATTACATTGGGCTTATATGTCTAATATATATCTCTAACACCCTCCCTCAAACTCAAGGCGGAAGCTCGATGAAGGCTTGAGGTTGGATAAATATGAGAAGATCACTTGGAGATGCCTTGAAGAATGCCTTTGAAGAAACCACAATGAAGAATATATATCTCTAACAATTCTTATAGTTCCTTGTTAGCATTTCTCTTGTTGTGGGCTAGCATAGTTGTAAACACTCAATTTTGCACCAAGAATTTAATCTCGAAAGATGACTGAAATGATCATTCTATGTACCAAAAGATCATAATTGCTTTTCATACATTGAATCATTCATCTCATATCATAAAAATGATCTTGAGATTCTAATGATCGCGATGATATGCCCGGTTCCCAATCAGATCGTCAGATTGAAAGCTATCACAAGATCAAATTTTCATAGTCTGCATGCATTCAGTTGGGTGAACTGACCATGTGTGATTAATTTAAATTAATTTTGATTGGTCAATAATTGAAATCAATTAAATAATTTTTGTGATTGGTTGTTGATTTTGATTAAAAATAAGTTTGGTTGCATAGGAATAAAATGGATAATCTCAGAATATGAGAATTGTTGATGTAGGGTCAGGATTTGTAGCCCAAGCCCAAAACAATGAATTTGTAGAGAGTGGGTGAAAGAGCTGTGCTAGTTATGAATTTAACAACAGTTAACTATGATATTCAGGGATAAATCCACGTAAAACACACTTAAAAGCTAAACAAATTGACGTCCGAAGAGGTCTATTATTGATTGAAAGATGAGTACAATTCTCAGGGCTACAGTAAAATCTTTCTCTTCTTCTTTTTCTCTTTCTTTTCGATCCCCTTTTTTCAGAGGTCTCTCACATTTATATAGCCTTCTTCTAAACCATCTTCATCATATACTTGTTCTTTATCCAAGCATTCATTTGAGTACATGTCACATCAGATATCTTCTTTAGTTCTCTATGAGTGTTGGTAGCTGAGGTTGCATTGTTCAGGGGTCTTCTCCATATAAATGCGGCCAGAAAAGTTGCTGTAATGCATTAAACACGGTAGTAGTAGCTTTTTCCTTTAGATATTTCTCCGTTCTTATCATCTTCATACATGCTCAGAGCTTATCCTTATCATTGGAATTGTTAGGAAGATCACTCGAACCTCCCAGGTATTTGTTTGATCGAGACTCTTTATATCCGAGGAGAATATGCTCTTTGGCCTGCTGATGCTCTCTTCAGATTGTACTTCTCGATCATTTCCAGGCATCTCTTTCCCATATGGAATCCTTCTCAATCATTTTCTTCTCTTCGGACATATCTTAACCCCAAAAATGGGGCCCCAGGCCCAATACACAATGTTGGGCTTTTACCCCCACAATAGCCCCTCAAAATTTTAATTTTTCCCTCGCATCTGAGGAGAAAAAAAATAAGATTTTGATTTGTTACGAAATAAAAGCTTAAAACACAAAAATATCTGAGTTCACACGTGTACGAGCATAGATTTAGGCACTTCATCATTGCCGCTGTCGTTTCAGTATTCCCAAAGCACTATTAATTACTCCCGGCGGCGTTTTGTCTCTTGTATCCAGCAGTGGACTATTGATCCAACGACTGATGTTCTTCCTCAGAATTTGGGCAGGATGACTCCTACCCTTTCATTTGTCCCTATATAAAGCCTTAGAGGAGGTTATTTCTCCTTTACTTTGCAAATTCTCAGATTCTCCAACGAACCTAATCATTCGAGCTCATCAAGTTTTTCAAATCATCCATCTCATTTCTATAAGAATCCACGCAAATCCTTCCAAGGATTTAAGGATCATTCCCCAACCTAGCTTGTGTAAGTTTCAACATCTCCAAACCCTTCATCCTTTTCTCAGGCAGCGTTCTCGGCCTTCAAACTCATTTCCCAGTTATTATTCTGCGTCTTCCTCTAGTTAACCAAAAACGGGTAGATTTCAGTATCTTGTCGATAGTTTTTCCTTAATAGAGGCATTTAAGGAAACATACGGCATACCATAGGGGGTAAACCTGAGGTATTGTCCCCTAGAAAGGGTATTAACTGACTGAAGAGAGGGGGAAGTTGTAATCCCTATGATAGCATTCATAGAAGAAGGAATGACTCTCCCTATGGGTTCTATTACCCAAAATTATCTTCGTAACCACAGGCTTTCTCCTGATCAGTGCGCACCCAATGTCTTTAGGATCCTAGGAGCAATTGACGCTTTGAATCGTCATTTAGGACTCAGACTCACCTGGCTTGACGTAGTACACATGTACGAATGTCATAACCAAAAGGGGGCGGGATACTATCTTAAATCCCGATCCGACGTTGTTAGGCTCGTCTCCTGCCTTCCCAAGTCTAATAAAAGGATGAAAGACGACTATCTGATCATCTCGGGCGCATGGCATGACGGTCTTCATTGCCCGACCCAACCAGGAGAGCTGGGTGGGACATCCTAGACCTAGGTTTCCTAACAATAGATTTAGGATCTTCGTTTTTTAACAATTTGTCTTCTCTTTGTATCATTATTTTCAAGTTTCTGACTAAGTTTTTTCTTTGTGGTGTTAACAGATAAAGATCACGTTTCTCTTCGGCTCAGTCTCACAAACGTCGCTGCACTTAATTACTTACTACGATCAGAAATTTTTGTAAGTGAAGACGGGCAGCTTTGGTCCATTCCTTTTATCCTTGGTTTCACATCAAAATCAACCGATTTTCAATTGGTCGGCAACGCTATCACTCAAGGAGACTATCGGCTTAAACGAATAGACGTCTCTCGGCACCATTTCTTGCACCGTTCGATTTTGCCCCCGTGTCACATCCAAATCCGCAGGGTATACCATTCCTCCTCCAACCAGTTCAGCAGGTTCCCCTCGAACCAGTAGCAGTAGGTGAAAGAGTTGCTTCTTCAACCTCTTCACTTGAGGAGCAAATTGATAAGTTTAGATTTGAAGGTGAGGCTTCGGAAAGGGTTCAAGTGATACAAGTTTCGGAAGCCGAGGAGGAAACTGACAGACAGTCTAGTGTTCTACCTCCTGTTTTGATAACTGCTATTCTGGACGACTCTTCAGAAGAGGAAGATATGGCAAGCTTGAGGGACTTGATGAAGAATAGGAATAAAAAAGCTGGGCCCAAAGAGATCGGTACGTCTCAACCAGTTGTTAGTCTTCCTCCACCACCTCCCCAGGTTCCTTTGGATCTCGGCGCAAAGCAATTGCCAGATCCGAAGAAGAAGAGGCCCCTCGCCGACAATGAAGAAAGGGAGGTGGCGCCTCCGAAAGGAGCCAAACAACAGAAAGTGGTCAAAGACCATTAGAGCAAAAGGGCTTCGTCTACAAAGAGCTGAGATGACTTTCTCGTAGCTGATGTGCACAGAGGACCTCGCACCTGGTCCCCTAGGCTGGAATTGGATGGTGCTCCTATCCCCTAGGAGACCTCCCTTAGAAATTATAATGGGGGGAAAGCATGTGTCGTTGCTGAGGCCTTGGAACAACCATTGCTTCTCCCACGAGACATCGATTCTTACAGGCGCTTCAGCCAGTATGAACTTTTCTTATCCCTAAAAAGGGATTTAGCCATGGTAAGTGAATTAATCCATTTCTTCAGTTAGGATGTTGATGATGATTCTTTTTATTCGTCCTCGTCTTTTGCTTTATATTGAAATTTTTCCTCCCGCTATGTAGATTACCCAACAAGTTTATGTGGCCGAGGAGTGGAACAAAAAGGCCTACACTGAAGCCCAAGCAGAGGCCCACTCTCGGTATGAGGCAGAAAAATCGCTGGGCAGTCTGAAGGAAGACTATGCTCATCTGTCCAAGCAGTAGAAAGAGATGACTAAGCAGGAGTAATAGTCTAGATGCTGGTCTCAAAAATGCCGAGAAGCAGGCCGAAGACCAACGCCAGCTGTTGAATTTGACCGAGATCAATCTGGAAACAGAAAAGGCGTTGGTGAAGAACCTTCGAGCTGAGCTTCAAAAAGCCAAGGAGATTGCCAAATTGGCCGAGAAGAATGCTCAGTTGGCCAAGGAGGCAGTCGAGGCTGAAAGGTAGGCAGCCTATAAGCTCGGGGTAGAGGAGACTCAGGTCAGACTTACTGAGGAGTTTGCGAAGGTCTGCAGAGAGTACTGCGACGTAACTTGGGAAAAAGGCCTCGACGCTGCTGGGGTCTCTCCAGAGTCTGCCTTGAGACAACTTGGGAGTATTTATTATCATTTTGATATTTGCGAACTCCCAGAAGCTCTGGAGCAGCCCCTAGTCGGCCAGACCCCTCTTGTTCCTATTGATGCAACCCAAGAGTCTGATCAGGCTGGTGGTGCGGGCAAGCAATCTGAAGATGTTCAAGCCTCAGACGCTGCTGCTGTTCAGCCTGGCCAGACAGTTAACTCCTCAGCCACCGAGATGAAGGCTTAGATGTTTAGGAGTTTTTATTTCTTACTTGTATTAGTTTTAGTTTTATTTATTTATTTATTTTTTTTATGTAATGGATTGCAGACTACTTTCTTTTGATCAATGAAATCGTTTCTCTTTTATTTTTAATGTCTTCGTTGCACATATTATAAGACTCATTATTATTGCAAATAACTACAACTTAATGAGTGATAATGAAGTTTCACGATACCATGCTGATGATGCAAATAACTTAAGTTAATACTGAAAAGAGTAGTTTATATAAGGTTTACTAATAAGCAATGAAAGCAATGAGTGATAATGAAGTTTCACGGGTCTTCTTGAACATATATAGAGAATATTACTACTCATTGATTTTTGAATTAAGTATACGGCTAAGGAGGCCTATCATAAGTTAGAGCTTATTTAAATACATCCGAGAATTTCAGACATGATTCATTTTAAGTTTAAGCATTAATAATAACTGTATGGAGGTGTTAATTAACCCAAATCATCTGGTCCGAAGACTTCAGACATGATTGGATTTAAGTTTAAACACTTAGGAGAAATGTAAACTAGCGTTAACTAACCCAAATCATCTGGTCTGAGAAATTCAGGCATGATTGGATATAAGTTTAAACACTTAGGAGAAATGTAAATTAGCGTTAACTAACCCAAATCATCTGGTCCGAGAACTTCATGTATGATTGGATTTAAGTTTAAACACTTAAGAGAACTGTAAACTAGTGTTAACTAACCCAAATCATTTGGTTCGAGGACTTCAGGCATGATTGGATTTAAGTTTAAACACTTAAGAGAACTGTAAACTAGTGTTAACTAACCCAAATCATCTGGTTCGAGAACTTCAGGCATGATCGGATTTAAGTTTAAACACTTATGAGAACTGTAAATCATTGTTAACTAATCCAAATCATTTGGTCTGAGGATTTCAGGCATGATTGGATTTAAGTTTAAACACTTAAGAGAACTGTAAACTAGCGTTAACTAACCCAAATCATCTGGTTCGAGGACTTCAGGCATGATTGAATTTAAGTTTAAACACTTAAGAGAATTGTAAACTAGTGTTAACTAACCCAAATCATCTGGTCCGAGAACTTCAGGCATGATTAGATTTAAGTTTAAACATTTATAAAAAAACTTCATATAACGAATTGGCATATTGATTGAAGAAAAGATTCGATTAATAATAGTACCTTTTGAGGTTATTTACATTTCAAGGGCGTGGTATTACATGACTATCTAAGTCTTCCAAGAAATATGCCCCAATGCCAGCCCCTGAGGTAATAGGTTATGACACTTCCCAATTAGGTCATAACTTTCCCCAAGATGGGTTCTTTGCAGTGCCCACAACTTTTCTGAGCACCAAATCACCAGGTTCTAGAGGCCTTAGCTTTACGTTAGCATCATAGCCTTGCCTGAGCTTTTGTTGGTAATGAGCTAATTAGACCATTGCATTTTTCCTCCTTTCCTTAATTAGATCCAGACTCTTCTCTAGCTGCTCATTGTTGCTGGTTAGACTGAACGAACTAGTTCTCAATGTTGGGAACCCATTCTCCAAAGGTATGACAGCTTTAGCCCCATAAGTCATTAAAAAGGGGGTTTCTCTAGTAGACTTACGAGGCGTAGTTCTGTATGCCCAAAGTACATGTGGCAATTCTTCCACCCATTTGCCCTTCGCATCGTCTAGTCTCTTTTTTTAATCCATTTACTATGACCTTGTTAACCGCTTCTGCTTGCCCATTCCCTTGGGCATAGGTAGGGGTGGAGTATCTGTTTATGATTCCCAGTTCGCTACAATAATTCCTTAATGCTTTGCTATCAAACTGTAGGCCATTGTCCGAGATGAGAGTATGAGGAACCCCAAACCGAGTGACAATATTCTTCCACACAAATTTCTGCACATCTACATCTCTAATGTTGGCTAGAGATTCAGCTTCGACCCATTTGGTGAAATAGTTTGTGCTGACCAGAAGGTATTTCCTGTTTCCCACAGACGGCGCCAAAAGGGGATCGAAAAGAAAGAGAAAAAGAAGAAGAGAAAGATTTTACTGTAGCCCTGAGAATTGTGCTCATCTTTCAATCAATAATAGACCTCTTCGGACGTCAATTTGTTTAGTTTTTAAGTGTGTTTTACGTGGATTTATCCCTGAATATCATAGTTAACTGTTGTTAAATTCATAACTAGCCTAGCTCTTTCATCCACTCTCTACAAATTCATTGTTTTGGGCTTGGGCTATAAATCCTGACCCAACAGTTGATAATTAGGATTTTAGAGTAATTATTTTTCAGATAATTATTTTTTTAAAGGACTTAATTATCAAGTTAAAATGGATTTTATTAGGAATATAAGTTTAAAAAACGTCCAAGTATAATTCCCGTCCTAGAAAATTCCCAAAAAAGAGTCCAAAACAAACTAGAAGACAAAATTGGGCCAAGCACTGAGGAGTGCCAATCAACACTTCCACAGTGCCGATTGGCACAGGTTATAAATTAGGCCCAGAAACGATTAGTTCAGCTCTAGGCCTATCAGATTTGATTTTTTAGGGATAAAACCCGACCTAATTCGTATCTGGTGATTTTCTAAGCAACCTTAGCTTATTTTTTAAGCAGATACACCTCTATAAATAGAGGAGAAAATCTAAAATTCAGCACCGCTCTGCCTCTTAACGTTAAAGAAACTTTGGAAGTTTGACTTTAAGATTTTCTTTCCTGTTAAGTGAAAATTCTTTAGGACTTAGAGAGATTCGCTCTCTCTAACTCTAAAGTAATTCCCCCCACAGAATTTGTTCGTGTAATTGATTCAGGTATCACTTTTACTCTTTTATTAACATGCATGTATGAATGTTTACTCTCTTATTAGCATGTGTATCTAATTAGATTTTCCATATGAATATTAATCTCTGATATGTTCTTTCCTTTTCTTTTGAATCTTATTTCATGATGAAGAATGCCATGATTGTTTGTCCATATGTTTGATCATATTGATATAATCTTAGATTTATTGCTCATAGCTATTTAAAAAATCAGATCTGAAATTTTTCTTCAAAAATCATTCTCTTAGCTATTTAAAAAATCAAATCTGAAATTTTTTCTGCAAAAATCATTCTTTTAGCTAATTAAAAATCAGATCTGAAATTTTTCTTCAAAAATCATTCTCTTAGCTATTTAAAAAAATCAGATCTGAAATTTTTCTGCAAAAATCATTCTCTTAGCTATTTAAAAAATCAGATCTGAAATTTTTCTTCAAAAATCATTCTCTTAGTCAATTAAAAATCAGATCTGAAAATTTTCTTCAAAAGTCATTCTCTTAGCTAATATAAAATTCAGATCTGAAATTTCCTTCAGATTTGATTTCTTTACACCAAAGAGTATATAGATCTGAGATTTTTGTATAGCATCCAACCATAGATCTAAAAATACTAAAATACCATGTTGCATATCATTGTTTAAGGGTACTTAAGTGATCATAAAAAGTCTAGAAAACTGGACTCTGTCCGGGCAGAATGGGTGTCTAACACCTTCCCATTCTATAAACTAGCCCCTGAACATTAAAATCTTAGGTTGGTAGAACGTACTAGTGCTTTATTTAGTTTTGGTAGATTGTATCTAGGACCAAAACTTTGTATTTTTATTTTTTTACATAGATTGTATTTAGGACCAAAACCTTGTAATGATATTCTACCAAATTGTGTTTGTATTCAATTAATGAAACTTCAGTAATCTCAAATATGTAAATTGTATATTATAGTTTTTTTCCTATTTTTTGCAATAAAAAATAAGTGGCGATTCCACATGATCCTGAAAAGAGAAGCACCGATGTCTAATCTCTTTTTGAGAGCCAAGTCTTGGTCCCTCACAATAGTCATTATTTTATCTATTTAAAAAAAAAAAACATGGATTACTTAGAGTGCATTTTAGTGAGAAATTTAGACCCAGTAATGGATAATGATCACCACATATTGTTTTTATTATTATTATTTATTTATTTATTTTTTATATAACAGATAAAAATTCTACTCTAGCTGGCTCTTCCCCCCCACACCCCACACCCCACAAGCACTTATACTTGTGGAGTGATCACTGCTCCAAGGGTGCGCAGTGATACCACATATTGTTAATACAAGGTTATTTTAGTACACCTTATAATTAATTGTATGGATTTTATTACTGTGTATTTGTTGGCTATAGGCAGCCTTTAATGGGGCAGACTTGCATTTAGTCCATACATAATGGAAAGGACCCTACTCTTTTCTTGCTAAAGTATTGGTTTTGCCCATTAAAAACAAATAAATTTTGAATTTGCAATTTGCAAAAGAATGGCAATGATGTTTCTCTCCTTTTGGTCATTGGTGTGGTGCCTGCCAATGAGCTTTCGATGATAAAATCAAACGTTGAGAAAGAGAAGTAATAAGAATTGAGATGTATTTCATTGTGTATGGATGTGAATATGTGTATCTGTATATATATGTGTACTTGTCCGTATGAATGTGTACCTTTGCTTAGGTTCTGAGGTGGTTTATATAGGTCTTTGACTTCTTTAGCCGTTGGAGGCCTTTAATGGTGGTCTTAATGGCTCTTGTAACGCCTCTGATGGCTTTATGAGGTGATTGATTACCTTGCCAATGGTCATGTATACGCGTGCGTCCATTGGTAACGACTCATGCATTAAATGCGTATTTATGGCACTTTGATCATCCAATGACAACTGCTTTGATCATCCAATGACAACTGCTTTGATCGTCCAACCTACTTGGGTCATCCAAAGGCTTCTTTGGACAAAGGGAATTTCTTGGTTCATCAAAATCCATACAATTAATTATACGCATATTGTGTTAGTGTGATAGAGGGTGTGATGGACGAATACGGGGAAAGTTGCAAGTGAATAGGTGTAGTTCACCTTCCTCACACACACACCATTCTTCACATGGTAGGAACATGTGACTTCTCTCACTCTCGTGGAGACCTTTAATCAAGTGTGGTCTACTCCTTTATTTTTGTTACAAATATATGCTAGTGATTCTAAACAGTGTTAAAAATCCTTTGCTCATTTGGTTTTGTGGATCTTGAATCAAGTTATTTTCAACATTTCTAACTGTGATAACTTGGATCTTATGGATTCAATTGAATAAGTGTGTATTGGGTACCATAATGGGTGTTTACTAGGTCAAATTGGACTATATAAATATTTACACTGAGTTTTAATCATATGTTGACTAATCCTTTTACCATATATTGCATATGTGACTAAAGTTTTTTCTTGGGTCTTGACAAATGGTATCGAAGCTAACCTAGCAAAACTATGTGGCTCAATGGCACTAAGGGTTTGTTTGGTTGGGGGATGTAAAAGTCTAAGGATAGAAAATAAGGAGGGAATGGAAAAGTGGGAAAATAGGAAAAAAAAATAGTTTTTCTCATTTGTGTTTGGTTGGGGATAAAAAAGTAGAGGGATGGAAAACTTTTTTGTTTGGTTTAGAAGAAAAATAAGAGGATAGAAAATAGAGTTTGTATAAATTTACTTAAATGCCCTTATTATTAAATGATGTCCAATTAAAAAAAAAGGCAAACAACCAACCCAAAAAAATAGAGGCAATTACCAAAGTTTATTAAAAAAAAAAAAGGAAAAATCATGCCAGTTAAAATAAAAAAAAATGACAGAAGAAGAAAAAGAGCAAAACGCCTTAATAAGAACCAAACACCAAACCAAAAAAGAAGAAAAAAAAGAAGAAAAAAAGAAGAAGAAGAAGGGAAGCAATGTATCACGCCCAATAGAAAAAAAGAAAAGAAAATGAACAATCAAAATGTGAGAGGTAGTTTTGTTATTTGACTACAATTACTTTTATCTTTTCTATTTCCCCCCAAATTAAAGTGATAACATTTTGGTTGATTGGGGGAGAAAATACCTAGGCTCACCAATTTCCCCTTTTTAAAATTTACCCAACCAAACACTCCAAAAAACATTTTCTCTCTTAGATCTTCCATTCTCCCTAAAATCCACCCAACCAAACAAACCTTAAGACCACAATGTGAGATTTGACGAGGATGTCAATAATTTAAGTGGGGGGTTTGTTGATATCAAGGATTATGTGGATTGAGATTAATTAAAGCTTCCACAGAGTGTTGGCATAGCTGTAAACGAGCCGAGTATTAAAAGTTCAAGCTTGTTTATTTTATTTTATTTTTTAAACATGAGCTGAACTTGAGCTTATCATCAAATAAGATTTTATGTTTAAGTTTGACTCATTTTCTTGTTAAGTAAGTTCAAGCTTGTTCACGAGTTACTTGATTAACTTATTCTTTTTTTTATTTTTTTATATATATATTATGAAACCATGACAAAAATGTTTTACCTCTCTACAATTATATGGATTTTTACCATGAATAGGTTGTTTATATCATCAATAAGTTACAGATAATAATTTAATATCATGTGAACCTATTAGCAAACTTATACAATCCAATTTTAAATCTATATAAATATATCTTTAGACAAGTATATACATATAAATAAAATATTATATATAGTTAAATCGAGCTATCATGTTCATAATTTTGTTTATGAATACATTACTATATTTAAGCTTGGCTCATTTAGTAATCTAGCCTAACTTAAGGCTTGAACTTTGTTTACTTTCTAAACAAAAATATAAAAAAAAAAATTTCCCAAGCCAAACTCGAGCTGTTCATAAAAACTCTGGTCCATTTACACTAGTGGCACTGTCAACACTCCCATATATAGATATACTTCAAGTTTCAAATGCAAACAAAAGCCATAGAAATGATAGAGTTTCATTCCTTTGAAGCGAAGATAGACAATAATAGCTACAGTACAGAAATAAAATCCTTATAATTACCATTGTCTTGGCAAACTAGACCGGTAAAACATGTACTCAGCAAATAATTATAATTAAAAAAAAAAGGAAAAAAAGAAGAAGAAGAAATAAAACATGATATATATTGGTGTTCCTAAGTTGGCCACTATTGTTAACAATTCAAAAACCATTGCTTTGTTTCAGAGGCCATGGTGAAGTTGTATATCAATGGAAGTTGAGACTGGTTCCATAAGTCAATCCTACTTGCCAATTAGCAGGGGCGACATTCCAAGCTATAATAGTCTCCTGGGTTGTGTAAGAGGTGATCCTAAAGGAAAGAGGTTGGCCTCCAAGAGTCGCAAATGCTTGGTATGAAGCTCCCCAATTATGGGTCATGCTTATCCACCCTGTTTGGCTTCCCTTCACCCACATATTAGCAATGTCTCCTCCGCCTCCAACGTTCATCACATACACCAACAACCAGTACCCATTTCCTTGGAAAGAGAATCTAAGGCCATCGGTCCTTCCACATGGTACCCTACAACAAAAATGGGAAGCAATGAGAAATATTCTCTCTCTCTTTTTATTTTTTGAAAAGTATGTTAAAGTTAAATTATAAATTACACCATCTAATTTCAACTTGTTTTTCAATTCATTCTTAAATTTTCTTTTTTTCATTTTAGTCTTTTAGCTTTAACATGTATACAATTTAGTATTTTCATCTAATTCTGTCCAATTTTGCAATTAGTTTTAGTATTATTTACTTTCCAAATGGTGGACTTACAAGTTACGAGTGTGGAACCTATGGAAAGTTTATCTTAAAAATAAATGAAATTTAAAGGATTGAAATGAAAAAAAGAAAAAGAAAAAGAAAAAACCTTCAACCACTTAAATTGATAACATTTCAAAGTTTATTGTATTTATAATTTAATAAGAAGAGTAGGTTATCTAATTAAGCATAGTCAAGACCACCTCAAAATGAATATTTTAATCCCAACTTCCCAAGATAGTTTTATGTACTCAATAAACATATTCCTTCTCCCTCAAAAAAAAAAAAAATAATAAAAATAAACATATTCCTTACTCTTTTATTTTTTTAACAATCTGCTAAGAAACTCGATTTTGTAATTTGTTTTTTTGGTAACATTAGTATAGTTATTTTTGAGATTGACGAATTATGATATTTTTGAGTAGTGATAATTAAGTGTTACCTGCGGTACATGACTGGGACAATGCCTGCCTGCCATTGAGCAATTTTCATAAAAGCAGGCTTGGACATGTCAAAGTGGACTCGAGGCGGGTTGCACCACCCACCAGCATTGGAGTCCTGTGACCAATTTGGTGGGCAAAGGTTTGTAGCGGTCACTGTTGTGAATGTTACCCCACTATAGCACCACGGTGATTGAAAGCACTTAATCTGGTAACAAGTCCCACAAGCGTATCCATTGTTGAACAAAGTTGAGCTTAAGGCTGCTGTATCTGTTCCGTAACCATTAGCAAATAGATTTCCATACCCACAAGCTCCCCCTGTGAACCGTAATTAGAGCATTAACAAACAAAGTTAATTCTTAATTGTTGTGATTAAAAAATAGTCATATTAGTAACGTTGTATGGTGTATCACAAAAACCAAAAAACCAATGATCATTTTCCTTTTAATAGATATGATATAATTTTAACTTAGGATATTTGCTTTATAATGATTGTTTTTTATCATCTAGTTAAGATACTAATTAATTTTTAGTGTATGTTAGATCATCTTTAAATGCATTGGTTTTACAACCCGAAAAATGCATTGAAGATTTACATGATAAAACTATTTGTTCACATTTAGGTTAGTAACAAGACTAATTCATTTTTGTGCAAATTAATCAAGGATATGGCTAGCACAACAAATTGAAAACAAAATATTGTGAACAACATACCCATGGTCTCGGAGGCTGTCTCGTCACCATAAAAGGTTGCATGGGCAAGTTGCCACGGGCTCGGTTGGAAGTTTGCCATTGTTGACTTGCTGCTGATTGCCCATATGGATGCCACTAAGAAGCACAAGCTCCATGATCGAAGGGAAGAAGCCATGATTCAATGAGTCCTGGAAACTTAATTTGTGACCTAGTGCAGCAATGCCTATTGACTACTTGTACGTTTAAACTAATATATAATGTCCAACCCTACGACTGCCTTAGTGGCCCTCACGAATATAAAGTCTTTCATCTATAAAAAGAATGTTTTATCAAGTAATTTTCTTTTTGTTACAGAAAAATAGTTTATATGGAATCTATCTTATACAATGTATTTTTAAACTCCCTTGTAGCCCTATGTGTGGTTGTTGAAGGAACATAATACATTCCATACCACAACTTAATGGTGCGGCATGTCGTTTTGCCATTATAAAATGTGACCTAAACTTGGGGACGTGCAGGCATGTAGTATTTAATTAAGCTCTTGTCTTTACCTGAAGTGATTGATTAAACCAGGCAATGATTTTCCTCTTTTCTTCTTAGAACATCTGTACATTTTTTTTATTTATTTAGTGTGCGTTTGCTACGTCTGCATTTGTCTTTTTTTCTTTTTTTAAGACTAGTGTCTTAATGGAACATGAACAGTGCACCAAGGCATATGAACAGTAAAAAAAGAGTGAACAGTAAATTTATTATTATTATTTTTATTGTTTTTAGTTTTCAATTTTCAGTTTTCAGCAAAATAAGCGGTATCCAAACAGACCCTTAATCTAAAATTTTGCTTTTTAAATTAATTTTCAGTTGATTATTTTAATTTGGACTTAAAATTGGGGTTCAAATGCTACCATTTCTCTCACAATCAACGAAGAACGTGACAATAGTTACTGACGGTGACAATAGTTACTGACGGGACCAATGAATCCATCTCCCAACGACGATCTCATCAATATAGACGAGGATATCGTCTAACCAGCCAAATGAATACCCACGTTATTGACGAGAACAACTCTGCCATTCAATATGGCCAATTATACCCAGAAAGGTCACAGAACCAGCTGTATGAGCCGTTGGAGAGAAGCCAGAATATGGTAGCAGATGAAGTCTCGAAGATGGCATCGTCAGAAGACAAGGCAACGAGCATGGACTTAGTGATGGAAATCCAAAAGCACCCCAGCATTGAAGAAATTCCAACATTCGTAATCCAGAGCACAAATAGTTGGATGACACCAATCATATCTTTCCTCTAGGACAGGAAACTCCCTCAGAATGCAGAAGAAGCCAAGAAGATTAAGAAGAGGGCAGCCAGGTTTACGATCCTTAATGACACTTTATATAAGAGAGGCTTCTCCATGCCCTACTTGAAGTGTGTCGACGAAGAAGAAGCCAAGTACATTATGGAAGAAATTCACGAAGGAATTTGTGGGGACCATGCAGGCCCTAGATCCCTGGTAAGCAAGGTCATTCTTACAGGTTATTTTTGGCCTACTATGCAGGTGGATGCAATGGAGCTTGTCAAAAAGTGTGACAAATGCCAACGGTTCGGGAATGTCTAGCGACTTTCAGCAGAGAAACTGACGACGATAGCATCCCTGTGGCCATTTGCGCAATGGAGAATCGATATTGTTGGTCCACTGCCCCTAGGCAAAGGACAGGTAAAATTCCTATTAATTGCTATTGATTACTTTACGAAGTGTGTTGAAGTAGAGGCACTTACGACCATCACGGAAGCAAGGATTCGAGGCTTCGTATGGAAGAATAGAATTTGCAGGTTCGAGATTCCAAGGACGATAATATCAGACAATGGGCGACAGTTCGGTAGCTAAGGCTTTAAAGACTTTTGTTCAAGCCTAGGTATCAAAAACTAGTTCTCATCTCCAGGGCATCCTTAGGCGAATGGACAGACGGAGGTGACGAGTCAGACACTACTCAAGATCATCATGACCAAGTTGGATGATGCGAAAGGTGCCTCGCCAGAAGAATTACCTAATGTCTTGTAGGCCTACAGGACCACAGCAAGAACCCCAACAAGGAATACCACCTTCAAGTTCACCTATGACATTGAAGCAGTGATCCCAGTCGAGGTAGGGGTAACCAGTATCAAGCGAAAGGTGTTCACCAAAGAAGACAATGACAATCGCCTGCGAATCAACCTGGACTGTTTGGATGAAGTGATAGAGAAAGCTTCCAGTAGAATGATGAAATACCAGCAAAAGATGGCCGACTACTACAACAAGAGGGTAAAGCTCAAATGACTTGACATAGGTGACCTCGTCCTGCGCAAAGTCACCACAGCAACTAGAAACTCTACCCAAGGAAAACTTGGCCTTATATGGGAAGGACCCTATTGAGTCGTCCACTACTCCAGGCAAGGCAGCTATCACCTGAAGACCTTGGACGGACAAAGACTCCCGAGGCCATGGAACCTTGAACACTTGAAGAAGTACCACCAGTAGAAGTAACAAACAAATGAATTCATTCCTGAAATTAATAAACGAATTATTCAGCTGATGTCTTTGTGTAAGCAGGTCTATTCAACTATAAGTCGCAAAAGCCTAGAAAATGGATAAAGTAACAAGATTCCACATTGACGGATGTAAGTTATTGACGAATACCAAGAATGACAATATCCCTAAAAGGATGTAAGTCACAAAAGCCAAAAAAGACTAAGTAACAAGATTCCGCCTTGACGGATGTAAGTTACTGATGATGCTACAGAATCAGAGCAGCTAAAAATTTTTACTAAGTACAAGGCGCAGACGAATGTCAGATAGCGCAAGCAAATCATGAAAGAATAAATCCACAGTCACAACGGCAAGTAAGTATGCAACTACAAGTTTAAATTAAAGCCCTAAAAACAAAGGGTAATTACCATTGTTTTTACATCTAAAAGCCCATAAACACTGGGCTAAAAATAACCGTTCCCAGGGCAGATTAAAAGGAAATTGTTTTGAAATTAGATTTACAAAAAGCCCAAAAGGTATAACGGGGAACAACCAAAAAACAAAATGAGAAAATTTTCACAAGTAACAGATTCAGGCACTAGCAACTGTAGGGGTGTCACCAACAGGGGCATCGTCGGCAGGAGCGTTCTCAGGGACTTCAACTTCGGGAGCGGAGGATTGGGCCGCCTCGTCAATGGCCATTTCTTTGTCCACCTCTTCCAGGTCCAGGCTCTCCATATCAACTCTAGTAGGGTGCTTGGCTAGATACCTCCTGAGAAGCTCAAAACCTTTAAAGTACCAACTGAAGAGCACTGTGTTGTACTCGTCAGTGGTTTGGAAGGCTTCCACAGATCTAGTAGTAATCGTTTTAAGCGACTCCTTGGCATTTAGAAGCTGCTCGTCCTTTTCCAGAGTCAGCTGACATTTAACTCTGAGGTAATCACTCAGGGTCTTGACTTTCTCCTTCAAAGTGGTGGCCTCGTCCATAGAATCAATAAGATTTTTCTTCAACTTAGAATTCTCCTTCTCCAAAGCCTCCATTCTGGATGTGATAGATGCCATCTTGGCCTCTTGGGTGATATACTCGGAGGTAATGTGGAGACTTTCCCCTAACACCTGAAGAGAAATTGAAAATCATCAGTAGACCGAGAATGAAACGAAGACTAAAAGCCGCACAAACTATTTACCTAAACAAGTTTATGGACATGGCGAGCAGCAACGTCATTGAAGGGCATGCCTGAGAAAACCTTCAAATCCTCCGCACTGACGACCCCATGAGCCCTGTCCACAGCTAATCTCTCGTCATCCCAGATGGTGGACGAGCCCAAATCAATCTTCTCTTTTTCTTTATCAGACATGTGTTGCCTTTTTGAGGCAGGAGAATGAAGCTCTTCGATCGAAGTTGAGGGAGAAGTCGTCCTCGTCGTCCTAGTTTCAGAGACAATGGGAGTGACGGAACTAGCTGGGGTGACAGAGGGACCCTTCTTAGTGACACACACTGTCCTCTTCCCTATATTTAACAAAGGCTCATCTTTCTTTGCCTTATTTTAGCATACATATCTTTGTTGAATTTGGTCATCATTTCTGCAAAAGGGAAACCCATAAAAAAAGAAAAAAGAAAAAAAAAAGGCTGTACACATTAAAAATCAGTATTGATGAACCAAACACTTACTCTTCTTTCCTTCGATATCGATGTTGTGTAAGATGAAGGAGGATAGGTCAGGACCGAGATTGTAGAAGGCAAGGGTACGAGGGTCTACAAGATCGTCCCAACTTTCAATTGTCTTGGCATATTCTATCGCCTGCTCAACACGCTCCTTATGCCTGCTTTTGAGCTTAGGCCTTCTTTTAACTACGAAAAACAAAAGGAGTCAATAATGATAACGTCACAATGCAATAGAATTAAATTGACGGGAAGAAATACTGACGCACCTAAAGTCGGGGTTCCTCACCGATGAAGCAACCTCGGGACATCACCCCAATCCCTGCCAGAGGGAGTCTCAAAATCATCCCCGGACATAGAAAAATCTTGATTTCTAGTACCTGAAGGACGAAGGTAAACCCCTGACTATCCTGGTTCTCCTCTCCTAGGGTACCAACTCATAATATTCGTATTCCTTAGATTCTTTCAAACGATATAAATAGACGAGTTCGCCAACCTTAATCATGTCCCCGTTGGTGGCTAACCATATCTCCATACAATTGACCAATATCCTCCAAGAATTGGGCATAAGTTGCCCTAGAGTAATGCCAAAGTAATCTAAAAGCTCCATCACGAACGGATGGACGGGGAACCTAAGCCCACAAGTGAAAGCAGCCTCATAGAAGCATACTTCACCAAGGAAGAAATGGCAAGCCCTATACTTGTCACTGGGCCGACGAACGCGGACCCTCTCTAGAAATTGAAACCTATCCTTAAACCTACCCACAGTGTCAGCATCCAGCCCGCACATCTCCTCGAGGGCGTAAAAAGCCCTAACCACTTGAGGAGTAGAGACGACCGTATCTCTTTCCGCTGGGCCATTGTTAGACGATAACCCAATCTCGAGTTCACTCGACCTAACTTCAGACATTGCCTCTCCCTCTCTCACTAGACCTTCGAACCAATCAATTGACTGCCGCAACAGAGGCAACAACTCGGCTAATGCCACACCCAGACTATTTCCCTCAAAAACAAAATCCTCTAGATTTGGAAAAACACCTAAAGACCCTCCTAAACACACAAAAAGGAAGGAAATTGAGGGGCAAGCTATCCTAACCTCAGAGCTACTAAACATGGAAATCCAGAAAAAACATAAAGGGAAACAATACTAGCTACATCCCCAGAAAATCAAAAACAAACAAAAGAGAAGGGAGAAGAAGAAAGGAAATCAAAAGCTGTATTGCAACAAAAAAGGGAAAGGCAAAGTAGGAAAAAGAGGAGAAAAATACCTTAAAAATGGCAGACAAAGAAAACACCACCGCACAGCGCACTGGTTCGAAGAAGAGTTGCAAGAGAGATTAGCAAAGAAAATGCTCAAAAGAATGATTGGGAGTTTTTTGAGAAATGAAAATGAAAAAATGGGAAGAAGAGAAGTTTAAAACCAAGGCTCGGAAAACTGAGAATCAGCAGGAAACCCAATAGTCCCACAAATTGGAGCATTAGCCCCACTAGTCAGAATATGCCACGTAAGCCACAACCTGTGAAGCGCCGCCACTATGCATTTAAAGCAGAGCGAAACCCCAAGAGTCACTTACAGCTCATAAACCTTTCATATTCTATGGTCGTCATGACACATCATGATGACCACAGAATCGGGGGGCAACTGACGGGACCAACGAAACCATCTCCCGACGACGATCTCATCAATACAGATGAGGATATCGTCTGACGAGCCAAATGAATACCCACGTTATTGACGAGAACAACTCTGCCATTCAATATGGCCAATTATACTCAGAGCGGTTACAGAACCAGCTGTATGAGCCGTTGGAGTACATTGAAGCCACATAACAAAGCATAAAGTGTTACTAAGAGGAACATTAAGGCCACCATAACTACTCCAACGGTCAGGAGCTACAAAAACATATGTAAGGCCCTCACAGTATCAACACAAGGTACGAAAATACTCAGACAAATTTACTACTATTCTGCAACTCTGTTTTAACTTACAAAAAGATTTCTTTGTATTGACTTTGGCATCGAAGACGTTGTGGCAAGCACCACACTGGTGACCATCTCTGAGGATACATTTACATAGGCCGGGGATTGATTCCATCTGCCCACTCTAATTGACGAACTTACGCTTCATCAGTTACCGAATTATTGGATAAGCTGATTATGTTAATTGTTAGAGTTGACGTCCTAATAAATTTGCCATTTGGGTAGTCCAATTTTTAAAATTAAGGGCAGAAATAATTAATTTGGTTGATGATTTCAGCACTCAACTTTCAAGTAACATGAGATAGCAATGTGCACATTAGATGTATATATCTCATGGTTCTCAGACCCGGACTGAATCATACAGTCTGACTCGGTTATCTGTAAACCTCTCACTATTGCGGTTCTATTAGAACTAAGAACCTCTTTATGCAAAAAAAGCAAGAAACTGCTTGAACCACGGCCGGACCATATGGTTCTATGAACTATGGCCGGTTTTTATGGTTCGCATGATTCCATTTTTTCAGATTTGGAACCAAATGATTTGTAAGGAAAGAAAATAGAGAAGAAGGAGAAAAGGAAGAAGACGACCACGAAGTACGGGTGGCACCATGAAGCAGCTTCTTCTTTTTCTTCTCTGTCCGTCTCCACTACTCTATGATGACTTAATTCCCTCTCTTTTTTTTTTCTTTTTTTTTTGCCGAACACTATTATGTAATATGTACGTTGTTTTTCACTTTCTCTTTCTTTGTTTTGTATTTCTTCTTAAGGTTTCCTAAGCTCTCCAAATGACTATTGACTGAAAACTTTTAATTTTTAAGCTGATTCCATTACTTCTTTTCAGCTTTGAGACTGGCATGATGTGACATAATGTAAGTGTATTGCCAGCTTGCCACGGTTATGCAACAAATTAATATTTAGAACAAGAGATTAAATTTGGTAAGGTAAAGATGTGGTGTAAAACTCATGTTTTACTCCTCTAGTCCCAATATGCCATATCATTTTATCACATATTTAAGAATATGTACAACCACACCCAATCAATTCTAATACCCATATATAAATCCAACTAAATTGAGAGTTTATTGAGATGTTATTAGGTGTGGTAGGATGTATTGAATTTTAAGTAAAATGATGATATAGCAATCTTTTATTGGATGGTGTAAAACATAAGTTTTACACCCCATTCTTACTAAATTTGGACTCTTAGAACAATGGTAATATCACAACATTTTAAACAATTTTTGCCATAATTTGTCATGTGAGAAGTTGTGAGTGATGAAAATGTGAACTTACATACACCCACAATTTTTTTTCACCGCTCACAATTCATCATATAATGAGTTGTGGCAAAAGTTGTGTGAAATATTATAATACTATTGCTATAATATTTAAAGTTTTTTTTTTTTTTTTGGAAATAAATATACTTATACTTATACTTATAAATTATTAAATAATTATTTTGAATTTTAAATTATTAGATAATTTAAATATTTTATTTTATTTGAGGTATGTGTCCTTCTCATTCTTATATTATAATAATTATTATACTATTATTATCATTATTATTGGTATTATCACAAGTTTTACTAATGAACATGTAAATAAGTAAAGATATACTCTATTTATATTTACTTAGGATTTGAAATTTCTTATTTGTCTTGTGAAAGTTATGATATAAAAATATTTGAAAGATAGATCTCTATATTGAATTAGACTATTTTAGTTAATTTTTCTATTTTTATTAATTTAATGTTTTTATTTATATTTAAAATAATTATTAAATTAATTATAACGTTATCACGGTTCGATCTCGGTTTGAGCTCAAAAACCTTAAACCTCTCATTTTTACGGTTCAATGAGCTGTTTGGGTCTAAAAACTATCTTTGATGTTTCCAAGATTCTAGTCTTTCCTTTCAATATGTGAAATCAATAGCCAAGCCTAGTTATATGGTACAGAGCTAATTTGAATCAAAACTAGAAAATATTAAATCTTTCTTCCTTCCTTGAGGCCAAGGCCCTGTTTGGTTCTAAAAAGTGGTGTATTTATTTTTCATTTTCTCTTTTCTGTATTTATATTCTAAAATTGAATATAGAAAAAAGGGTCCTATTTTTACATTTGAAGGTGTTTGGTAAGTTATTCTGAATACATAATTTGTGTATAAAATTCATCATAAACGGTTTTTTTTTTTTAAAAAAAAAATAGAAAAAGTTACTTTTTTAAATTACACACACACAATCAATCAAGTGGGGCCTTTTGCATTTTCAAAATATTTACGGAATTACCACTATATTCATTTTCTATGAAAATGAAAACATGAAAGGTGTTTTCATTTTTTGTATTAAAATCCAACTTTTAGGATACTAAAAATAAAAACTAAGTACAAGTTCTTAAACCAAATAAGTTTTTTGTGATGGGTCCCATTGAAAACTGAAAGTGAAAACAAAAGGCACCACTTTTTTAAGCTAACCAAACAGGCTCTAAGAGTCGAATTAATTGAGATTCAATTAAACTAGTATTTTAAATTTTTTGAAGTTTGGGAAATAAACTTTCATTTTAAATCAAATTGTGTTAATAATTTTGATGGGTTTATAGTGTCAAAGATAACAAGCCCAATTCAAGTTTATGACCAAGTTCAATCCTATACTTATACATCAAGTCTTGTAACCATGGTTTAGTGAATTGTTAGTCTAGGGTTTAGTTTTTTGTAAATATCTCATATGCTCAAGACTTTTTTCTATGAACGTAGATCGAACCACATAATCCATGTGTTCTCTCTCCTTATGAAAACATGTCATACACATAACACTTACACACAGAGTGAAAACATCTCATACACATAACACTTACATTGAACAATTTGACACAACCATATGTAGAAAACAACTTTTATTTATTTATGTAGCATGGTATAGAATGATGTGATACCAAGATGCACACCACTTGTTTATATTTTCATAAGATTCCAATCACGCATTCCCCATATTTGAAAATCATCAACTAGGCTTATATGGCATGAACTTTCTTGGGGCTTGAAAATAAATACATATAAAAGCAGAAAGCATATTCACAAGCATCAAATCAAATAAATTACTATGCCCCATAGATCATATTTGGATTTTGACATCATCATTTCTCAACTTCTCAATAAGCTGTAATAATGAATTCAATAGATCATACGACGATTATATAATATAAGATACAAGAAATCAATAAAGTGTGTAAACCATAAGTAGAAGAGATTAATATAATAATAGCTTTTTCGAAGCCTATGTAAAACAACCAAAATTGGAATTTAATAGAAATCTAGACTAGTAGTCTATTTGGATAGAACTAATTTTGCTGAAACTGAAAACACTGTAACAAAATAATTTTTAAATGTGTGAATAGTTTCGTGGGACCCATTTTTAATGAAAAAATTGTTGAAAAGCCAATTAGTCCCTTTAAGAATACCTGAGTGATAGGTTCCATGAACTTAGAGGATATGTCATAAATTCGGAGGTATAAAGTTCCATTCATCATACTAGTGTTTAATGCAATTTTTAGGATGTCTTATGATCAACGAGTGGAATAATCTGGCAAAAAATTGGTATACCACTTACTCTATATCTTTTTGATTCCCATAAATTATAGAAATATCCTTTAAATCATAAATAAAACACAAATTTCTCATCTATATTACGTCAAACCACAAACCCTAGGAATTTTAGATTTGTGATAAATCAAACATTTTATTAATATTTTTCGCTCCAATTTGAACAATTAACCCTCTTTATCTTTTAAAGATAATGAAATTTCAAAATTATGGATGATTTGTTAAAACCATGTACGCATCAAGTGACTAAAGAGTCCTTTAATATTTAACCAAAAAATATATATTAAATTGACAGTCATGTCAAAGTTAAGGATGATATTTGTAAAAAAAAAAAAACTGTGGAAAAGTCCATCTAGCCCAAGAAGGAAAAGCAAAAGCCCATTGATAAGCCCAACACTAATAACGAAAAAAAAAACATTGAAAACAAGCCTATATAAAATAGGTAAAGAGTAAAGACCCGAACCCTTAATTTTTCAATTCAAGTCAATCAGACTTTCACGCTTCACTTCACACAATGGAGAAGAGAAGCAGAGACAGAGACAGAGACGGTAAAATGGGAGCAGGCCCCCATTCCCAGCAACAACCTCAGAACCAGAACCTTAACAGACCCTCTTCTGGTAGACCACTTCCGCCGCCTCCTCCACTTCCCCATCCTCATCCTCATCCTCAGTCCAGGGCTCCACCACCACCGCTTCCAGCTCGACCTCGCTTCGAGCCCGTCGATCGGGAAAAGGTCTCTCTCTCTCTCTCTCTCTTTGTTATACTCTTTTTTTTTTTTTTTTTTTTTTTCCTTACCCATCATTTATTGTAACTTGTATTCTTGTCTTCTTGTCTTGAATTGCAGACTTGTCCTCTGTTGCTCCGGGTTTTCACTAAGGTATGCCCCAGATTTTCTTTACTACGCTCTATTTTATATATGTATTGTTACTGAGAGCTGAGCTTTATAACAGAACTTTATTAACTAAGAAAAAAGCACAGAACTTTATTAATTAAGGTTGTCTTTTGAATGAGTCGCTGATATGTAAGTGGTGACTGAACTGTTATGGTGATTGAGTCTCATTGGAAAATGTTATAGGTTGTACTAAAGTGCACAAAGCTTCTATTTTTGTGTTCGTACCAAGTGTTCAAGGTTCTCATTTTTATTTTATTTGTGGGGTCTGGGAGTGATGGTTGGTAGGCAGCTTTATCCTCATTTTTTGGAGAGACTGATTCTCAAATTCAAACCCATGAATGTTAATACTAAGAGAAGGGTAATACTAGACTGTTTTTAGAAAAGGTCGGAGGTTGGAGTGCCAAGTGGACATTGATTAGTGTTGTTCATTCGTGATACGTTGAGGGATGTGTATGGTAAAACAGGCACGATCCTAAAGCAGCTGCCTTATAGTTTTACTATAATGGCATAAAGATTACTTCAATATAGGAAGTCCCAATCCAGAAATGCTGCAGATACAAGAGAAATAGACATCATCTGTGTCTTTTGGTTTGACAACCTAGAGTTGCTCCTGAAAAGCTACCAATGCGAAGGTTCACTCACATAAGTTTCTGGTTACTTGCTGGCTTGCATTTAAGGTTTAGTCCATTGACCAACTGTGCACTGTGTTCAATTCCCTCTTTTTTTTTTTCCCCCTAGAAATGAGGGTGACGAATGTTTATGTAGACAGCTTTTGGCTGTCAAGTGTCATCTGTTGTTAGTAACAAACTGCTAGAGATGTGTAGGATCACTAGAAGTTTCAACGGATTAAGTCACTTCTCTCTCCTGAAGTGGGTTATTGAAGTCAAAATCAATCACTTACATTGGTCAAGGCACCAAACCACTACAGTAGGTCCCCATACTGTTGTGTGCTAAAATTTAGCCCTTTACCTGTTTATTTTCTTCTTCCTTTCTCAGTGTCACAACCAGGTCTGGCATAATCACTTAATCTCTTGTTTACCTTAAAGTTGGTATGGCAGCATGCCCTGCCTTGGTACCCCTGCTGTAGTTAGTGCTTCTTTCCTACTGCTTCTCGACCAGGTGGCACAATAAGACTCTTCTTGTGAATGTGCATGAAATTTTTAGATGTTCAACCAGTGTATAGACCCATCAATGAAGGTTGGCATCTATACTAGATGCAAGTTCAATAACTATTATTGATCCTTATGGATTAGCAATGTTTGCTAATTTCTAGCTCTTTGATGTATTATATTATTATTATTATTATTATTAGGTTAAAATACTATTTTGGTCCCTAAACTTTCTCAAAAGTTTTTTTTTTCGTCCCTAAACTTTAAAAATTTCTTTTCTATCCCTAAACTTTGTAAAGAGTTTTTTTAATAGTTTAGAGACAAAAATAGAGATGAAAATAGAACTTTTTTCAATAGTTTAAGGATGAAAACCAATTTTTTGGTAAAGTTTAAGGACAAAATAAAATATTTTCAATAGTTTAGGGATGAAAGATGAACTTTTCAATAGTTTAAGGAAGAAAAATGAACTTCTTAAAGTTTAGGGATGAAAGAAAAACTTTTTGTAAAGTATAAGAACCAAAATAGTATTTTATCCCTATTATTATTATTTTTGATAACTTAGGGAACCATTCTAAAACACAGCCCTTTGGACTCACTTCTAACCAGTAAAATTTACATGCAATTAACTCCACCTGCCAGAACCAGTTGCCGGGTAATCCCAGGGCTCTCTTTGATGTAGTTTATGGGCAGTAGGTTTGTGTTAAATGCCAATGAGTTGAGAGAGGAATTATTACTATGATTTGTATATTTCTTGTATACTTCCTGAGTACTAGAGATATGCCCTTTTCAAATTTAAATGAACAGATACATCCTCTTATTTTAAGTTGCATGCATGGATGGATGGGTGTTATCTACACCTAAATGGCTGATCTTATTATTTATAGACATTTCTTCTTCAGTTTTTGGGACAGTTTTTTAATTATTTGGTTTTAATTTTCTGTAGAATGGAAGTCATCATGGTGAGGAAGATTTTGCAGTGAGAGGCAAGGAACCAAAAGATGAGGTTCAAATTTATACATGGAAGGATGCGACACTCCGTGAATTAACTGATCTTGTATGTTGTTCATACTCCACCTCTCCTATCTTTCATGGAATCAGATGTTTTCATTTTTCTCTAGATAATTCTAGTTCTTTAACAGGTTAAAGAGGTTGCTCCAGAAGCCAGGAGAAGAAGTGCTAAACTGTCTTTTGCTTTTGTATATCCTGATAACCGTGGCCGTTTTGTTTTGAGAACGGTACATGCTACTTCTTGTTTTTAGCCTTTCATAGATAAATATAGTTAGTGTACTGTATGATTATCAAAAAAATTTGCATCATCTGCTCATTTATTTGCATGCAGGTGCTCAGGGTCTGCTTACACATTCATTTCTCTCTGATTCATTTAGGATTCATGTAAATGTGATCATTAATCAATATTCAGCCCAGGATTTTATACTGCTTATATTTTCAATTATTGACCCTTTGAAGGTGGTATTTAATCCTAGGACTCCAAGCTAGCTGAACCTTCCATGCACGCTTCAATTTTCTATAATTCTGTAATCACCTCTATGTGCCAGTTATGGAGTATCCCATGACTTGAATTGATTAAGCCTTTGGGCATATGTAGCAACCTTAGATGATAGGTGAGAAATAGATTGTTATTGGTAATTTGGTACGCAACATGAATTGGTACACGCCAATGAGCTATAGCTCAAATAGGATTTTTTTCTCCCAAAGGAGTGGGTGGAAGATGAGGTTGTTAATTCAAAACTCATTGGATGTGTGTTAAACATAAAAAATTAAAAATAAAATTGAAGTAGCCTTTGGGCATATGTAATAACCTTCCAGTGATAAGTTTAAAATAGAAAAAAATGAGGTGCAATTGAGCACGCATGCACACTCATGTAGAAAATATTTTGCCATTGTTTCTTAAGACTTTCACATATGTTGGCCTCTTACAGTGGGGATTACAAATTTTGTTTTTAGGTGGGGACAACTCTTTCTTATGGAAACGGCAGACGACTAGACGATAGCAAGTCATTGGGGGAACTTAGCTTCCAGGTAAAAACTTAAATATATATACCCATATGCATAACCATGTATATATTAACTTTATTAAGTTGACTTTTTTTCATTTTGGATAATGTAGATTGGAGATTACTTGGATGTGGCAATCTTTTAGAGGAAAAGTTGTTGATGCATGAAGTGGCTATGCTGTTGTTCTGAGGTGGCATCTTTGCTAGACTAACTTGGGAGGTGTTACGCATATGGTTTATTAATCCATCTGTATGAGGATGTGTTTAAACGCTTTGACGGTTTAGCTTTCCTTTTACCTGGATGGGTGCTGCAATGTTGTTGTATGAATGTTTTAACTCTATAACATTGTTCAATCAAATATCGCTGGGATCTAATTCCCACAACGTTGTTTTATCATTATTGGGGTCTAATTCCAAGTGTTTTCGGTGGGCAAACTGTTCAACTTTCTATGAGTCAAGAGCCATATAACTCAATTGGTTGACACTTAGATTATGTTTGGTGACAGTTTTTGTTTTTTATTTTCAAAAACTTGTTTCTGGGAATATAAAGAAAAAACAATTTTCTTGTATTTTTGAAATAAAAAACATGTTTGGTTAGTTAAAATTAAAAAGATATTTTTTGAAAAAAAAAATACTAAAATATGTTGTTATTAAAATTTGAACTCTAATGCTAGCTCATTAAATGAGATAGATTTATTAAATTAAATACGTGTTTTCATTGATTTTTGAAAATTAGAAAGTAAAAACGGCATTTTGCATGTTTTCAGTTTCTTTCACAAATTGAGTTTTGAAAATCATTTTTGTTTTTTGTCCATTATGGATTATCGAATAAGTTTTTTAGTCTCAAAAATAGAAAATTTTTGTTTATAACAGAAAATAAAAAGAAAAAATAGTTACCAAACATACTCATATTTTCAAGATATTCAGAATTTCAATTCCTCATTCCCATTGTAGCTAAAAAAAAAAAAAAATTGTTTAACGTGAACATGGTGTCCTGATTTTACCTTCGGTCAGTCTTTGTGACCATCAGCTTTTTCCTAGGCAAAAGACAAAATTGAGGCAAGAGCTCTTCTATTTAATTGATTACTTTCAGAAACATAAATTTTTTAATCTTAGAATAAGAATCTGAGACATGATAATGTCACACAAACTATAGTATTAGATGTATCAAATATTTGAATGGCTTTACTTAGATCTCAATACTACAAGTAATACATGGGCAAATAAACAAAAAATACAAGCAATTTTGTTGTACCTTTTATACAAAAGAGAAGGAAGGGTTTACGTACGAGCACAGATTTACGTACGAGCCTGTAATAGGTATACGTACGAGCACAGATTTACTTATAAATACAATATCAACACAATTGTCGTACAGATTTACTAATAAATACAATATCAACAAAATGAATAGTTGAGTTGTGATTCAGTTTACAACACTAAAAATTTCCCCCCTTCACAAACGAAGACTCAGGATATATATACATAACGTGAAACGCTTCATCTCTATCTTCAACGTGAAGCCCTTAGCCCTTCATCTCCAACGTCATAGGTTAGTAACTGTGATATTGCAAATCCCTTAAAATGTATTGATCCTGCAGCAAAATAGCCTTGGATATGTGTCATAATTGTATGAACCAAAATTGTCCCCCCCCCCCCCCCCCCCCCCCCCCCCCCCCCCCCCCAAAAAAAAAAAACCAATTTTCTGTGCTATGTGTTTCCTACATACAAAAGGTTCAGAGTATGTTATATTACAATAAGAAAGCTAAAAGAAAGTGGTGTATATGAACCACAAGTCTTCTAGGTACCAGTCCTGGTAAACAGATTGCAGTTGCTAAGCAATGGATCCATAAAAGATAAAAAGAAATGACCTTTATAAGATTGTTCTGTTCCTTTTCTACAGGAAATATATACTATAACAATCAGCCGATAGGTAATTTTCTTCATCACAAGAAGCTGATTTATCTTAAGTACAATATGCTACAATAATGTGAATTAGAGGGGCTGTATGATAGACAGGGTGTGTACCTTGAATCAAGCATTACTTCCTTCTGGCAGTGTAATTAAGCGTGTGTTTGAGTCATATACCATCTCAGTTCCACAACTGAGGCAAAACAGTACTTGTATCAGTTAAAATTAATGGAAAATGAACTTGTTTGTTTCATAAATCACACCTAGATAAATGCAGGTACAGCAATGTACATGCTGCAAAATCACAATGATTGTTTAATGAAATCAATGAGATCTTTGAACTTACTTTGTGCATTTAACACTGTTGGTGGTACCGCCGCTAGAAATTGATAGTATGGTCCCAAAGAAGGAGGTGTTTTCAGTACCACAGTTTGGACATGGCCCCTGGAAAAAGAATATTATATGTCAATAGCAAGGCATACCAACATTATGTGGTGGTCAACATAACCATGGAAGATATTCAAATAAATATTATACCTTCAAGATTAAAAAATCTTTCACAATCACATTTGTAAGTGAGAGAGCTAGCCAAACAAGGAGGGGCACAGCAGCAAACCATGTGAAAATGAAACTGAATGGCTCAGGGAGCTGCAATTCAACATTTCGAAAAAGAGCTTGGGTTACATAGTTATTATACCTAAGAAGTTACATGTAATAGATTGATTGTAGGACAAGATATTTCATGAATGTTCTTCCCATCGGTGTTACAGCATGCCCCAGAGAGACTTTGAAACACTCATCTGTGATATCATATTATTGCAGTTACTTATTAAATATTTTTTCTGACAAAAAATAATCACAAATATGATTTGGAATTTGAAAACTAATTTATTTGACTTTGAGAGTTTGGGAAATATTTAAAAAACTTAATGAAGTCTCTAAGAATTTGAAGTAAGAAGCAATGTGTTTCATGAAAATATGACAGTGTGGCCATCCTACAACTGCTATAAGAATGACTCCATGAGCAAACAGCGACTCCTGCTCCCAGCCCCAAATAAAGTTTAGAAAGCTTACTATATGCAGAGTCAGTGGTAATCCAAGATTGTTACATCATAATTGGTTTATAATTGATCCATCATAGAACCTGCAATATTGTAAGATATTTGACTTTTCAAAGCATACCGGGTGACCTGATTAGTCCTGACATTTTTCAAAATTTTTGAGATGTAAATAGTCTATGACTCATTGGCAGGATAAAACATAACAAGATTATAGGCAAACATGAGATAAGAAATGGAATGTCAGAGATCTCTCTCTTTCTCTCTCACGCATACACACAAACACAAACACATACAGTAATCTTTCTCTCAGATGGTAATGGTGAAGTTCCACCCCACATGCCAATGTGGTCATAATGGCAATAAAGATGATTTCTGAAATTTACATTTTGGCTGGCTTACTTTTGGGACAAATTCATACAAACTTATTCACTTGCAGTCACTGGGAAAAAGATATACTGGAACAGATTGCAAACATAAACTTTGATTCTTAAAGACAAAATACGATAAAGACAATCTCAACCATCTACCTCCAGTAGATAAGTAATTTCAAATCCGGTAATATCATCAAGGAAGAAAAACCTGTAGGGCACAAAATACAAATTAATTAATTAACACATAATAAAGACACGATCTCATGACTTGTAAGCAAAGTAAGATCAGAATCCATTACATACAGAACTTTTTTCTATATTTCAGATTAATCCTAATTATTTAAGACCGCTAGAAGAAATAAGTAGACAAAATAATGATGATGATGTGGGGGATTGTTGGTGTGGCATGTGTTCCAAACACTTTATTATTCTTTATTTTTTTTAGCTGTTGGAAATTTATGTTGGGCAATAAAGGACAAAATAGTCGTTGGGCAATCATGAGAAAAATAGCCGTTGGGCAATAATGGGTTTGGCTTTTATGGGTGTTTAGTAACCATTATTACACCCTTTCCTGCCAACGGGGGCTTGGCTGAGTGGGTAAGGTTCGGACGTTTCGTGCAACACACCTAGGTTCGAGTCCCGCTGCCCGCAGGTTTTCGTTGGTGAGTAAACTTAGTGGTGAGGTGTACTCACAAATGTGAGGTGATTCCCGCACAGTGGTATAGAAGGGCCTCCGAGATCGGGCTACCCCGACCGAGGCCACTGGCTCCCTGCCCGGGGGTGTAATATGACCATAAAGACCCCATTTTTTTCATTTGTCAAAAAAAAAAAAAAAATATTACACCCTTTCCAATAAGTCTTTTCTATTATTCTATATTTCAATATACATAATTTCTATTTTCTTTATCTCCCACTTTTTTTTTCTACAATTTATATTTGTTTTGAGGAAAGTTAATAGAGGGTTGTTTTTGAACCTTCGGGAGTGGAAGTGTATCCAGTTACAGTCTAATCTTAGGGGTTGTTTGGCCAAGAGAACCAGTCGCACCGAGTTTTACTTTAGGTAGTACGAATCAACCTTTAAGGACAATGCTTTTGTAGCGTGATTCTATAGTATTGTGAGATCGTTCTAAATTCTATTTATTTTATGTTTTTGCTAATTACTTGGGATATTATTTTCTGTATCAAAACTTGTATATTCACTAAAAGATTTCCAACAATAATAAGATTATGAGATATTTCTGAGTGTGCAAAAGGGTTCTACTTTACAGAGAACTAGTAAGTTCCCAGAAATTTCACAAATAAATTACCAATATAAACATGATTTATTCATCAGTGCAGTAAAATAGATTAAAATAATCTCAACTATATACAACCAGAGGAATGAGCTACTTCTAAGGAAGAGGAAGGATTGGCTTAAGAAGTCTTGGTATGTAATAAAAATCAATCATTATTTGACTTGAAAATAACCTTTTATCCTAGTACATGTGCACTTCATCTTATACAAAAACATAACAATATGAATAGCATGAACAATGCAGTATTTTTAACTATTAGGATCTACAATAACCACAATTTTATTAGGTAAACAACTTTACACAAAGAAAGGATAAACCTAGGTAGCTCTGGAATCAATTGTAAGATGGTCACCATCACATGGATTTAAAACCTAAATTGATAGCAGAAAATCTGATACTTACAATCCTAATGCAACAACAGTCGCTGGGACATTCAACAGGAACATCCTCAAATAGTCAACAGACAGGTCACTGTAAACCTATGAAAACAAATTTAATCAGTAAAGATTAAGCAAAGATGAGCAGGCTATTAATAAGTTATTTACAGAAGCACCAGATCAAAATACAATGAAGTAATCAGGTTTGACATAGTAGTCATGCAATCCCTGGGTAAAAAATTTTGAACTCTCATGCCAAGGTAAATCATTTTTGCAGAGAAGGCGGGAAACCAAGATACTAATCAGGCCTGCTACTTAATTCAAGCATCATTGCTTGTGAGTTGATGCCAGTCTAGAAGATATATCTGGCAAAAATAATGAAAAATTTACCTAAAACAAGATCTTACATGACATTTGATAATCAATAAAACATTATTTAAACAGCAAGCAACTATGTAAACATATGTTCTCTCACTGCCAATGCAAATTCTAAAGTTGTGGTTTGCTAATGCAAAATTTTCAGAAGGACAAAATGCAAGGGAGATCAAAGGATAGAGTAACACACCCTTTTACTGCGGAGACTGCATCGTGGACCCTCAACCACAATTTCACTCCCTTCCGACTACAACACAAATATGGTTTATATTTAAATGATATTAGAAGAAGAGATAGAATAAGTACAACTAAAGTTGTTGCTCAATTGATACTGCTAAGTTTTCAAGATAAGAATCCAGTAGTATAAGATCTGACATGTCCCAGATATGACTGATACATGGTCCAACGACATAAAGTGCCAATACATATACAAATGCTCATGAAGATAAATGTCCACCAGCAACAATGCAAAATGTTGAGAAATTTCTCCAGTTCAATCAGAATGATTTTCTAAATGTAGATGTTATTTCTCTCTCTCCCTCTGTCCCTTTTCTTTCTTTTTCCTGCTAGGTGAATGTATGTGTTCACTGTACTACATGTTCAATTATATATATCTAATTAGCACAAACTTTACTGATTATTTTTTACCATGGCATAAACTCACATGTATCAATCAAATATGCATGCTTAACATGAACTCATACAATCATATTCAGTGAACATGCATAAACATAATGGATGACTAAAGTTTGCTTTAAGCTAATTAAGAACGCTGAGAATTTCCTATCTGCAGATCCAAAGTTAAACCTCCCAGATAAGAGAAGCAATGTCTCTCTTCTTCCTTTGATACATGTCCTGCTAAAGCCAGCATTGCTTCTAGTACCCAGTAAGGCGCATAAGTACTTCACTCTTCATATTGCATTATTAGAAATGTTTTGGTGTTGAAGCTCAAATTAATTGGCTACCAGTTTCACAATGGAAGAGTTACCACCACCGGAAAAGTAAAAAAGGCAGGAATACCCCCGGTGTGATAGTCTCTACACAGGCTCCAAACACATCCTACCTAGATTATAAAGTGAACAGTCCCAAAGTTACATCTTTGGGAATCCCACCTTCTGATAGGGAAAACTTCAGATAAATGCTGAAAGGCAATACCTCAGTTTCTTAAAACAAATTCCTACAAACTCCTAAAGTTGATCTTTTTTGGCAATTAGCAGGTGTCTATCTAACATGGATATATCTTTTAGAGAGAAGGGTATAGCTTCTTACTTTACTCACTCTATTAGCTAAAACAAAATTATGTCAAAACTGAAGAACAATTGCTATCGCACTGCCTAGTGCCTACTTTATATGCCTGTTAAATTCTTTTCTGAATAAAATGCAAAAAAATCTTCTCTTTTTCTACTATTAGATGGGCAAGAATTAAAGAATCCACGTTCTTTAATAATTGGCCATATGCATTTCAACAATTTAATTGCTTACAATGTAGACAGTAAGTAAATAAGTTGGTTGCCAACCAAAATCCAAAATCCATATCATATCATATCATCTTGCACTTCTCTTTTTCCACTCATAAAAATTATTTGTATACTATGCCTTGCAAAAATAAGATACACAGCATAGTACCAATTAGCTACTTTCATATCCAAAGAGGCACCAACAAAGAACATCTTTTGTTTTATTCAAACCACTCTTCTACTTTATGTCCGATAGTTTCTCTTTCCTCCCTCAATATGGGATGTAAAGATAATTTTTATATCCAATACTCATTACAAAATAGATATTTAAGAATGGAACCAAAAAAAAAAAAAAACCTCACAAACCTTGAGCCTCAACTTCAATTTATCATACTCTTCATCATTCATAATTGGTTTCCCAGCTACATAAGCCATCGAAGCTTCAAGAAACTTCTGCTCATCAGAACCTGGATTGCAAAAAATACCAAGAACGTCATAAAAGTTAAGATTAGATATCCACATATTCATTAATTCATAAACATTTAGGTTGAAGTTCCATATAAAAAGATCAGTCTGTACTTAGCATGACAACGCTGCTTCCTTCCCACATCAGTTCTTCCTTGAGATTATCAAATTCCTCATTTGACATGATAGCTTTTCCCTCATAATAGAATGACTGTAGAAGATAACAGAAACAAACATGCATGCTTCAGGAACTACATAAACAAAAGGAAGCTGGGGTAGTTTTTTGTCTATATAGAAGTAGTGGTCTAACATAATGATTTTGATCATGAAACGGAAATACCAGTATATCTTATATCTATTCTTTGGTAGAATTATAATGTATCAAATAGCAAAAGACTAGAGAGAAAAAGAAGTTGAAAGATGCTGTATGCATACTTGTAGTGCTAGAAGAAACTCTTGTTCAAGTTCCCCAATTGACTTTTTCTCTTTTTTGTCTATGCTACAATATGGAAGGATTTTACCGTCAACAACATCACTTCCTTCAACCTGGCCTGAAAATTAAAAAACAAAAGAAGAAAGCACATGGATTTTCTCATTGAAACCAAGCAAAGAGACAGTCAAATAGAACACTTCCTAACCATTATTTTTCTAATGCCAATAACAAGTATAGCACTCAACTTCAAATTTATCAATCTCTACAGCCACATGCTAATCATCCTTGATCAATTTCATGGAGTAAAACTTAGGTATTGTAGCTTAGGAGCAGTACATTAGGTTCAAACGCTTGATTGTATTGACTAATAAGACATTAATAGTGTTTTCTTAAAAGAATTAAATTCAAAACAGTGTTTGAATTCAATTAGGAACCTAATGTATTGCACCTAAGTTTTATCCAATTTCATGATCCACTTTTCACTCACTGATCCTACAGTTAGGTAGTTAAAATAATACCTTGTTGGTCAGCTGTGGCCTTCGTGGGAAGCACCAAAACTTGGCGTCGAAGGCACAAGTGTCTTCCATTGAATTGAACTGTTTGAGCTCTTGTATAAGAAGACAAAGAAGACACAAACGAAGAAATAGGAACTAAGGGTCTTTTAATAGGGGCAGTGTGTAACTGAGGGGATTTTGGAGTAATGGCTAACTTGGCAGCCATTAGAAGGGGAAGGGTAGGAGTTAAAGAGCTAAAACTATGGTAGGTATGGAGGGATTGATCGAAGAGTGTGATGTGGTTCCCAGGTGGGGATTGTTGAAGTTTGGTGCATTTGATTTGGGATAGTTTGTGTTTGGAGGGAAACAAAGACAGCACAAAGATTTAGATAAGGCAATGTGGGAATGTGTGGAGGGAAATGCAACGGCTTTTTGTCACATAGTTACAAATACATATCGATTTTTTTTTTGTTTTCACAAATGTTTTGGTCCGACAATAACTACTACCTCATCATTTTTGTATTGGTGGATAATGTAAGGATGTCCTCTGTGGTGGACATGTGGATGGTTTGTAATAGACCCTGTGATTGCACATGGTTATCACGTGGATCAGTGAGTCCTACAGTCCTTACTCTTTTTTGAGTGGATTGGGCTTTTTGATGGGTTAGTTTGGACGATGGGTTTTAGTGGGCCTTGTTGGGAAAGGGCATTACTTAAGTGAAATGAAACTTTTCTTATCCCAAAACTGAGAATCCAAATTCTTCGCCAATTAAATCCAGGAAAACAAAGCAAAAACCCAATCTTTGGTCGAAAATTCAAATGTTCTTGCTGTTGTGGGGTTTCCTTTTTTTTTCTTCACTAATTCAAACAATCTCACACTTGGAGGTGTTCGGTGTGTGGGTTTGTGAAGGGAAAATGTTCAGTTCATAGAACTCAATCATCCCTGAAGTGGTCAATGGAATGTTTTGAGTTATGCTTTTCATCACCAAAACTCGTAATATTACTTTGCAACAAAGCATATCCCATATCAATCACATCAGATTGTGCAGATACTTTCTTTTGGAATTTACCTTCATTTAGTAGTGTCGAAAATTTGAACGCAATTGACTTGATAATGTAAGTAGACACTTCCATTAATGAGTTGATTTCCTATCCTGTCCATAGAAAATGGTATATAGAGTTGGACTAATTTTCAATTCATTTGGTTAAAGATTGATGTATATTTGCCTTGTTCAGAAAAATTAACATCAACTTGAAAGTTATATGCTTACATTTTCGTATATAGTTGAAAAGTGCTTACAGGTTATATTTGAGACAGGTTTCAATATATGCAATTTGAGTTGTAAATGTATTATAGTATTATACAGTTATACCTAAAGAAATTGAGTTCAAATTGCTCTTATTTGTTTGCATGCATTTGATGTTATAGGCCATAGTAATGGGTTGCCAAAATTTTCATTTTCCCTTGAAAAAAATATTGCAATCTCAATTTTGTTTAATATGATTTTCTTTATTAGTATTTTATTTTTCACAACTCTTTTTTGGCATAAGGCTCGTTGAAACCATGTGCAACACAACCTAAATCATGGCCTAAGCTAATGTTGAGTTTAAAATTAAAAAAAAAAAAATTTAAAAATTTTGAAAAGGCTTAAGGAGAATATGTTTGGCAGACAGAGGAGTGTTCTTTTGAGTGTCTAGAATATCTGCCACCCCTTGGTCAACATGTTAGCTTGCAGACAGATTAACCAAGAGTCTGGCACCAATTCAACCAAGGCATGCGGGACTTGTTGCTTCGACTTTCTCTCAATCTTCCTACTAATCCGGCTTCCATGATTCCTAAATACATTTCACATAGGAATGGCAACGAACCAGGTTCGGGTCGAGTTTTCTTATACCCAAACCCGTCCTGCGGGCCCAATCTCGTTACCCAAACCCGGCCCATTTAATAAATGGGTTTTTTATGCTCGCCCAAACCCGCCCCATCGGGCCCTGCAGGCCTAATTTAGCCCTACCATAGCCCAATCCGTGGTCCAATAAAAAAAAAAAAGATTGAATTGAAGCCTATATTTATTTTTGCCTAGATTCAAGCCTTATGATGTCCAGATTCAAGCCCATATAACGTGGCCTAAATGCCAAATCATAGGCTATTAATCATTAATCAATAAATCAATTGTTAATTATAAATCTATAAATCTATAAATCAATAAATCATAACTAATATCATAAATCAATAAATCACTTGTTAATTATAAATCTATAAGTCAATAAATCATAGCTAAGATCATAAATCAATAAATCACCTAACTAAGATAACCATTTAATTATAAATTAATAAATCATAGCTAAAATCACCTGCTAAACATAAAAATAAAGTAAATCCAACAAGTCTAAGAAATAAGTATCATAAGTCCAACAAGTCGAAGAAATTAAAAAGCTACAAAATAAATCCCACAAGTTTAGGATAATTACAAACCAACAAGATAATCCAACAAGTCTAAGAAATTAAAAGCTTCTAAATTAATACAAAAAGTCTAATCCTCCACAGTTGTGACACAACTCCCATCCTCTTCATTAGGCTCCCCATCATCAAGAATTGATTGAAGTGTACAATCTCCTAGCATAGTTGAAGAACCTACAGCAACAACAAATTAAAAAATGGAATAAACTTCATCAAATTATAACTAGCATATATAAAAATACAATTTTGATTTCATTTTATAAATACAAATTATACAATTGCTAACCTTTGATTTCACTCCATAACCAATTCTGAGTACACATCATTGCCTCTATAGTCTTAGGATGAAGCCTACTTTAGTGTGGACTTAATAGTCTCCCACTAGTGCTAAAGGCAGATTCTAAAGCAACAGTTATGACAAGAATGACTAAAATATCTCTTGCAATTCTTTGTAAAGTAGGATACTTGAGACCATTACTTTTCCACCATGCCAAAATATCAAAGTCTTCACTCCTCTTCAACACTCCCTCATCAAGGAAATGATCAAATTCTATTATAGTACTCTCATGTTTCTTTGAACTACTGGAACTATTGTTGACAAACAAATCAAAAGATGACATTACCCCATTCAACCTACATTTCATTTGTGCCACATAATTTGAAGTACTTGCAGGCATATGAGAACTTTCTTCATTATCTACAGGGGACTCATCTACATCTTCAAACTCATCAAGCAAATCATAACAAAGATTCTTAATTTTTTCAATCTCAAAATCAGAATTATTACCATAAATATTAGGATAATAAAACTTCAACAACTCCATCTTATATCTTGGATCTAAGATAGCAGCAACAGCCATAACAACATTAACATTAGCCCAATAAGAATTAAATTTTATAAGCATGCTTTCTGCCATCCTACTTATTATCTCATTCAAAGACAAACTCTATTCATTCAATGCTATTTTCAATTCACACACCAAATTAAAATACATATTAGTTGTGGGGTACCTACGACTAGAGAAAACTCAGTTACATTATAAAACAACTCTAACCTCCCACAAATATCTTTGGTTACCTCCCAATCATAATCATGTGGCAAAAAAGTATAAGATGCTTCCCGTTTAGCCAAACGAGAGAAAATATCTTTATAAATCAATACAGTAGAAAGCATTAAGTAAGTTGAATTCCAACGTGTCTTACAATCTAATACCAGCTCTTTGGTGCATTGAACACGCAATTGACGTGCATTTTCATCAAATTCCTGCCTCATTTTTGGTGATCAAATCCAATAAATCACACTATCACGAATCCTTACAATACCATCACCAATAAGAGACAACAAATCTTGAACAATCAAATTCAAAATATGTGCAGCACACCTCATATGCAACATAGGTCCCCTTAACATAAGAGAACTAGTATCAAGCTTGTTCAAAATAAGTCTTATCATGACATTATTAGTACTACAATGATCAACAGTTATTGTGGATAACTTCCTATCAATGTTCTACTCTAAAAAACAATCAACAAAGATATCAGCAAGAACATCTTTCGTGTGTGGAGAAGGAACATAAACAAACCTAAAAAAATAATAGGAATAATTATAAAATAAATCAATAAACACTATGATCAATGACATATGGTACAATTCATATGGTTTAATAAATTTAACATTCATAGATCAAAAAATTATCTTAAAACCCAGCTTTGCAACATCCAAGTGTGATTGGTAAAGTGAGCGGTAACGACCATAAATCATTTTTTTTTTGTTACTTGAAGTCCACATATTAGCTGTAATTGGCATCTCACTTCCATTCTTGTCTGTTATCTTCAAAGCTTTCTCCCTTTCATTATCATAAATTTTAAGAATGTCACTCTTCAAAGTGTTTCTTGAGATAAGTTTAAACAAAGGTTGAAAAGAACCCTCAAATTCTCTAAACCCAATGTGGTCAACCATTGAAATTGGGTATTTATGTAGTATTAATGTAGAATGACTATACGAGCAAGATTACTCCTTACTTTGACTTGATCAAATTGGTAAGGATTTAAACTCATCGTTCCATCCAACTTATTTTGTTGTTTAATTAACACTTGTTATCGCATATCCCTTATATCTTTAAATTTCAACCGTGGACATCATGCTAAATGATTACGCAAATGGCTTGTACCTTGGCTAAACTCACCCAAGTAAAGCTTGCCACAATGATGGCATTAGGCTTTAGATTTCCCGTCAACTTTCTTCCTTATAAAATGCTCCCAAACATTTGAGTACTTGTATCCACATCCTCATTTGTAGCCTCTTGCTCTCCCTTTTCCTTTATCTCTTCTTGTTCCTCTACCTCCTGGTCCTCTCCCACTAAGTCCACCATCGGGGATTTCGGACTCCCAATTGGTTCAAAAGTTTGGGAGTTAGAAATTCTATCAATGAAAACAAATATTCACAAATTCAATATTATAGATACTAATTGATTAATTGGCACAAATTCATAATTACACATATTCACAAATTCTATCAATCCAATCATAATTAAACATGATTAACTACAAATTCAAACACTTATTCATTGTTTAATGGGCATAAATGTGATGGTGATCCTATGAGTGAGTTGCCAGAAGGCAACAATGGCGAGGGTGATCGTGAAAATGGCGAAGGAAACTGCATAGCGAAAGGGACAATGTGCGGTTCTCAAGGGAGAGCAGCCTAGCGAGGGAGAACCAGATTTTTTTGTGCCTCCCATTTCCCTTTTAGGCATTGCATTCACAACAAATACAAAAAACAATAAACTCAATTTCTTCCATTAAACAATTACACTTTCTTTCAAAAACATTTTCCCATAGAACTTATTTTTCCATTAAACTACACTCAATTATTCACTCATCAAAAATGAAATGTCCCACACACTTTTTTATATCTAACATAATAAGGCTTTAACATATATTGACAAACCAAACTACACATCCAAAATACATATATTGACAAACCAAACTATTCACCCAAAATTTAGCATTGATAAATCACACAGTTTCCCTTTCTTGTAAATAACTGAGAAGCCCCTCTTTAATAACTAAAAATCATATTTAATCTTTTTTTAAATAATATGAATCAGCAAAATAGAATACAGGGACTCGGTTTAATCTTTTTTTATATGAATCAATGTATTTAATCTTTTTTTAAAATAATATGGATCAACAAAACCCCTTTTGATGAATACAAGGACTTGGTTTAGGTACAAAAATAACATGAATCAACAAAATAGAAATTGAGGAGTTTTGGGGGGAAAAAAATAAAATAGAAAACATACCTTTGCTCGGCAAATGGGACTCGGTTTGGGTTTCAGGCAATGATGTCATGTATTCCTTGAACCTTTTCTTGGAAAATGGGATTCATATGAAACAAACAATTGAAACAAACATCTCAAACTAAATACAATATATGAAAAGAAAAAAAAAAAAAAGATTCTGAAGAGAACTGAGCAGAACAGACCGGTAGTGACAGCTTGGGCTAACGATGAGATTGAGAGTGAGTAAGCTTGGGCCGGAGGTGACAGAGCTTGGATCGGCGGTGAGATTGAGAGTGAGTGAGAGTGGGAGAGGAGAGTGTGCTAAAATGAGAGATTAATTTTAGGAAATAACTATACACACACACACACACATATGAGGGTGTTTTGGTAACTTAACAGTTAATTGGGTTGGGTCCGGGTTGGGGTTCGGGCTGGGTTTTACCAAAAACCAGACCCGACCGAGACTCGTTTTGGGTTTTTTTTAAACCCAAACTCGACCCTATTCTTTATCGGGCTGGGTAAAACCCGATCCATTAGGGTCAGGTACTCGCAGGTTGGGTAGCAGTTGTTATCCCTAATTTCATATTTCCTAAGAGCATCCATATTGGTGGAGCCATAAATTTAGCAAATGGCTCCACAAAAAGTTGTTTTATTTATCTTACCTTCTCACTTTACAAAATACTCAACATTAGTTGTTTTATTTTAGCTTTCAACACAATAAAATAATATAAACAACATAATAAAATAATATATTCACTACAAAACAGTGTGAACACATGAATAAAAAAAAAAAATTTAATATAAAGTAGTGTGAACACATAATTTAATAATACTTTTTTTTTTTACCTATGAGCTTTTCCATTGCATCTAAAACCAAATGACTAACAATGTTATAGACCATGGTATTCAGACCTAGACCATTCAAAGAATCGAAAAATGGATAGGTTTAAAATTTTTAAGGTTGGACCGAGGTTTAACCAAGATCAGATTGAGGTTTAACCAAGGTCAAACCGTAATGACGTCAAAATTAATTTAATATTATTTAAAATACAAATAAATATATTAAATGTAAAAATATGGAAATTTACGCAATTAAAACAACTTTCAAACGAATTTTCGTTATTTTTATAAAGTGAATAGAAAATAATAAATATAAACAAGCTTTAAAGTTGTGTTTATTAATCTTTCAAATAAAAAGCATTTTAATTTAAAATAAAATCCTTTTTAACATAAATTTACAAATTTTATATTCATATTTATTGATGTAAAAGCATAATTCTTGAACAAAAATAAATTTAGAAAATACTATTAAGTAAATAGTGATAAAAGTAAATGCAAAGCTATTAATCTTATAAAATTAAAATGAATAAAATATAAATTTCAAATATGATACGAGGAACCCAACTAGTTCAGATGTCAGTGCGTTGGTTAGAGGTCTTAAATGGGTGGAAGGTTGTTGGTTCTATGCCTAATGCATGCATTTTTCACAATTTTTTTCCTGGACCCTTTACCCGAGTAAAGTGGAAGAAGGAGAAAATTGATGGGATATTTGAATTGTGTTATTTTGATATGATAAGGATATCAAAACATATCAAAATAACACAATTCAAATATCTTTACCATATCAAAGCCCCCTTAATTCTAGGAGGAAAAGAGTTAACACAATTCAAATATCCTTATTATATCCAAACCACACCGTTCAAATATTCTTACCATATATGAAAACCACATGATTTCAGGAGGTAGATAAATTCAAAATTCCACGGCTAGTTGTTCTTAATACTTTTTTTTTTTTTTTTTGTTGAGAAAAAGTTGTTCTTAATACTTAATAGTGATACTTTATACTTATGGCAAGTATAACGGCTATTAGCCTATTACAAATAATATGCTCCATATTTTTCTTTTTGTACAAATTGACAATCAGTTTAATGCTATAAATAATTGGAATCATAAATTTTCTTGGAAAAATAAAAATAAATGGAATCATAATTAAATTGTATGGGATTGAATTTTGACAAAGAGGAGACTGGAGAGAAGCCTCCAAGAAATTTTCATGGCTACTTTATATTCTTAGGAGGAGAGATTGGGTTGAGTTGGGTCGGATTTGGGTACCTTGCAGAGCAGAAGGTTTGGGCGGGGAACAAGAATCATATACCACCGTGATCATCCCTAGTCTTGTTGCTATCTTTTATCTGTACAGATATATGCCTCCTTATATATATGAGAAACTAATATGTGCCAATCTCTTGATAGAAATGCTATGCAATCCAAACTCTACACCGTCTACCATGCCAATCAAATTTTCTCTCTCCTCCCCTACAATTTCAACAACATGATTGCTACAATTCATTTTCTCTCTGCGGCCACTCCTTCTTCGAGCACTTCTGGGCAACCATTTTCTTTTTGAATTGTCTTGCGCCTTATATTGATTTAACTAATTTTTAATGGGCAAGCCGCAAGTCTGCCACTCTTCCGGGTTTTATCACTTTTGGGTTTTTTATTTTTTATTATTTTTTTTATTTTTTATAAATTTCTTATTAAATAGTTGTCTGTCTATTCAAACGGGATTGGATATTAAAAAAATACAATAAAATAAAAAACTTAATATTTAATTTATGTTTATTTAGGATTTAATATTTAATATTTATCTTGTGATAGTTAAGATATAAAATATAAATTTGAAAGATAAATCATAATTCTCAATATTTATTTTGGCTATTTTAGTCATTTTTGCTACTTTTACAAACTTAATATATTTATTTATCTTTTAAAAAATTTCTTAAATTAATTATGACATCATTATGATTCAACCTTGGTTTGACCTTCAAAAATTTGAACTTTTCTTTTTAATGGTTCATTAAATAGTTCGGGTCTAAAAACCATGCTATAATCATATAAAAATGAAAAAAGAAAACCTTCTAAGAGAAAAGGAAATAAAAATCACATTACAATAACAGGGGTTTTTTAATTAGAAAAAATTAATTAATTAATTAATTATTATTATTATTATTATTTGTGGGGCCAAAGAATCCTACGGCCCGGCCCAGCCCACTTCGTTCCTGGGCCGAAGGCCCGGGCCGAGGAGGCACCCTAAGTTCGAGGATGACCCCATCATCGGACGTCCGAGAACTTGAGGGACAAGCTCATGACAAGCAATCACCTCCACATTAAATGTACCTGATTACCGCCCTGGCCGCATTAATGAGGAAAGGACCCTGCACCAACGTCACCTTGGTTGCCGCGACTCTCAAAGAGACTGAGAAGGAGGCTGATGGGACAAGCAACTGAGTATTGTCCAAATCGCCCAACACGTGTAGGGCTGGAAGGGGTTAGGTAAAGAGTATATAATGTAAGGGAATCCCCCCTGAAAGAGGGGGGAGGGGGGAAAAGGAGAAAAAAAAGGAGGGAAGAAAGCACGGCCGAGGAGCATCCCCCAATTGTAAAGATGCTCTAAGTATTTCTTCAATAAAAAGAGAATGGCGTTCACGCCTCGTGAGCGCCGGCCAGCGCCTAAACCTTCGAACCACTCTTTACAAATTCATTGTTGTGGGTTCGATGGGCCCTTGACCCATACCCTTTGGGCTCTGGGCTGCAAAAGCAGACCCTACAATTGGCGCCGTCTGTGGGAAGGACTAGTGCGCCGACCTGCGAAACAGGCGACTGTTCTAAATAGACATTCTACAGAAGATCGGTGGTGATGCAAAAAAAAAAAAGAACAAGAACTACCAAACAAACATTGCAGAAAGATAAAAGCTCGAGACAGAAAATTCAACAGCAAAAAAAAAAAACTCGATGTTATTTCGTAAAAAGAAAAAGGGTTACAGATTACAATCAGAGGCTCAGGCAAACGTGTTTTACAACTGTTCCTACCAGCTAGTCCTACAATCAGAGGCCCAGGCGGACCCGTCCTAAAACTAGCTAGAGGGAAGTGTCAACCCGCACTCTTATTGGCATCAAGAGAATGGGAGAACTTGACAATAAGCGGGCGGAAGGGGGCTGGGGTTGGCTCGTTCCAAGGCCACCAACGACTCCTTTCTCGGAGCGGCGGAGCTTGAACAAAGCGAGGAGCAGATACAGGGGCTCCGGGACGCCCTACCCATGATGTTTCCTTGATTCTCTCCAACCCCCACGAGCGTTGCCCGATGGTGACAGCAACACTCGGGCACCGCCCATGATGTGAGTTCGCATGTCTCCTCCGTCGGGGGCGCACTCAGAGGAGAGATGTTAGGTACTTTAACGACATCTCTCCGGGCCACCGTGGATGGCGCCATCGGGGTTACGCCTAGACTCTGCCGCACCGGAAGCCCAGCGGGGGCTGCGGCCACAACGGCTCTTGGTACGGATGTCCTCACACCCGTTCAAAGCCGCCCCATATCTCCTAACTCCGGTCACAATTCCGGCAGGGTTATCAAAGGGGCTTGTGGAGTTTAAGGGGTGTGTTCTTTTTGTTTGTGTTGGGAGGCTCATGAAGTATGGAGAAACCATCCCCCCGGAAAGCCTTATATAGAGGATAAGGGTTGGTGAGAATTAATTCACGCAGAATTCAAAAAGAGCGTTAGCGAAGCGTTGGACAATAATGAGGCTGCCAGATTCCAAGGGGGCCGCAGACTGTTGGACTAATGTTGATTTACGAGACTATTAATGAAGGCGCGTTTCGCGAACCGAAGCGTCAGGCGCGGAACACGAACGGCCAAGGGACGCTTTGCAAATAAAAAAGATGGGGGCTCGAGATGGAGGCGAGATCAATGCCACGTGTAAGACCATGATCCGTCCGAAGGAAGAATCGTCTCCAGTAAAGCAGTCCAAGGACAAAACCCTGCTTGCGGAGATATGAAAGTGTTAGACAGAACCAAGGCTCTGCATGGTCCTCGGACTCAGGCCTATGGGGAAACTAACCACTTCAGACGAACAAGTGTTAGACAGAACCAAGGCTCTGCATGGTCCTCGGACTCAGGCCTATGGGGAAACTAACCACTTCAAAGACCAAGTGTTAGACAGAACCAAGGCTCTGCATGGTCCTCGGACTCAAGCCTGTGGGGAAACTAACTACTTCAAAGACCAAGTGTTAGACAGAACCAAGGCTCTGCATGGTCCTCGGACTCAGGCCTGTGGGGAAACTAACTACTTCAAAGACCAAGTGTTAGACAGAACCAAGGCTCTGCATGGTCCCCGGACTCAGGCCTATGGGGAAACTAACTACTTCAAAGACCAAGTGTTAGACAAAACCAAGGCTCTACATGGCCCGCGGACTCAGGCCTATGGGGAAACTAACCACTTTAGAAGACCAACTGTTAGACAGAACCAAGGCTCTGCATGGTCCTCGGACTTAGGCCTATGGGGAAACTAACCACTTCAAAGACCAAGTGTTAGACAGAACCAAGGCTCTGCATGGTCCTCGGACTCAGGCCTATGGGGAAACTAACTACTTCGAAGACCAAGTGTTAGACAGAACCAAGGCTCTGCATGGTCCTCGGACTCAGGCCTCTGGGGAAACTAACTACTTCAAAGACCAAGTGTTAGACAGAACCAAGGCTCTGCATGGTCCTCGGACTCAGGCCAATGGGGAAACTAACCACTTTAGAAGACCAAGTGTTAGACAGAACCAAGGCTCTGCATGGTCCTCGGACTTAGGCCTATGGGGAAACTAACCACTTCAGACGAACAAGTGTTAGACAGAACCAAGGCTCTGCATGGTCATTAGACTCAGGCCTATGGGGAAACTAACCACTTCAGAAGAACAAGTGTTAGACAGAACCAAGGCTCTGCATGGTCCTCGCTCTCAGGCCTATGGGGAAACTAACCACTTCAAAGACCAAGTGTAAGACAGAACCAAGGCACTGCATGGTCCTCGGACTCAGGCCTATGGGGAAACTAACTACTTCGAAGACCAAGTGTTAGACAGAACCAAGGCTCTGCATGGTCCTCGGACTCAGGCCTGTGGGGAAACTAACTACTTCAAAGACCAAGTGTTAGACAGAACCAATGCTCTACATGGTCCACGGACTCAGGCCTATTGGGAAACTAAATACTTCAAAGACCAAGTGTTAGATAGAACCAAGACTCTGTATGGTCCTCGGACTCAGGCCTATGGGGAAACTAACCACTTCAGAAGACCAAGTGTTAGATAGAACCAAGGCTCTGCATGGTCCTCGGACTCAGGCCAATGGGAAAACTAACCACTTCAGAAGACCAAGTGTTAGACAGAACCAAGGCTCTGCATGGTCCTCGGACTCAGGCCTATGGGGAAACTAACCACTTCAGAGGACCAAGTGTTAGACAGAACCAAGGCTCTGCATGGTACTCGGACTCAGGCCTATGGGGAAACTAACCACTTCAGACAAACAAGTGTCAGACAGACCCAAGGCTCTGCATGGTCCTCGGACTCAGGCCTATGGGGAAACTAACCACTTCAGACGAACAAGTGTTAGACAGAACCAAGGCTCTGCATGGTCCTCGGACTCAGGACTATGGGGAAATTAACCACTTCAGAGGAACAAGTGTTAGACAGAACCAAGGCTCTGCATGGTCCTCGGACTAAAGCCTATGGGGCAACTAACCACTTTAGACGAACCAGTGTTTAGACAGAACCAAGGCTCTGCATGGTCCTCGGCCTCAGGCCTATGGGGAAACTAACCACTTCAAGGACCAAGTGTTAGACAGAACCAAGGCTCTGCATGGTCCTCGGACTCAGGCCTATGGGGAAACTAACCACTTCAAAGACCAAGTGTTAGACAGAACCAAGGCTCTGCATGGTCCTCAGACTCAGGCTTGTGGGGAAACTAACTACTTCAAAGACCAAGTGTTAGACAGAACCAAGGCTCTGCATGGTCCTCAGACTCAGGCCTATGGGGAAACTAACTACTTCAAAGACCAAGTGTTAGACAGAACCAAGGCTCTGCATGGTCCTCGGACTCAGGCCTATGGGGAAACTAACCACTTCAGAAGACCAAGTGTTAGACAGAACCAAGGCTCTGCATGGTCCTCGGACTCAGGCCTATGGGGAAACTAACCACTTCAGAAGACCAAGTGTTAGACAGAACCAAGGCTCTGTATGGTCCTCGGACTCAGGCTTATGGGGAAACTAACCACTTCAGACGAACAAGTGTTAGACAGAACCAAGGCTCTGCATGGTCCTCGGACTCAGGCCTATAGGGAAACTAACCACTTCAGATGAACAAGTGTTAGACAGAACCAAGGCTCTCCATGGTCCTCAGACTAAGGCCTATGGGGAAACTAACAACTTCAAAGACCAAGTGTCAGACAGAACCAAGGCTCTGCATGGTCCTCGGACTCAGGCCTGTGGGAAAACTAATCACTTCAGAAGAACAAGTGTTAGACAGAACCAGGGCTCTGCACGGTCCTCGGACTCAAGCCTTTGGGGAAAATAACCACTTCAGACGAGCAAGTGTTAGACAGAACCAAGGCTCTGCATGGTCCTCGGACACAGGCCTATTGGGAAACTAACCACTTCAAAGACCAAGTGTTAGACAGAACCAAGGCTCTGCATGGTCCTCGGACACAGGCCTATGGGGAAACTAACGACTTCAATGACCAAGTGTTAGACAGAACCAAGGCTCTGCATGGTCCTTGGACACAGGCCTGTGGGAAAAATAACTACTTCAAAGACCAAGTGTTAGATAGAACCAAGGCTCTGCATGGTCCTCGGACTTAGGCCTATGGGAAAACTAACTACGTCAAAGGCCAAGTGTTAGACAGAACCAAGGCTCTGCATGGTCCTCGGACTCAGGCCCATGGGGAAATTAACCACTTCAGAAGACCAAGTGTTAGACAGAACCAAGGCTCTACATGGTCCTCGGACTCAGGCCTAAGGGGAAACTAACCACTTCAGAAGACCAAGTGTTAGACAGACCCAAGGCTCTGCATGGTCCTCGGACTCAGGCCTATGGGGAAACTAACCACTTCAGACGAACAAGTGTTAGACAGAACCAAGGCTCTGCATGGTCCTCGGACTCAGGCCTATGGGGAAACTAACCACTTCAGAAGACCAAGTGTTAGACAGAACCAAGGCTCTGCATGGTCCTCGGACTAAAGCCTATGGGGCAACTAACTACTTTTGACGAACAAGTGTTAGACAGAACCAAGGCTCTGCATGGTCTTCAGCATCAGGCCTATGGGGAAACTAACCACTCCAAAGACCAAGTTTTAGACAGAACCAAGGCTCACCATGGTCCTCGGACTCAGGCCTGTGGGGAAACTAACCACTTCAAAGACCAAGTGTTAGACAGAACCAAGGCTCTGCTTGGTCCTCGGACTCAGTCTTGTGGGGAAACTAACTACTTCTAAGACCAAGTGTTAGACAGAACCAAGGCTCTGCATGGTTCTCGGACTCAGGCCTATGGGGAAACTAACTACTTCAAAGACCAAGTGTTAGACAGAACCAAGGCTCTGCATGGTCCTCGGACTCAGGTCTATGGGGAAACTAACCACTTCAGAAGACCAAGTTTTAGACAGAACCAAGGCTCTGCATGGTCCTCGGACTCAGGCCTAAGGGGAAACTAACCACTTCAGAAGACCAAGTGTTAGACAGAACCAAGGCTCTGCATGGTCCTCGAACTCTGGCCTATGGGGAAACTAACCACTTCAGAAGACCAAGTGCTAGACAGAACCAAGGCTCTGCATGGTCCTCAGACTCAGGCCTATAGGGAAAGTAACCACTTCAGAAGACCAAGTGTTAGACAGAACCAAGGCTCTGCATGGTCCTCGACTCAGGCCTATGGGGAAATTAACCACTTCAGAAGACCAAGTGTTAGACAGAACCAAGGCTCTGCATGGTCCTCGGACTCAGGCCTAAGGGGAAACTAACCATTTCAGAAGACCAAGTGTTAGACAGACCCAAGGCTCTGCATGGTCCTCGGACTCAGGCCTATGGGGAAACTATCTACTTCAAAAACCAAGTGTTAGACAGAACCAAGGCTCAGCATGGTCCTCGGACTCAGGCCTTTGGGGAAACTAACTACTTCAAAGATCAAGCGTTAGACAGAACCAAAGCTTTGCATGGTCCCCGGACTCAGGCTTGTGGGGAAACTAACTACTTCAACGACCAAGTGTTAGACAGAACCAAGGCTCTGCATGGTCCTCGGACTCAGGCCTGTGGGGAAACTAACTACTTCAAAAAGTAAGTGTTAGACAGAACCAAGACTCTTCATGGACCTCGGACTCAGGCCTATGGGGAAACTAACAACTTGAAAAAGCAAGTGTTAGACAGAACCAAGGCTCTTCATGGTTCTCGGACTCAGACCTATGGGGAAACTAACCACTTCAGACGAACAAGTGTTAGACAGAACCAAGGCTCTGCATGGTCCTCGGACTCAGGCCTATAGGGAAACTAACTACTTCAAAGACCAAGTGTTAGACAGAACCAAGGCTCTGCATGGTCCTCGGACTCAGGCCTATGGAGAAACTAACCACTTCAGACGAACAAGTGTTAGACAGAAACAAGGCTCTGCATGGTCCTCGGACTCAGGCCTATATAGAAACTAACTAATTCAAAGACCAAGTGTTAGACAGAACCAAGGCTCTGCATGGTCCTCGGATTCAGGCCTGTGGGGAAACTAACTACTTCAAAAACTAAGTTTTTGACAGAACCCAGGCTCTGCATGGTCCTCGGACTCAGGCCAATGGGGAAACTAACCACTTCAGAAGACCAAGTGTTAGACAGAACCAAGGCTTTGGATGGTCCTCGGACTCAGGCCTGTGGGGAAACTAACCACTTCAGAAGACCAAGTGTTAGACAGAACCAAGGCTCTGCATGGTCCTCGGACTCATGCCTTTGGGGAAACTAACCACTTCAGAAGACCAAGTTTTAGACAGAACCAAGGCTCTGCATGGTCCTCGGACTCAGGACTGTGGGGAAATTAACTACTTCAAAGACCAAGTGTTAGACAGAACCAAGGCTCTGCATGGTCCTCGGACTCAGGCCTATGGGGAAACTAACCATTTCAAAGACCAAGTGTTAGACAGAACCAAGGCTCTGCGTGGCCCTCGGACTCAGGCCTTTGGGGAAACTAACTACTTCGAAGACCAAGTGTTAGACAGAACCAAGGCTCTGCATGGTCCTCGGACTCAGGCTCGTGGGGAAACTAACTACATCAAAAACCAAGTGTTAGACACAACCAAGGCTCTTCATGGTCCTCGGACTCAGGCCTGTGGGGAAACTAACTACTTCAAAGACCAAGTGTTATATAGAACCGAGGCTCTGCATGGTCCTCGGACTCAGGCCTATGGGGAAACTAACCGCTTCAGAAGACCAAGTGTTAGACAGAACCAAGGCTCTGCATGGTCCTCAGACTCAGGCCTATGGGGAAACAAACCACTTCAGACGAACAAGTGGTAGAGAGAACCAAGGCTCTGCATGGTCCTCGGACTCAGGCCTATGGGGAAACTAACCACTTCAAAAGACCAAGTGTTAGACAGAACCAAGGCTCTGCATGGTCCTCGGACTCAGGCCAATGGGGAAACTAACTACTTCAAAAACTAAGTGTTAGACAGAACCAAGGTTCTGCATGGTCCTCGGACTCAGGCCTATGGGTAAACTAACCACTTCAGACGAACAAGTGTAAGACAGAACCAAGGCTCTGCATGGTCCTCGGACTCAGGCCTATAGGGAAACTAATTACTTCAAAGACCAAGTGTTAGACAGAACCAAGGCTCTGCATGGTCCTCGGACTCAGGCCTATGGGGAAACTATCTACTTCAAAAACCAAGTGTTAGACAGAACCAAGGCTCAGCATGGTCCTCGGACTCAGGCCTGTGGGGAAACTAACTACTTCAAAGATCAAGCGTTAGACAGAACCAAGGCTTTGCATGGTCCCCGGACTCAGGCCTGTGGGGAAACTAACTACTTCAAAGACCAAGTGTTAGACAGAACCAAGGCTCTGCATGGTCCTCGGACTCAGGCCTGTGGGGAAACTAACTACTTCAAAAAGTAAGTGATAGACAGAACCAAGGTTTTTCATGGACCTCGGACTCAGGCCTATGGGGAAACTAACTACTTCAAAAACCAAGTGTTAGACAGAACCAAGGCTCTGCATGGTTCTCGGACTCAGACCTATGGGGAAACTAACCACTACAGACGAACAAGTGTTAGACAGAACCAAGGCTCTGCATGGTCCTCGGACTCAGGCCTATAGGGAAACTAACTACTTCAAAGACCAAGTGTTAGACAGAACCAAGGCTTTGCATGGTCCTCGGACTCAGGCCTATGGGGAAACAAACTACTTCAAAGATCAAGTGTTATACAGAACCAAGGCTTTGGATGGTCCTTGGACTCAGGCCGGTGGGGAAACTAACTACTTCAAAGACCAAGTGTTAGACAGAACCAAGGCTCTGCATGGTCCTCGGACTCAGGCCTATGGGGAAACTAACTACTTCAAAAAGCAAGTGTTAGACAGAACCAAGGCACGGCACGGTCCTCGGACTCAGGCCTATGGGGAAACTAACTACTTCAAAAACCAAGTGTTAGACAGAACCAAGGCTTTGCATGGTCCTCGGACTCAGGCCTATGGGGAAACTAACCACTTCAGACGAACAAGTGTTAGACAGAAACAAGGCTCTGCATGGTCCTCGGACTCAGGCCTATATAGAAACTAACTAATTCAAAGACCAAGTGTTAGACAGAACCAAGGCTCTGCATGGTCCTCTGACTCAGGCCTGTGGGGAAACTAACTACTTCAAAAACTAAGTTTTTGACAGAACCAGGGCTCTGCATGGTCCTCGGACTCAGGCCTATGGGGAAACTATCCACTTCAGACGAACAAGTGTAAGACAGAACCAAGGCTCTGCATGGTCCTCGGACTCAGGCCTATGGGGAAACTAACTACTTCAAAAACCAAGTGTTAGACAGAACCAAGGTTCTGCACGGTCCTCGGACTCAGGCCTATGGGTAAACTAACCACTTCAGACGAACAAGTGTAAGAGAGAGCCAAGGCTCTGCATGGTCCTCGGACTCAGGCCTATAGGGAAACTAACTACTTCAAAGACCAAGTGTTAGACAGAACCAAGGCTCTGCATGGTCCTCGGACTCAGGCCTATGGGGAAACTATCTACTTCAAAAACCAAGTGTTAGACAGAACCAAGGCTCAGCATGGTCCTCGGACTCAGGCCTGTGGGGAAACTAACTACTTCAAAGATCAAGCGTTAGACAGAACCAAGGCTTTGCATGGTCCCCGGACTCAGGCCTGTGGGGAAACTAACTACTTCAAAGACCAAGTGTTAGACAGAACCAAGGCTCTGCATGGTCCTCGGACTCAGGGCTGTGGGGAAACTAACTACTTCAAAAAGTAAGTGTTAGACAGAACCAAGGCTCTTCATGGACCTCGGACTCAGGCCTATGGGGAAACTAACTACTTCAAAAACCAAGTGTTAGACAGAACCAAGGCTCTGCATGGTTCTCGGACTCAGACCTATGGGGAAACTAACCACTTCAGACGAACAAGTGTTAGACAGAACCAAGGCTCTGCATGGTCCTCGAACTCAGGCCTATAGGGAAACTAACTACTTCAATGACCAAGTGTTAGACAGAACCAAGGCTCTGCATGGTCCTCGGACTCAGGCCTATGGGGAAACTAACTACTTCAAAGATCAAGTGTTATACAGAACCAAGGCTTTGGATGGTCCTCGGAATCAGGCCGGTGGGGAAACTAACTACTTCAAAGACCAAGTGTTAGACAGAACCAAGGCTCTACATGGTCCTCAGACTCAGGCCTTTGGGGAAACTAACTACTTCAAAAAGCAAGTGTTAGACAGAACCAAGGCACGGCATGGTCCTCGGACTCAGGCCTATAGGGAAACTAACTACTTCAAAAACCAAGTGTTAGACAGAACCAAGGCTTTGCATGGTCCTCGGACTCAGGCCTATGGGGAAACTAACCACTTCAGACGAACAAGTGTTAGACAGAAACAAGGCTCTGCATGGTCCTCGGACTCAGGCCTATATAAAAACTAACTAATTCAAAGACCAAGTGTTAGACAGAACCAAGGCTCTGCATGGTCCTCGGACTCAGGCCTGTGGGGAAACTAACTACTTCAAAAACTAAGTTTTTGACAGAACCAGGGCTCTGCATGGTCCTCGGACTCAGGCCTATGGGGAAACTATCCACTTCAGACGAACAAGTGTTAGACAGAACCATGGCTCTGCATGGTCCTCGGACTCAGGCCTTTGAGGAAACTAACCACTTCAGACGAACATGTGTTAGACAGAACCAAGGCTCTGCATGGTCCTCGGACTCAAGCCTATGGGGAAACTAACTACTTCAAAAACTAAGTGTTAGACAGAACCAAGGCTCTGCATGGTCCTCGGACTCAGGCCTATGGGGAAACTAACTACTTCAAAAACCAAGTGTTAGACAGAACCAAGGCTCTGCATGGTCCTCGGAGTCAGGCCTATGGGGAAACTAACTACTTCAAAAACCAAATGTTAGACAGAATCAAGGCTCTACATGGTCCTCGGACTCAGGCCTACGCGGAAACTAACCACTTTCGACGAACAATTGTTAGACAGAACCAAGGCTCTGCATGGCCCTCGGACTCAGGCCTATGGGGAAACTAACTACTTCGAAGACCAAGTGTTAGACAGAACCAAGGCTCTGCATGGTCCTCGGACTCAGGCCAGTGGGGAAACTAACTACCTCAAAGACCAAGTGTTAGACAGAACCAAGGCTTTGCATGGTCCTCGGACTCAGGCCTATGGGGAAACTAACTACTTCAAAGACCAAGTGTTAGACAAAAGCAAGGCTCTGCACGGTCCTCGGACTCAGGACTATGGGGATGCTAACCACTTCAGAAGGCCAAGTGTTAGACAGAACCAAGGCTCGGCATGGTCCTTGGACTCAGGCCTCTGGGGAAACTAACCCCTTCAGAAGACCAAGTGTTAGACAGAACCAAGGCTCTGCATTGTCCTCGGACTCAGGCCTATGGGGAAACTAACCACATCAGAAGACCAAGTGTTAGACACAACCAAGGCTCTGCAAGGTCCTGGGACTCAGGCCTCTGGGGAAACTATCCACTTCAGAAGACCAAGTGCTAGACAGAACCAAAGCTCTGCATGGTCTTCGGACTCAGGCCTATGGGGAAACTAACCACTTCAGGCGAACAAGTGTTAGACAGAACCAAGGCTCTGCATGGTCCTCGGACTCAGGCCTATGGGGAAACTAACTACTACGAAGACCAAGTGTTAGACAGAACCAAGGCTCTGCATGGTCCTCGGACTCAGGCCTATGGGGAAACTAACTACTTCAAAAACCAACTGTTAGACAGAACCGAGGCTCTGCATGGTCCTCGGACTCAGGCCTATGGGGAAACTAACCACTTCAGACGAACAAGTGTTAGACAGAACCAAGGCTCTGCGTGGCCCTCGGACTCAGGCCTATGGGGAAACTAACCTCTTCAGACGAACAAGTGTTAGACAGAACCATGGCTCTGCATGGTCCTCGGACTCAGGCCTTTGGGGAAACTAACCACTTCAGACGAACAAGTGTTAAACAGTACCAAGGCTCTGCCTGGTCCTCGGACTCAGGCCTTTGGGGAAACTAACTACTTCAAAAACTAAGTGTTAGACAGAACCAAGGCTCTGCATGGTCCTCGGACTCAGGCATATGGGGAAACTAACTACTTCAAAAACCAAGTGTTAGACAGAACCAGGGCTCTGCATGGTCCTCGGACTCAGGCCTATGGGGAAACTAACTACTTCAGAAGACCAAGTTTTAGACAGAACCACGGCTCTGCATGGTCCTCAGACTCAGGCCTATGGGGAAACTAACAACTTCAGAAGACCAAGTGTTAGACAGAACCAAGGCTCTGCATAGTCCTCGGACTCAGGCCTATGGGGAAACTAACCACTTCAGACGAACAAGTGTTAGACAGAACTAAGGCTCTGCATGGTCCTCGGACTCAGGCCTATAGGGAAACTAACTATTTCAAAGGCCAAGTGTTAGACAGAACTGAGGCTCTGCATGGTCCTCGGACTCAGGCCTATGGGGAAACTATCTACTTCAAAGACCAAGTGTTAGACAGAACCAAGGCTCTGCTTGGTCCTCGGACTCAGGCCTATGGGGAAACTAACCACTTCAGAAGACCAAGTGTTAGACAGAACCAAGGCTCTGCATGGTCCTCGGACTCAGGCGTATGGGGAAACTAACCACTTCAGACGAACAAGTGTTAGACAGAACCAAGGCTCTGCATGGTCCTCGGACTCAGGCCTATGGGGAAACTAACTACTTCGAAGACCAAGTGTTAGACAGAACCAAGGCTCTGCCTGGTCCTCGGACTCAGGCCTGTGGGGAAACTAACTACTTCGAAGACCAAGTGTTAGACAGAACCAAGGCTCTGCATGGTCCTCGGACTCAGGCCTATGGGGAAACTAACCACTTCAGAAGAACAAGTGTTAGACAGAACCAAGGCTCTGCATGGTCCTCGGACTCTGGCCTATGGGAAACTAACCACTTCAAAGACCAAGTGTTAGGCAGAACCAAGGCTCTGCATGGTCCTCGGACTCAGGCCTATGGGGAAACTAACTACTTCAAAAACCAAGTGTTAGACAGTACCAAGGCTCTGCATGGTCCTCGGACTCAGGCCTATGGGGAAACTAACCAGTTCAGACGAACAAGTGTTAGACAGAACCAAGGCTCTGCATGGTCCTCGGACTCAGGCCTATGGGGAAACTAACTACTTCAAAAACCAAGTGTTAGACAGAATCAAGGCTCTGCATTGTCCTCGGACTCAGGCCTATGGGGAAACTAACCACTTCAGACGAACAAGTGTTAGACAGAACCAAGGCTCTGCGTGGTCCTCGGACTCAGGCCTATGGGGAAACTAACTACTTCAAAGACCAAGTGTTAGACAGAACCAAGGCTCTGCATGGTCCTCGGAGTCAGGCCTGTGGGGAAACTAACTACTTCAAAGACCAAGTGTTAGACAGAACCAAGGCTCTGCATGGTCCTCGGACTCAGACCTATGGGGAAACTAACCACTTCAGGCACCAAGTGTTAGACAGAACCAAGGCTCTGCATGGTCCTCGGACTCAGGCCTATGGGGAAATTAACCACTTCAGACGAACAAGTGTTAGACAGCACCAAGGCTCTGCATGGTCCTCGGACTGGGGCTCACGGGGAAACTAACCACCTTAGATGATCCCAAGTGTTAGACAGCACCAAGGCTCTGCATGGTCCTCGGACTCGGGCTCACGGGGAAACTAACTACCTCAGATGATCCTAAGTGTTAGACAGAACCAGGGCTCTGCATGGTCCTCGGACTCAGGCTCACGGGGAAACTAACCACCTCAGATGATCCTAAGTGTTAGACAGAACCAAGGCACTGCATGGTCCCAGGACTCAGGCCTATGGGGAAACTAACTCCTTCAGAGGATTCAAGGTGTTAGATAGAACCAAAAGCACTGCATGGTCCTAGGACACAGACCTGTTGGAAAACTAACTCCTTCAGAGGATTCTAAGTGTTAGACAGAACCAAAAGCACTGTATGGTCCTCGGACTCAAGCCTGTGGGGAAGCCAACTACTTCAAGGGGATCCTAAGTGTCTACTCAAAGAATTTTCTACCTGGCCCTTAGGAAACGGAGGGTCCGCCCAAGCATACCTGCCCTCGTTATGACAATTGATGCTGCGATTGGTCGAGATGCAATTGAAATTAAAATCATATAAGTAAAGAAAAAGCGGATAGCGTGCAAGTAAGTAAACTACCACAACAAACAGAAAAAGAAGCAAGGCTCGCATTTCATTAAGTCCAGAAAAAGTTACATGGTAGGAATTACACTACAATCTAAAAAAAAAAATGCAAAAGGAACGAGAAACGACGGCGTCAAGGGGCCTGCCCTGCCCACCTATTTTCCTCCCTCGGCAGGGGGTTTGGCCGTAGCAGCTTCAGGACCTTCTGAGCCTTGGCTAGAAGGGGCAGCCTACGAAGGCGTGGCAGGAACGGCTGCCTCTTCAGCAGCAGGAACTTCAGCTTCAGAGCTGGACTTCGCAACCTTTTGAGGCGCCTCCTCAGCGGGGCCCTCACCTGATTCAGCTACCTGGGGAGGGTCACTTACTTAGACGAGCTCACCCATGGGTTCAGTGATGGAGGTATCCTCTCCCGTAGCAGCACTGGCTTCCTTTGCAGCCTCTTCGGCCTCAACGCCACTTGGAGTTGTCTCGCTAATGGCAGGAGGGTAGTACACACTTTCCTCCTTCCACAAGTCAGACGAGGCTCCAACCCCAGCCTGCCTGAGAGCCTCCATCCAAACTTCAGCAGAATAACGCCTGCACAACCCGGGGACTTGAGCCTTAAAGGCTGCCTCGGTCTCGGCCATCCCCGCAGCATAGGCCTTCTCCTCGGCTTCCCGCTTAGTGGCCAGGGCATCCTCTCTACCGTGGTCAGCCTCAAACTTGGCCCTAACGGCCTCGTCCCTGGCCTCCTTTGCCACCCTCTTAGCTTCCTCTGCAGCAGCCACATTCCTTGGCAGATCAGCAAGCAGCTCTTTTGCTATCTTCAACTGCTCCTCCGCCTCGCCCAGGCGCTTTGTCTGATCTTCGGCCTGCTCCTGGAAACCGGAAAATCCTGATAGGGCAGTATCCCGAGCACTGGTCATCGCGCTCAGCTCCTCCCGAGCCTTGGCTAGATCAGCCTTGGAGTTCCTAAGGATCCGTGAGGCCTCCAGGTGCTTCTCACGCTCCACGTCCACGGCTTTCCCCTGGTCACGGGCCACGTCCTCCAACCTGTAAGTGGCCTGAATGGCCTGCCCAACAAAACAAGCACACGGTTAGCCGAGACCAGAAAAGGGTTGGAGAAAGCTAAAACTGGAAAAGTCATAAGTGTTGAGGGACTTACCATTCCCAGGTACCGCTTGAGACAGAGAAAAACCTCCCTGCTCCCAGCTCCGCCATGTCAGCTGGGAGCAACAGGCACCTTTCCAGTGCGTCGGCCACGTATGCGCCTTCGCCTTCCTTGAAGTCCCTAAGGGAGGAGTCTTCCCTCAGCGGCCCCCAATGGAGCATTGGGGCAGGAAGCCAGGCCTGTGGCTCGGGCTGGGCGTCAACCCTTTTATCCTGATCTTAGGAGCCTATCTTCAGCTGTTTGGATGACCGCCAAGTATCATCCTCCTCCCGCGGGGACCCGGACTTCTCCTCAGCCGGCCTTTTCCCCTTATCCTTTCTCTACTTGGGGTCAGAGGGCTCGCGCCTAGGAGGCAGACTTGTCTTGGGCGGAGAAGGAGGAAGCCTTGACTGGGAAGTGGTCGACCTACCCTGAGCAGAGCGAGTCTTGGGAGGAGGAGGAGGAAGCTCCGGCTTGGATTTCCCCGATTGGCCTTCGATCAGATCCGCCAGGCTGGGTTGGGGCCTCTTCTTGTAGCCCATCTCGCGCCGAGGAGGAGACTTAGGCGTTTGGAAATCCGCTTCTATCAGACAAGGGTCACCCAAATCCCCTGGAGGGTCCTCGGACTGATGGACCTGTTCAAACACGTCAAACTCGTCCTCGGTGGGGCCAAAGTCAGCAACTTCCTCTTCCCTCTCTAGGCCTTCTTCGGCAGCCTCTGAGGATCTAAGGGAGGAGGAAGGACCCGCAGGTGTTACGCCTTCTGATGTGGAGGGCGCCTCGGCGAATCGGAACCCGTCCTCGGTCACGGTTATTTTCCGGAGTCGAGGATCCTTAGCTCTGATTACTTACTTCGGCGCCGCAAATGACTTGTGAGTCGGGTCGTATTTCAAGATCTGGTGAGCGGCCCTAACCTGATTGTCGGCCTCGTTCACGAAAACCTCTGCCCTCAGCGCCTTTTGCAAGTCCTCCCGGTTGATCAAGCTGAAGTGGCGCGTGAAGGCGTGCGGATCTGTAAGAGGAAACACTTTCGCATTAGAAACCAGACGGTGCAAAAAGAAATGGGCGAAGTAAAGGATGGAACTGATTAGGATCCTAGAACCCTCTCCCCATTTTCCTACTGCCCACCTGGGGTCCCCTCCGTCATTGGGCAGTGAAGGCCATCGTGCCACTCTCTAGACACAATGAGGAAGTCTTTGTTTAGTCCCTTGCTGGACTCAGGGAGGCACTGAACAAGCCGGACCCTGTCATCCCTGGTCTTCAGATAGTAAGTTTCGCCCTTCAGGCACTGGAGGTTATAACACCAGTTGACGTCATGGTGGGTCAATCTCAGTCCCATCTTCTCATTTAGGGCATCCACACAGCCCAGAATCCTAAAGACGTTGATGGCACACTGGGTGGGGGCTAGCCGGAAGTGCATCAGGTAGTCCCTCGTCACCGGCCCCATGGGTATCCTCATGCCACCTTCAACGAAAGCAACGATGGGAATCACCACCTCACCCTCCTGTCTCCGGAAGCGCCACTCGCCCTCCGCACAATACCTCAAGCCCACATTGGCCGGTATCTTATAATCGGCGATGAATTTCTCCATCCCCTCCTCAGTGAAGACATACTTCTTAAATACACCCATCCCAAATGATGCCTAAGCAAGCTAAGAGGGAGCAAACGAAAAGAGGCAGAGATGGAGAAGGAAAAAGTTCGAAGAGAGATAGAGTGACTTACAGAAATGAGTAGAAGCTCCTCGGACAGGCTTTTTATGCTGGAGATGTAGACTCCTGAGTGCGGGTGAACAGAGGAACCGGCTTTTCGAATGGGTATTTATACTCCAAATCAAGGAGCCGGGCGGGTTTTCCCGTCCCTAACTGCTAGGCGAATCCCCACCGTTGGATCATCATCCTCCCGTTGAACGTGGGGGGCACAGAGCCGTCATGATTTAATGAAAGGCCCATTGCGCACTTCGAGGCACCATTAACGCGTCTGGGGTAGATGAAAAGGCTCTAGTACTGACAGAGGATCAGACCCAATGGGACGCGTGGCAGGTCCGAGGACATCAAAATCCTCCTCTCCGCCCGAGGGTGTGGAAAGCAAAGATTTTGAGGGGCTATTGTGGGGCCAAAGAATCCTACGGCCCAGCCCACTTCGTTCCTGGGCCGAAGGCCCGGGCCGAGGAGGCACCCTAAGTCCGAGAATGACCCCATCATCGGACGTCCGAGAACTTGAGGGACAAGCTCATGACAAGCAATCACCTCCACATTAAATGTACCTGACTACCGACCAACGTCACCTTAGTTGCCGCAACTCTCAAAGAGACTGAGAAGGCGGCTAATGGGACAAGCAACTGAGTATTGTCCAAATCACCCAACACGTGTAGGGTTGGAAGGGGTTAGGTAAAGAGTATATAATGTAAGGGAATCCCCCCTGAAAGAGGGGGGGGCTGAAAAAGGAGAAAAAAAAGGAGGGAAGAAAGCTTCCTCGGCCGTGGGCCGAGGAGCATCCCCCAACTGTAAAGATGCTCTAAATATTTCTTCAATAAAAAAAGAATGGCGTTCACGCCTCGTGAGCGCCGGCCAGCGCCTTGACCTTCGAACCACTCTCTACAAATTCATTGTTGTGGGTTCGATGGGCCTTTGACCCATACCCTTTGGGCTCTGGGCCGCAAAAGCAGACCCTACATTATTTTTTATGGAAACAGGGTTTTATTTATAAGTTAAAGAGTTTATACATCAACAACATCGGGCTGTTGGGCACAAAGTCTAGTTGCTCCGAGGCCTGCCAAATCCCTTACATAACATACATATACAAAACTGGGACATGACTGATACACAGACAAAAGGTGTTGTTGGTGAGTTTCTCGCTTTGCCAACGCATCCGCACAAGCATTAGCTTCACGATACACGTGAAGCATCCGCACAAGCATTAGGAGGATAAGTGACATTGTGATCAGTTAACCAAGTTAGCACTACGCTGGAGTCGATTTCAAGCTGTATGAACTTAAAACCCATATCCCAAGCAAGCTTCAAACCCTGGCAGACAGCTACCAACTCAACCATATTATTTGATGCGAGGCCCAAGTGGAGGGAAAAGCCCAAGATCCAAACACCCGAATGATCACGCAAAATACCCCCAAACCCAGCTAACCCCGGATTACTAATGGCACTACCATCGGTGTTTAGTTTAATATAGGGAGCAGGAGGCATCGTCCAATATATAAGTTGGGGAATCCTAACCTGGGGTAGGTTGATAGAACCTGCTAGGAAATGAAATTCAGTCGCCACCTGGACGGTGGAGTATACAAGACTGTGTTGGTGTTGGGATTGGGATTGGTGCTTGAAAATCCTTTCATTTCTAGCCAGACATAAATTCCAACAAAGAAACGGAAAATAAATACGCCAAGAAAGTTGAAGATGTAGTATAGTGGTATCTACAGTTGCATTGTTCTGGAGCCATTCTTGCAAAGACCATTAGAAGAAAGACAGGGGCAAGATACCTAGCGATTGACTCCAAACTTCTTTTGCCCAGGGACAATCTCGTAAGATATGGATGGTTGTTTTCGGGTGATGACACCTAGGACATTGCGCATTTAGATGAGGGCGACCTAAGGTTAGGAAAGTGCGAGTAGGCAGCCGGTCACGCATAGCTTTCCAAATGAACATTTGAATCTTTTTAGGGCAAGTTAAAGTCCAAATCCATTTCCAATCATGAGCATTGAATGGGACTTGCTGTTTATGAAAGAGATATTTAGAAGCAGATTTCACAAAACACGTGCCATTATTGTGGGGCCACTCAAGTGAGTCCAGAAGACTCGTGAAATGACCAATAGGAATCCCCTGAATAAGGTTCCAAAGCGGGGAGGGAAGAGGGAAGGGAAGTGCATTGAAATTCCAAGTGTGGTGGTTTCTCAAGGAGTTAATCTATTGTTCCTCATCCTAAGGCAGCCATTGGTCCTTCCAAATCTGAATGGTTTGCCCATCCCCGACAATCCAAACTCAAACCGTCAAGAAGCAATTTAATACCGAGCGAGAGTGAGTGCCAAATATGTGATCCTTTCGTGCGTCTAGCGTTGTTAAAAAGTGTTGTTTGAGGGAAATATTTGGCTTTGAGAACCTGTGCCCAGAGCATATTGGGATTAGTATGTAATTGCCATGCCTGGTTCATGAGAATCGCTCGATTGCGATGGCGGGTTGAGGGTATGCCCAATCCTCCCGCATCCTTTGGTAAGGTGACAGTATCCCAGTTGACCGTGTGACATCCACGATGTGTAGCAGTATCTCCCCATAAGAATTTACAGCTCAATTTGTCAATTTGGTGACTAATCTTTTGGAGGAGGAGCGTGGTTTGCATAGCATAAATAGGGATGGATGCCACAGTTGCTTTAATGAGGGCGGCCCGACCAGCCATTAACAGATATTTTGCTTGCCAACCTTCAATTCGTTTTTGGATTTTGTCAACTAAAAATTGATAGGAGTTAGTTGTTCTACGCGTAGTGAAAATGGGAGTTCCAAGGTATGTGCCAATACGATCAGTAGTTGGTATGTCAAGAATACCGACCACCTAATCTTTTAAGCGTCTGGGTATACGAGGGGCAAACTAAATATGCGATTTGGAGTCACTCATTATCTGCCCCGAAGAAGCACAAAAAGTTTGTAGAATTATATTTGCTGCAATCTCTAGTCGTGGCTTTGGCGAAAAGAAAAATATCATCGGCGAAAAACAGATGGGAGAGATGGACGCGACCCCTAAAAGACATAAGGTGAATAAGTTTATCACGGACTGCCTCTTCAAGTCAGATAGACAAACGCTCTAAACGCAGGATAAAAAGATAGGGGGACAGCGGGTCCCCCTGCCAAACTCCCCTAGGTGGCACAATTTCCTGAAGGGGACCTCTATTCCAAAGAATGTGAAAACGGGTTGAGGAGACCATATTCATGATGAGGGAGATAATGTTGGGTGGAAGCTGGAAGAATTCCAGTGATTCCTGAATGAAGTCCCATTCTAACCGATCATATGCCTTTTCAAGGTCTAATTTAATAGCAATGTTCCCTGGCCCACACCTCATATTTTTCAAAGTCCTAATAACCTCCTGGACTAGGATTATGTTATCACTTGTTCTTCGCCTTGGTACAAACCCCGCTTGGCAAGGGTTGATAATCTCTACCATGTAAGGTTTGAGGCGTTGCACAATAATTCGGGATACCAACTTATACAGGGTGTTACAAAGGCTAATCGGGTGAAATTGATTAATCATTTCTAGGTGAGGTATTTTCGGGATAAGGACTAAGTTTGTTATGCCCCAAGATGGCGGGATACTATGCTGTTCAAAAATTTCTTGAATCACCTGAATAATACTTGAACCAAGATTTGACCAATTTGTTTGGAAGAAGAGAGCGTGGTATCCGTCCGGACCCGGAGCCTTTAATGAAGGGAGGTATTTAAGATTCCTAAAAATTTCCCCGGGCTGGGGGATTTGGGACAGAGACTGGGCATTTTCTAAAAAATGACTCGTTTGAGAGCACTGTCTCTCACACCTAGAGGAGGGACACAAATGAGGGGAAGTAGCTTGAAAAAGTTTATTAAAGGCATCATTTATATGCTGTAGTAACGGCTCACCATTAAGCCAAAGCCCCGTGTCATCTTTTAAGGTATACACATGAGATTGGCTACGCCGTTGGATAGTTTGAAGATGGAAATATTTGGTATTCGCATCACCATAGTTTAACCACATGATGCGAGATTTAAGTTGCCAAAATAAATATTCTTGGTGAAGGATGGAGTTATATTCCTGGATGAGCTGTTGTTCCAGAGAATATAAGAAAACTGACGGTTGTCTAGCCATAGCCATCTGGAGCCCCCGAAGCATCGCTAACAGACGGTTTTTCCGCTCGAAGATATTTCCAAATTTGGTTTTATTCCAAACACTGATCTTTTGCATTAAAAAATCAAGTCGGCGAGGGAACCTAGATAAAGAGGAGGACGTAGAGGGAATATTTTCTGAAGCGTGCCAACTCCTCTCCACGAGGGTCGAGAAAGAGGGGTCCGTGAGCCACATCTGCTCAAAAAGGAAAGGTTTGGGAGATTTTCGCTCTAAAGGGTTAGTAACACGCAGAATAGGGTAGTGATCAGATTTAACCCTGGGGAGATGATGTATTTCGGCCGTGGGAAAAAGGATTTTCCACTCGGCGTTCCCCAACCCTCTATCCAAACGTTCTTTTATGTTTCGATGCCAGTCTGGGCTTTTATTGGTCCAAGTAAAACGAGGCCCGTGGAAGCCAAGATCCATGAGCCCATAGTTATCTAAGCAATTTCGAAAAGCGTTAAGCCTGTTTCTATTTAAAGGAAGCCTGCCCATTTTTTCATCCTCCGAAAGCATATCATTAAAATCACCCATTAAGAGCCAAGGTAAATCAACAAGAGTAGCAAGATTTCGTAAGTAATCCCAAAAAAGTTGATGTTTATTAAAGTTAGGAGAAGCATAAACAGCAGTAAGTAAAAAGGAAAGGGAGGGAGAGGATACCTTTACAAGCGCATGGATACTATGCTCACTGAGCGTGAGAATTTCCACTTTGCAAGATGAACTTTCGTTCCATAGCACCCAAATGCCTAAAGAGAAACCGGTGGGGTCCAATTGCCGAGAGTGAGTGTAAGGAAGAGTGTTTATAACCACCTGCGCCCATTCTTCAGCTACACGAGGCTCCACAATAATCAGAATGTCAGGACGATGCCTACGATGAAGTTCGTAAGCATGGTTACGAAATGCCACACTGCCAGCTCCTTGACAGTTCCAAGTAATCATCTTCATTGATGAGGTATTAGGATTCAAGTAGTCGTTGGGGACCCCCCAGGTCCTCGGGTTCCTTGTCACTGAGCGATTGAGGCATTGATGCCTCGTTGAGGTCGTCTTGAGACGATACAGTGGGTCGATTTCGCCGAGCCTGACCCAGTGCGTGACGGACATGACAAATGGTAGACTTGGGCTTGAGAACATGATGATATACAGGTTGGCCTCATCTTCCTGTATTGCCATATTTATTTCGCTGAGGTCGAGGAATTGGAAAATGGCTTCTGGAAGTTGTTCCGGAGATGTCACACTGGTCGGGCTCGCTCGAGCATTTCTTTGCCTGACTGATGGAGCCCTGGGATGCCCCTTCGGTGGTTGGTAAAGGTGTACTGATCAGCGCACTCGTGTGTGAGTACGGGGCATGGGAAAAGGATTGGGTTGCGGTGGGGGTTCGAGGCGCATTGGCAAGCTTGGAGTTTATGTCACTTGGTTCCAGACCATGGCTGCCCGTGGATGAACCGGGATGCGCACATAGCTCATCGTCTCTTCTTCAAAGCGGCTGAGGGAGAGACCGCTCCATATTTGTTCCAGGAGTTCCATTTGTTAAGCGTGGTCGTGGGGGTTGGATGAATGAGTGGACAGGGAAGGAGTGGTTTGGAGACTTAAGTAGAAGTGGGGAGTGGACGAGTGGTAGAGATCGGGATCTGTCAGGGTTGGGGTCGTGGAGTTCTGGTTGGAGGAGGGGGCCATCTTGGTGCTTGAGTGGTGTGTGGGAAGGTTTGGTCAGGTGTGAATATGAGGAAACTTTTTCATGCAGATAGTCAAGAGGTAAAGAACTCACCTGGGTAATTTGTGTGTTGCTGCTTGCATGAGGTACCTGCATGCAATCCAAGTCAGGATCACGTGGCAGCAGTAAAAAAGGATTTTTACCATGCATTACCACATCATGCCGGTGAGAACCAGCTGTTATGGCTATCATGGCTGACCCTTTGGACACCTGTTTAGTCACCGAATTTGAGATAGGGGGGCGCAGCACAAGTGGGTCAGTTGTGGGAGGTAGAGCACGTGGCTTACTTGGTGTGAGATAATCATGTGGGTTCAGCTTGCCACGTGCGGGATTATCACTGAATTTTCCACGCGTGCTGGACCGCCTTGTTTGGACGGTCTTCCACGGAGTATGAGTAATCTTTAGGTCTAGCATTCCAGTTTCGCCATGTGGCTCCTTAGCAGAAGGGTGCGTGTGAGGTAGATCATGACTCGGTTCAGGACAAGTAACCTCTCGATGGCCAAGTCGGCCACACCGGAAACATAAAAAAGGAAGGTTTTCATAAACTATGTCCTGCCAAAATGCTCCGATTGTGACACGTTTCGGCAAAGGATAGGCAATGTTAAACTGGACACATAATCTAGCAAAACGGCCACGGCTAGCGGCACTAGTGACAGCATCGATTTTAAGAAGTTTTCCTAACTTATTGCCCACATGCTTTAAGAAGTCAGGGTGATAATATTCTATTGGAAGTTGTTCTAAGCGGATCCAAACCGCCGTATTGGTTATTTTGGCAACATGCGGGTGGAAATCCTCCTCCCAAGCCTGTACATGAAGATATTGGTCGCCCATAAACCATGGACCATCCATAAGAGCATGTTGGTAGTTTGTCAGAATATCAAATCGCATAATAAAGAAACCATAACCGATATCGATTAAATGTGTCTTACCTGCAAGTCGCCATATACCCACTAACCTGGTTTGGAGTGCTCGATATCCTAGCTGTCTACCCATGAGTTTGATTATAATGCTTGTCTGCCATGGTCCTGCCATTTTGCGCTTCATCTCGGTGGTGACCTTGATTTCCCAGTCCTCTTCATTTGGAACGTCCTCGGCACTTGTGTGAGTATCTGCCATCCCCGGCTGGTCATCAGTATCGCTCTCTTGTAGGGAGTGTCCATCCATAGTCTTATCATCTACTCCATACTGTAACTCTTGCATGCACGTTTCCTGGGTCACCTCAGCATAGGTCTTTTTCCGTGAGTTATCTTGCAGGAAGAGGTTCTTAGGATCATCGGTTTCACAGGACATGTTCAGTTTTTTTTTTTGTACAACGCTTAGATTATAGATTATCTTGTCCACTTTTAATTGTATCTTAAAAAGATGAGTTCCCCCAATTAATTTATTTCAATTTTAAAGTTTTGGGTTTTTCTTAACCAAGGGGCAGATTTTGCTTTTTCTCGAGGGACCACCTCCCTCTCCCGGGGGCCCTTTGGCCATGACAATTAAGGTGGGGTGGGACCGTGGGAGAAGTATGAAAGAGTACTTTTTATTGTTTTGTTCTATTTGAAAATTTGAAGTTGGATTCTGGCCTCTCTTTTTTTTTGATTAATTCATATAAAGGATTTATTTTATATGAAATAATACAAAGGATGTGATTACCAAAAAATACAAAGGATGTTGATAGATACTTAGAAATATGTGGGGACCTCATTTTGTCTCCCTCCATAAAACATTTTAATTCCCCCCTTGTACGTACGATGTTAGTTTGGTCATTGGCGGATGGAAGGAAAGGGATTCATTTATCTTTTTCTTTTTTTCTTTCTTTTTTAATAATGGGGGGACTAATTTGTCATTTTCAGCAAATTTTAGCCGTTTAATTGAAAAATTATATTCATTTATTAACAATAGCATAGTCAACTACTTCACTAGATTTTTCTGAAAAAAAAAAAAAAAAAAAAACCTACTCCACTAATATGTTAGTTTGGTCACTGGTGGAAGGAAAGGGACTCATTTGTCTTTTTCTTTTTTTTTCTTTCTTTTTTAATAATTGGGGGACTCATTTGTCACTTGCAGCAAATTTTAGCCGTTTAATAGAAAATTTATATTCATTTATTAACAATAGCGTAGTCAAGTCAACTACCTCACTAGTTTTTTCTTTTTTTTAAAAAAAACTACTCCACTTGTATGAATGGCAGGACTAAACTCCAGCACATAGAAATATAGAATGATAGAATAGGTGCCAATGACAAGAATGATAGAATACGTACCATTCATTATTAAAAGCATTGATGGAAATTATTTAGAGACAAATTTGGCTACAAACTTGGTCAAGTCTAAGGCTATAATTCTCACTAAAAAATTAACATAGGTTCATATTTTAAAAATCTAACTATTAGACTGCATATTCTTTATATTCTTAACATAGATGTCATATTTCGTACAAATTGGATTTTATTTATTATTCGATTCATAAACTTATTTTTTATACATAATTTTAGATTATAAAAATAAGAAATTTAAACATTTAATTAATGACATATCTAATGATCTTTGAATTTTTTGAAAATTTTGTGAGCAAAGAGGATATAAGAATAAAATGTAATTCAATGATGAATTTGTCAAAATTTATCTCCAACAAAGAGATACTAAATGAAGTTATAGCCTAAGGCTACAACCAAGTTTGTTTTCAAATTTTGTCCTTAAAACAATTAAATCTACATTGGATGTGATTGTAAATATTACCTAACCTAACAATGGAATTAAAAAGCCGGTGGGGGGTAGAAATACATTATTTTATCCATCTCATTTTTTTAATCCTCCAAATATATATATATATATATATATATTGAAGACCAATAAAAATAATTAATGCTAAGAACCTTGTAACTTAGCTAGTTATTAGCACTTTCTAGTGTTTTTAACGAAGATATCTGAGTAATTATTATATAAAAAATCCTCTCGTCCCCAACTATCAAATTATTAAATATATATATATATATATATATATATTAAATTTAATAACTTACCATTTACTTTATTAAAAAAAAATTATACCTCATTTTACACAAATTTAAATTAAAGAGGGAAGTCTACTGGAGAAAATCTTCACTCTCATAAATTTTGGAAGAATATAATTTTGCCCTATACTTCCAATAAAAAATTTTAAAAATAAACTTAAAGAAAGGTTGGGGTGAAAAAAGTATAATGCTATATTCAGTCATACACAATAATTTTTACACCATCTAAATTAGTAATTTTCTTTTATTCATCATTAACATTATTTTATTATTTATTATTAGCAAGTAATTATCATCCTAATAGTTGTGAACTTTTTTTGGTTAAAGACTTATTGGCGAAAAAAAAAAGGGGACAAATATAAAAAGCAAACTATGAGAGGCAGATATCATATCGATGCTGACTGCAAGTTGCAAACTCGAGTCACGCGTCATCACCTACTACTTCATTTTTCCATATATGAACCTCCTCGAGAGTCTAGATGCGCGCCGATCCAGAAGAATAATGTCATTTAATAAAGCAGAACAGTTCCTACCATTACCAACATCATTAGAAAAATAAATAAATAAAATCACATCTTTATAATAGTTGCCAATATGCATTCATTTGAGCTCCTCAAGTCCAAAAATACTACCATGATAAACACACTAATTAAGCATGATGAAGCGTAAGTTCGTCAGTCGAGGTAGTCAGATGGAAGTACCCTTCAGCCTGCGTGAGTGCAGCTCTAAAGATGGTCACCGGTGTGGTGCCTGCCACAGCACCTCCGATGCTAAAGTCAGTATATGTATATCTTTGGACAAAAATGCAGTATATCAAGATAAAAAGAATTGCTATCTATTTTCTGTGTGTATGTACCTTCTGCTTGGCGACGTGTGGTCTTTATATACATTCTTAGGGCTTCTAGCTCTTGGAGCAGTTATGAGGGTCTAAATGCTCCCTTTAGTAACGCTTGGTGCTGTGTAATGGCCCTTAATGAGCTCCAACGGTTCATACAATTGGCTTTGTAACCACCCTGCATTGAATGGTGGATTTTGTCTTCGTCAGTGATGTAGGAGTCTTTGCTCGTCTAGGGAAGTTCGTCAGTATCGTTGACTTCGTTAATGGGACGTGAGTTTGTCAATCCTGTCAGTTGCCCCCCGATTCTGTGGTCGTCAAGGAATGACGGCCATGGAATGTAAAAGGTTTGCTGAAGGTAAGTGACTCTAGGGTTTTCGTTCCGTATTAAATGCGCCGTGGTGGCGTTTTCTGGGTTATAGTCCACGCGGCATACCTTGATTGGTGAAGTTAATGCACCATTTGTTGGGACTATTGGTTTTCCCACTGATTTTTCAGTTTCCAAAGCCTTGGTTTTTAAATCTCTTTCCTTCTCATTTTCCCCCTTCACTTTTCTCAAAAATTCTCAATCATTTCTCTGAGTGTCTTCTTCGCCATCCTTCCCTTCTGTAATTCTTCTTCCGACGGGTGCGCAGAGTGGTAGTTTTCTTCTTCGAGGTATGCTCCTCTTTCTACTTCTTTTCGTTTTGCCTATACGCATTTGTAGCAGATTTCTGATTTTCCATTTCTTCTATTTTTTTTTTGTCTTGAGGTTTCTAGATTTCTTTCTTTTTGCATTTTCTAGTTTTCCCATGGTCAGTGGTTCTGAGGTCAGGATAACTTGCCCCTCGATTTCATTTCTTTTTGCTCGATTAGGGGGGTCGTTAGAAAGTTCCCCACACCTTGAGAATTTTGTTTACGAGGGTAGTTGTTTGACTGCCGTATTGGCTGATTTATTGCCTTTACTGCGTCAGTCAATTGATTGGTTTGATAATTTGGTGAAGGAGGGTAGGAAAATGTCAGAGATTAGGTCCAGCGAGCTCGAGACTGGGTTATCGTCTAGCGGTAACCCAGTGGAGGAGGATACGGCCCTTTCTAATCCTCGAGAGGTTAGGGCTTTTTATGCTCTTGAGGAAGAGTGTGGGTTGGACGCCGATATACTGGGTAGATTTAAGGATAGATTCCAGTTCCCAGATCGGGTTAGGGTTCGTCTGCCTGGTGAGGGAGATCGGGCCTGTCACTTCTTTCCCGGGGAGGTTTGTTTCTACGAATCTGCCTTCATCTGTGGATTGAGATTTTCGGTCCATCCTTTTCTTATGGAGCTTTTGGACCGTTTTGGTATTGCTCCCGGGCAGCTTATGCCCAACTCGTGGAGGATTTTGGTGAGTTGTATGGGGATTTGGTTGGCCGCTAATGATGGGGACATGCTCAGGGTTGACGAGCTTGTTTATCTTTACCGTCTAAAAGCGTCTAAAGAGCATGGGTACTACGAATTGGTGCCCTGGGAAAGAAGAACTAGGGTCGTCAAGGGTTTACCGTCCTTTTTCAGGTGCTGGAAGTCCAGATTTTTCTTTGTGTCTGGGGACGATTTTGAGACACCCTCTGGCGAGGTTTGGGGTGATCTCCCAAGGTTGCGTCGTCGGGGTTTCCGACTTTAGGTGCGTCAATATTTCTCTTCGTCTCTTGAATTCTGTTGCACTTACCATTATGGCTGCTGAAAAATATATATTTTTTTTGTACAGTTAAGAGACGACCGAAGCTCAAGAGCAGGTACAGAGAGCGGCTGCAGAAGGCCATTGAATACGCTCAGACAATTGAGAGTTGGGACGATCTCGTTGATCCCAGGACTCTTGCCTTTTACTGCCTTGGGCCCGAACCTTCTGCCTTCGTTTTGAGTAACCTTGACATAGAAGGAAAAAAGAGTGAGTGCTAGATTCCTTAGTGTCGACCTTCTTTTTTCTTTCACCTTTCTTTCTTATGTGTCTTTCTTCGGGACTAACGTTCTTCTTTTGACAGAGATGACGTCCAAATTTAATAAGGACATGTATGCGAAGATGAGGGCAAAGAAAGACGAGCCCTTGTCGAGCATAGGAAAGAAGACCGTGCGTGTGACCGGGAGGGGTCCTTCTGTTACTCCAACGGCCTCCGTCACTCCCCTTATCTCCGGCACTGAGACGACGAGGACCGCTTCTCCTTCTACTTCGGTTGAAGAGCTCCCGACGCCCGTCTCTAAGAGGCCACGCCTGTTGGAGAAGGAGAAGGAGAAAGTGGATTCTCGTTTGTCCACTATCTGGGGGGATAAGAGGCTGGCCGTTGAAAGGGCCCACAACGTCGTGACGGCTGACGAGTTGAGGGTTTTCTTTGGGGTTTCATTTAACACCGTCGCTGGTGGCCACGTCCACAAGTTTGTTTAGGTATAGTGTTCCTACTTCTTTCATAAGCAACCCCCCATTTTTCTCCCTTTTTTTTTTTTTTTTACTGACGATTCGGTACTTCTTTTTAGGTGCTGGGAGAAAACTTGCACATTGCTTCTGAGTTTCTCACTCAAGAGGCCAAACTGGCATCTCTTGCATTAAAGGTGCAGGCTGTGGAGGGTGAAAATTCTAAGCTGAAGAAGAACCTCATTGATTCAATGGACGAAGCTACTACCCTGAAGGAGAAGGTTAAGGCCCTGGGTGATGATCTTAGAGTCGAGTGCCAGTTGAACCTGGAAAAGGATGAGCAGCTTCAAAGCGCCAAGGAATCGCTTAAGACAATTGCAGCCAAGTCTGTCGAGGCTTTTCAAACCACTGACGAGTGCAATACTGTACTCTTTAGCTGGTACTTCAAAGGCTTCGAGCTTCTATGAAGATACTTGGTCAAGCATCCAACTGGCGTTGACATGGAAAGCCTGGACTTGGAAGAGGTGGATAAAGAGATGGCTGTTGACGAAGCTGCTCAATCCGTGGATCTTGCGGGTGACGCTCCAGAGAATGCCCCTGCTGACGATGCTCCTGCTGGTGACGCCCTTCCAGTATCTGATGCCTGAACCTGTTACTTGTGTTAAAAGAACTATTTCTTTTTGTCTTTTGGTTATTGCCCGTCGTGGCTTTTTTGTAAATCTTATTTTGAGACACTTTTTCTTTCATCTATTTTGGAACAATATATATTAACCCAGCATTTATGGGTTTGTAAAAACAATGGTAACTTGCCTGTTTGCTTTTGGTTCTAATTTACTTCTTGCATTTACCTGTCTTTGTGATTTGCATGCTTTAATTGCCCATGTGGTGAGCTTGGTGAAGCTCTTATTTCCCCTTTTCTTCACCGGTATATTATTATTTTTTGATCTTGTGGGATATATCCTTTTAGGAATAACTCCCGTCAGTGACTTATATACATGCTTACATCCGTCAGTAGATTACATCTGTCAGAGCAAAATCTCGCCACTTAGTTATTTTTGGATTTTTATGACTTGCACCTTTTTTTCAAGGATCTTGTCATCGTCAGTAGCTTACATCCGTCAGGGCGGAATCTTGCCATTTAGCCCTCTTTGGCCTTTTAATGATTTAGACCTTTTTTCAAGGATCTTGTCATCGTCAGTAGCTTACATCCGTCGGGGCGGAATCTTGCCACTTAGCCATCTCTGGCCATTTTATGACTTACACCTTTTTTTTTTCAAGGATCTTGTCATCGTCAGTAGCTTACATCCGTCAGGACGGAATCTTGCCACTTTGCCATCTTTGGCCATTTTATGACTTACACCTTTTTTTCAAGGATCTTGTCATCGTCAGTAGCTTACATCCGTCAGGGCGGAATCTTGCCACTTAGCCATCTTTGGCCATTTTATGACTTACACCTTTTTTTCAAGGATCTTGTCATCGTCAGTAGCTTACATCCGTCAGGGCGGAATTTTGCCACTTAGCCATCTTTTGGCTTTTTATTGGATAGACCTACTCACAAAGACACGGTAGTTGAATACATTCTTTATTAATCTTCAATAATGAATACATATAACTGCTACGTCTATTGATGGTATTTCTTCAAGTGTTCAATGTTCCATGGCCTCGGGAGTCTCTGTCCGTCCAAGGTTTCCAAGTGATAGCTACCCTGTCTAGAGTAATGGATAACTCTGTAAGGTCCTTCCCAAGTGGGGCTAAGCTTTCCCTGAGCAGGATCTTTGGTCGCCAGGGTTACTTTTCGTAGGACGAGGTCACCAATGGCGAGCCGCCTGAGTTTTACCCTTTTGTTGTAATAGCTAGTCATCTTCTGCTGGTACTTAACCATTCTGCTGCAGGCTATGTCCCTTACTTTGTCTAGACAGTCCAGATTTTGTCACAAACTGTCGTCATTGGATTCCTCACTAAAGACTTCTTGTCTGGTGCTGGATACCCCTATCTCGACCGGGATCACTGCTTCTGTGCCATAGGTGAGTCTGAAGGGGGTCTCTCCCATCGGGGTTCTCGCTGTGGTTTTGTATGCCCACAAGACATTGGGCAACTCTTCTAGCCAGGCACCCTTTGCGTCGTCTAGCTTCGTTTTTATGATCTTGAGTAAAGTCTGGTTCGTCACCTCCGTCTATCCATTCGCCTGTGGATGTCCTGGCGACGAGAATTGGTTCTTGATGCCCAGTCCTGAGCAGAAGCTTCTGAAGCCTTGGCTGTCGAACTGTCGTTCGTTATCAAATATGATGGTCCTTGGAATCCTGAATCTGCAAATTATATTCTTCCACACAAAACTTTGAATTCTAGCTTTAGTGATGGTTGTCAGTGGCTCTGCTTCAACCCATTTCGTAAAGTAATCAATAGCGACAAGTAGGAATTTTACCTGACCTTTACCTATAGGCATGGGACCAACGATGTCAATTCCCCATTGTGCAAATGGCCACGGAGATGTGATAGTCGTCAGTTTCTCTGCTGGAAGTCGTTGGACATTCCCGAACGGCTGACACTTGTCGCACTTCTTGACGAACTCTGTTGCGTCCACCTGCATAGTAGGCCAGAAATAACCTGTTCGAATGATCTTACTTACCAGGGATCTGGGGCCAGCATGGTCCCCACAAATTCCCTCATGTATCTCTTCCAAGATGTACTTAGCCTTTTCTTCGTCAACACACTTCAAGTAAGGCATGGAGAAGCCCCTCTTGTATAGGATGTCGTTGAGGATAGTGAATCTGGCTGCCCTCTTCTTGATCTTCCTGGCCTCATCAATATTGGAGGGTAGGTGCCCGTTCTGGAGGAAGGACATGATGGGTGTCATCCAGCTGTTTGTGCTCTGAATTGCGAAAGTTGGAACTTCTTCAATGCTGGGGTTTTTCTAGGTTTCTATCATCACATTCGTGTTGGTCGTCGCTTCTTCTGACGATGCCATCTTTGAAACTTCGTCTGCCTTCATATTCTGGCTTCTGGGTATCTGCGTAAACTCCACTTCATCGAATTCCCGAGCCAGATGTTTCGTCAGCTTGAGGTACTTCTGCATTCTCTCTTCCTTTGCCTCGTACTCTCCCTTGATCTGTCCAATTACCAGTTTTGAATCGCTTTGGACTAATAAGTTCTTAGCCTCCAATGCCTTTCTGAGTCTTAATCCCGTCAAGATTCCTTCGTATTCAGCCTTATTGTTGGTGGCCGAAAATTTCAGCTGAACTCCATACTTTAACATTTCTCTGTCTGGGGTAATTATAACAACCCCTACTCCTCCCCTCTTTTGGGCTGACGAACCATCAGTCTGTATCGTCCATTTCTTAGCCTCGTCGATGAGATTATCCTCGTCCGGGGCAGTGAACTCGGTAATAAAGTCCACCAAGGCTTGTGCTTTAATAGCTGTTCTTGGGTGGTATTCAATGTCGAATTGGCTAAGTTCAATTGCCCACTGGACCATTCTTCCAGCTGCTTCAGGTTTACTCATTGACTTCTTGATAGGTTGGTCCGCCATCACCAGGATTGGGTTTGCCTGAAAGTACTGTCTCGGTTTTCATGAGGCAACTATTAATGCAAATGCAATCTTCTCAATTTCCGGATACTTGGACTCAGCTCCTTGGAAAGCTTGGCTGATGTAGTATACTGGGAGCTGCTTCTTGTCTTCCTCTCGAATCAATGCTGCATTCATGGCTGTGTTTGATACTGCCAGGTACAAGTATAGGTTTTCCCCCTCTTTTGAAGGACTCAAGAGGGGTGGGTTGCTCAGGTAACATTTTAGTTCCTGAAATGCTGCTTCGCATTCGTCTGTCTACTCAAATGCCTGTTTTAGAGTCTTGAAGAAGGGGAGGCATTTGTCTGTTGCTCTAGAGACGAACCTATTAAGAGCTGCAATTCTTCCCGTGAGCTTTTGAACTTCCTTGACGGTCCTTGGTGATGCCGTGTCGACTATGGCCTGCACTTTCTCCGGGTTTGCTTTTATTCCCCTTTGGGACACCATGAACCCCAGGGATTTTCCTGAGGCTACACCAAAGACACATTTGTTGGGATTCAACTTCATCTAGTACTGTTTAAGGGTGACGAACGTCTCCTTCAAGTCGTCCAGGTGGGCGAACTCTTCCTTACTCTTGACGAGCATGTCATAAACGTACACTTCCATATTCCTGTCGATCTGTTTGCTAAACATTTTGTTCACTAATCTCTGGTAAGTGGCTCCTGCATTCTTTAATCCAAAAGGCATTACCTTATAACAATAGAGCCCCTGGCTTGTGATGAAAGCAGTCTTCTCTTGATCTTCCTCAGCCATTCTTATCTGGTTATATCCTGAGAATGCGTCCATGAACGTCAATAGCTTATGTCCAGCGGTGGAATCTACGAGCTGGTCTATTCTTGGTAGGGGGAAACTATCCTTTGGGCATGCTTTATTCAGGTCCTTGAAGTCCACACACATTCTCCACTTCCCATTTGCTTTCTTTACAAGGACGATGTTGGCAAGCCACTCAGGGTAGTATACTTCCCGAATGAACCCTACCGTCAACAACTTGGTAACTTCGTCTGTGACTGCCCGATCCCGTTCTGGAGCGAAGACTCTTCGGTTTTGCTTGATGGGCTTCCTTTCTGGATCCACGTTCAACTGGTACTGAATGATTCTGAGGATATACCTGGTATGTCCTCGTGATTCCAGGTGAAGATATCTTGATTTTCTTTTAAGAACTAGACGAGCCTTGATTTCATTTCGGGGCTTAACGACGTCCCTATCTTCGCCGTCTTGGTTGCATCTCCTTCGTCTAGTGCCACTGTTTCCAAGGCTTCCATTTTGCCTCCCCCTTTCTCTTCAATCATCCAGGTGTGGTTTTCCTTTGCAGCCACGACGGCCTGGTAGCATTCTTTAGTTAAGACCTGATCCCCTTTTACCTCTCCGACCCCGTTATCCATGGGGAACTTCACCTTCAGGCAATAGGTAGACGTGGCTACCTTCCATTTGTTGAGTAAGGGCCTTCCAATAATCACATTGTAAGATGAGGGGCAATCTATCACTAAGAAGTCTATTTGTCGGATTAACTGCTTTGGGTACGTCCCTACTGTTACCGTCAACGTTACTATCCCCTTGGGATATACTCTGTCTCCACCAAAACTGACGAGAGGAGAGTCAAATGAGCGCAGTCTTTTTGGATCCAACTTCAGCTGTTGGAATGCAGGGAGGTAGATGATATCTGCGGAGCTACCGTTGTCTACGAGGACACTTTTAGTATTAAATCCTTCAATAGTCAGTGCTATTACCAAAGGGTCATTGTGAGGCTGCTTCACCCCTCTGGCATCTGCCTCATTGAAAGACATATCCTGGTCCGTTCATCGTTGTTTGGACGGAGGTATCATGTAAACATTGTTCACTTGCCTTTGACATGCTTTTCTGAGGGACTTAAATGACCCTCCTAGGAATGGTCCTCTTGCTATGGTGTTAATCTCCCCAATAATATCTTGGGAAGGCTGGGGGGTGTTATCTTTATCTCTAGGCGAGGGCTCCTTCTGAATTCTGTTATCGTCCCTGAATCTGTTAAATTCCCTTTTCTTCACATATCTTTGCAGTTTTCCTTTCTTTATCAGCTCTTTTATTTGCTCTTTAAGGTCCCGGCAATCCTCAGTGTAATGATCATGATCCTTGTGGAAACAGCAGTACTTATTCTTGTCTCGAATGTTGGGGGAGGAATGCAATGGCCTTGGCCATTTGAGGAAATGCTTGTCCTTAATCTGCGTTAAAATTTTGTTAACGGGCATAATCAAAGGGGTAAATCTTACCGTATGGGAATTTTTATCATTTCTCCTTCTGTTACCGTCAATGGCCCGACAATCTGGGGGCTCCCTTTTTTGTCCCTTTCGTTCATCCTCCTTCCTTCCTTTGTCTCCTGACCTTGCTGTATCCTTTATGGCTGCTAGCATGTCTTCAGCATTCATGTATTTCTGTGCTTTGAGGAGCATTTCTGCCATCGTTCTTGGGGGATTTTAGCAAGCGAAGCCACGAGATCTCTGGATTTCAACCCTGCTTTGAAAGTCGTCAGCTGTACCTTATCATCAGCCTCGTCCACCTCTAGGGTCTCTCGAGTGAAACGCTTAACGTATGACCTCAGTGTTTCCTTCTTTCCCTGCCTAATTGTGAGCAAGTAATCTGCTGGCCTCTTGGGACGCTGTCCCCCAATGAAGTGCCGTAAGAAGGCGTTGCTCAATTGGTCGAAGTTGTCAATGGACGACGTTGGTAGCTTGGTAAACCATTCTCTTGCAGCTCCTTTTAGAGTGGTAGGGAAGGAACGACATAGTATCTCGTCAGGGGGCTGTTAAAGGCCCAGTGTTGTCTTAAAGGTGTTGAGATGATCTTGAGGGTCTTTGAGCCCGTCAAACTACTCAATTTGAGGAAGGCAAAATTTCGTTGGTACGGGGCATTCTAAGACGGCTGCTGTGAATGGGGAATCCGTGGCTTTGACCATTCTGTCTACGCTCCGGTCCGTTTTCTCCTTGATAGCATTTCTTAACTTGTCCATCTCTTTCCTCATTTCTAGCAGAAGATCTGAATTCTGCTCGTCAGAAGTGTTGAGTCTGCGTGGATTGCTCCTTCTATGACTATCTTCCTCATCCTCTAAGTTGCCCTTTGATTGATTCTCTTCCTGTTGGAGTCGTAGCTTCATTTCTTGGTTTTGTCTAGTAAGTTCTTCCACAGTGGCCGCAAGGGCTTGGACTTGCTGAGCCAAGGCTGCAGAGTCTGGGTTAGATTCCATCTGAATATAGAGATTTTGGAAGCAATGTTTTCGTATGTAAACACAAAAGTATCACAAAAAGTTCCCCACAGACGGTGCCAAACTGATGAAGCGTAAGTTCGTCAGTCGAGGTAGTCAGATAGAGTACCCTTCAGCCTGTGTGAGTGCAACTCTAAAGATGGTCACCGGTGTGGTGCCTACCACAGCGCCTCCGATGCCAAAGTCAGTATATAGATATCTTTGGACAAAAATGCAGTATATCAAGATAAAAAGAATTGCTATCTATTTTCTGTGTGTATGTACCTTCTGCTTGGCGACGTGTGGTCTTTATATACATTCTTAGGGCTTCTAGCCGTTGGAGCAGTTATGGGGGTCTAAATGCTCCCTTTAGTAACGCTTGGTGCTGTGTAATGGCCCTTAATGAGCTCCAACGGTTCATACAGTTGGCTTTGTAACCGCCCTGCATTGAATGGTGGATTTTGTCTTCGTCAGTGATGTAGGAGTCTTTGCTCGTCTAGGGAAGTTCGTCAGTATTGTTGACTTCGTTAATGGGACGTGAGTTCGTCAGTTCTGTCAAAGCATACATGGTAAGAACTAAGAATTAAAAGCAAATAAACACTCTGAATCACAAATTTTGAGTTACATTAACTAATGCAATATGAAGTAAATCATTCTTACAGGCAAGCGTGCTGGCTTCTTATCCAGAGGAAACAAGTAACCTTTAGTCAAAGCCGGACGCTCATTATAAGGTGCATGCGCCTGCAAAAACAACATGCTTATAACCTCAAAAAAATAGTAAATTTCAGATCAAAAGAGTTTCGTTCAAATTCTTTTGTGAATTTAGTGCTAGAATAATTAAGAGATAATATTCACTATTTTTTGGAATAATCAATAATTTAACATGGAATCAAAGCAACTAATCCTAAATTCATACACTGCCTCCCATTTAAAAGTTAGAAATTCCATGACATAAACTCCACTTAATAAGGAGTCTAACCAACATTGGCTAATTAAAGCGACAACCAATTTTAGTACATAAAACTTACAAACTGACATGACAATGAAAATGAATAATGCAATAAATAAACTTCATAATCATTTTTGTTTTGTTTTGTATTTTAAAAAGTTGACACATAGTAAAATTTGTAGTAACTGTAGCACGATTAATTTGCAATAACCTTAGCTTCCCGTCCCTCACTGATTAAATTCAACCTGATCCTATGATCCTATCAGCTTAAGCTTTTTGGATATGTGGTAGTTCAAGACATAGTATTGGTTTGTATATAGAGTTTTCAATGTTGCGTTTTCTTGTGTTGCGTTTTCAGTTGTTTTTTTTTTTGCTTTCACGCGTTTCAGGGAGACAGAAGTTACTGTGCAGAGACAAAAAACACTGTTCATGCACTGTTCTGATACTATTCACGTATTGTTCATGGGAGCCACAGCCACTTTATTCAGGAAAAAAAATATTAAAAATGGGTCTCGCAGCACTATTCATACATTTAAAAATTATTTTGTTACATTGTTTTCAGCAACAATCAGTTTTCAGCAACAATAAATTGTATCCAAACGGACCCATAGTGATTAGTCACCAAGCAAACTAAATTTGCAAAAGCTAAAAATAAATAAATGGACCTCTTTAGACACGATACAGAGGCGTCACGAGTCATCACCTACCACTTCATTTTTCCATATATGGACCTCCTCCAGAGTCAAGATTTGAAGCCGCTCTAGAACCATTCTTTGCTTCTAGCTAGAAAGCTTTGTATAATTTATGTATGTATAATGGTATTAGGAAATATGGATGTGAATTTAAATGCCATGTGAGCGGAGCCTGCGTGCAGCAAAGTCTGTGCAAACTATTAATTGGCTGACATATTAATGGGAGTAAGAGCAAACTATTAATGTTAATGGACGCCCTTATAACATTAGTTAACAATCCATTTAAAAAATAATAATTCTAGATATACAAACTATTTTGTAAAAAAAAAAACTTACAAATTGTTGATTTAGTGAGTAATTATTGGTAAATGGAGAAATGATATTAATGGTTGGTTTAAATGAAAACTAATAAAAAGTTGACCATATCAACATTTTGTAAAAATGTTGTAAAATAGTTTGTGACTGCAATATTACTCTTTAAAGAAATGTTTTATGGGAAAAGAAAAAAAAAAGTCATTAATGTTTTGACAGCTTTTTTCATTTCTCATAAAAATGATATCAAAACTTTCTTAAAATGAATTATTAACTATTACCCTAAGAGCACTCGCTAGCATGACCCAAAGAAAAGGCATAATAGCTCTATTTTGTTAGGTAAAATTGTAATAACAATCGTTACCGCTATATACCAACAGTTTATGAATAGCTTAAACTCAACTTGAGAAAAAAAAAACATTGTTTATATTCGTTCTTTTTGGTCTTTATCAAACAAGCTAAACTTAAGCCCAAATTTTGACTTGACTATTAAACAAGCCAAACTCAAATATAATAATATGTTTGTGAATAAATTCGTGAAAAAATTAAAAATTAAAATTAAGAGTGTGCAGCCAACCCACCAACCCATCAAAACCGACCGACCCGACCCAACCCAACCTGTCGGGTTGGGTCGATTTTTTAGGGCTTGGTGGGTTGGGCTGGGTTACCAAATTTTTTTTGATAGCGGGTTGGGTTGGGTTTAGGTCATAAAATTCCAAACCCGACCTGACCCACCAATATATTTAAAATATATTATATAATTAATAAATTTTTTTAGATAACCAGTTCTTTCTATCCTATATAAAAGTCAATTAGTTCACACAAGCGCTAGTAAATTACTATTGTTGTTTAGTGATTAGTGTTTTTTGCCTTTAAGGAGTTACATTGATACTAATCTTTGGGTTTTTTTTAATACATTTATATTTTTTTTGCTTAATTTAATAATAATAGTAATAAAAAAAATTGTCCAACTCATGGGTTCAACCCGACCCATGTGGGTTGGGTTGGACTTATGTGATGGGTTGGATTGGGTTGAATTTTTTTTAACCCACCATAGTGGATTGAGTCAAAAAATTCCCTTAACCCGACCCATGCACACCCCTAATTAAAATCATAGTTTTAATGGGAAGAGAATTAGTTAATTAAGTAGTTTGTGAACAAGCTTGAGCTTATTTAACAAGGGAAAGACCTAAGTTTGAACATGTAATTTGTTTAATGATAAGCTTAAGCTTGGCTCATGTTTGAAATAAAAGTAAATGAACAAGCCTGAATTTTCAATACTCAACTTGTTTACCACTCTAATGACCATAATCTTAAGTATAGTTAATCAACCATAAAAATAACTATAATAATAACAACGTGAATTCTGAAAACAACAAAGAATACAAATATCAATTATGGAAATAATAATAACACCCCATAATAATATGTCATAATAATTGGAAATCAAGTGATAGTTTAGTGACAATGACATATAAAAAAAAATATTAGTTTTATTTATTGGTATTAAAAATTTAGAACAATTAAAATTCTAATGAAAATTGACACTAGCTATGGAATTACTTTAGTGCATAATTGTATCAGTAATATTTAGATCTTTTTGAGCATCTGAAATAGCCTTAAGATACTGGCTAGAGATTTGAAGTTCAAGATCTCAAAAATACCATGAGTAATGTTAAGAATATAAGGGTATGTTGGTAACTGTTTTTTTCCCTTACTTTCTGTTTTCAAAAAAAAATTTTATTTTTGAAACTAAAAAACTTGTTTGGCAACTCAAAATGAACAGAAAATAAAATCTGTTTTCAAAACTCAATTTGTGAAGGAAACTGAAAACTTGCAAAAAGCTGTTTTCAGTTTCTAGTTTCCAAAAGTCAAGAAAACATACATTTGATTTAATGAATCTATCTCATTTAATGAGTTAGCATTAGAGTTCAAATCCTAATAACAACATATTTTCATATTTTTTATTTTTTCCTTCAAAATTTTTTTTTTTTAATTTCAATTAACCAAACATGTTTTTGATATCAAAAATACAAAAAAATTGTTTTTTCTTTATATTTCCAAAAATAAGATTTTAAGAATAGAAAACAAAAACTATTACTCAACATAACCTAAGTTTTCCATAATTCATTTATAGCTTATTAAGGTGTCAAGTTATTATTAGAGTAAAATCACTTTTATATAAGTCTATTATTTAGAAATCACTTTTATTATTATGTACTAATCATAAGAAATTATATAAAAAATAATGAAAAAGTTTATTTAAAAAAAGTTCTCCTTAAACTTATTGCTCATGTTTGTATTTTAGAACCATTCTTGTGGTGGCAAATATTGTTAACTAGGGTATTTTCTAGTGCACCCTATTCTGCTCTATCTCTCAGCCTATTCCTGTTGCGACGTGCATAGTTGATGCTCAGAGTTGGGTTAGCTGAAACGTGCGTGAGCTGGGTGTTTGACTTTGACCAGTTGGAATGCATTGAACAAAATTTGCATGCAGCTTAATGTTTCGTGCTTTCCACGCCTTGCATTGATTTTTTCTATTGTTTTAGGAAAAAAGGAAAGTACTTTGTCGTTCCAACGTTTAAACAGTGACAGAGAATATAGAGGATGAAGTAGTGTTATAGAGGATGAAGTAGTACTTTATCACAATTTTTACAACTATTTTATATAGTAAATTATAATTGATTGTATGATATTTTCATATAAATTTTTTTTTCATTATTTACCGTCTATCATGTTACAATTATGACAAATTGAATGATCTGAGAATTATTCAAATGTATTGAAATATTGTCTAAAAAGGTGAAAGATAGTTCGAGATTTTCAACGAATCTTTTAAAATGATTTTGACTTGTGAGAGGCTGCATCTTCAAGAATGCTTTGATTATATAGAAGTGGACTGGTAACTTTTCTTATTCCAATTACAAATAGTTAAGAGAAACTCAATTAATGGGTTGGATTGAAGTCCAAATTCCTCCACCAATTTGACGTTTAATCATATTAACAGTTAGATTTTGATTTCAATCCAAATTTCAAGTTTAATTATATATGAATCCAAATTCGCACTCTACCAAATTAGTATCTCTTTTAGAAAAGTATGTTTAAAGAAGAAAACAACTATAAGTATTCTCCTACTTATGCCAAAAGAATGACCTGTACCCAAATTCTCTTTAAAGAAGAAAATAAAATTATAAGTATTTTTGTAGGGGTAAAAGTTAAGTACAGTACTTAATTAGGTGTGTTCCTTAAGTTCCCCCTTTAAAATTTTGTCATGTAAATTTTTTCTCATAAAATGGAAGTGTATTTTTTAGTTAAGCAGCTACATGGTTAAATCTTAAGATGGGAACCTAAGAATCAGAATCTAAAGTACTATACTTAAATTTTGCCATTCTTGTATTTATACCGTTATGCAATAAAGCATGAGCTATACCCAAATTATATTCAAAGAAATACTTTTTTATAAGTATCTTAAAAGAAGTACATTCGAAGTTCTTTCTACTCCGAGATCCAGATGACCATTTAATTTCGTATTCCAATCTCTTATTTTAATTCTTCGTATTCTTTTTGTTCCCCCATTATTATTAATTATTTTTATAACAAAAGTGATATTGTAAAGTAATAAAAGGTGGAAAACAATCCTCCAAATCTATTATCAAATGATATTATCAAATTTGACAATTACAGTTCATAACCAAATCTATTTCTGTCATGGTTATGAACTGTAATTGTCAAATTTGATAATAATTTAAATTAGATGTTGCCGTCAGTTTTGCCAAAACAATCTCTAGATGCACCACTGAATTTCTTAAGTGAAAAAAGAAGACCTACTACGAGATCGGTTTGTATTCTGTACATCCTGTAAGTGCGCACAGGCAAAATGATGATTGTGAGAGTGAGACTTCAGAAAAACCTACCCAGTGGGCTCGCACCTTGGGGCCTACAAATTATGTTCTTGGCAACTTCCTGAAGATATAATTCTCCACCTTCAGGCTTTAATTAATTAGCTTTCGCTTTTGTGTTCTGCTGGACCTAGACTAGTTCTTTTATTATTATTATTATTAATTTGTTGGATTTTAGGTGCTAGCTTTTAGTAAAATATAGAGAAAGAGAGTATAGAGAGAAAATAGAGAAGTCTAGTTTTTGGCATGAACCCTCAGCGAAAGTATATGTAGGAATTAGGAGATAGAATTAGGTATATGACTAAAGTAATATAATTGAAATTCTTGTACGTTGTCTTTGCTAAGGACTTTGTTGGTGTAGCCTAATCGGCACCTCATACATACAAATACTTAGAAATCTAAAAGAAAAATGATTCGAAACTACAAGTTAGCAGAAAATTATAACTATTTCAAAGCAACATACTGTAACTATTTAAAAAAGAGAACAAAGTTGTCTGTCACTCGGATACGCCCCTTTATTGTTGTTAGCTATACGGTTATTGTCGTTGCAAAATCTTCCAGTGTCTTTCACATGATGTGATACCATTACAAAGTGCAGATATGGAGCACATCCAATGGTATAGTAAAAACTATTCTTTGAATTTCATGCATAAAATTTCATTGTAAAATGCCACATGGAGTGATCACATGCTCTTATCAAAACTTTATTAAACACCCTTCTCGTAGCTTCCAGTTAATATTTTACTAATACTCGTAATGTTGATTATTTATACAATTTTCATAATTTTGTCTTTTTGGTCAAAATATTTTATTTTTAGCATAAGATTTAGCGCCGAGCGATGTCAATGACTTAATTAATAATTAATGTCTAGAAAAAGAAATGAGAGAACGTGTCGTACAAGGGAGCACCTAGTCAAGGCCTGGCTTGTGAGTAAATCATGCTATTGAGTAGGAATGGTTCTAAGATTGCAATTAATTTTGTATCACAATTTTTGTTACAATTCTAATATGATATAATATAACTATATAAGTGGTTGTTTATGATTTCTATATGAGTCATCACTTTTTCTTCACCATTTACAATTTTTCATATTAGAATTGTGTCAAAGTTATGACAAAAAAAATTGTGGTCTTAAATCTTCTCATTGAGTTACCCAGTTACCTTTATTTTATTTTTTATTTTTAAACAACTTAAAAGGAAGAATGGTTAAGGTATTAAGATCCTTTACAAATTTTATACATCTGAAAATCTTTGACTATTCATCAATAAATTAGTGATTTAAATTTTCTAACATCATCACCTCAAAATATATGTTAAAATAGTTATAATATATGTTTATTTAAATATATATATATATATATACGGTGATAAATTCTAAATTATTTATTTATCAATGAATGATAAGATTTTAAGAGTGTAATTTTAAGGTGAGTTATATATATATATATATATATATATATATATATATATAGATATATATAAAGTTTCATGTAGTGAGTTATCCTAAAAATTAGGGAAAATTACAATTTTTCCACTTGAAACTATACCTATTATAACTCGGTAACACTTAACCACCTGCCATATGTTTCGAAGTTAAGTATGACGGAATGTAATATTAAAAAATCAATTTACCTTCATTTCAAAACAGACAATAAAGGCCAAGTTGGTCTTTTAAAACTAAAATTTGTTAGGCTTGATTGAGAAAATGACATGAGGGGGTAAAATACTTATATGAATTTTAGTTTTGGGAAAAAATGAGGTATAGTTTTAAAGGGAAACTTGGATTCCTGATGTTGTTTAGCTCCATGATGTAAAACTTGGATTCAAATCCTCTCATCTTTCTTGGTGTTAGAGTATTTGCATCAACTTGTGCAAATTGTTTTTGTTTATTTTAGCATGAGAACCTACTTTTTCGATTATATATACTAACTTTTCAAAACACCCTACATCAGATTATCTATTTTACACTACATGTCATTAAAATATCAAAATTTCTTGATTTTTTTAATCATTTCTATTTCTTCATACGCAACAACCACTATTCACTATCTTCTTTTATCATTGGGATATGTAAAGAAAGAATAAAAACATAAATGCAATATAAATAATGTCAATGTTAACTTACACATTTACTGTAGAAAACTTGTAAATTTACATAATTATACACTGATTGATATGGATCATTTTTAAGCAAAATTTTGTAAATTTTAGACATTAATTTTTCTTTATATACCCACTTATATAAGTGCTCTAGAAGGGAGAAAAAAAATTCCAGTTAATTAGTACTCTTAGGATATTTGTGTCATTACAAAAAAATTTTGATATAATTTTTCTAAAAATATAAAAAACTGTAAAATAAAATCAGTTATTTTTTCATTTCTTATAAAAAATTTCTGAAAGTATCTTTTAACAAATGTCTTTATGTCATCTATTAACAAAATCCTATTTAAAAAAAAAAAGAAAAGAAGAAGCAAAACTCTACATGAGCCTATTTCGAAAGCGAAACTCTACGTGAGCCGTTGAAATAGGGTGAACCTTATGTGAGATTCACTTTTGACCGTTGGGGTCAGCACGTGGTCCAAGCTTCCAGTCAATCCCACCCTCCTCGAGTTTACTGTGGATAATAACTAGTAAGTCCGGGAAGTAAGTGCATCACGTGACACCGAACAACCACGCAACTTGTGACTCTATCTCTCTCTGCGTGGTAGCTCTCTACTCCCTGTGGACACAATTGAGAGAATTGTCCTCATTAATTCGTTAGTTGTCGTTTGGTTGGCATGTGGTGGAAACCTATTGCTATAAAACCTAAAAAACATTTTTGGATTAGAGCACATTTTGTTCGACATTTCAATAGAGAAGCAAATAAAAAAGAGAGGGAATAAGAAAGGAAACCAAATACGTAATTAAAAGAAAGAAAGAAAGTACGTATTGCTATCATGGTGACTTCAGTGGCTCCTAGAGTTGAAAGCTTGGCTAGCAGTGGCATCCTGGCAATCCCAAAGGAATATGTGAGACCCCAGGAAGAGCTAAACAGCATCGGCAATGTCTTCGAGGAAGAGAAAAACAATCTTGGGCCTCAAGTTCCAACCATTGATTTGAAGAACATTGAATCTCCAGATGAGGCTGTTCGAGAGAAATGCCGCGAGGAGTTGAAGAAAGCTGCCATGGAATGGGGTGTCATGCACCTTGTTAACCATGGCATCTCCGATGACCTGCTTGACCGTGTGAAAAAGGCAGGGAAGATCTTCTTTGATCTCCCAATAGTGGAAAAGGAAAAGTATGCCAATGAACAGGTTTCAGGCCAAATTCAAGGGTATGGGAGCAAGCTAGCCAACAATGCTAGTGGGCAGCTTGAGTGGGAGGACTATTTCTTCCACCTTGTTTACCCTGAGGAGAAGCGTGACATGTCCATATGGCCTAAGACACCAAGCGACTACATGTAAGCTCAACCTTTAATTGTTAATTATACTACATATCTTATGTACATCCGTAATACAACTGACATGGTATTTTACATTTTTAAAAGCAAACCAATATTTAATAAAACAATTAGATCGATTTTTTTTTTTTTCCTACCAATCGTGTCTAATAGTTTTCCTGTTTACCATATCCTTGGTTAATTATTGTTTCACATCCCTAATCTTTCAGACAATATCTATACTTTCATATTTAATATTTTTATATTTTACACATGATATAAAAGAGCGTGCATATAATATGAAAGAGTTTAGATATTATTAGAAGTTAAACGATTAAAAGAAAGTTTACGGACACAACTTTTTGTGCCACAATTATGGTCATAGAAGAACTGAACAATTAAAATTTATACTAATAAATAAATAAATAAATATAAAACAATTTTTTGATCTTTATATCATTATTTGGTCACGAATTTAAAAACGACTTTATTCCTTTGTAACGAATTGTTTTTGAACTCCAAATTATGTGACATAAAAAAATAGAACCCAATAATTTTTGTTATATTAAAAACTCATGGAATATATGTCACCCTTAATTTGTATGCAGTGAGGCAACAAAAGAGTATGCAAAGCAATTGAGAGTCCTAGCGACCAAGGTATTCTCCGTACTATCCCTTGGCTTGGGATTGGAAGAAGGAAGGCTAGAGAAGGAAGTTGGTGGCCTGGAAGAACTACTTCTCCAAATGAAAATCAACTACTATCCCATATGCCCTCAACCAGAACTTGCTCTTGGTGTTGAAGCTCACACAGACGTAAGTGCACTAACTTTCATTCTCCACAACATGGTTCCCGGCCTGCAACTTTTCTATCAAGGCAAGTGGGTCACTGCAAAATGTGTTCCAAACTCTATCATCATGCACATAGGGGACACCATAGAGATTTTGAGCAATGGTAAGTACAAGAGTATTCTTCACAGGGGACTGGTGAACAAGGAGAAAGTTAGGATCTCATGGGCAGTCTTTTGTGAGCCACCAAAGGAGAAGATCATCCTGAAGCCACTGCCGGAGGTTGTGTCCGAGGCTGAGCCACCACTCTACCCACCTCGCACCTTTGCTCAGCATATTCAACACAAGTTGTTCAGGAAGACCCAGGATGCTGCTCTTTCTGCTGCTACTCTTAAATAAGTCTTGGTTACAAAATTATTGTTAATGTCGATCGAGTTCATTTATTACTATGTTGTTTTATCATTTATGGCGCTCTACTTGTGTGCAAGTTTAGTTTTTGACCCTTTTGTGACATGTGTAGGTCATAAGTTACGGGTCTCCTTGTTTTTGGCGATTGTCTGTTTGCTTTGAAAAATAAGAATTGATATTCATCTTTTGTTAGGTTATCTATCTTGGATGATTAATTGGTTATTGCTAATCAAAGTGCTCCTTTTAGTGAAACTATCTAATTTTGATTACTTGTATTATTATTTTAATAATTTTTTTTTTTTTTTGTTTTGATAAGCATATTTGAGTAAATTTATCTATATAATTTGTGATAAATTTTACTTTGGTCCTCGAAACTTGAAGGTGAATTTGATTTTGGCCCTCGAAATCTTAAAAAAAAAATTCAGATATAATCCTTCTTTTTTAAAAAATAGAAAAAAGGAACAATCTCATCATTCCATCTATGGGGTCAATGGGGTCAATATGAGGTAGGTTTCATTTGGTTCTTTAAAATTTAAATATACAAAAATTTTAAGACCATGAAAAAAAAATTCACAACTATTTCCATGACATATGGCAGATTGTGAGTAATAGTGAAAAAGTTGTAAGTTCATGTGAAAGTGATAAAAAGTCAATCACAATTTTCCATGTAAAATAGTTGTAGTAAAAGTTGTAAGTTTTTATGTAGTACTAGAATTAGGAAAAAATCTAAAACCACAACAAATTTTACATTAATTTTCACAACTTTCGATGTAATTGACTATGAGTGGAAAAAAAAATAGATAGATTAATGTGGAAGTGTTAGACAACCAATTTACAATTTGCTATGTGTTAAGGGGAAAATTTTGATATTCCCAAATAGAATATGGGGTAGCCAAGCCAAAACTCGACGATGGGCTCTCGAAATAAAGCCCAAAGGCTTTCGGTGTTGTGTAAGTCCGCCCAAGCAAGAGATAGAGGCTGCACCCTAACAAAAGACAACAATAAAGTACAATAAACACGTTACTGTTGTTAGTTTGTTATATTATTAGTCCATTTACAGCATCATAGTTCAAATCAGTCTTCTAGCGATACGGTATTATCTTCAACGGTAATTCCAGGTTAATAAGTGTATTTACATGGTAAAAATCATATGTTTTCCTTATTATTATTAAGTCAACATAAGGGAAAATTTCCATAGTATCCAAAACATTATGGCCTTCATCATAATAATAATAAACAATGATTAAAGGCTCCATAGTTACAAATAAGAAAGGAAAAATAGGATGGAATGAATGGAGAGAAAGATCCCCAGCTTAGTGTAGCAAGTATTAAGCTAAGATTTTGGTGAGTGTGTATTTATAAGGCATGAATGAGATGAATGTGAGCTATTTTTGAGTGAGTGAGATGGGATTAACGCTAAGATTAAGGCTTTTTATGTGTGGTGGTCTGTTTATGACTAGTTGAGAAACATTTATGAGCTGTGATTGTGTGAAAGGAGGAAGAGAGTATTTGAAATTAGATGAGTGTGGGCTAAAGATGATGAGTGGTAAGCTTGAGGGAATCTAAACCATGAGCAAAATAGCAAACAAACCCAGAGTTTCAAAGAGGGTAGCTCCCCTCCTGTGGGCTGAGGTGTGTATATTTTTATAATGGGGCTTTAGAGAAGCATTAACTGACAAGAATCCAAAATCGTACAACTAATCAAAGGTGATGAATCAAGGTTAAGCTTCTTGAGATTTTTGGTCAGAAGTAGGAGATTTACTTTAGGGGCTGCCTTACTTCTTTGGGTAATGATGGGATTTTAAAGTGCTTTGCATTAAATGCCAGGATTTCTGGGGCTGAGCTTAATTAAGGCGTGTATCAAGAACGAATCCTAATGCTGCAACTGAGATTTGGTCCCCAAAAAGTAAGATTCAACACCCCAAGCCAGATGTCAAATTCTTAGTCCACTTCAGGGGGTTCCGCTAGAGATCCCTTTATGCCCTACAAACCACATGTTCCCAATTTTCCCCTTTTAGGATTTATGGGCTTGGCACATGAATCATGTCTTCAATGTTTTTAACATTTATAACATCAACTTGTTGAAGTTTGGATAATTTAGTTTCAGCTCCCCTTCCGCTAGAGGTACAGTCTTGAGAAAGATAATGGAGTCCCATCATTCTATAGACTTCAGCTGATATGACAGCCCTTGGGCACTGTTCATGCCAAGAAGAGTATGGCAGAAAACTGATGGGACAGCCCCTAGTTCATCCTCAAAGACTTGGTTCTCTTGTAGGGGCCCTAGTTGTACTTTGGTTAGGGATGAACAAAGGCTGGTTGCCCAATTTCAAGCCTCTTTTTGGGACCTTTTTGGGCTAGAACTTTGCCCCATTTCAGCACTTTTAGTTGGGCCACATGACCCTTTCTTTGCTTGGGCTTGTTCTCTACTCCATGAGATTCTTGGGCCTACAAAATGGGCATTAAAGACATGCTTTGCCATGAGATTTTTACTCCTCCTGGGCTTTAGTTGTTAGTAGAAATAAAATGAATTCATGAGTTTTAATAAATATTTATGATAGATTTTGGGTATTAATTTCCATGGGCTTTAAATAACAACTTGTATAGTTTTTCATAATTTTTGCTATGGATTACTTTGTAAATGATATATTCTTTGGGGCTTTTTAAATAATGACCTCCAATATTTTCTTGAGAATAATATTTACCATGAGTTTTAAATAAATATGGTAACAACTACTATAATGGAATAATGTGACGTTCTCATGAGTTTCTCTATAGATAATCATAATGGACATGTATGATGAATAATTACCATGAGTTTTTGTAATAAATATTATGAATGTTGTGATGTAAGATAGATAGTGAACATGAGTTTATAATATGAAATAAATAAATGTCATGGGTGTAATAATCATAACTTTCCATGGGCTTTTATAAGATGATTGCCATGAGTTTTGAGAATAGATAATTCATAAATTCCATGAGCTTGTAATATTATATTAATATGTTTAAGAATCTAAAGTATTGTTCATTATTGGACTTTTGAGTGAAATAATTATGATATAGTATTTTGCCAAGTATTAATAACCTTAGGCTTTTGATAGAATAGTGCTAAGTAGTTAGCTTGGGCTTTTAATAGTGTCAACGTAAGTTGGGCTTTTGATATTGCCAATAAGAATTGGGCTCAAAAATGTTGATGTAATTACTATGTGATGTAATCACTATGTAATGTGAAGTATGTTGTAAACCTACATAGCCATAAATGTTGTATTATATGTGATGTTTTGAAAATTGGTTCTAGTCATGCATGTTGTGTTTTATAACTTGAAATCGGTTCAGCCATGTAGACTATGTTATATTTAGTCATAATTTTCTTTTGTCAAAATATTTTGATTGTCAAAAAGTTACAATTCTTAGGCTCAAAAAATTAAAGTATGGTCATAAATGTAATATCTATTTTGAAATCACTTGCTAAATGCATGACCATTTTATTTTGAAGAGTCCCAAGCATAAAGGATGTCTTCAGTTTCGAATATGTAAAGGTTTGAAATAGGAAAAGTGTTTTGATCATTGAAAGATTGATATAATTGAGCCAAAATACAGTCATGGAAGTTAAACAATTTATTTTGAAAATGTCAAGTTGCAAAAGGTTTGTCCTTGCAAGTAAGTTTGAAATACAAATATCAATGTAAAAATGTTTCTTAAAATATTTATAGTTTTGAAATAAATGTAAGATATTCATGTCTTAGAGTAAAGATAATGCTTACTCTCTATTTCCAAAGCATTTTGCAGAAAATATGATTATTGAGTTGTATGATATAGCTCCAGCCATTTGCCATTGATATGTTTCATGAGATTTTTGCCTTCTGCCATGGCTAGACAATAATAGCCGTTGTTATAAACTTCTTTTTCAAGACAAATGTCCCTAGATGTCATATTGATTAGGCACTTTAGATCAAAGCCCCCTAAGTGTGGGATAGTTGATACCCTTGATGATGCTTGAGATTCTAAGGGTTCCAATGATGTGAATATAATGATTCTAGTAACATAATGGAGTCACCATGGTCTTGAATATGCGTGGGGCTGCCATGGCTTCAATGGTGACAAAGCTTTTTTAAGGGATGACCCAATCGACTTGGTTCAGCGGTTGGTTGCAAAGAGTTTCTTGGATGATTCGAGCTCCTATATTGCAATAGAAAATTCTCATCGGTTTTATGCCTACAAAATTGAAAAAACCCAATGTCTAAGAATCATGATGATGATTGAATTAAATAATATGTTTTATTATATTATAATTTTGATTAATGGTTGCAATAAAGATTGAGATAAATTAATATATATTTAATGCGAAAGTTTTGATTAAATGATGTATGTGATATAATATTAAAGTAATTTGTATTGAGTGTATAAATTTAAAGATAGTGATGTGATGACTTATATTGAAAGTTCATGGCTCAAGCTGTATATCAGTGAACTAATGGCAGTCCAGCATCACGGCGACATGAGTACAGTAGTGGAGAGTCCATCTGCCATGATAAGTCTCTCTATGGTTTGATATTGAGAGCATGTATCACCAAGTTATGATCTGAACTGAACATCATGTTGTACTCCTAAGAAAAAATGACAATGTACTTTTTATTAGATGGAGAAGGTACATCAGGTACTGCTGCAGGTTCCTCAAATGGTTCAGCTATACTGCTAGACAAGAATTCTTCTTCCATTAGATGTGTTCTTTTCTGGGTACAGCCGTAAGTTTTGTACTAGCTTCATTCGACCTAGTACCCTTCTATTTGAGGCAACTAAGCCTCACACGTCATCATGAGTAACAATATACACTTCCATTTTGTAGCCGGGTTTATTCACATTGTAGCTGTGATTTGCTGCAAGATGCTTCCTTGTACTTTCCTTTCTTTTGGATAAAAAAAGTGCTTTTAAACTTATTTTGGGATCATTCTTGATTGGCTCAAAACTACTATTGCCTTATGCATCATTCTTGATGGTGAGATGAAGTTGACTGAGCTTGCGGTGAAGATTGCAAATTTAGAGAAAGAAATTGTAGCAAAGTTAGCGGCACTATCCCTTTTGACAAGTCAAGAGAATTCCATCATGTTGTCCTTACCCACCAGCGGTGGCTCCTCCTCCGCGGAAACCTTTGGCGGCTTATTGGATTAGGTTACTCATGCCATATATATATATATATATATATTTGGGCAACTCTATTGGGATGTAATATGTATCTAATCGTGTTATTACATGTTTTGAGACTCTCTAGTTATAAAGACTTCTTTCCTCTTTCTCTTTTGTAATAGGAGGAAAAAAGTTCTTCTAGGCGCTGTTACTATTCATGTATGTGAAACCATTCAACTATAGAAAAACTTATTTAGTTGTGATTTGTTCAATTATAAGTATTGTTATTACTTGTGCAAAAGGTCATTCAATTGTAGGTACCAATATTACATGCGAAAGAAGGACTAGTTAACTATGGACATTGTTTTGTAAAAGGTTCATGCCAAACAGAAATTTTTCATTGTTTTGTAAAAGGTTCATGCCAAAAAGAAATTTTTCTGCATAAAAGGGGCTGCCCATTGTTACTTTTTTACGCGTGCACATGTTTTTCCTAATTGTTCATGTGAAGATATTGCACTGTTCATAGCAGAGGACACCTCCAGCCGTAGCTACTGTGCCCCTTTTTTTTTTTTTTTTTGCAAGAACGATTTTTTTTTTTTTGAGCCAAAAGGGAAGGAAAGAAAAAAAATGTTTTGTGATAAAATAGTGTTCATTCACCTACGTATATGTATACACATGTATACTAACATATGTATACGCATTACCCTTTTCTTTTATCCATCCACGTGTAAATATTGTACTTTTCATGGCAAAGGACACCTCCAGCTGTAGCTACTGTGTTCCCTTTTTTTTTCTGCAAAAACCATGAGCCAAAGGCAAAGAAAAAATGTTTTGTGATTTTGAAAGAAAACAAATAGTGCCCATTCTTCTATGCATGTATATAAACATACATATGTGCATTGTTATCTTTTCCTTTTTGACTGTCCATGTGTAAATATTGTACTGTTTATGGCAAAAGACACCTTTTTTTTTTGAAAAAAAAGAATTTTGTTTCTTTTTTGAAGGAAAGAAAATAGAGTGTTCACTTACCTATACATACATATGAATATACATCATGTTGACTTGCTTCTTGTTGGCTATTATGCAACCTTAAGGGCATGATAGACTTTCACCATGGTTGGCTTCCCAACGCAGTCGCCAAAATGTTGAGAGAAAAATTTTGATATTCCCAAATAGAATATGGGGTAGCCAAGCCGAAACTCGATGATGGACCCTTGAAATAAAGCCCAAAGGTTTTCGGTGTTGTGTAAGTCCGCCCAAGCAAGAGATAGAGGCTGCACTCCAACAAGAAGACAACAATAAAGCACAATAAACACGTTACTGTTGTTAGTTTGTTATATTATTAGTCCTTTTATAGCATCATAATTCAAATCAGTCTTCTAGCGGTACGGTATTATCTCCAGCGATAGGGTAATTCCAAGTTAATAAGCGTGTTTACATGGTAAAAATCATATGTTTTTCTTATTATTATTAAGTCAACATAAGGGAAAATTTCCATAGTATCTAAAACATTATGGCCTTCATCATAATAATAATAAACAAGGATTAAAGGCTCCATAGTTACAAATAAAAGAGGAAAAATAAGATGGAATGAAGGGAGAGAAATATCCCCAGCTTAGTGCAGCAAGTATTAAGCTAAGATTTTGGTGAGTGTGTATTTATAAGGCATGAATGAGATGAATGTGAGCTATTTTTGAGTGAGTGAGATGGGATTAATGCTAAGATTAAGGCTTTTTGTGTGTGGTGGTTTGTTTATGACTAGTTGAGAGACATTTATGGACTGTGATTGTGTGAAAGGAGGAAGAGAGTATCTAAGATTAGATGAGTGTGGGCTAAAGATGATGAGTGGTGAGCTTGAGGGAAGCTAAACCACGAACAAAATAGCAAACAAACACAGAGTTTCAGAGAGGGTAGCTCCCCCCCTGTGGGCTGAAGTGTGTATGTTTTTATAATGGAGCTTTAGAGAAGCATTAATTAACAAGAATCCAAAAATTTATGATTAATCAGAGGTGATGAATCAAGGTTAAGCTTCCTGAGATTTTTGGTCAGAAGTAGGAGATTTACTTTAGGGGCTGCCTTGCTTCTTTAGGTAATGATGGGATTTTAGAGTGCTTTGGATTAAATGCCAGGATTTCTAGGGCCGAGCTTAATTAAGGCATGTATCAAGAAGTAAGATTCAACACCCCAAGCTAGGTGTCAAATTCTTAGTCCACTTCAGGGGGTTCTGCTGGAGATTCCTTTATGCCCTCCAAACCACATGTTCCTAATTCTCCCTTTTTTATGATTCATGGGCTTGGCACATGAATTATGTCTTCAATGTTTTTAACATTTATAGCATCAGCTTGTTGAAGTTCGGATAATTTGGTTTCAGCTCCCTTTTTGCTGGAGGTACAGCCTTGAGGAAGATGATGGAGTCCAATCATCCTTTAGACTTCAGCTGATATGACAGCCTTTGGGCACTGTTCACGCCAGGTAGAGTGTGGCAGAAAACTAATGGGACAGCCCCTAGTTCATCCTTAAAGACTTGGTTCTCTTGTAGGGGCTTCTAGTTGTACTTTGGTTAGGAATGAACAAAAGCTGGTTGCCCACTTCCATGCCTCTTTCTGGGACCTTTTTGGGCTAGAAATTTGCTCCATTTCAGCACTTTTGTTAGGACATATGCGATTCACTTGTTAGGAACATATGTCACTATTTTATGTAATTGACTAATCCTTTGACAAAACACACTTTACTTGTATTTGGGTAGATCTACGATGTATTTTAATACTTCAAGAAACTTTGTTTCAAGATCAAGTGTTGAAGCTATGCAAGTCTGTCCAAGTTTCAAGCCAAGAAAGTGTCTGTCATTAAAGCCCGACAGCTAGCCATCTGTTGAGGTTTAAAGAGCTGTTCCAGCCCCGTGGCTCGACAGCAGTTCGACAGATAGGCATCTATCGAGGTTTATGAAAAACAGAATTTCAGATCTGTTTTAACCCTAATCCATGATTATGTGCTTGAGTTTTCTTTTCTCACAACCCTAGACAAATAAAAAGATTATTTTAAGGGCCATCAAAGATGACACATGTTACACAAGTGTTGAGCAAAGTTTGTTCAAGAAAATTGTGATTGGAGACAGAGTTTCGCCCTAGTTCATCATTGTTGTAGAAGTTGCTGTGTTTGTGCACCATAGGGTTTTGTAACCAAGCATCTTTTTGAAAATTTACAGCCAACAACTTTCTTTAGTTGGTGATTGAAGTCGTGTACTGAAATCCATGCAATTGGTTAGTCACGTACTGAGAGCCGTGCATCAAAAAGAGAAATTGTCACTACAGAACAAGTTCAATTGGATATTGGGGTAAGGATTTAATTGTAGGTTGGTATAAGGTACTGGGATTCCTTTACCTGTAACCACTTGTTGTGATGATAATGAAATTTTGGGAGTGGTGATCTTAAAATCACCCGGTGGAGTTTTTGCCGTGTAGGTTTTCCCCATTTGTAAACAAGTCACCATGTCAATTTATTTTCCGTTGCATACTTAGTTTAATTGGTGATTTGTTTGTGCTACCATGCGTTTGCATGTTAATTTGATTAATTAATTAAACTTGGCTAATTAATCAATTAATTCATCACAAGGGGTCAATTCGTTTTTGGCCTATCAAGTGGTATCAGAGCAGGCACACTTTGATTAAGGTTAATCTTTGCTGTGTTGATCCATTGACCCCTGTTGTCATGGCTGTAACCAGCTTGAAGAGATCTTTGTTTTCAAATACATCTTGTTTTTCTAATCTTTATTTGTTTGAGTGTCTCAGAAAATACAAGTCTAAAAGTTATTTGAATTCTCTTATGTTGACTATTGGAAAAGATCTCAGTTTGACTAAGAAGAAACTAGACTGTCTCAGAATGAAAATGTGCAAAGGAGTTCATATGAGAAGAGTAAAAATTAAAGGCTTAGCTCGTAAAAGGCAGATGAAAGGAAGCACCATTTCCACTGATCTGTCATCTAAGCATGAAGTGTGTTTATGATGAAGTCCGCATTTAAAGTTATGGACACGTGTTTGTGGTACCTTGACAACGGTTGCTCAAGACACATGACTGGAGACCAATCTCTCTTCAAGATTTTCGAGTATAAAAAAGGTGGCAATGTCACTTTTGGTGATAGGAGCAAATCACAAATTAAAGGGAAGGGAATCATCTCACTACTTGGACTACCGTACATTACAAATGTTCTATATGTAGAAGGTCTGAAGGTGAATCTGTTGAGTATAAGTCAGATATGTGATCAAGACTTCATGGTACTTTTCTCAAAGGGAAAGTGTCTTGTCATGGATGAGTCTGGAAAGAAACTCATAAGTGGTGTTTGCACTTTAGACAACTGTCATGGATTGGTTCCTGATGTTGATATTGTGTGCAATAGTATTCGTTTGCCAAATGAAGATTTATGGCATCAACGGATGGGACATGCTAGTTACAAACATCTTTCCATTGTATATAAGCATGAATCAATTTTGGGGATACCAAAACTTAGTAGAATGAGCAATGTGGTGTGTGAACCATGTCAGCTTGGAAAACAGACGAAAGCTAAGCATCCAGGCACTTAGACATCAACTACATCTAGGCCATTGGAGCTTCTACATCTAGATCTTATGGGTCCAACTAGGACCGAGTCTCTTAGTGGTAAGAGATACATCATGGTTGTGGTAGACGACTTCACTAGGTACACTTAGGTCATTCTCCTACGATCCAAGTCTGATGCTCCTGAGCACATTAAAGCTTTGTGCACAAGACTACAGAATGAAAAGAGCTTGAAAATTGATTGAATTCGAAGTGACCATGGTAAAGAATTCGAGAACCCATATATGGAGTCCTTTTGCACAAAATCAAGTATATTTCAAGAATTCTCTACTCCTATTACTCCTTAGCAAAATAGTGTAGTAGAAAGAAAGAACAAGGTCATTTAAGAGATGGCCAGAGCCATGTTGCATAACAAAGATGTGGCTAGAAATTTGTGGGGAGAAGCCGTTAACATTGCATGTCATATGGTTAACAGGGTGTACTCCAGACCCGGTATCAAAAAGACTTCTTATGAGTTATGGAAAGGAAGGAAGCCGAATGTGAAGTATTTTAGAATCTTTGGAAGTACTTGTTTCATCCTTAAGGATAGAGAGAATGTGGGAAAGTTTGACTCCCGGAGTGATGAAGGTATATTTCTGGGTTACTCCTTCACAAGCAAGGCTTATCGGGTAAACAACAAAAGAACTATAAAGGTAATGGAGATAGTGAATGTTGTTATTGATGAGTCTTCAGATTTCGGTTCTGAGAAAGGCATTGAAGAACTCCCCAAAGAAATTATTCCTCCTGAGCCTAAGGAAGTTCAAAAAATTGTTGAATAAGAACCTACATTTCCAAGTACTCCTGGTACTCCCAGTTTTGTGGAAAATTATGCAGATATACCCACTTCACCAAATTCTGAATCAAATGAAAAGAAAGGACCTTCCTCCAGGATTAAATTAAATCATCCTCCAGAAGTTATTGTGGTAAACATGAATGAACTAACATTAAGAAAACATACAATTGATAAATGTGTTGCTAACTTTGTGTCTTATTCTTGTTATTTGTCAGAGGTTGAACCCACGAAAGTTGAGGAAGCTCTTCAGTATGAAAGTTAGGTCAAAGCAATGCATGATAAACTACTTCAATTTCAGACGAATGATGTTTGGACTTTAGTACCTAGACTGGAGGGTGAGCACATCATCGGCACAAAGTGAACATTCTGTAATAAGACTGATATGGAGGGCAATGTGATTCGCAACAAGGCTCGGCTTGTAGCTCAAGGATACTCACAAATGGAAGTAGTAGACTATGATGAAACATTTGCCCCAATTGCCCGTATGGAGTCCATCAGAATTCTCCTTGCCCTAGCATGTCATCTGAAGTTCAAACTTTATCAGATAGATGTAAAGACTACTTTCTTGAATGGGCAACTTAAAGAAGATGTCTATATGGCTCAACCAAAAGGATTCATTGATCCACACTTTCCGAATCATGAGTTGTACCTCAAGAAGGCACTTTATGGGTTGAAGCAAGCCCGTAGAGCTTGGTATGATAGGCTCACACAATATCTAGTGTCACATGGGTTCACAAGAAGAAATGCTGATCAAACTCTCTTCATCAAAAAGGAAGATGGCGAGTTGATAGTTGCACAAGTCTATGTTAATGGAATTATCTTTGGATCGACTAAGGATGAACTTGCTCATGACTTCTCAAAACTCATACAAGCCGAGTTCGATATGAGCATGATTGGAGAGCTGACTCACTTCCTTGGATTGCAGATTTGTCAATAAGATTCAGGTATATTCCTATCTCAATCTAAATATGCTAAGAATCTTGTAAAAAATTTTGGTTTGGAATCTGCTAGTTCTGTTAGAACCCTCATGAGCCCAAATGTTAAACTCACTATGGACTTGTTAGGCAAAAGTGTAGATTCATCTCTATATAAAAGCATGATAGGTAGTCTTCTTTACCTTACTGCTAGTAGACCTAACATTAATTATAGTGTTGGAGTGTGTGCTAAATATCAAGCTAATCCCAAAGAATCTCATATGACTGCTTTAAAAAGAATTATAAAGTATGTCAAAACCACTGCTGAGTTCGGTGTATGGTACAACAAGGACACAAATGATGTCTTAGTTGGATATTCTAATGCTGATTGGGCTAGGAATGCTGATGATAGAAAGAGTACTTCGAGGAGTTGTTTTTATGTGGGTAACAATCTTGTCTACTAGATGAGCAACAAGTAGAACTCCATCTCGTTATCCACTGCAGAAGCTGAGTACATCACTACTGGTAGCTATTGCACCCAACTCCTATGGATGCAAAAACTCCTCCATGATTATGGTATTTGTCAAGAGCATCTCACCATCTACTGTGACAATACCAATGCCATCAACATCTCTAAGAATCCGGTTTAACATTCTCTAACCAAACACATAGAGATTCGACATCACTTCATTAGGGAGCTTGTTGAAGATGGTATTCTCACTCTTGAGTTTATTCATACCGATGATCAGAAGGCTGACTTGTTCACCAAACCTCTTAACAACAAACGTTTTGAATTCCTTCGTCAAAACATTGGTGTTATTTCCATGGATTAATCTCTTTCTCTCCTCCTTCTTCCTCTTGCATTTGCATCTAGTTTTATGCTTTCTTTGTTTAACATATTTTTGTTTATTTTGTTTTTGATATAAAAAAATTTGAAAAATCAGAAAAATACAAAAACAGTGTGTGTTTTGTATACATTAGTACTTGTGTACCTTGGATGGCCATTGAAACAAAGTTTTCTAAACTTTGTATCTTTTGTAGCTTAGATGAGCATCTCTATGCACAACTAAGCAAGTGAGCTTTGTGACTCTTGTTTATGATGAGTAAGATTAAGTTATCTCTTGTACTTAACACTTGTATAGCTCTTTTTGACAGGAAGGACTAGAAAATCTTAAGAGAAATGCATAAATAACCATCTCACCACTATTGTCCGCCAATTATGAATGACATATGTATGTTTCGGCATAGCAAAAGTGCAATGTCAATGACATTTGTGTGCTTCGGCATAGCAAAATTGGAATGTCAAATACTTAACGTAATTGGGTATTTCTTTTCTATCTCTTATATGCCCATGCATGATTTGCTTAAAAAGAAAAATATGCAAAGAAAAATAAAAAGAAAAAAGAATAAAAATGCTTTATATATGATTGCAAGCGTGTATTTAAGGAGATGTAGGAGTTATAAGATGTACCTCGAAAGTGATAGTCTCTATCAAACAGTTATGATTGTGTGTGAGTTAAAGTGATTTTCTCATATCTCAAATCGTTATAACATGTATACACTTATGCAATCTTGCGATGTTTTTCACACACAACACGCAATATTCTTTGCTACTCTTGATACATATGCAGGTACAAAGTGATTTGGCCATCGCAAGGTTTACATGTGTTAATGTATGCTCACTAAACTGTCTTGACTTATTTTTGAAATATAAAATTGGTTAGACTTGTTTAGTGTATGTGTCTGTTTTTGGGATCTTTGTGCTTAAAATTGTTGTTGAGAGTTGATTTTAAGAGCTTAAAATGTTGCTTGGATCCTTGGTTGAGTTGCATGCTTGATTGCATTTCATATCTGTGTTTTTCCCTTCTTGAAAAACTGTTTTTAAGTAATCTCGACACCTTCTCGACACCTGGCTGTCTGTCGAACTCTTAAGCTATTTCTTATTGCAATCTCAACACTTCCTCGACCACTGGTGGATCGATCGAGAAAACTTCTGTCCCTTCGATAGCTTCTTGACACCTGGTGGATCGATTGAGCTTCTTTTAGCCTTTTGTTGATGTATTCCTTGATAGATCCTCGACAACTTCATCTGTCGAAGTTTTGTTTTCTCGACACCTGGCTCGACAGATATCTCAACACCTCTATCTATCGAGATTTACTATGGTTCTATAAATAGGTTCTGTGTGATCCAGACTTCATTTCTCTCAATCTCTCTCTTGATAGCTTTGTCTCCTCACTTCCCAAATCACTCTCTCTCACTCCAAACCTCTATTTCAAGTGATTTTCAAGTGTTTTCAAGGTTTTTCTTTCACTTGGTAAGTTTCTTTTCTCTCATTTACATGCATTTCATGTTTTGAAACCTAAATTTTGGGATGGGTTTTTGCTTAAATAAGTTTAAAATCTCATGCATTTAGATGTGTACAAACTGTTTGTGTACTGGTAGGATTGGATTAGGCTGAGCCCATGATGAATTTTATATTGCATGTCATATATTCATGCATTTTCCATGCATACATACTCTCTTTTCAATATATTTTGATATATTTGAACTGCTTGGAACATTTCTGATTGTCTCTCTCTCCCTCTCTTTTCTGTTTACGTTAGTCGTGTCTATTGCACCTAAATGTAAGTCTGCTCCGTCTCGGAACCCTCTTCTTTCCGAGGCATCGTCTTCGTCTAATGCTACTCCTTCTTATATTCGGTTCCATGATGAGGATGCCCGAAAGGACTTCTCGGAGAACTTTTCTAGACGAGGTGTTCATTCAAAACACGAGTCATTTTGGCGGACTTCGCCGACACTGACCTACCCGATGTCATTCACAGTTGGGGTTGGGAGTCACTGTGTGACGTCTCAATCACATGTCCTTCCGTGCTGATCCAGGAGTTTTACTCCAACATGCATGGAATTGATTCTTCAGTACCTCTCTTTCATACTCGCGTTCAAGGTACGCGCATTGCTGTCACACTGCAACTTGTTGCGGATGTGCTCCGTGTCCCAAGGGTGGAGCATCCTGACTACCCCGATTATGAGCGTCTGAGGAATGTGTCCAAAGACGAAATGATGTCTGCTTTTGGTGAGCGCCCTTCTGTTTGGGGTGATCGTCAGTATACACCATGTAAGTCCTTTGCTAAAGGTCCTAGATTCATGAACATGGTGATGACTTTTGTTTTGCACCCACTCTCTCACTATAACTCCATCACAGAGCCTCGTGCTCAATTTGGCTTTCTTTGTTAAAGCATCGCACTATAGATTTTCCTTCACATTTTATTCTTTCTATTATAGATGTGTTTAGGGATACGACTAATTGTGATAAGCTCATTTTCCCTTCAGCTATCACGCGGATTTTATGCCATTTTTCTGTTCCTTTTCCCTCTTTCAATCACTTCTCTGTCATGTGTGCCATAGACGCTGCTACTGTTAAACGTAGTGAGGCATAGTTTAGGTCACGGCAATCGGATTCAGCAACTTTTCCCTGCTGTTCGGCTCCATCTCGCTCTGCTCCATCCATATCCGCTCCCTCCTCTTCTACGAGCAATGTGTCACTCGGAGACATCATGGCGCAATTGCAGCACATGGATGCTCGCCTTGATACACTCTCTACAGAGCTGTATCAAGTGAATGTTCATGTCGGCTGTATTGCATGATAGCAGGCGATCATGGGTGGCTTCGTTTCTGAGGCTTCTCCTCCACCTCCTCTAGTGGCTTCTAATTCTGAGGCAGAGGATAATGATGATGATGGTGATGACAATGATGCTTCTGATGATGATGATGGAGATGCTAGCTCTGTTGATGAGATGTCTACTTGACACTCTTACCCTTTGTCACTCGTGACAAAAAGGGGAAGTAGTTTTGGATATAAGAGTAGTCATTCTTAGGGGTAGAGTTTGTATAGGACATTTTTTATAGGGGGAGTGTTGATATCTTAAGGGATGCAGTAAGGATTACTTGTATCTTTTTCTTTTCTTTCTTTTAGAGATACATTTATTCTTGTACATTGGGTCTTGTGACCATTATTGACATACATTATACTTATTTTATTTATATGTTGATGTATGCTTCTTTCACCTACCCTTATATGTGTTGTTTCTTTTCTCTCTTTATGTACATGCTTCTTATTATGTGTATGCAATCTATTATTTCTATTTCACACAAAGATGCCTTGATGAGTTTTGTTTAAAGTGTTTTAGAAATACAAGTTGTCAAAGTCTACTTGCCATAAACTCTCTTCTTGCAAAATTTTTCAAGAGTTTGTGTTAGGATAGATTTTATTATATTCAACAAGTGAATATGAATTGAGTGATTTATGACTTCTCTCATATGTTCATTTGTTTGTTGTGGTTTTGTCACGGATTGCCAAAGGGGGAGATTGTTAGGACATATCCGATTCACTTGTTAGGAACATATGTCACTATTTTATGTAATCGGCTAATCCTTTGACAAAACGCACTTTACTTGTATTTGGGTAGATCTAGGATGTATTTTAATACTTCAAGAAATTTTGTTTCAAGATTAAGTGTTGAAGTCATGTAAGTCTGTCCAAGTTTCAAGCCAAGAAAGTGCTTGTCACTAGAACTCGACAGCTAGCCATTTGTCGAGGTTTAAAGAGCTGTTCCAGCCCTGTGGCTCGACAGCTGCTCAACAGCAGCTCGACAGATGGGCATCTGTCAAGGTTTATGAAAAATAGAATTTCAGATCTGTTTTGACTCTAATCCTTGATTATGTGTTTGAGCTTTCTTTTCTCACAACCCTAGACATATAAAATGATTATTTTAAGGGCTATCAAAGAGGACACAAGTTGCACAAGTGTTGAGCAAAGTTTGTTCAAGCAAATTGTGACTGGAGACAAAATTTCGCCGTAGTTCATCATTCTTGTAGAAGTTGCTTTGTTTGTGCACCATAGAGTTCTGTAACCAAGCATCTTCTTGATCTTTATCGTGGATGAACTGAATAACTTTGCAGCTAACAACCTTCTCTAGTTGGTGATTGAAATCATGTACTGGGATTCGCGCAATTGGTTAGTCACGTACTGGGAGCTGTGCATCAAAAGGAGAAATTGTCACTACAGAACAAGTCCAATTGGGTATTAGGGTAAGGGTTCAACTATAGGTTGGTATAAGGTACTGGAATTCCTTTACTTGTAACCGCTTGTTGTGATAATAGTGGAATTTCGGGAGTGGTGACCTTAAAATCACCCGGTGGTATTTTTGCCGTGTAGGTTTTCCCCATTCGTAAATAAATCACTGTATCAATTTATTTTCCGCTGCATACTTAGTTTAATTGGTGATTTGTTTGGCTAATTAATCAATTAATTCATTACAATGGGTCAATTCGTTTTTGGCCTATCAACTTTTAGTTGGGCCACAGGGCCCTTTCTTTGCTTGGGCTTGTTCCCTACTCCATGAGATTCTTTGACCTACAAAATGGGCATTAAACACATGCTTTGTCATGTGTTTTTTACTCTTCATGGGCTTTAGTTGTTAGTAGAAATAAAATGAATCCATGAGCTTTAATAAATATTTATGATAGATTTTGGGTATTAATTTCCATGGGTTTTAAATAACAACTTGTATATTTTCTCATAATTTTTGCTATGGCTTACTTTGTAAGTGATATTTTCTTTGAGGCTTTTTATATAATGACCTCTAATATTTTCTTGAGAATAATATTTACCATGAGTTTTAAATAAATATGGTAACAACCACTATAATGGAATAATGTGATGTTTTTATGAGTTTCTCTATAGATAATCATAACGGACATGTAGGATGAATAATTACCATGAGTTTTGGTAATAAATATTATAAATGTTGTGATGTAAGATAGATAGTGAACATGAGTTTATAATATGAAATAAATAAATGTCATGGGTCTAATAATCATAGCTTTCTATGGGCTTTTATAAGATGATTGCCATGGGTTTTGAGAATAGATAATTCATAAATTCCATGAGCTTGTAATATTACAGTAATATGTTTAAGAATCTAAAGTATTGTTCATTATTGGACTTTTGAGTGAAATAATTATGATATAGTATTTTACCAAGTATTAATAACCTTGGGCTTTTGATAGAATAGTGCCAAGTAGTTAGCTTGGGCTTTTAATAGTGTTAACGTAAGTTGGGCTTTTGATATTGCTAATGAGAATTGGAATTTGATATTACCAATGAGAATTGAGTTTTAAATATTGCCAGCGAGAACTGGGCTTTGATATTACCAATGAGAATTGGGCTTTGATGTTGCCAATGAGAATTAGGTTTTAAATATTGCCAGGGAGAACTGGGCTTTGATATTGCCAATGAGAATTGGACTTTGATATTGCCAATGAGAATTGGGTTTTATATATTGCCAGCGAGAACTTGGCTTTGATATTGCCAATGAGAATTGAGTTTTAATATTGCCAAGCATAAATTGTTTTGGATAAATTGCCAGCGAGAACTTGGCTTTGGATAAATTGTTTTGTCATGGATTTAAACCATGGGCTTTTTAAATATTGTCAAGCATAAGTGTTCTTGGGTTTTGAATAGAATAGGATATGTGTATTAGGTTCATAGGGCCGATTTTGGGCTTAGCTAAATAATGATAATAAAATTGGATAAAATATGAGTTTTTGGGTTTTTTGTGATAATTTATTTCATAACCCAATTTAAACAATGAGATATAAAACATTTGTTATTAACATAATAATAGAGTAAAAAATATTTGACAAAAACCCAATAACTTATTAGTGGTATTCGAAAATAAATAGGTGGTAATTCAAATAAAATTAGGTGTAAAAAAAAAAGTACCCTAACACTATGTAAGATAATTGTAAAAATAGATGTGAAATTGAATGGAGCCCTATAATAAGGACAAAGTTTAGCTATTAGTAGTAATCTTAAGTTACAACCTTACTCAATATCTTTTTATTGAAAGTGAATTGTGACAAATCCACTATTCTTTATTGGAAGTTACAACCTTGCTTAATATCTTCTTCTTATATTCTTTATACTTGCAAATTTTCTAAAAAATTAAATAACACCAGCTATGTCATCAATAAATTGTTCAAACTGCAAGTTTTTGTAGTTTAAAATTATGCATAAAATATAAAATTATAGATCATATAGTAAATAATATCTGATCGACATAAAATTTAACATGAATATTTTTTTTGAATCTAAATTTAACATGAATATTAAGAGTATAAAAAACATGCAATTCAGCGGTTAGATTTTCAAAATATATAGTAATGTTTATTTTATTAAGTAAAATTGTAACTTTAGACTACAACCAATTTTGTAGCTGAATTTTTTCCCTAAAATAATTCTTAATTCTTCCTCAAAGTCAATCACTTCAACCAATCTGAAACTCACTGTAAAAGTTGTATTGATAATTTGATAGCACTACCTATTCTAAGTATGTGAAAAGGTAGTGTCATATGTAGAATACTAGGATTGTCAAATTTATTTGTACCAGGCCGCGTATAAGTGTGAGGTGCTCTTAAGGAGAAGTGATGTATTTTTGGTGTCAGCATCAAATCGTTTTCGCTGGGTCTTTGGAGTTTGAAGCGATCTCTCAAGTTTAGCACAATATTGTACAGTAATATTAATATATATATATATATATATATATGTGGGGCCAAGAAATCCTACGGCCCAGCCCACTTCGTTCTTGGGGCGAAGGCCCGAGCCGAGGAGGCACCCAAAATCCGAGGAGGATAAGAAGAAGCCCAAGCGCACAGCTGGCCAAGCCGAGGACGACCCCATCATCGGACATCCGAGAACTTAAGGCAACCAGAAAACACTTCCAAGGAAGCCTTCAGGACTACTCAAAGGGCCAAAGGGGAATACCACGCGCCTGCAATATAAATCTGATGGAGGGACAAGCTCATGACAAACAGTCACCTCCACGTTAAATGCCCCTGACTACCGCCCTGGCCGCATTGATGAGGAAAGGACTCCGCACCAGTGCCACCTTGGTTGCCACGACTCCCAAAGAGAATGAGAAGGCGGCTGATGGGACAAGCACCTGAGTAATGCCCTGATCGCTCAACAAGTGTAGGGCTAGGATTGGTTGGGTAAAGGGTATATAATGTAAGGGAATCCTTCCTAAGAAAGGGATGGATGGAGGAGAGTAAAAAAGGGAAGAAAAGCCTCCTCGGCCATGGGCCGAAGAGCATCCCTCAGTTGTAAACCGTTCTGAGTATTTCTTCAATAAAAGAGAAAGGAGTTCATGCTTCGTGAGCGCCGGCCAGCACCTAAACCTTCGATCCACTCTCTACAAATTCATTGTTCTGGGTTCGTTGGGCCTTAGACCCATATCCTTTGGGCTTGGGCAACAAAAGCAGACCCTACAATTGGCGCCGTCTGTGGGGAGGATTAGTGCGCTGGCCGGCGCAACAGGCGACTGTTCTAAATAACCATTCTATGGAAGATCGGTGGCGATGCAAAAAGAAAAAAAAAGAACTACCAAACAAACACTGCAGAAAGACAAAAGCTCGAGACAGAAGATTCAACAGCAAAGAAAGAAAGCTTGATATTATTTCATAAAAAGAAAAGTTACAAATTACAATCAGAGGCTCAGGCAGGCGTGTTTTAAAACTGTCCCTACCAGCTAGTCCTACAATCAGAGGCCCAGGCGGACCCGTCCTAAAACTAGCTAGAGGGAAGTGTCAACCCGTACCCTTACTAGCATCAAGAGAATGGGAGAGCTTGACAGTAAGCGGGCGGAAGGGGGCTGGGGGCTGGCTTGTTTCGAGGCCACCAACAACTCCTTTCTCGGAGCGACGGAGCTTGAACAAAGCGAGGAGCAGATACAGGGGCTCCGGGACGCCCTCCCCCGTGATGTTTCCTTGATTTCCTCCAACCCCCACGAGCGTTGGCCGTTGGAGACGGCAACACTCGAGCACCGCCCATGATGTGAGTTCGCATGTCTCCTCCGTTGGGGGTGCGCTCCGAGGAGAGACGTTAGGTACTTCAACGACATCCCTCCGGGCCACCGTGCATGGCGCCATCGGGGTTACGCCTAGACTTTGCCGCATCGGAAGCCCAGTGGGGGCTGCGGCCACAATGGCTCTTGGCACGGATGTCCTCACACCCGCCCAAAGCCGCCCCATATCTATTAACTCCGGTCACAATTCCGGCGGGGTTATTAAAGGGGCTTGGGGAGCTAAAAGGGTGTGTTCTTTCTGTCTGTGTTGGGAGGTTCATGGAGTATGGAGAAACCATCCCCCTGGAAAGCCTTATATAAAGGATGAGGGTTGGCGAGAATTAATCCACGCAGAATTCGAAAAGAGGCTAATAATGGAGCTACCAAATTTCAAGGGGGCCGTAGACCGTTGGACTTATGTTAATTCACGAGGCCATTAATCAAGGCGCGTCTCGCGCACCGAAGCATCAAGTGCGGAACACGAAGGGCCAAGAGACGCTTCGCAAATAAAAAAGATAGGGGGCTCGAGCAGGAGGCGAGATCAACGCCACCTGTAAGATCATAATCCGACCGAAGGAGGAATCGTCTCCAGTAAAGCGGTCCGAGGACAAACCCCTACTTACAGAGAAATGAAAGTGTTAGACAGAACTAAGGCTCTGCATCGTCCTCGGACTCAGGCATATGGGGAAACTAACGACTTTAAAGAACAAGTGTTAGACAGAACGAAGGCTCTGCATGGTCCTTGGACTCAGGCCTATGGGGAAACTAACTACTTCAGAAGGCCAAGTGTTAGACAGAACCAAGGCACTGCATGGCCCTAGAACTCAGGCCTATGGGGAAACAAACTACTTCAGAAGACCAAGTGTTAGACAGAACCAAGGCTCTGCATGGTCCTCGGACTCAGGCCTATGGGGAAACTAACGACTTCAAAGACCAAGTGTTAGACAGAACCAAGGCTCTGCATGGTCCTCGGACTCAGGCCTATGGGGAAACTAACTACTTCAGAAGGCCAAGTGTTAGACAGAACCAAGGCACTGCATGGTCCTTGGACTCAGGCCTATGGGGAAACTAACTATTTTAGAAGACCAAGCGTTAGACAGAACCAAGGCTCTGCATGGTCCTCGAACTCAGGCCTATGGGGAAACTAACGACTTCAAAGAACAAGTGTTAGACAGAACCAAGGCTCTGCATGGTACTCGGACTCAGGCCTATGGGGAAACTAACGACTTCAAAGACCAAGTGTTAGACAGAACCAAGGCTCTGCATGGTCCTCGGACTCAGTCCTATGGGGAAACTAACGACTTCAAAGAACAAGTGTTAGACAGAACCAAGACTCTGCATGGTCCTCGGACACAGGCCTATGGGGAAACTAACGACTTCAAAGACCAAGTGTTAGACAGAACCAAGGCTCTGCATGGTCCTCGGACTCAGGCCTATAGGGAAACTAACAACTTCAGAAGGCCAAGTGTTAGACAGAACCAAAGTTCTGCATGGTCCTCGAACTCAGGCCTATGGGGAAGCTAACTACTTCAGAAGACCAAGTGTTAGACAGAACCAAGGCTCTGCATGGTCCTCGGACTCAGGCCTATGGGGAAACTAACGACTTCAAAGACCAAGTGTTAGACAGAACCAAGGCTCTGCATGGTCCTCGGACTCAGGCCTATGGGGAAACTAACTACTTCAGAAGGCCAAGTGTTAGACAGAACTAAGGCTCTGCATGGTCCTCGGACTCAGGCATATGGGGAAACTAACGACTTTAAAGAACAAGTGTTAGACAGAACCAAGGCTCTGCATGGTCGGCCTATGGAGAAACTAACTACTTCAGAAGGCCAAGTGTTAGATAGAACCAAGGCTCTGCATGGACCTCGAACTCAGGCCTATGGGGAAACTAACTACTTTTGAAGACCAAGCGTTAGACAAAACCAAGGCTCTGCATGGTCCTCGGACTCAGGCCTATAGGGAAACTAACGACTTCAAAGACCAAGTGTTAGACAGAATCAAGGCTCTGCATGGTCCTCGGACTCAGGCCTATGGGGAAACTAACTACTTCAGAAGACCAAGTGTTAGACAGAACTAAGGCTCTGCATGGTCCTCGGACTCAAGCCTATGGGGAAACTAACGACTTCGAAGACCAAGTGTTAGACAGAACCAAGGCTCTGCATGGTCCTCAGAGTCAGGCCTATGGGGAAACTAACGACTTCAAAGAACAAGTGTTAGACAGAACCAAGGCACTGCATGGTCCTCGGACTCAGGCCTATGGGGAAACTAACTACTTCAGAAGGCCAAATGTTAGGCAGAACCAAGGCACTGCATGGTCCTCGGACTCAGGCCTGTGAGGAAACTAACGACTTCAAAATCCAAGTGTTAGACAGAACCAAGGCTCTGCATGGTCCTCAGACTCAGGCCTATGGGGAAACTAACTACTTCAGAAGACCAAGTGTTAGACAAAACCAAGGCTCTGCATGGTCCTCGGATTCAGGCCTATGGGGAAACTAACTACTTCAGAAGGCCAAATGTTAGGCAGAACCAAGGCACTGCATGGTCCTCGGACTCAGGCCTGTGAGGAAACTAACGACTTCAAAATCCAAGTGTTAGACAGAACCAAGGCTCTGCATGGTCCTCGGACTCAGGCCTATGGGGAAACTAACGACTTCAAAGACCAAGTGTTAGACAGAACCAAGGCTCTGCATGGTCCTCGGACTCAGGCCTATGGGGAAACTAACTACTTCAGAAGGCCAAGTGTTAGACAGAACTAAGGCTCTGCATGGTCCTCGGACTCAGGCATATGGGGAAACTAACGACTTTAAAGAACAAGTGTTAGACAGAACCAAGGCTCTGCATGGTCGGCCTATGGAGAAACTAACTACTTCAGAAGGCCAAGTGTTAGATAGAACCAAGGCTCTGCATGGACCTCGAACTCAGGCCTATGGGGAAACTAACTACTTTTGAAGACCAAGCGTTAGACAAAACCAAGGCTCTGCATGGTCCTCGGACTCAGGCCTATAGGGAAACTAACGACTTCAAAGACCAAGTGTTAGACAGAATCAAGGCTCTGCATGGTCCTCGGACTCAGGCCTATGGGGAAACTAACTACTTCAGAAGACCAAGTGTTAGACAGAACTAAGGCTCTGCATGGTCCTCGGACTCAAGCCTATGGGGAAACTAACGACTTCGAAGACCAAGTGTTAGACAGAACCAAGGCTCTGCATGGTCCTCAGAGTCAGGCCTATGGGGAAACTAACGACTTCAAAGAACAAGTGTTAGACAGAACCAAGGCACTGCATGGTCCTCGGACTCAGGCCTATGGGGAAACTAACTACTTCAGAAGGCCAAATGTTAGGCAGAACCAAGGCACTGCATGGTCCTCGGACTCAGGCCTGTGAGGAAACTAACGACTTCAAAATCCAAGTGTTAGACAGAACCAAGGCTCTGCATGGTCCTCAGACTCAGGCCTATGGGGAAACTAACTACTTCAGAAGACCAAGTGTTAGACAAAACCAAGGCTCTGCATGGTCCTCGGATTCAGGCCTATGGGGAAACTAACGACTTCAAAGAACAAGTGTTAGACAGAACCAAGGCTCTGCATGGTCCTCGAACTCAGGCCTATGGGAAAACTAACTACTTCAAAGACCAAGTGTTAAACAGAACGAAGGCACTGCATGGTCCTCGGACTCAGGCCTATGGGGAAACTAACGACTTCAAAGTCCAAGTGTTAGACAGAACCAAGGCTCTGTATGGTCTTCGAACTCAAGCCTATGCGGAAACTAACGACTTCAAAGACCAAGTGTTAGACAGAACCAAGGCACTGCATGGTCCTCGGACTCAGGCCTATAGGGAAACTAACGACTTCAAAGACCAAGTGTTAGACAGAACCAAGGCATTGCATGGTCCTCGGACTCAGGCCTATGGGGAAACTAACGACTTCAAAGTCCAAGTGGTAGATAGAACCAAGGCACTGCATGGTCCTCGGACTGAGGCCTATAGGGAAACTAACTTCTTCAGAAGGCCAAATGTTAGACAGAACCAGGGCACTGCATGGTCCTCGGACTCAGGCCTATGAGCAAACTAACGACTTCAAAGACCAAGTGTTAGACAGAACCAAGGCTCTGCATGGTCCTCAGACTCAGGCCTATGGGGAAACTAACTACTTCAGAAGACCAAGTGTTAGACAGAGCCAAGGCTCTGCATGGTCCTCGGACTCAGGCCTATGGGGAAACTAACGACTTCAAAGAACAATTGTTAGACAGAACTAATGCTCTGCATGGTCCACGTACTCAGGCCCATGGGGAAACTAACTACTTCAAAGACCAAGTGTTAGACAGAACCAAGGCACTGCATGGTCCTCGGACTCAGGCCTATGGGGAAACTAACGACTTCAAAGTCCAAGTGTTAGACAAAACCAAGGCACTGCACGGTCCTCGAACTCAAGCCTATGCGGAAACTAACGACTTCAAAGACCAAGTGTTAGACAGAACCATGGCAATGCATGGTCCTCGGACTCAGGCCTATGTGGAAACTAACTACTTCAGAAGGCCAAATGTTAGACAGAACCAAGGCACTGCATGGTCCTCGGACTCAGGCCTATGAGCAAACTAACGACTTCAAAGACCAAGTGTTAGACAGAACCAAGGCTCTGCATGGTCCTCAGACTCGGGCCAATGGGGAAACTAACTACTTCAGAAGACCAAATGTTAGACAGAACCAAGGCTCTGCATGGTCCTCGGACTCAGGCCTATGGGGAAACTAACGACTTCAAAGAACAAGTGTTAGACAGAACCAAGGCTCTGCATTGTCCTCGGACTCAAGCCTGTGGGAAAACTAACTACTTCAAAGACCAAGTGTTAGACAGAACCAAGGCACTGCACGGCCCTCGGACTCAGGCCTATGGGGAAACTAACGACTTCAAAGACCAAGTGTTAGACAGAACCAAGGCTCTGCATGGTCCTCGGACTCAGGCCTATGGGGAAACTAACGACTTCAGAAGGCCAAGTGTTAGACAGAACCAAGGCTCTGCATGGTCCTCGGACTCAGGCCAATGGGGAAACTAACGACTTCAAAAGGCCAAGTGTTAGATAGAACCAAGACACTGCATGGTCCTCGGACTCAGGCCTATGGGGCAACTAACTGCTTCAGAAGACCAAGTGTTAGACCGAACCAAGGCACTGCATGGTCCTCGGACTCAGGCCTATGGGGAAACTAACGACTTCAGAAGGCCAAGTGTTAGACAGAACCAAGGCACTGCATGGTCCTCGGACTCATGCCTATAGGGAAACTAACTACTTCAAAAGGCCAAGTGTTAGAAAGAACCAAGATATTGCATGGTCCTCGGACTCAGGCCTATGGGGAAACTAACGACTTCAAAGACCAAGTGTTAGACAGAACCAAGCCTCTGCATGGTCCTCAGACTCAGGCCTATGGGGAAACTAACTACTTTAGAAGACCAAGTGTAGACAGAACCAAGGCTCTGCATGGTCCTCGGACTCAGGCCTATGGGGAAACTAACGACTTCAAAGAACAAGTGTTAGACAGAACCAAGGCTCTGCATGGTCCTCAGACTCAGGCCTATGGGGAAACTAACGACTTCAAAGAACTAGTGTTAGACATAACCAAGGCACTTCATGTTCCTCGGACTCAGGCCTTTGGGGCAACTAACTACTTCGGAAGACCAAGTGTTAAACAGAACGAAGGCACTGCATGGTCCTCGGACTCAGGCCTCTGGGGAAACTAATGACTTCAGAAGGCCATGTGTTAGACAGAACCAAGGCTCTGCATGGTCCTCGGACTCAGGCCTATGGGGAAACTAACGACTTCAAAGAACAAGTGTTAGACAGAACCAAGGCACTGCATGGTCCTCGGACTCAGGCCTATGGGGAAACTAACTAATTCAGAAGACCAAGTGTTAGAAAAAACTAAGACTCTGCATGGTCCTCGGACTCAGGCCTTTGGGGAAACTAACGACTTCAAAGAACAAGTGTTAGACAGAACCAAGGCTCTGCATGGTCCTCAGACTCAGGCCTATGGGGAAACTAACTACTTCAGAAGACCAAGTGTTAGACAGAACCAAGGCTCTGCACGGTCCTCGGACTCAGGCCTGTGGGGAAATTAACGACCTCAAAGACCAAGTGTTGGACAGAACCAAGGTTCTGTATGGTCCTCGGACTCAGGCCTATGGGGAAACTAACGACTTCAAAGAACAAGTGTTAAACATAACCAAGGCACTTCATGTTCCTCGGACTCAGGCCTTTGGGGCAACTAACTACTTCGGAAGACCAAGTGTTAAACAGAACGAAGGCACTGCATGGTCCTTGGACTCAGGCCTCTGGGGAAACTAATGACTTCAGAAGGCCAAGTGTTAAACAGAACCAAGGCACTGCATGGTCCTCGGACTCAGGCCTATGGGGAAACTAACTACTTCAGAAGGCCAAATGTTAGGCAGAACCAAGGCACTGCATGGTCCTCGGACTCAGGCCTGTGAGGAAACTAACGACTTCAAAATCCAAGTGTTAGACAGAACCAAGGCTCTGCATGGTCCTCAGACTCAGGCCTATGGGGAAACTAACTACTTCAGAAGACCAAGTGTTAGACAAAACCAAGGCTCTGCATGGTCCTCGGACTCAGGCCTATGGGGAAACTAACGACTTCAAAGAACAAGTGTTAGACAGAACCAAGGCTCTGCATGGTCCTCGAACTCAGGCCTATGGGGAAACTAACTACTTCAAAGACCAAGTGTTAGAGAGAACGAAGGCGCTGCATGGTCCTCGGACTCAGGCCTATGGGAAAACTAACGACTTCAAAGTCCAAGTGTTAGACAGAACCAAGGCTCTGTATGGTCCTCGAACTCAAGCCTATGCGGAAACTAACGACTTCAAAGACCAAGTGTTAGACAGAACCAAGGCACTGCATGGTCCTCGGACTCAGGCCTATAGGGAAACTAACGACTTCAAAGACCAAGTGTTAGACAGAACCAAGGCATTGCATGGTCCTCGGACTAAGGCCTATGGGGAAACTAACGACTTCAAAGTCCAAGTCTTAGATAGAACCAAGGCACTGCATGGTCCTCGGACTGAGGCCTATGGGGAAACTAACTACTTCAGAAGGCCAAATGTTAGACAGAACCAGGGCACTGCATGGTCCTCGGACTCAGGCCTATGAGCAAACTAACGACTTCAAAGACCAAGTGTTAGACAGAACCAAGGCTCTGCATGGTCCTCAGACTCAGGCCTATGGGGAAACTAACTACTTCAGAAGACCAAGTGTTAGACAGAACCAAGGCTCTGCATGGTCCTCGGACTCAGGCCTATGGGGTAACTAACGACTTCAAAGAACAAGTGTTAGACAGAACTAATGCTCTGCATGGTCCACGGACTCAGGCCCATGGGAAAACTAACAACTTCAAAGACCAAGTGTTAGACAGAACCAAGGCACTGCATGGTCCTCAGACTCAGGCCTATGGGGAAACTAACGACTTCAAAGACCAAGTGTTAGACAGAACCAGGGCTCTGCATGGTTCTCGGACTCAGGCCTATGGGGAAACTAACGACTTCAGAAGGCCAAGTGTTAGACAGAACCAAGGCTCTGCATGGTCATCGGACTCAGGCCTATGGGGAAACATACAACTTCAAAAGGCCAAGTGTTAGATAGAACCAAGACGCTGCATGGTCCTCGGACTCAGGCCTATGGGGCAACTAACTGCTTCAGAAGACCAAGTGTTAGACCGAAACAAGGCACTGCATGGTCCTCGGACTCAGGCCTTTGGGGAAACTAACGACTTCAGAAGGCCAAGTGTTAGACAGAACCAAGGCACTGCATGGTCCTCGGACTCAGGCCTGTGGGGAAACTAACTACTTCAAAAGGCCAAGTGTTAGATAGAACCAAGACACTGCATGATCCTCGGACTCAGGCCTATGGGGAAACTAACGACTTCAAAGACCAAGTGTTAGACAGAACCAAGGCTCTGCATTGTCCTCAGACTCAGGCCTATGGGGAAACTAACTACTTCAGAAGACCAAGTGTTAGACAGAACCAAGGCTCTGCATGGTCCTCGGACTCAGGCCTATGGGGAAACAAACGACTTCGAAGACCAAGTGTTAGACAGAACCAAGGCTCTGCATGGTCCTCGGACTCAGGCCTTTGTGGAAACTAACTACTTCAGAAGGCCAAGTGTCAGACAGAACCAAGGTACTGCATGGTCCTCGGACTCAGGCCTATGGGGAAACTTACTACTTCAAAAGCCCAAGTGTTAGACAGAACCAAGGCTCTGCATGGTCCTCGGACTCAGGCCTATGGGGAAACTAACGACTTCAAAGACCAAGTGTTAGACAAAACCAAGGTTCTGTATGGTCCTCGGACTCAAGCCTATGGGGAAACTAATGACTTCAAAGAACAAGTGTTAGACATAACCAAGGCACTTCATGTTCCTCGGACTCAGGCCTATGGGGTAACTAACTACTTCGGAAGACCAAGTGTTAGACAGAACGAAGGCACTGCATGGTCCTCGGACTCAGGCCTGTGGGGAAACTAACGACTTCAGAAGGCCAAGTGTTAGACAGAACTAAGGCACTGCATGGACCTCGGACTCAGGCCTATGGGGATACTAACTACTTCAGAAGGCCAAATGTTAGGCAGAACCAAGGCACTGCATGGTCCTCGGCCTCAGGCCTATGAGGAAACTAACGACTTCAAAGACCAAGTGTTAGACAGAACCAAGGCTCTGCATGGTCCTCAGACTCAAGCTTATGGGAAAACTAACTACTTCAGAAGACCAAGTGTTAGACAGAACCAAGGCTCTGCATGGTCCTCGGACTCAGGCCTATGGGGAAACTAACTACTTCAGAAGGCCAAATGTTAGGCAGAACCAAGGCACTGCATGGTCCTCGGACTCAGGCCTATGAGGAAACTAACGACTTCAAAGACCAAGTGTTAGACAAAACCAAGGCTCTACATGGTCCTCAGACTCAGGCCTATGGGGAAACTAACTACTTCAGAAGACCAAGTGTTAGACAGAACCAAGGCTCTGCATGGTCCTCGGACTCAGGCCTATGGGGAAACTAACAACTTCAAAGAACAAGTGTTAGACAGAACCAAGGCTCTGCAAGGTCCTCGGACTCAGGCCTATGGGGAAACTAACTACTTCAAAGACCAAGTGTTAGACAGAACCAAGGCACTGCATCGTCCTCGGACTCCGGTCTATGGGGAAACTAACGACTTCAAAGTCCAAGTGTTAGACAGAACCAAGCCTGTGCATGGTCCTCGAACTCATGCCTATGCGGAAACTAACGACTTCAAAGACCAAGTGTTAGACAGAACCAAGGCACTGCATGGTCCTCGGACTCAGGCCTATCGGGAAACTAACGACTTCAAAGACCAAGTGTTAGACAGAACCAAGGCTTTGCATGGTCCTCGGACTCAGGCCTATGGGGAAACTAACTACTTCAAAGACCAAGTGTTAGACAGAACCAAGGCACTGCATGGTCCTCGGACTCCAGCCTATGGGGAAACTAACGACTTCAAAGTCCACGTGTTAGACAGAACCAAGGCTCTGCATGGTCCTCGAACTCATGCCTATGCGGAAACTAACGACTTCAAAGACCAAGTGTTAGACAGAACCAAGGCACTGCATGGTCCTCGGACTCAGGCCTATAAGGAAACTAACGACTTCAAAGACCAAGTGTTAGACAGAACCAAGGCACTGCATGGTCCTCGGACTCAGGCCTATGGGGAAACTAACGACTTCAAAGTCCAAATGTTAGATAGAACCAAGGCACTGCATGGTCCTCGGACTCAGGCCTTTGGGGAAACTAACTACTTCAGAAGGCCAAATGTTAGACAGAACCAAGGCGCTGCATGGTCCTCGGACTCAGGCCTATGAGCAAACTAACGACTTCAAAGACCAAGTGTTAGACAGAACCAAGGCTCTGCATGGTCCTCAGACTCAGGCTTATGGGGAAACGAACTACTTCAGAAGACCAAGTGTTAGACAGAACCAAGGCTCTGCATGGTCCTCGGACTCAGGCCTATGGGGAAACTAACTACTTCAGAAGGCCAAATGTTAGGCAGAACCAAGGCACTGCATGGTCCTCGGACTCAGGCCTATGAGGAAACTAACGACTTCAAAGACCAAGTGTTAGACAGAACCAAGGCTCTGCATGGTCCTCGGACTCAGGCCTATGGGGAAACTAACGACTTCAAAGAACAAGTGTTAGACAGAACCAAGGCTCTGCATGGTCCTCGGACTCAGGCCTATGGGGAAACTAACTACTTCAAAGACCAAGTGTTAGACAGAACCAAGGCACTGCATGGTCCTCGGACTCAGGCCTTTGGGGAAATTAACGACTTCAAAGACCAAGTGTTAGACAGAACCAAGGCTCTGCATGGTCCTCGGACTCAGGCCTATGGGGAAACTAACGACTTCAGAAGGCCAAGTGTTAAACAAAACCAAGGCTCTGCATGGTCCTCGGACTCAGGCCTATGGGGAAACAAACAACTTTAAAAGGCCAAGTGTTAGATAGAACCAAGACACTGCATGGTCCTCGGACTCAGGCCTATGGGGCAACTAACTGCTTCAGAAGACCAAGTGTTAGACCGAACCAAGGCACTGCATGGTCCTCGGACTCAGGCCTATGGGGAAACTAACGACTTCAGAAGGCCAAGTGTTAGAACCAAGGCACTGCATGGTCCTCGGACTCAGGCCTATGGGGAAACTAACTACTTCAAAAGGCCAAGTGTTAGATTGAACCAAGACACTGTATGGTCCTCGGACTCAGGCCTATGGGGAAACTAACGACTTCAAAGACCAAGCGTTAGACAGAACCAAGGCTCTGCATAGTCCTCAGACTCAGGCCTATGGGGAAACTAACTACTTCAGAAGACCAAGTGTTAGACAGAACCAAGGCTCTGCATGGTCCTCGGACTCAGGCCTATGGGGAAACTAACGACTTCGAAGACCAAGTGTTAGACAGAACCAAGGCTCTGCATGGTCCTCGGACTCAGGCCTTTGGGAAAACTAACTACTTCAGAAGGCCATGTGTTAGACAGAACCAAGGCACTGCATGGTCCTCGGACTCAGGCCGGTGGGGAAACTAACTACTTCAGAAGACCAAGTGTTAGACAAAACCAAGGCTCTGCATGGTCCTCGGACTCAGGCCTAAGGGGAAACTAACGTCTTCAAAGACCAAGTGTTAGACAAAACCAAGGTTCTGTATGGTCCTCGGACTCAGGCCTATGGGGAAACTAACGACTTCAAAGAACAAGTGTTAGACATAACCAAGGCACTTCATGTTCCTCGGACTCAGGCCTATGGGGCAACTAACTACTTCAGAAGACCAAGTGTTAGACAGAACCAAGGCACTGCATGGTCCTCGGACTCAGGCCTATGGGGAAACTAACGACTTCAAAAGGCCAAGTGTTAGACAGAACCAAGGCACTGCATGGTCCTCGGACTCAGGCCTATGGGGAAACTAACTACTTCGGAGGGCCAAATGTTAGGCTGAACCAAGGCACTACATGGTCCTCGGACTCAGGCCTGTGAGGAAACTAACGACTTTAAACACCAAGTGTTAGACAGAACCAAGGCTCTGCATGGTCCTCAGACTCAGGCCTATGGGGAACCTAACTACTTCAGAAGACCAAGTGTTAGACAGAACCAAGGCTCTGCATGGTCCTCGGACTCAGGCCTATGGGGAAACTAACTACTTCAAAGAACAAGTGTTTGACAGAAACAAGGCTCTGCATGGTCCTCGGACTCAGGCCTATGGGGAAACTAACTACTTCAAAGACCAAGTGTTAGACAGAACCAAGGCACTGCATGGTCCTCGGACTCAGGCCTATGGGGAAACTAACGACTTCAAAGTCCAAGTGTTAGACAGAACCAAGGCTCTGCATGGTCCTCGAACTCAAGCCTAAGCGGAAACTAACGACTTCAAAGACCAAGTGTTAGACAGAACCAAGGCACTGCATGGTCCTCGGACTCAGGCCTATAGGGAAACTAACGGCTTCAAAGACCAAGTGTTAGACAGAACCAAGGCACTGCATGGTCCTCGGACTCAGGCCTATGGGGAAACTAACAACTTCAAAGTCCAAGTGTTAGATAGATCTAAGGCACTGCATGGTCCTCGGACTCAGGCCTATGGGAAAACTAACGACTTTAAAGACCTAGTGTTAGACAGAACCAAGGCACTACATGGTCCTCAGACTCAGGCCTATGGGGAAACTAACGACTTCAAAGGCCAAGTGTTAGACAGAACCAAGGCTCTGCATGGTCCTCGGACTCAGGCCTATGGGGAAACTAACTACTTCAGAAGGCCAAGTGTTAGACAAAACCAAGGCTCTGCATGGTCCTCGGACTCAGGCCTATGGGGAATCTAACGACTTCAAAGGCCAAGTGTTAGACAGAACCAAGGCTCTGCATGGTCCTCGGACTCAGGCTATGTGGAAACTAACTACTTCAGAAGGCCAAGTGTTAGACAAAACCAAAACTCTGCATGGTTATCGGACTCAGGGCTTTAGGGAAACTAACGACTTCAAAGACCAAGTGTTAGATAGAACCAAGGCTCTGCATGGTCATCGGACTCAGGCCTATGGGGAAACGAACTACTTCAGAAGACCAAGTGTTAGACAGAGCCAAGGCACTACATGGTTCTCGGACTCAGGCCTATGGGGAAACTAACGACTTCAAAAATCAAGTGTTAGACAGAACTAAGGCACTACATGGTCCTCGGACTCAGGCCTATGGGGAAACTAACCACTTCAGATGATCCTAAGTGTTAGACAAAACCAAGGCTCTGCATGGTCCTCGGACTCAGGCTCACGGGGAAACTGACCAGCTCAGATGATCCTAAGTGTTAGACAGAACCAAGGCACTGCATAGTCCTAGGACTTAGGCCTATGGGGAAACTAACTCCTTCAGAGGATTCTAAGTGTTAGACAGAACCAAAAGCACTGCATGGTCCTCGGACTCAGGCCTGTGGGGAAACTAACTACTTCAGAAGACCAAGTGTTAGACAAAACCAAGGCTCTGCATGGTCCTCGGACTCAGGCCTAAGGGGAAACTAACGTCTTCAAAGACCAAGTGTTAGACAGAACCAAGGTTCTGTATGGTCCTCGGACTCAGGCCTATGGGGAAACTAACGACTTCAAAGAACAAGTGTTAGACATAACCAAGGCACTTCATGTTCCTCGGACTCAGGCCTATGGGGCAACTAACTACTTCAGAAGACCAAGTGTTAGACAGAACCAAGGCACTGCATGGTCCTCGGACTCAGGCCTATGGGGAAACTAACGACTTCAAAAGGCCAAGTGTTAGACAGAACCAAGGCACTGCATGGTCCTCGGACTCAGGCCTATGGGGAAACTAACTACTTCGGAGGGCCAAATGTTAGGCTGAACCAAGGCACTACATGGTCCTCGGACTCAGGCCTGTGAGGAAACTAACGACTTTAAAGACCAAGTGTTAGACAGAACCAAGGCTCTGCATGGTCCTCAGACTCAGGCCTATGGGGAAACTAACTACTTCAGAAGACCAAGTGTTAGACAGAACCAAGGCTCTGCATGGTCCTCGGACTCAGGCCTATGGGTAAACTAACTACTTCAAAGAACAAGTGTTAGACAGAAACAAGGCTCTGCATGGTCCTCGGACTCAGGCCTATGGGGAAACTAACTACTTCAAAGACCAAGTGTTAGACAGAACCAAGGCACTGCATGGTCCTCGGACTCAGGCCTATGGGGAAACTAACGACTTCAAAGTCCAAGTGTTAGACAGAACCAAGGCTCTGCATGGTCCTCGAACTCAAGCCTAAGCGGAAACTAACGACTTCAAAGACCAAGTGTTAGACAGAACCAAGGCACTGCATGGTCCTCGGACTCAGGCCTATAGGGAAACTAACGGCTTCAAAGACCAAGTGTTAGACAGAACCAAGGCACTGCATGGTCCTCGGACTCAGGCCTATGGGGAAACTAACAACTTCAAAGTCCAAGTGTTAGATAGATCCAAGGCACTGCATGGTCCTCGGACTCAGGCCTATGGGAAAACTAACGACTTTAAAGACCTAGTGTTAGACAGAACCAAGGCACTACATGGTCCTCAGACTCAGGCCTATGGGGAAACTAACGACTTCAAAGGCCAAGTGTTAGACAGAACCAAGGCTCTGCATGGTCCTCGGACTCAGGCCTATGGGGAAACTAACTACTTCAGAAGGCCAAGTGTTAGACAAAACCAAGGCTCTGCATGGTCCTCGGACTCAGGCCTATGGGGAAACTAACGACTTCAAAGGCCAAGTGTTAGACAGAACCAAGGCTCTGCATGGTCCTCGGACTCAGGCTATGGGGAAACTAACTACTTCAGAAGGCCAAGTGTTAGACAAAACCAAAACTCTGCATGGTCATCGGACTCAGGGCTTTGGGGAAACTAACGACTTCAAAGACCAAGTGTTAGACAGAACCAAGGCTCTGCATGGTCATCGGACTCAGGCCTATGGGGAAACTAACTACTTCAGAAGACCAAGTGTTAGACAGAGCCAAGGCACTGCATGGTTCTCGGACTCAGGCCTATGGGGAAACTAACGACTTCAAAAATCAAGTGTTAGACAGAACTAAGGCACTACATGGTCCTCGGACTCAGGCCTATGGGGAAACTAACCACTTCAGATGATCCTAAGTGTTAGACAAAACCAAGGCTCTGCATGGTCCTCGGACTCAGGCTCACGGGGAAACTGACCAGCTCAGATGATCCTAAGTGTTAGACAGAACCAAGGCACTGCATAGTCCTAGGACTTAGGCCTATGGGGAAACTAACTCCTTCAGAGGATTCTAAGTGTTAGACAGAACCAAAAGCACTGCATGGTCCCAGGACTCAGGCCTATGGGGAAACTAACTCTTTCAGAGGATTCTAAGTGTTAGACAGAACCAAAAGCGCTGCATGGTCCCAGGACTCATGCCTACGGGGAAACTAATTACTGCAGAAGATTCTAAGTGTTAGAACGTTGGGAAAAGAAGAGTCCCACCTGGTCCTGGAGACATAAAGGGCCTGCCTATGCGTACGTACCTTCACGTTACTACAATCGCTGTCATGACTGGCCGAAGTATAATTGGTGATAAAATCATGCAAGTAAAGAAAAATTGGAGACAACAAGGGAAAGAGAAAACGAATAACACGCAGATGTACAAGCAGCCAGAACAATTGGAAGGAGAAATAGAAATCACATCGCATTAAATCCATAACGGTTACATGATGAACGTCACTTTGCAATTCAAAAAAGAAAATATATATATATATATATATATATATATATATATATATATATATATGCAAAAGAGAAGAGAGACGATGGCGTCGAGGGGCCTGCCCTGCCCGCTTATTTTCCTCCCTCAGCAGGGGGCTGGACCATAGCAGCTTCAGGGCCTTCTGAGCTTTGGCCAGAAGGGACAGCCTGCGAAGGCGCGGCCGGAACGGCTGCCTCCTCAGCAGCAAGAACCTCAGCTTCAGAGGTTGACTTCGTAACCTCCTGGGGCACCTCCTCAACGGGGCCCTCACCTGACTCAGCTACCTCGGGGGGGTCACTTCCTTGGACAAGCTCACCCGTAGGTTCAGCGATTGAGGTGTCCTCACCCGTGGCAGCACCGGCTTCCTCCACAGCCTCCCCGGCCTCAGCGCCACCTAGAGTTACCTCGCGGATGGCAGGAGGGTAGTACACACTTTCCTCCTTCCACAAGTCGGAAGAGGCCTCAACCCAGCCTGCCTGAGAGCCTCCTTCCAAACCTCAGCAGAGTAGCGCCTGCACAGCCTGGGGACTTGAGCCCTAAAGGCTGCTTCTGTCTCGGCCATCCCCGCAGTATAGGCCTCCTCCTCGACTTCCTGCTTAGAGGCCAGGGCGTCCTCCCTGCCATGGTCAGCCTCAAACTTGGCCCTCACGGCCTCGTCCCTGGCCCACTCGGCCACCCTCTTGGCTTCCTCGGCAGCAACCACCTTCTTGGGCAGATCAGCAAGGAGCTCCTTTGCAATCTTCAGCTGCTCCTCTGCCTCGCCCAGACGCTTCAACTAATCTTCGGCCTGCTTCTGGAAGCCGGCAAGGCCTGACAGGGCATTGTCCCGAGCACTGGTCATCGCCCTCAGCTCCTCCCGGGCCTTGGCAAGATCAGCCTCGGAGTTTTTAAGGGTCCGAATGGCATCCCAGCATTTCTCACGTTCCACATTCATGGCTTTCCCCTGATCACGGGCCACGTCCTCTAACCTATAAGTGGCCTGAACGGCCTGCCAAACAAAATGAGTACACGGTTAGCCGAGCTCAGAAAAGGGAAAGAAACAGCTGAAACTAGAGAGAATCATAAGTACTGAGGAACTTACCATTCCCAAATATCACTTGAGGCAGAGGAAGACCTCTCTGCTCCTCATAGTCCCCAGCTCCGCCATGTCAGCTGGGAGTAGCAGGCACCTTTCCAGCGCGTCGGCCACTTACGCGCCTTCGCCCTCTTTGAAATCCCTGAGGGAGGAGTCTTCCCTCAGTGGCCCCCCATGAAGCATTGGGGCAGGAAGCCAGGCCTGAGCCTCGAGCTGGGCCTCAACCTGTTTATCCTGCCCTCGGGAACCTATCTTCAGCTGTTTGGATGGCCGCCGAGTATCATCCTCGTTTCGGGGGGACGCGGACTTTTCCTCAGCCGGCCTTTTGCCCTTATCCTTTTTCTGCTTGGGATCAGAGGGCTCGTGCCTAGAAGGCAGACTCGTCTGAGGCGGAGAAGGAGGAGGCCTTGACTAGGTAGGGGCCGACCTGCCCTGGGCAGGGCGAACCTTGGGAGGATGAGGAGGAAGCTTTGGCTCAGATTTCCCTGGTTGGCCTTCGATCAGATCTAACAGGCTATATTGGGGCCTCTTCTTGTAACCCATTTCGTGTCGGGGAAGGGACTTGGACGCTGGGAAGTCTGCTTCTGTCAGACGAGGATCGCCCAGGTCTCCTGGAGGGTCCTCGGACTGGTGAACTTGTTCAAAAACGTCAAACTCGTCCTCGGCAGGGCCGAAATCGGTGACTTCCACTTCCCTCTCTAGGCCTACTTCGGCGGGCTCCGAGAGTCTAAGGGAGGAGGAGGGACCCGCAGGTGTTGTGCCTTCTGATGTGGAGGGCACCTCGGGGAACCGGAACCCGTCCTCGGTCACAGTTATTTTTCGAAGCCGAGGATCCTTTGCTCTGATCACATACTTCAGTGCCGCAAATGATTTTTGAGTCGGGTAGTACCCCAAGATTTGGTGAGCGGCCCTAACTTGATTGTCGGCTTCGTTCACGAAAACCTCCGCCCTCAGCGCCTTCTGCAAGTCTTCCGGTTGATCAGACTGAAGTGGCGCGTGAAGGCGTGCGGATCTGCAAAAGAAGACACATTCACATTAATAACCAAACGGTGCAAAAGAAACAGACAAAATAAAGAATGGAGCTGATTAGGGTCCATTTTCCCACTGCCCCACCTGGGGTCCCCTCCGTCGTTGGGCAGTGAAGGCCATCGTGCCACTCTCCAGACACGATGAGGAAGTCCTTGTTCAGCCCCTTGCTGGACTCAGGGAGGCACTGAATGAGCCGGACCCTGTCATCCCTAGTCTTCAGGTAGTACGACTTGCCCTTCAGGCACTGGAGGTTATAACACCAGTTTACGTCGTGGTGGGTCAACCTCAACCCCATCTTCTCGTTCAGGGCGTCCACACAGCCCAGAATCCTGAAGACGTTGGTGGCACACTGAGTGGGGGCTAGCCGGAAGTACGACAGGTAGCCCCTCGTCACCGGCCCCATGGGTATTCTCATGCCACCTTCAACGAAGGCAACGAGGGGAATCACCACCTCACCCTCCTGCCTTCGAAAGCGCCACTCGCCCCCCTCACAATACCTCAAGCCCACGTTGCTGGGTATCTTATAGTTGGCGAGGAATTTCTCCATCGCCTATTCGGTATAAACATATTTCTTAAATCTACCCATCCCAAATGATGCCTAAGTGAGCTAAGAGAAAGCAAATGAAAGAGAAGGAAGAATAGAGAGGAAAAAAGTTCGAAGAGAGATAGAGTGACTTACAAAAATGAGTAGAAGCTCCTCGGACAAGCTTTTTATGCTGGAGATGTAGACTCTTGGATGCGAGAAAACAGAGGGACCGGCCTTTCGAGTGGGTATTTATACCCCAAATCAAGGGGCCGCGCGGGTTTTCCCGCCCATAAATGTTAGGCGACTCCCCACCGTTGGATTATCATCCTCCCGTTGAACGTGGGGAATACAGAGCCGTCTTGATTTAAATGAAAGGCGCATCGCGCACTTCGAGGCGCCAGTAATGCTTCTGGGGCAGATGAAAAGACTCCAGTACTAATAGAGGGCCAAACTCGATGGGACGCGTCGTAGGCCCGAGGACATCAAAATCCTCCCCTCCGCCTGAGGGTGCGGATAGCAAGATTTTGAGGGGCTATTGTGGGGCCAAGAAATCCTACGGCCCAGCCCACTTCATTCCTAGGCCGAAGGCCCGAGCAGAGGAGGCACCCAAAATCCAAGGAGGATAAGAAGAAGCCCAGGCGCACAGCTGGCCAGTCCGAGGACGACCCCATCATCGGACATCCGAGAACTTAAAGCAACCAGCAAACACTTCCAAGGAAGCTTTCAGGACTACTCAAAGGGCCAAGGGGGAATACCACGCACCTGCAATATAAATCTGATGGAGGGACAAGCTCATGACAAACAGTCACCTCCACATTAAATGCCCCTGACTACCGCCCTGGCCGCATTGATGAGGAAAGGACTCCGCACCAGTGCCACCTTGGTTGCAACGACTCCCAAAGAGAATGAGAAGGTGGCTGATGGGACAAGCACCTGAGTAATGCCCTGATCGCTCAACAAGTGTAAGGTTAGAATTGGTTGGGTAAAGGGTATATAATGTAAGGGAATCCCTCCTGAGAAAGGGATGGATGGAGGAGAGTAAAAAAGGGAAGAAAAGCCTCCTCGGCCATGGGCCGAGGAGCATCCCTCAGTTGTAAACCGTTCTGAGTATTTCTTCAATAAAAGAGAAAGGAGTTCATGCTTCGTGAGCGTCGGTCAGCGCCTAAACCTTCGATCCACTCTCTACAAATTCATTGTTCTGGGTTCGTTGGGCCTTAGACCCATATCCTTTGGGCTTGGGCAACAAAAGCAGACCCTACAATATATATATATAAAAAACTGAAGCCTCTGAACTTCTCATAATATTTAAATAAAATTATTTTTTTTAAAACAAAATTATTTTTATTTAATCCAAACTTAACAAGGAGTGAAACTTTATTTATCTAACAAGTCTAACTTAAACTCAAACTCAAACATGCACTTGTAGACACACGAATGCAATGAGAACCAAATCTCAGTCGCCTCGCCAAGTATAAATGTTACATTTTCGTAACAATTCAACTGAAAATTCTAAGAAGCAAATTATGTAGTTCTAATTTGGGTTCACTATTAACATTTTTTTTTTTAGAAGATACTTTGTATTCATTGGAACAAAACAATAACAAATATAAGGGAAAAATAGATTGCCAATTCCAAGCCACATAACTTGAAAATGAATTTATAAACTTCATAAGCTCTAGTAAGTTTTATAAACAAAATGAGTGTTAAAAATCTCTGCAATGTAAAGAAGCTGAACAGAGCATTGAATTGCAATGACCCAAACCAAGTTAAAATTAAATTGATACTATTAATAAACCAAAGCTCGTTTCCACAGGAAACCTAAAATTAACAAACACAGCAACACAAAAAAACCTCATAGATCCAACCCATACTTAAATTGATATTAGTGAAATACTACACCATTAACACTTACCAACTCCTTTTTAAGCATTTCTTCAATATAATATGTTCAAACCATACTTCAGATTCCAACGGACTAGTATGTAATTCCATTTCCAAAGTATCCAAACCCTAGCCCCAAATTATATTATTGGCAAGGAAGAGAAATATCAATGGATAGAATGAGAGAGAGTAAACAAGAGAGAATACCAAAAAATTCTTTGCAAAGTTCTACTAGGTAATTTCCAAATTCAATTTCTTTTCTCGGGAAACAAACAGAGAGAGAGAGAGAGACTTGTAATCAGACAACAGGGAGGAGGAGAAAGCTCTGACTATCAACAGCAAATCGTCGTCGGAGATAGGATTGCCGACCATCACACCTCAACCTATCGTTGAACGTGATCGAAATTAGGGTTTCCAAGTCGCCGGTCGGCAATTGAGACCAAAGATTCACCGATGAGCCACAAAACTCTCTGAGCTTCACCATCAACTCTGTAACAACAACAAGAAAAAAAAACTTTTGATTAATTATTCACAAAAAACCAAACGAATTCACAAAAATCGAATCTAAAAATGGAGGAGCACACAAACTTTTGAAAGAAATAGAGCGATCGACGGCGAGGACACGTGTCAGGCCACCGGCATAACGAAGAGTGTCTTCGATGTAGCGAGGGAGGATTTTCCCGCCATAACTGCAGAGGAATTTGATGGTCTCTATGTTTTTGTTGTTGTTGGACTCCATGAAAGTTTTTGAAAGTTCGAGAGAGAGAGAGAATTTCTAGGAGTTCTCATTTAGTTTGGAGGATGATTGAACAAAATGAAAATGAGTTTTCTAAGAGAGTGAGCAAAGACTTTATTCGAAAATTGGTTTTCTGAATTCTGAGTTTGAGAGAGAGAGACTTTATTTCAAGGGTTGAAACATATGGATATCTTTTATTAAGGGTTGTGTTAGAATTTCATTAAAGAATGTAAAAATTTGGAGGCAGCAATTACTCGGGATTTTAGTTTTTTAGTTTATTTCAAGGGTTTTAATGATCATTGCAACAAGATTAGTCAGATTTTAATTAGCACCAGATTGTTAGTGTTTGTTTCAACCATTTTTAGTGAACCCTTGGAAAAAGTGGGTTGAAATAAGTCATTTTTTTGTAGTATTTGCGAGGTTAATCATGAACACTATAAAAGTAGAGTAAACCCCAATATTTTTTTTTAAGCTGAGTAGATGTATGAGCTCTTCTTATGTTATTTTCTTTTCCTCTACTATGTTTAAAAAAGAAATTTATTTTATGATTTTTCATGTATTTTTTAAAAAGTAATTTTCGTACAAGAACCACCAAACTCTCTTTAGCCATTTTTTACAAGATAAGAAGCTTGCAATAATTGAAATTATTCTTTTGAATATAACTCATCTTTCTCTTATATTTCTATATTGTTTAGTCATATATATTTTGTTTTGTTTTAATAATTTATAAGCAGTGAATCATATTATTCTTTAATTTTTTTGGTCTTTCAAAAGTTTTAATATATGAATTTTTGAGTTATTTTTTTGCAGTATCTGAAATTGTCTAACAAATTTTTTGTAAAACATTGCATGTTTAAGTAATGGATTCTTCATCAAATTGTAACACAAATTGAAGTCATACAAGAGCAAATAATGCGATGGTATAATTTCTTAAATTTTTTATAAAATTATTTTAGTTTACCTCATAAATAAATAGGTTTTTGTGCATAAAACGGATTAGTGACTAGTAGTATATACACAACAACCAAAAATAAAAAAATTCAACAAACCCCGATCCATGGCCCGCTGTGACTGTAGGAAACTAGAAAGTGCTTTTCCCTTTTGATTTTTGCTGAAAGACTGCAGAAACCAGAAAGTAATTTTCAAGGTTTAATTATTTTTCTCCCAGAACGAACAATTGGCTTTACTTTTCCAAAGTTGTTAATTTTCTTGCTCTTGCATGCATAGTATATTTTTGTATTTATTTAAAAACAACTTATTTTTATATCTTTTATCTCAAAAAAAGAAACTTATTTAACTTTTTATTAAATTTTTTTACTGAAAATATATATACTAAAATATACTTGTATTTTAAAAAAGTGATAAAAAATAAGCTATATATAAAAGCTAAAAAAAAAAAAAAACTGACTTATAATTTAATTACACTTTCATAGCCAGCCATATAAATCTGTGCCAACTGCCAATGCAAATAACATTTGGTAAAGTCCCTATGAACCGTTACCAATCAGCAGAAAGTAGGGCACAAGAAGGATCCACACACCCTGGGTGTGAGGCCTAGAAACTGCCTTGCCAGTACGGCTTTTTAGGCACTGCCTATAAAATATTATTGTGCGTGAGACTATGAAGTATGAACCTTACGTGCACAGAATATACATCAACAAGCATAAGAGAACAATTACTGTTTTTAATACCTAATTTTATTAGCTTCCAACCTTCATCCTATAAAAAGATGGAAAATAATATTTTATACCCATATCATAATTACAATTTTTAAGACCTAATTTTATTAGGTTCCCACCTTCATCCTAAAAAAAATGATGGAAAATAATATTTTATACCTAATTTGGATTTCTTTTTTCTACTCATTATTACATCTCATAATGTTAGCACTAAAAAAAGGAAACAACCCATCTGTTAGAATGGAAACCACAAGTGCGTATCACAAATTAGTGGTGAAAATGTCTCAGCACCAACCAGTTTTTGACACCAACCGTCCGTATCTAGCGCTGATGAGTAGAAATCACAACAAAATCTCAGGTTTGATTATTTGAATGGTTTATATGTATGTTAGATGAAGAGTAGGTGGTGGTTGTGGTGGTAGTGAAAATTTGAATGGTGGAAATGAAACCAAAGACAAAAGCTAAAAGCAAATTTCGATTAGATGATTGTGGTCAATTCCAATAGTGTCATATATGGTTCGCATGCCACGAGTACAAGTTACGATTGGGAAAGCATAGGTCAATGCTTAAGTAGTAACCTCTGGTGTATGATGATGTATAGTTGTCACTTATCTAATATTTGTGGTCAGGACGAAGCCACTGTTGGACCAGGGTGCAATGGCCCCTAATTTTTTTAAAAAAAAAATATTATTATTATTATTATTATTATTATCTACCTGTATATATTAAGAGAATTCAGAAAGTTAGTTATTACTTTTTTTCCTGTCAAAAATACCCCTAAATTAATTACCCAACAACTTTAAAATGGGGTTAAAATAGTAATCTGTATATATTAAGAAGATTCAGAAAGTTAGTTATTACTTTTTTTTTCCTGTCAGAAATACCCCTAAATTAATTAACCAACAACTTAAAAATTGGGTTAAAATAATAAATTGGCACAAGAAAGTTAGTTATTGCTTTTTTTCCCTGTCAAAAATACCCGTAAATTAATTAACCAACAACTTAAAAATGGGGTTAAAATAGTAAATTGGCAAAAGAAAGTTAGTTATTGCTTTTTTTTTACTGTAAAAAACACCCCTACTTAAAACTTAAAAATGGGGTTAAAATAGTAAATTGACAAAAATAATAAATTCCTACTTCTACGTTGAAACGTCTTCCTGCTTCTAATAAACTCCTACTTTTACGTTAATTTAAATTCCTACTTCTACTCTCTAACTCTCTACAAAATATGATCAGTTTTTTGTTAGTTTTAAAACTCCTCCAATCTACAAAACTCACCCCATTTATTTATTTATTTTGTGATTAGAAAAAGTAAAAATCTCAAATTATAATTAATGCAAATTATTAATCTTTACCCAAAAAATAGAAGAGCCTCTGAGCATGTGCATGAGCGCGTGCTCAAAGGCTACTATATATAACCAAAGCCTCTGAAACTCTCACAATTTTCCACGTCAGCAACACAATTTTCCACGTTAGCAATTATTATTTTTCAATTATTATTTTTTAAAATAAAAAATATTATTTTCTAAAATAAAAAATAAATTATTTTATTAAGTTTTTTACTTGCTAACCCGACAGACTACCCTCACCCGATAAACTTCTCTCCTTCTTTGCCTCTTCTGTTCTCTCTGCCTCTCTTCTCAAACCCCTAAACTATAGTCCACGGGCGCCGGCCTCCCACTCCTTTAGTGGCAGAAAGTTTTTGATTTTTAGACTTTACCATCATACCAGATTCTCTCCGCAAACATTACAAGTAATCTCAAGTTTACCATTGTTTTTATGTTTAGTTTAATGGTGTGAACATTGCTTATCTATATAAGGATGTCAGTTTTTCTTTGATTTTTTGGGTATTTTCTAATTTTTTTTGCCGTGATAAAAAAAAAGATTTAATTTTGATCAAAACTATAGAGGCAAAGTAAAAAACTTTGAAACAAACATAATTTCTATTGCTTTATTTATTTATTTGGGTAGGTAGAGGAATTCTGATGACGGGCATTATTGGTGATAGAAATAGATATTTGAATAACCATTTTGAACAATTCAGAAACTACAAGATGAGATTCGTCTAATTTCCTGCAAGGCTAAGTATGAGTCCTCCAATGACCAGCGGTTACACAACAAATTCAAGGTTTTCTTTCCTCTTCATATTATAGATTTATGTTCCTGTTAATTGTTTGATTAAATTTGCTGTATATGATATAGTGTAATTTGAAAAAGCTACCCCCTTTTTTTCCACCATTGTTTGTTGAAGACGTTTAATTGCTTTTGAAAAGTAAATGGATTTTTCCTTTTAGCAAGCTATTGCATGGTTAGCCCAAACTAAAATGGTACAGTGAAATTTGAAATCAATTCAATTTTTGTTATGGATCATTTTGAAGTTTTTTCTTCACTTTTGTCAATGTTCAATTGTAGTGTGGAATTTTTTTGGGTGTATTATGTTGTAAAATATTCTTTTCATCCCCATTTAGAACATGTACACCACATGTTTCACAAAAAGTCTCACTCAAAATTGAAACTTACCAAATAACACTGTTTGAAATCCCAACCAAGGTAGCGGTAACTTGCACCCAAATTGTTTTGAGGGCTATGAATGGATTGTAGCCAACTTGCTTAACTTTTTCAAGTAGAAGGTTGTAGGTGTAGCTGGTTCTATGGGGTTGAGGTGGAAGATGCTCTTCTTGCCATCTGGGGCTATTCCAAAATTCAGTCGGTCTGGTAGCATGACATGATGGAATGTGTGTTCAACAACTAGCTTTCTTTCGCTGAACTCATGGATTGGGCTTGGGATAGGGACCAAAAAACATGTGAACTCATTACCATGCTATCATGGGTACTGTGGCAACGAAGAAACAAGATTCAGCGTATATTATGTTGCAGTGAGTTCCAATTAAATCCTAAAATTGCATACTTGAACTTGTGATGAACAATTTTATGATATAGCTGAGAAGAGCATCACTTTTTGATTTGTATGTATAGAATTTTGTCTTATGCACAAATAATTTTAAGATGGATTTGTATTTGTTTAAGGGAGCAGCCAGCTTGTGCTAACCAAAAGGAATGAAATTATACAATGGGTTGTTATGTATATTCTAATTATGCTTAAGAAACAAAAGCACATAAGGATGGGCTATGATATTTTTTCTAATTATGCCTTTTGTTGTAATATATAATGTTTATTCTAATTTTACTTTTGTTCACCCCATAATTGGTTGTAACTCATACCTCTTTGTTTTATAATTCTGCAGTTCATAGCTTTATTTTTATTTGTTGGGTTCTAATTTGGAAGACCAATTTTACTAGTCAATTTTGATTATGTTTGTGGTTTTGGATCCCTGAACTTAATGCTGACACCATGAAATGAAGCAATTTCAAGGCCTTCCCAACAGTCACCACCAATATATATGGGTACCTTCTTTTCTCATTCTTACTCTCATTGGAAGACCAGTAATTTAGTTTTTTTAATTTTCATTGGATTTTCAATTTTGACAAAATTATTTATCATTTTCTCAATCCAAAAAAAATTCTTACTCAAATGGATATTCCTCCTTCCGTATGGATGAATGGAAGGTACACCTAGCATTCAAAACTAATTGATTATTGCAAGTTATGCTATGACTACATTTGACCTTAGACAAAACTTTTTCAACATTGGATCCTAGGGCAAGGATGTGATGCCCATGTTGTCAAAGGTGCATAGCAAAAAAAAATGGTTATTGAAACGGATGCTAAAGACATAAATTGAGAAGTTGTCGTTGCTTCCAAGGCAATCGATGAAGGACCATGGCCAAAGATGACTACTTATGTAACCATCCTTATTATACTTCTTATTTGTCAGTTTTAATTTGATTTAGAAAGAAAATGTTATTATAAATATCCAAGAAAGACAAATGGCGTTTTTGCATTTTGCTAATTTGATTGAACAACCAATGATGAACTTGCTGTGCTTGAGACTTGGGACGTTAAATGTGATACTGTGTTGGTATATCCATTGATATAGTTCATCTGTTGCTTTATAAATTTTGAGTGTTCCCTACATTTTATCTATATTTGTGAGATTTATATATAAGAACTTTTAGGGTGGGTGGATAAGGTCCATGGTCTCACCATATATTTTTCTTTATTAGTAAAAAGTTAATTCAAGTATTTGCAAGCATAAAATTGAAAGAAACAACATGTTTGCTTTGTTAGTAGTAGTAATTTCTTATGTATATTTTCTTTTTCTCTTTTCCAAGTGATCATAACTTTAAGCAAAGTGAAATTTTAAACAGTTTTTATCAAACTTCCCCGTGCATTGCACAGGTTAACGACTAGCTATTATTATTATTATTATTATTATTATACTTTTAGCAATTTTATTTTATAAAATTACATTTTTCTTCCCTTAAACAATGTTATCAATTTTTTAAGAGTAATGCTATACTCACAAACTTTTCTACAACATTTTTACAAACTATTTTGGTAGTAAATTCTTATTGGTTCAAATATGGACGCACCACTTATATCAATTTTTTAATTTACCAATAATCACTTATAACATCAACAATTTTAAAAAAAAAAAAAAACGTTTTGTAATTCTAGCATTTTCCTCATTTTAGTGACCATAAAAAAATTTATAGATCTAAAATTTAAAACAAAATATACAAGTTAAAAAAAATTAGCTCAACAATAAAAGTACCAATAGTAAAACTAAAAAAAAAAAATTAAGCCCAATTAACCAATTTTATCCAAAATAAAGAACCCTACCCTTTAAAAAAATTCTAAACAAAAATAATTTTTTTCTTACCCACAAAATCAAATTCAGCGATTAATAGTAGCAAAGTCAGAGGTTGAAATTGTTGCACATGGCCAACATTAAAGTCACTCCCCAACTCAAAGTTCTAGCTCCGTTCCACTAATTAAATTCATGACAAAGTTTACTATATATGTGAAAGGAATGAGCAATACTATTACTATGTCACCATGCTTTGATAGTAGTGACGACAATGGGGAGGAGGCCGGGCCGGGGTCAAAGGATGGGGTCTTCACCCCCACCTAGCATGGTTTTGTCTTTCCCTATCCCCGCCCCACCTTGTATGATGGAGGAAACTTCATTGCTCCATCCCTGCCCCTTGGGCCTCACAGGCCCTACACCGCCCTATAAAATTCTAATTTATGTTAATTTGCCCCATAATTATTACATTTTTTTAATAAAACTTGTTTCATTAATATAAATATATTTAGAATTACAACTAAATTTATCACACTAAATCAAACTAATTTTTAGCAAGAACTGAATAATATTATCTAAGTGTTTAACAAAACAATATCACAACAAAAACAAAAATATTAATATGCATGTATTTAAATAAGCTATTATTGATTTGATTGTTTAAGTAGTATGGATTTAGGGCCTAAAATGTCTAAACTCATCCTTTCCTCGCCTCTGTGATGGGGGCTAAAATCTTGCCCAATGAAAACCCGCATGCAGTAAAGCAAGGAGGGGCGGATCAAGGCAGGGTGGGGAAAATTTTCCATCTCGATCCAATAGTACTTGATAATTTCCCTACATGAAGTATGAACACGGATTCAACAAGTACACGACATTGTGAGACGAAAATTCTAAAAAAATTAAAAGAAAAATGGTAGAGTTACACACTATTTTAAAATTATTTTTTACAAAGGACTAATATGGTGAATGGTTATTAGTAAATAAATAAGTTATGTTAATGATGGGCCTAGATGAGACAACTAGTAAGAATTAGCCACATCGACTGTTTGTAAAAGATGTTATAAAATCATTTTGAGAGTTTAGCAGTAACATTACGCAAAAGTTTGTAAAATAATTTATGGTTTTAGTGTTTCCTTACTCAAATTAAAATATAAGATCAACTGATACGTAAATGTAAAAGTTAATGAATGCCCTAAAAGTATTAATTTAAGAAACATTTTAAAAAAAAATTATGAAAAAAAAAATTGATGTTTTAAAGCATTTTATATTTTCTAATAAAAATGGTATCAAAAATTTCCTACAATACTCTATTAAAAAATGTTCTGAGGCTATCCGTTGACCAAAACCTATATAAATTGAGGTACATTCAATGTTATAAATACATAATATGTAGTTGCGTACCGTTCCATCGGAAATTCTGTGTTGCGTGACACAGTCCGGGTTGGTTTGAAGACGAATATTGGTTTATACAATTAACCTGCAGATAACTGAATCCTAAAGTAGACAAATTCTAACTTCTCAAGTCACACTTGCTAAGATTGAGCTCAAGTGTAATACCCACTTGATGCCTTTTCTCTCACAACCTTTTCACTTTTTTACTTTCACTTTTTTAGTTCTCTTAACTTTTTTCTTAAAAAGAAAACATTTTCTAAATTTTTTTTAATCAATGGTTGAGATTGAAAATTGTTTTATCAATTTTTAATCTCAACCATTTATAGGCATTACATCAAGTAAGGAATTGCACCTGATCTCAATTCCACTTGCTATTAAACTCATTCAAGTACTATTGCAAAAGGCTGTACTAATATATTATTAGGAGATCTGCCTATAATATTCACAGTTCAAAGATTTTTTAAAATTTTTTTATTATTTAAAAATTATAATATGATTTTTAGTTATTGGGTTTCTCAAAAATTGTAATTTTTTTGTATATAAATTAGGACAGATGATGCGCTTGTCTCTATATAAATTTTTGTGCATTTTTCATAAGAATTGAGCTAAAATATTTATTTATATGAGATTTGTTGTCTTAATATTTTTGGACTATATGAGTTGGATATCAAATAATTTACCCAAATAATGTGTTTAGTTTTTTTATATTTCTAAATTTTATTTCATATGATATTATTTTTAAATTTTTTTTGTTATAATTTACATTACTTTCATATTTTTATTTTATTTTAACTATTTTTTATAATTATAAAATATATTAATTGTTGTACAATTCAATAAGTGAACCACTGGTTAAACCAATGAATTATTGAACCTATCCTTTAATTGGGATAATCTCTGGTTCAATTTTGATAACTACTAGTTGCAGACTTACGCAATGTGTGGGAATATAAAAATATTATGTAATGGGATGTAATATATAAAAAGTAACAATTACTTCAAGTATTTTCTATTCTTTTTTAAATATTTCTATAAATATTTGTTTTTTTATCTTTTTATCTTTACAAACATATCACATTATTCTTTTTTGTATGTTTGATTAATACTATTTTAATATTATTATTATATTATTATTTTTGTATGTTTGATTAATACTTTTTTAAGGTGAAACATATTCTTTTAACTTATGTATTGTAGTATGTTACATTTACCTGATATACAACTAAACTGAATCAATTTTAAATTTATCATTCAAATTTCTTATCTCTTAAGGAATAAAGGGATTATCATAATAATAAAAACTCATAAAAAATTACAATGTTATCTTAACCAAAATTAAATTGAAACCAAAGGAATAAAAGATAGACTATATAATAATTTATTACTCAAAAAATTGGTAGTATATTTAAATTCATAGCCATGTAAATTGTGTTTTAATATAAACTCAAGTTCTTATTTCCAAAAAAAATACTAAGTAATAACCCAAACCAAAATTCAACCAAAGCAATAAAAGGGAGCGAGAAGACTTTGTGATGAGAAATTTTAGAAAACAAAGTACCAAAACACATATTTAATATTAAAAAAAAAACCATCAACCTTAGTCAGAGTTATAAGAAAGAACAAAAATCCCTCAAAAGAGAGAGAGAGAGAGAGAGAGGGAGAGAGAATACTCACAATTTTTTTGTGGGAAAAATATGGATTGAATGGGAAAAATAATATTGAATTTATACAAAATAAAATGGAAAAAAGAAGAGTTAACAGTAAATGTTAACTAATAGGAAGAATGAGGGTGTTTTTTTTTTAGAATAGAGAGAATAAAATTTTAAAAGGAGAAAATAAGTGGTAGAAAATAAATGAATAATGTGGCCACTGACGTGGCTCAACAAAAGCATAGCTATAATAAATACTACGCTTCAACATGTATATAGATAGATGGGTACATTTAAAGTACATATAAGCATATGTTATGTTGATTTTAAAAATTTTAAGTATATACAAGGCAAAACTACACTATTGGCCCCTGAAGTTTATCCTGTGAACACAATTGGTCCCCCAAGTTTCAAGTGAGTACTATTAGTCCCTCAAATTTTAAAAGTGAGTGATATTAGTCATTCTGTTAACTGCCGTAAGTGAGATTTTCTATGTGGCTAACAGAATAATGACATAACATTTTTAATTTACTAAAAGTACTTACAAATTGATGTGGCAACTTAAGTGTCTTATGTAATTTTTAATTGATTTTTATTTATTCTTATGGAAAAAAAATATTGGCTTCAGCCCCACCCTCTCTTCCCCTGTGTAAGTAATTCCCTATGTAAGTATTTCCCTTTCACTTCACCATTTTCGAGTTTTCCGATCAAGTTGCCAGAATACCTCAAAGCCAACAAAATATTCTGGGAAAACTCAACAAAAATCAAGAGCTGAGAGAAGTCTAAGGTTTGGTGCAAGCAACCCAACAAAGAAGATTTTGAGTGCAACAAATGTGACAGGCAACAAAGATTCTCACAATGACTACCAGTGTTCAGGGCGGAAAAAGAAAAAGGACCAATATTTCTTACATTTTTTTTCCCAGATAATAAAACCTGTATATAATACTTAAAATTCTTCAAATATTTGAAAATTTCTAACTTTCATGCCTTAATTTTTGAACTTTCAAATACCACACCTAAGTTTCTGTTTGAATCTTTATAACTTATTAGTATCTGAAACAATTGTAATCCATTGCTATGTAGTCGATTCAAATAGGATCTAGATTTGGAGGTGTATGGAGTTGTTGCTCTTTCGTCTTTTTCCATATGGCTTCATATGCATTGTGGAAATTTTGAATTAGGTTTGAAAAGAAGATCAAAATTATATTTAGATTTGAAACCCTAGTGAAATTGAAACAAAAGGGGGGACTTTAGGAAATATTTTGAAATTGAATAAAGTTATTCATCGTTGATTCTGACTCATAAGAGACCCTGATATTGTGCAAATGAGTCAGTTGAATTAGAGTTTGATATTGGGTATTGTTGAGGGCCAAAATTTCACAAGAAAGCCTATTCCATGAAAAGTAAAGAAAGACCATAGGTCTTAACAAAAGAAGACCTAATTCATAAAGTTAAGAAGGACCATGAAGGCCCAAAGTCCCAAAAGAAGGAAAAAAAGAAAGAAATGATAATAATAAAGAAAAAAGAAGAGGATCTCGGTCAGGTCAGAGAACATGCAGCAAGGATCCCGATCAGAAGATGTGCAGCAAGAAGAGCATTAACGCCCTAGGACCTTGATATGTCTTTTTCAAGCCTTGAGAAGAGGTTCTTGACTAACACATGGGAAAACCAAGATGTATGCAAAAAGCCATTAAAAATCCAGCAAAAAACCAGGTATTATCTTTGTAACCCACGGTCCAAGCCTGTGGGATCCCGAGTACATAATAAGGGAGAAATGGTTTGGTCGGTAGGGGAGTGAGTTTTGGTGAAAGGAGGATCCCGAAGCTTTCCCTTGGTTCATATATTTTCTTAGAATGCATGAACCAATGGAAAACTCAGTTCCCCCATGTGCAAGACACCTCCCCACAATTTCCTCTCAATTGTCATTTTCAATTAAACCTGTCATCAAGTACATTGAGTAGCCCACCCACTCATTTGACTTTCTAAGAATGAATCTATCATTTATAGCTAAAGCCAAATATCCATTTTAAGTTATAATTGCCTAAATAAGCTAAACCTCTACCCAATGTACCTTTTCAGGTTCCAGAGGACATGGTTTTACCCAGTAGACCTGGGATGTCGTCGCCTGGGGTACCAGACCAAGTCTACTATAAAAGGAACACTAAGGCATAGTAGAAAAAGGGGGATTTTGAGGGAGAAAAATAGGGATTCAGAGGGATAGTTCAGAGGTTCAAAAGATATATTCTTAGAGCTTTAATAGCCCAGCAAGGAAGAGAAAGAAAGAAACAAAATAAGAGAGCTAAGGTGGAGGAATTTGTCCCATATCTTTGAGATCATTCAAAATATCACTTAGCCTCCAAAGAAACATATGTCAAAACATGCACACATCAGATATCACTCTCTCCCACAAAAATCCTCCCCACCTAATTATCTTGGAAGACAATGCCCAAGTAAAGCCACTTGGACTTGAGTTCCAAATCCCACAAGTCCTATGTAAAAGCACTAAGTCTGTGAGAATAGGAGCTAGAATCCTCATGGCTGAATTATCCTTATGAAATTCATTTACATATAAGTATATGTATTAAAATGTATATCCTAATCTAAGAAACTAACAATTATTTGAAGATATGTGTATTGTATAGTGTGTTCTTATGCAGGACCTATAGAGGTCAAGGGAAATGACAAAACTCTATTGCATAATAAGCATGGGGAAAAATCATATAGTTCAAAGAATCAGCATTCTAGGTTCTTATAGGCCTAGTACCCTTGGGAACCACGACATCACGTCCGGGGTACCACGATATTACGCTCGGGGTACCAAGTGAAGGAATTATTTTAAATGTTCACACAATAAAAGATAAGCCTCAAATACTCTATTTCAATCTCCTTCTCATTGTGAATATTATGAATACTTATTTTACTTATTTCGTAAGAGTAAATGATCATTTTATGACACTGAAATACTTATAATGGTATTTTATTGCTTAGGAGGAATCGCATTTTTGCCTTGAGGAGATTTATGTGACTTGCGCATAACTTGGTTTGTAATCAGCCCCCATTTAGCTGCAATGAACCAAGCCCAGTCCACCAAACAACAAGTAAAGGGCTCAGAATCGTTGTTTCTACTTGGGCCTAGGTACTGTCCAAAACAAGGACCCACACAGGTATTTTCTAGGAGATGGCAGATGAAGAACATGAGAGAGAAAGGCTGAGAGAAGAAATATGCAGTTTTTAATTTTTTTAATTATTAAGTTTTTACCAAAATGATAAGGACGCTTGGACGTGTAAAACTATTTTTTAAGTCACTTACGTGGCATAATAAGTTTGTAAAACTTATATATACTAATATTTTTAGTAATTTCTAATAATTTTTGTAATTTTTTAAATTAAAAAATGACACATCATTAAAAAAAAAATGACAAGTCATTACTCAGTTAGCCACATAAGTAATATTATTAATTGTAGTTAACAGAAGGATTAACATTGTTCATTTTTAAAACTTGAGAGACCAATAGCACAAACTTGAAACTTAAGAGACCAATTGTACTCACAGGGTAAATTTCAGGAACCAATAATGTAGTATCGCCTAAATACAACTATCAAAATCTTTTTCCTCCCAAAAAAATAAAATCAAAATCTTTAAAAACAAATTTAGCATTGTAAAATAAGTACTTAATTTTTTTCTGCCTACACATTAATTGTAAACACATACAGATACAGGGGTGTCTCCGACGTGTTTGGTTGGGGATTTGTTGTGAAACATGTATTTTTCTTTTCTTTTCTTTTTTAAATCAAACTTGTTTTATGTACCATCATTTTATTCAAATAGATGAAGGTGTACTTACCAAAAGAATACCACAGAGTAAATTGGAATTTCCAATCGGTTGTACTACAAAATTTTGGCAAGTGATTTTAGGACGTGCTAAAAAAATTTGGCGAGTGATTTTAAGACCACAAATTACTTAAAAACTTTTTACTATAATTATGACGTGACAGATTGTAAGTGGTTGTCTATCACTTATACATGAACTCACCATTTTTTTTACCACTCTCACTCTGCCATATCACATTTGTGAACAAAAATTGTAATAATTTGTGACATTAGATTTTTTTCAAATGATTGACTTCAACCGAAGATTTTTTTTTGGCTTGGATAAGGGAGTGTATCTCAACAAATTATTTTTCTGTGATTGTAAATGGTGGCAAAACAGGCTGATTTAACCTTTCTAGAGGGCTTGGGCGAGGGGACCCCCTTGTCCCCTAACCTCTTCAAACTTCGTAGGAGTTCTATGGAAGCTTATTGAAAAAGAGAATGTGGATGGAAGATGCAGTGGGATCAATATAATCATCGGTGGACCTACAGAACTCTCATGTGATATATGCAAACGACATTATGATGTTCTCTAAAGAAAATAAAAGAGAAGCGAGTGTCCTCAATGAATGTTTGGAGAAACATTGCAGTTGGCCAAGGCAAATAACAAATAAAAGAATAAATTTAGGCGAAAGCTATTGAGAATTAATATAAGTTAGTCTCAAGGAGGGAATTAAAGTAAGTTCATCAGGTGACAGCTATTGAGAATTATGCAATGTATTTAGGCGACCCTTTTTTCACCTCAAGAAACAAAATCTGGGACTTCAGGTTCCTCTAAGACAAGTTGGAAGCAAGATTAAAGGGATGGAGGAGTGAATGTTTGTCATGGGCTGGTAGAAGCGCCTTGATAAAAAGTTAAAAACTGTGCAGGCATTGCCAACATACTCCTTATCAACAAATGAAGCTCCTATCAGGGTCTGTGAAAAGCTTGATGCTACGACAATGAGATTTTGGTGGAATTGATGCAGGAAAAAATCTGTAATTTAATTTTCGTTATTTATTAATTTTGATATTTTTATGTAATTTTCAGAATTTTAAGGTTATTATTTCCTTATTTCTAGGTCCTTTTAATGCTTTAAAAAAAAGACAAATTAGAGTCCTATTATGATAGGATATCAATTAGGATATTTTTTAGAACATATTTTCAATTAGCCTCCAAGCCTGTAAACAAATTTTCAATTCATATTCATAGTTTAAAAATTACAGAATTTTGTCTCTATTTTCTGGTGGATGAATGTCCTGAGAATGAACTAAGGTGGGTGCTAATTGGTTTAGAAGAGATTCAGCAGAGTGGCTAAGTTCAAAAATGAGGAAAGCAGATTCAAAATAGATTAATTATAAGCAGTCAAGAATGCTTCACCAGTCTGGAATGCCATTAAAAAGCCAAAGCCTTGATTGTTAAACGAGCATGTTTCCGATTATCTATCGAAGGAAAAAAAAGAAAAAGAAAAAGAAAAAAGAAGAAGCATGTTTTCTAGTGGGCCATGGGCTTTCCAAATGCGGCCCTATACATTTTAGGGCCTAAGGCAAAGATTAAAATGAGGTCTTTTTTATATTTAAATATTTTAAGTTTTACTTAAAATATTACTTAAATTCTTCTCAAAAAATAAAAGTATTACTTAAATAACTTTTTACTTAAAATCTATTCTTCTCGCTTTTGTAGATGCAAAATTACATATTAAATTTTTGTATTCAATCTCTTCTAACATTTCTTTTTCAATAAATAATATAGTTAATTCACTTCATCTCTCTTGTAACATTGTCATTCTTAGATATGATTTTATCAATTTTAATTAATTAATTTTTTTTTTTTTACCGAAACAACTGTAACATGTATTGTTAATAAAATTTTATAAGCTATACGTAAACATGCTTTTAAAAAATTATTAAAAAAAAAAAAAAATGCGCCTAACCTTTTATTATAAATTAGTACATCAATTGGGCTATTTTCTTTTGTTTGGAGAACTTATATTTTATAACTTTTAACTTTAAAAATAAATCTAAACCATCAACAACAACAACAAAAAAACTCTATCCATAAAATTATAATAACTAGAGAAAAACTTCAAGCGTAGAACAATATAACCTGATTTATAAAATGTACAATTATAGCTCCACTTAACCATGAAATTATGTATTTGTTAAATCACTCAATAAATTGGATTAAACAATACAATACAACTAAAAAGAACAACACAATTAAAAAAAAAATTTAAATACTAGAAAATTATAATGAAATTATATTTTTCATAAGTTATTTTTTATTATAAATTAATTTAGTAGTAATTAATTATATATATATATATATATATATTTGACATTTTATTTTTCACAAAACTTAATTTATTATTTAAAAAATTAAAAGGACAAAAACTTTTGCTTGAACCAAAAAAAAGAAAAAAGAAAAATTATTTTAATATGGTGAAACATGTGGTATGTGGAGAGGATTATGGACCAAATAAAAGAGGTCCACTACTCATCTTCCATGGATAAGAAGACTAAAGTAGTAAAGCTTAGGCAGAATAGAAATTATCACTCATCAGTTCTAAAGAAATAAACAAAGACAATCTAAACTCTAAAGCAATAGAGTGGCAAATCAACGCAAGACTACTAAATCAAATTCAGTAACAGCAAATACAAAATATATATATATATATATATATATTAAGAAAATAATTTTTTTTTCACAGATGTGTACCCAAAAAAATGACGTTTTAGGTTTTTTTTTTTTTTTTTTTTTTTTGGGGGGGGGGGGGGAGAGCGGGGGGTATATATATGTCAAAAGAGAATTAATTTTTCTTTATATATATATATATATATAGGGTAAAATTTATTACTTCTAGACTGGGGCCTTCTTTCCCGATTTTGTTTTTCTTTGACATTTTTGTTTCCTAATTTTTTGGCTCTAATTGGAGGTTTGATTTATTCATTTTATGGATAAATAAATAAATAAATATTTTTTGGGAGGGGCCGAGGGGGTGGAGGAAATCAAAGAACTAACTTAATTGCTTAAAAGTTGGGAGCTTTAGACGGTTGTCTAACTCGCCTAAAGGCAAGAGCCGCCCCCTAAGGCTTTCAATTGATATGTGGAACAGTAGAAGGATCCTTGGGTCCCATGGCCTAATGGATACAAAACAAAGCTTAAACATACCTCCATAATATGCAATCCCATGATGGTATCAAGCCTCTTTTTTTCAAGATTGTAAACATTGAGAGATTGGTGGAGCTATTTGATGCTAAATCTGCGAAAGCTATTAAGAAGAAGATTGTCATCCCTTCCTCACCAAGACAAGATTGACTGATATAAAGTAGAGACCCAAAGGAAAGTTTTGTTTTATATCAGCAAATGTGACAAGTCAAGACCATAGGGTAAATCATAAATGTAAGCACGGGTTAATTGGAAAAGTCTATGGAAATCCCAACAGGCATCTTACCCCCAAAACAGAACATAGCTCTGAGATGCAATTGCTGGTAATTTCCCCTTACTTTGTGTGGAATAAGTAGAATATAGCATTCATTTATTCTTCAAATGCCACATTGTCAGGGATATTTGGTTTGGAAGCTTATGGGGCTTTGAGATCTGAGATTCAATAAAGATATTGTGAAGCTATTGCTGGACCCCCATAGTCTTTCCAAATTTGGATTCTCCTACAAATTCTTTACAAGAACAATGTACTGCTCAAATTGCTTTCACACTTGAAGTAATCTGGAATCTCAGAAATCAAGTAGAGCACATTGATTCACAGATCAACATCATGACCACTATCAATTCAATGGAACACAAGGTAATTGTCTCTTGTGGTGTGCATTTTTGTTAAAACCCCTTTCTCTCTCCCTTATGCGTGTGTGTTTGTTTCTAAAAAAAAAGAATGAGTAATTGTCCTACATTGTTTAAAAAAGTGTGTTGTGTGTAGTATAATTTGCCCCACCCTCTCTTAAAAGTTACCATGGCTTTTGAGTGGAGTTGTGATGTGTCATTGTGTTAAAACTCTTTTCCCTCTCCCCTTGCGTGTGTTTGTTTCAAAAAAAAAAAAAAAAAAGAATTTATGAGTCTTATCAAATAAACCTGGTATCATTACTGATAAAAGGGTCTAAATGGACGCGTACCCCTTAGGGCTCTAAATCAAGATTTTTCAATTGGTAAAATTTTCATACACATGTACATACACTCGAATATAGTATTTGAGATTAATATGAAATATATAAAGTCATTCAAAAAAAAAATAACATATTTGTTATATTTTATTTATGTGTTAATAATTTTTTGATTGAATAAGTTTTTTTTTTTTCCCGATTTTTTTCCAAATTCAAAATACCTCTTATAATTGGGGGGGGGGGGGGGGGGGGGGGGGGGGGAAAGAGTAATAGCTAGATAGACAACAAAGATAACTTACATAAATTTATGTTATTAATTATTTGCAAAATTTTATTGTTTATTATATAAATTTTTTTGAAGGAAAATAAATTATGATATTAAGAATTTTGAGGTCCTATCAGAATAAATTTTCTTACACACATGCACTCGAACCCTCTAGCTCCACCCTTGGTCTCAAGAACATTTAGAACACGTAAGGGTTAAAACAGAATTTGGAAAACATACCGAGTGATTTTATGTAAATGGCTGGAGAACATTTACAGTTATACATGTCTGAGGAACCCAACTTCCTATATTCCCATCTAGTCTTTATGAGCCATTTATTTCCAGCTCAAGGGAAGTCACTTGAAATCAAAATAGCACTAAAAGCAGCCTACAAAAGAAGGCAAATAGGCAATGCCAATACAGGAAATGCACAAAGTATTCAGCAACTTTGTGTTTGTTATGATTCAAGAACTTGAAGCTAAAAAAATGATCACTTGAAACTGAAAATACAAGACGTTTGTGTCAAAACCATTGCACAAAAAGTGGAAATGATTTGATGGTCTTGTTATTCATTTTGAACAAGTGGCACCAAAGGTTTATTTGAAAAGAATGCCTTAAGGTTGGCCATCACCAGATCCTGCAATGCTGCAAAGGATTCTAGGGTCACAACAGCACAATGCGAAGACAACACAACATTGTCTAATTTGAATAGCTCTTTCGGCACATCAGGTTCATTCTCAAACACATCGAGACCTGCACCACCAATCTCACCTCGCACCAAAAACTGCACCAGTTCCTTCTCATCGACAAGAGGCCCACGTCCAACGTTAATTATCACTCCTTCCTTTCCCAGTGCTGTCATGACATCCCTGTTGATTATGTGGTGTGTGTCCTCTGTGAGCGCACAACAAACAATGAGGACATCACTATTAGCCGCAAGGTCCCAGACATTTGCATGGTAAGGGAATGGAACGGATGGCTTTTTCTTGCTTGAGTTGTAGGCAATGCTGCAGCCAAAGGCCACGAGCCTTTTGGCAATTTGGGAACCAATATTTCCCAGCCCCACAATCCCAACTCGCTTTCCTCCTAACTGAAACCAAAGTGATGTTGAAGAGAATTTAATTACACAAAATTCTTCAAAAAGATGCACAAGTGATCTAATCAAAACAATTATAGAAAAGGCAAGTGTTCAACAAAAAAAAAAGAAAAAGTGCAGCATAGGAGCACCTCCAAGGCTCCAACCTTGATATTGTTAATTGGAACAATGTTCTCCACATATGGAAAATTCAATTAACAACCAGATCTGCAGCTATTCAAAATCCTAATCCACAAAGCAATGGCCACTCATCCATAACTTTCTTTATACATTGTTTTTTTGGGCAAGTACATCCGTAACTTCTTTAAATCCTCTTAATGAATTTTGAAGTTCTAAAGGGAGTTACACTTAGTCACATCCTCTCCATTTAAAATAGATTCATTTTATGATTCTAATCATTAGATTTATTATTCTAAAATTTGGATATTATATATATATATATATATATATATATAAAATAGATATTATAAATTTAAAGTGTATTATGTGTCATAAAATCTTCACTGTTCACTTGAAATGGAAGACATCTTCCCCGAATCAGTCCATTTTCCATCCATCAATATTAAATAGTGCGACCTCTCAAACATTGTAGCATCTGTTTGGGTTAGGATTAAAAATTAAAATTATTTCACTATTCAACTTATTTCTGTTACTATTCATGGGTCCCACTGCACTTTTTGGCACTATTCATGGGCATCACTGTACTATTTCAACTAACTTTTACATTTATCTATAGGACTTTCAGCAATAATTTTTCAGTTTCAGCAAAATAACTTTTTGGCATTATTCATGGGCATCACTATACTATTTCAACTAACTTTTACATTTATCTATAGTACTTTCATCAATAATTTTTCAGTTTCAGCAAAATAAGCAGTATCCAAACACACCGGTGTATTTGGATACCACTTATTTTGCTTTACCCTACAAAATATAAATCAATATAAAAACACTTTGATACGATTGCTTTATCCTACAAAATATAACCCTACTAACCCATCAATGGTACGGATTGGGAAACAACACTAGCATACAAAGCATTTGTCTCGAAAACAGCATATTTAACTTTTTGCTAAAAAAAAATTTTGCTAAAAGTATACTAAAGTATTATTATACTTTGAAAAAGTAGGAAAAAAAGTTTTACTGTTTTAAAAAATTGTACATAAAAGTTAAAAAACAAAAAGTTAACTTATAAGCTAGTCAATGTTGGGTTCCAAGTGCTCACAAACCATCCTGACCTAGAAAAAATAATTATTATTATGTATAAATTTAAAAAAATTTATGATTTTGCTCAACATTGTGTATCTATTTGGCTAAAGCTTATAAGCTCTAAGAGCATTAGTATTGGAGAATGCTAATGCTATATCTAAGGTGTTTTTAGCATTTCAACCCTTAAAAACTGCTGCATCAGGAAATGCTAAAGGCAAGAATTGTAAATTTTTTGCAATTCTTGCTACAGTGCAATTCTACCTTTAGAATTGCACTGTAGCATAATTCTAAACCGAATAAGTAATTTTTTATTCCATCTCTCCTTCAGTCCTCTCTCCCTCTCACTCCCACTCTCCCTCTCACTCCCACTCTGTCTCTCCGTCTCCCACTCCATCTCTCCGTCTCTCTTTCTCTCATCTCACATCTCTCTTTCTCGTTCAAGGCTTGCACCGGAGATGGTGAGTTTGGATCAGCGTGGTGGTGGGTTGGGTGTACTAGAGATGGCTCGTGGTGGTGGTGGGTTCGTGGTTTGATCTGGGCATGATGGTGGGTTGGGATCGATTGATGGTGGGTTTGGATTGGCGTGGATCAACGGGCTGGGTGTGCTGGAGATGGCTCCGATGGCTCCGATGGGTTTGACAAAGGTTTGAATCAGAGAGGGTGTGGGTTGCTGGAGATGGCTCCGATGGATTTGACAGAGGTTTGAATCGGAGAGGGTGGGTTGCTGTGTTTGACCGTGGGTTGCTGTGTTGTGCTTGGTCAGCGAGTTCTGGGTCGTGCTTGGTCGGCGAGGTCTGGGTTCTGCGTTTTGGTCTGTGTGGGTCACGGAGTGGGTTTTTTTTTTTTTTTTTTTTTTTTATGTGGGTTTTTGTTCTGGTGGGATTTTGGTGGGCAGTGGGCAGTGGTGGCGTGGTGGGCATGGTGGAGGCGCGGTGGTGGTGATTGGGCAGTGGAGGCGCGGTGTAGAGGTTGAGGGAAGGTGGAGAAATTCTCTAATGCTGGTGATTGGAAAAAAAAAAAATATATATATATATATATATATCGTGGTGGCGGTGTGGGTCTAGGTCGATGATCAGGTCATGGAAGAGGATCGGGTCGTGGTGGCGATGGCTCCAGTGATTATTATTTTTGAATGGGTTTGCTCTGGTGGGTTTCAAATCGGCTGGATTTCAAATCGGCGATTGTCGTTGATGGGTTTGCTCTGGTGGTTGTTGATGGGTTGAGGTGTTGATGGGTTGAGGTGCTGTGGCTGTGGTTGTTGATGGGTTGAGGTGTCGTGGCTGTGGTTGTTGAAGGCTTGTGTGTTGCTAGAGGTTGAGGGAGAAGGAGAGGAAAAAAAAAACTGTTGGAAAGCGCAGGAAACATGAGTCTGAAAAAAAAATAACAGTTATAAAGAAATAGCAAAAAAAGATTAAAAAATAATAGTTTAATAAAAATAGAGTTTTGGGATGTAGGAGGTATTGTAAAATTGGATGGTATAATGATAAAGTGATGTTTTGAAATGGTAAAATAGAGTAGCATTAGCATTTTCCAATGCTAATGCTCTAACTTTTAGTTTTAATATATAGCTTTTTAGAACCTTATTTTTTCTCAGTTTTTCAAAGTACAAATATACCATAACACACTTTTCAAGAAAAAAATTTCAGCAAAAAGCTAAATAAGTTATTCTCAAACTGACACATAATTACACTTTAGACAAAGTTTAGCAACAAACTTAGTTGTAAACTAAGACTACAACTCTTCTCAAAAAAAAATTTATTAGATGTGAATTTTAACAAATCTACCAATGTATTATATTTTCTTCTTACAACCTCATCTTCCATACTTGCAAAATTTTAATAAAATCAAAGATCAATAGTTATGTTATCAACTAAATTTTAAAATTTTAAGTTTTTGTAGTCTAAAATTATACATAAAAAATAAGTTTATAGATTGAATAGTAAATAACATCCGATTGACATGAAATTTGACATGTATTTAAAGAACATGCAATTCAACAGTTAGATTTTCAAAATATGTAGCTGAATTAATTTGTTTAGTGAAAGTTGTAGTTTTAGGCTACAGCCAAGTTTGTAGCCGAACTTTATTCCCTTTAATAATATATTAGGTCCTTAAAAATAAAATAAAAAAGTCCAAGAAATTTTTGGAAAAATATGTAGTTTGTAGCATTTTGATAATGGGACTATCATTCAACGATTTCAAAATAAGTAAATTTATATAAGGAAATTGTAAGACTATGTATTTGCCTCCTTTTTTTTTTTGTCTTTTTTTTTTCTTTTTTTGTCTAATGTTTTCATTTTATTAAATTTTTTATAATTTAAATTTCTTAATAACCACCCTGAAAAAAGCTTCTAGAGCCGCCATTAAAGCTAGTCTTAAAAATACCTCTCAAACCCTTCAAACTTCTCCTATGTCTTTTTATTGGATATTTGGATGTGAAATTTAAAAATCTAATGCATTTTATTTATATTTTTAACAGAAATATCAAATTTTATTCAAATTAAATGTTATTTATTATTCATTCAATTAACTTTTTTTTAATGAATAATTCTATACTACATAAACTTGATATTTAAATATTTGATTAATAATATAATTATTATTTTTTTTTTTTTTAACTTTGCAAATATGAATATGGAGAATATAATAAAAACATACCATCTAAAATTTCAAAAACCATATCAAATAAAAATATATAGGAAGAATTAAAATGGTAAAAACTTTTTTTATTTTTTTATTTGAGAAACAACAAATTCAAAAACAAACCTTGAAACCAAGTGGATGTTCTCCTTTCACAGGCCATAACCTGCCTCGAACAAAACGGTCAGCAGCCGATATTCGACGCAGAACATCAATCAACAGTGCCACGGCATAGTCAGCTGCGTCCTCAGAGAAGGCAGCACTAGCACCGGTGACCATGATTCCACGGCGGCGACACTCGTGAAGGTCAATGTGTTCAACACCAGCGCTGGACCCAACCACGAGTTCCAGGCTAGGGAGGAGACCAAGGGTGTCAGCAGTGAGAGGGGTCAAGCCCACGCAGAGTCAGGCACGAACCGAGTGGGCATGGCGAGACAGGAAGGACTCGGTCGACTCATCAGGCGAGTCATTTGGGTCAAGTAGGTGGAAATGACTCTGTAAGCGGTCTTCGAGGGGAAGGTTGAAGTTTTTGGGACGAAGCACAACAACTAAGGGTAGCTCACCATCCTCCTTTGGTTCTTCTTTGTTTTCCAAGACTTGCGGCTGTTCTTCTTTGGTAGCCATTGATTGATGCAAGGCTTTGCCGCTTTGGGGGGGTCAACTGGAATCTTTAATTTGCAGTGGTTTTAACGATTGTATTTTATTAATGGTGGGCAAGCTTTATACCCATTTTTGTTTACCCAAAAAAAAAAAAAAAAGAATTATAAAAATCATTAAATTTGTTTATGATGGTTTATTTAACAAATCAAACCTTCCTTGAAATATGAATAAAAAGTAAAATAAAAAACCAACTTAACCAAAGTCAGGCATGACGTAGGTTTTACTCCACCATTACACAAACTGAATTCAAACAAAATATTGTGTTAGTGAACATAGAGAGAGAGAGAGAGAGAGACTAAAATTTGAATTTATATAAATTTATAGGGTATTAAATTTTTATTTGTAAGTTATTAATAATATAAATAGTCAATTTTGTAGTGAAAATTATATATAATTTTTAGCAATACAAAGTTCGTGAAACTATTTTTTATAAAAATAATTACAAATTTTTATAGAAATAATTACAAATCACTTTCTCGTGGTAGGGCCGATTTCATTGCCATCAATGCTTTGAAAAATGTTCACTTTTTACCACTTGAGCATAACTCTATTATTTAGTTGTAACCAATGTCTCTATTACCATTAAAAAAAAACACACAATAAAACATTTTAAAAAATCACATATTTAAGAATCAAAATCCCTCCTCTCTTTTTCTTTAGACTATTGTTAGAGACACATTTGACAATTCATGAAACCACAAAAGAAAACGTTTCTCTGAACATGTAATCTACATTCTAAATTTTACAAAAACAAAACTAAAGAGCTCCAAGTTCATCTTTAATTTCTTTGCCTTTTAAGGATTTATATACATTAATATTCACCATGTTGTTGAATTTGACCTCTAAAGAGTCTTTAATCTCTGACAAAGGTTCATGCGAGTTGGGAGTTTGTCTAAGCACGCTCTCCAGATAAATGTTCTGACCTTATGGGTACCTGAAACTGCCATATACGGTTCCACAGCCTTTTATCCTACCTTGCCAAGGAGTGCTCCACCTGTTTAGGTTGCCTCACGCAAAGCGCGACTCGGTATGCAGACTTAACCGAGAACATGCCCTTCCTGTTCTCTTTCCAAATCAGTTTGTCTCGGTTTCCTGTTGTACCCAAATTAATGTGTTGTATATCACACACTGTGTTGGGCATGAACGTATTGGAGAGCACCGACAGGTGCCATTGCCTTGTAGTTGGGTTGAAGAGGTCACACACTCTCAAGTTCTTGTCTGCATCAAGCCTGAGTTTTGAGGTGTGTGGGAGCCACCTGTGGTCATCAATTTTGATGCTCTTACCATCTCCCACTTTCCACACTGTGGCTGCCCATATCAGGTCCCTTGTCTCCAGCAAGCTTCTCCACACAAATGAGGGGTTGTTCCCTATTTTGGCCTCCATGAATGAGCAATTAGGAAAGTATGGTGCTTTGTATACTCTAAAAAATAGAGAATGACTTCCTTGGATAAGCCTCCATGCTTGTTTTGCTAACATGGCCAGGTTGAAAGCGTGAATGTCTCTAAAACCCATCCCCCCTCTATCCTTCAAATTACACAATTTACTCCATTTAATCTAGTGGATTTTCTTTTCATTTCTTGTTTGGCCCCACCAATGTTTTGCTAATGCCAAATTAATATCATCGCAATCTGTAGCCGGTATTTTGAACATGCTCATGGAGTAAGTTGGGATTGCTTGTGCCACTGTCTTGATTAATACCTCTCTTCCTACCTTTGAGAAATTTTTTTTCTTTCCATCCCATCACCTTTTTTGTAATTCGCTCCTGTAAATCCCTAAAAGTGCTCACCTTGGATTTGCCTTACACCATTGGTAGTTCGAGGTACCTTTCACAATTGGTCATGATTTGTGCTCCTAGCATAGTTTGGATATCTTCCTTCACCTGTTGTCTTGTGTTAGGGCTGAAGAAGAGTGTGTTTTTTTGTTTATTGATGGCTTGACCCGATACTTTCTCATAAGTTTCCAATATATGAAGCAATTTTCGACATTCAGTAGTTGTTGGCTCACAAAATAGTAGGTTGTCATCCGCAAATAGTAAGTGTGAGATCTTGACCCCTCCATTACAAACAATACTCCCCTCAAATGTTGGTTTTCCATGGCTCTCCGAATGAGTGAGGAGAGATCTTCGCCACATAAGAGGAATAGGTATGGAGACAACGGGTCCCCTTGCTTGATGCCTCGGGATGGTGTGATGAATGCTTTAGCTTCTCCATTGATTAGGATCGAATAAGATGCAGTACACACTGTTTCCATGGCTAAGTTGACTCATTGCTCTAGTAGGCCAATTTTTAGCATTATCTTTTGGAGGAACTCCTACTCCACTCGGTCATATGCTTTGCTGATGTCGAGCTTCACCGCCATGTGGCCCTTTTTTCCTTTTCTCCTGTTTCTCATCCGATGGATCATCTCAAATGCCACTGTAGTGTTATCTGTTATAATTCTATCAGGCATAAAAGCATTTTGTGAGTTAGAAATTACATTAGGTAAAATGGGTTTTAACCGGTTGGCAAGGACCTTGGAGATAATTCTTGATACAACATTTCCCAAACTAATTGGGCGAAATTCAGTAATATATTTTGGATCATTTTTTTTTTTTTTTGGATAAGAACAATATGCATATAATTCATCTTTCTTAGGTATTTGCCAGAGTGTAAAACAGATAATATAGCAGTAGTGACATCATGCCCAATAATATGCCAGAATTTTTGAAAAAAAAAGGATGACATACCATTAGGACTTGGTGCTTTGGATAGGTGCATTTGGAAAAGAGCTCTTTTCACTTCTTCCTCCGTATAGGGGCGAGTCAAAGATTGTGTCATACCTTCCGTCACCACCCGATCCACAGAATCAAGTATAGCCTCCATATCCAATGAGGTGGAAGATGTGAATAGCTTTTTGTAATAGTATTCTACTATGCTAGCAATTTTATCCTCTTCAGTGTGCCACTCTCCATCCTGATCATATAACCCCACAATGCTGTTCTTCCTCCATCGTTGGGTCACCCTTTAATGGAAAATTTTTGTATTTTTATCACCCGCCAGTAACCAAATGGATCTTGACATTTGTCTCCAAAATACCTCCTTATGGTGTAAGAGCTCGTTTATCTCCCTCTTCACACCTTGTATCCTCTCTACATTCTGTCCATACCCTACCTCCATTAGTGACATTAGTTCTCCTTGCTTTTCCTCAAGGCGAGTTCTAGTATTCCCAAAGGTAACACGACTCCATGTAATGAGGTCCACTCTGCATTTTTTAATTTTCTCAAACAGGCAGTACATAGGGCTACCATGTGGGTGTATTAGATTCCATGCCTCCCGGATTATCCTTTCACAATCAGCGTGGGCTACCCACTTTTATTCACACTGTTGGATTTTGTGTCATCGTTTTTTAGGTTGGGTGGGTGGTGCCATGTCCACCATAATAGGATCATGATCGGAATAGGAAATTGATAGGTGACTTACTTTCGTTCCAGGGAAGAGCTCACGCCATTCCATTGTTGCAACGGCCCTATCTATTCTCTCTTCAACAAATGCTTCCCCTTGCCTTCCATTCCTCCATGTAAATGGATATCCACTAAACCCCATATCAACCAACCCACAGTGGAGGAGAGTGTTTCTGAATTCCACCATGGGACCCATTGGTCTACTATTGCCCCCGTTTTTCTCATCTGAGGCCAGCAGTTCATTGAAATCACCTAAACATACCCAAGGTAGTAATGCTCAGGCATGTAGGTGTGTCATAAGTCTCCATGTTTCAGGTTTTAGTTCTTTCTCCGAATGGCCATATACTCCTGTTAGTCTCCATACATGTGAAGTCAATGCATGTACGTGCACATCAATATGGTTTGGTGAATAGGTTTGTGTGTCCACAGTCACCTCTGCTGTCCAAAGTAGTGCCAGGCCACCTCGACGACCATTGCTTAACATAGCTGGCATACCATAAAAACCCAATTCACTTTAAATCGATTCCATCTCTCTATCAGTCAATTTTGTTTCCATGAGGAACAAAATTGTGGGAGCTTTTTTCCTCACCAATTCGGAGAGGACTTCGACTGCCCGGCGGTTCCCAAGCCCCCGGTAGTTCCAACTGAGGACGATCATTGTGATCGGCGGGGCTGAGTATCAACCTCCACCATTGATAATCTAGGTTGTTGTTTTTTCTCCTCAAACTTGAATCGCTTAGCTTCGTCACTTCCATGGTTGTTGCTTTCATTCTGCCTCTTTGTGCCAACTTTGAATAGGTTAGACAGGAAAGGCTCGGTTTGTGTTTTGGCTGGGGAGAGTATGTGTTTTTTTCGAATAGGTTTAGTGTTTGGTTTTTTTAGTTGGTCACATGAGGGTGGTGTGTTTAGGGTTTGGGATTTAGTTTGGTTGGCATCGTATGTGATTAGGACTGTGTAGAGGTTGTTGGCTGGATTGTCGGTGGTATTTAATGGGATTTTTAATTGTTGTTGGTCCATATTTGGAAGTTTTGGGCTAACGGTTTGTGGCTGGGTTATTGTGGTGTTATGGGGTTGGTTGTTAAAGGAGTTTGATTGCATGGGTTGCGAAACTGACGCATTTAGTAAGGCTAGCTGTGATGACATTGTGGGAGGGTTATGGGATTTCATGGCACGTGAGAGTGGAGTTATGGGACATGAATCAAAGTGTGTGAAAACTAGCCTAGCATTAACTTCTCTCTGTTTCAGCGAAATACCGGTTTCAGACTCCATAGGCGTATCGGTTTTGAGTTGTGTTGTGGTGGTCTGTTGTTTCGCCCTTGGAGGTCGTTGGTATCGGTTAGCATGGACTTGTTCACCATCAGCTTCAACCTATCTTCCTCTAGTTCCTGCTCTGAGCCATTCCCCATAGGGACGATCTCCATCCTCAGCATTTCATTGTGACAGGCATTCTTTTTGTTCATGGCCTATCCAACCACAGTTAAAGCACCAACCCATCAGTCTTTCATATTGGAAAGCCACACATTTCGTCTCGCCTTCCGGGCTACTCACCTGACCTCCCTGCCGAAGTGGTTTGTCAAGTGGGACATCCATTCAGATCCACAAGAACTTGGCTTGGTCGGAGTTGAACGCTTTGCAATCCACTTCCACTAGCTCGCCTATACTCTTCCCAATATAACTCCCAGCCTCTTCGTTAGTGAGATCAAATGGCAGACCCCATACTTGAATCCAAAAAGGTTGCTTCATGAATGTTACGAATCTAACGGACATCCCTTTTTCCCATCTTCGCAACACCAAGAGATGGTTGTCGAAGCACCAAGGTCCGTTGTTCTAGACCCACATCAGTTGACTCTCCATCGAGAATTTGAATTGTAGTAGCCCTTCACCCACTTCAATGATCTTTATATCATCACCGAGTTTCCACATGGACCGCAGCGTATTTTTTGCAGCCATTAGATTTATTGGTTTCGGTGTGAGAAATCACCCTAAGAAGCTTAGGGAGAACTCTAAAATTTTGTCTCTCTTCACTGCTCGGATTGACACAACCTCATCTTCATCCATAGTAAGCTTCATGTTTTGTATACATTCGAGAACCTAGGCTTCCATGGTAAAAGACCTGTGTCTGCGTCATTTCTATCTAGAGAGACTAGCTTCTATTGGACACTCTTTGACTTCCCACGGTTTAGGAAGAAGAAAGAAGAAAAGTAGAGCTCACACTAACGTGAGAAGTAAACTCACCACTGCGTGAGAAGTAGCCCACTTGACTTCTAATTTGTCATTATGAGAAGTTAATTTGTCTTTAATCTAATAACATTATATAGATGGAAACCTTCCAATCATACACCCATGTGTGAATATTATTACTTCATTCATGCTGGAAAGGCCACAACAAAGGCTTATTTGAAAAAAAAATACACCAATCATACAAATGGAAACCTTCCAATTATACAACCCTGTGTGCATATTACTACTTCATTCCTGCTGGAAAGGCGACAATAAAGGCTTATTTGAAAAGAAAGCCTTCAAGTTTGCTATAATCACCTCGTTCAAGGCTTCGAAGGATTCTGGAGTTAAAACAGCAAGATGTGGAGACAACACAACATTGTCCAGGGCAAAAAGCTCTTCTGGGACATTAGGCTCGTTCTCAAACACATCAAGACCTGCACCACCAATCTCCCCTTGGACCAAAAATTGCACCATTTCTTTCTCATCTACAAGAGCACCACGACCAACATTAATTATAATCCCTTCCCTTCCCAATGCTGTCAAAACATCTTTGTTGATTATATGGTGAGTTTCATTCGTCAGCGCACAGCAAACAATAAGAACATCACTGTTAACAGCAAGGTCATGGACATTGGCATAGTAAGGATACAGTACAGATGGCTTCTTGTTCCTCGAGTTGTATGCAACTGTGCAGCCAAATGCCACAAGCCTTTTTGCAACTTCAGAGCCAATACTTCCCAGCCCCACAATACCAATTCGTTTCCCCCCTAACTGTAGTCATAACCAATTCATATAAGAACCGATTGGATAATATAATGTTCAAGTTTAATCAAGATGCAAGTATAACTAGTGAATACAACCAGATTTGTAGCAGCACTATTCTAATGTTTACAAGGTTAGTAGCTGCGGCTACTACATCACTAGCACTTGATCAAGGCCCTGAATGTTTCTTACCAGCTCTGTTCCCAGATTCATAACAATTTCATTTCTATGACAATGAATTCAATTCCCAAAACACAGATACTAGTTATGCTCTTTCAAGCTAAATGAATATATTTACAAGGTTAGTAGCTTTGAATTATATACCCTTGCTTCTCTTTTTCAATCTTTCCAAGCTAATCACACTGAAAATCCCAGTTAATCAACCATAATTTATCTAGATCTGTATTTCGTATCTTAGTTGTATGTTATACAAAAGTTCCACACAATGACACAGAGTCATGCCTCAGCTAACCACCTCTCGATCAATAACAAAACCTTAACATTCACTTTATTACACACCAATCTCCAGATGCTACCTCAGCAACTATGAACATGTTTTTTGTGTCATTCACTATGCTTGTCGTTTTTAACCCAAAAAAAAAGCCACCAATCCAGATGTGCTAAAAAATGTCAAAACCCATATTAAAAAAAAAAAAAACTAACCTTACAGCCAAGTGGGTACTCTCCCATTTGAGGCCACAAACCAGAGCGAACAAATCGGTCAGCAGCGGAAACTCGGCGCAGAACATCGAGCAAAAGCGCGACGGCGTAGTCGGCCACGTTCTCAGAGTAGGCGTCGCCGGAATTGGTGACGGCAATGCCACGACGGTGGCACTCGGCGAGGTCGACGTGGTCAAGGCCGGCGCTGGAGCCAACGACAAGTCGCAGAGAAGGGAGGTGGTCGAGGGTGTCGGCGGTGACGGGCGTGGGGCCGACGCAGATGAGAGCGCGTACGGAGGAGGCCTCGGGCGAGGCCAGCGAGTCGAAAAGGCGGAAGTGGGTGATCAAGCGGTCTTGTAGTGGAAGTTTGAATGAAGGGAGGTGGTGTATAAGTACGAGAGGACGGTGGTCTTCGACTTCGTTGTCTTCGGTAGCCATTGATGGATCATGGATGGTTCATAGAAAATGAGGTTAGGAAGTTTATTAATACTCAAAAAAAAAAAAAAAAAAAAAAAAGTAAGAAGATTATTAAATGATTTTTTTATGGATAAAAGTTAGAATTTTTTTTTTTTTTTTTTTTATAAGAGATAAAAGTTAGAATTGATTTAAAAGGGTTTGTCTGTTCATTTTTTATTTATTTAAAAATACAAAGTAGGAAGTTTTTATTAATTCTTTTGAAAGGGACTCGGCCACATTTTAGTGGCACATATTTTAGTACGCTATGCACTTTTGCTGAATTGGTATGGAAGATGGATCCCCGAATGTATTTGGCAAGAATTCTAGAATGATCGATCTTCTTATCAGATGTAGGGTGTGTTTGAATATCGTTTATTATTAAAAATTTAAATTTGAAAATTGAAAATATTTTAATAAAATAATTTTTTAATGTGTAAATAGTACCGTGAAATCTAGTTTTGAAGTTGTTTTTGCTGAAAAAAGTACTTGCGGGTCCCATAAACAGTACACGACTCACTGAAAAATGTGAGACGCAGCTGAAAAGTGCTTTTCAGTACTATCCAAACATACATGTAGTGTGTGATTGGCAAAAATTAAAAAACCAGCTTATTTTACTATTTAGTTTATTTTTACTATTATTTATGGGCTCCATTGCACTTTTTGGTAATATTCATGAGTATAATTGTACTATTTCGGCTAACTTTTACCTTTATCTACGGTACTTTCAGCAAAAAAATTTTAGTTTCAGCAAAAAAAACGAATCTCAAACAGTAGTGTGTGATTGGCAAAAATTATTTTTGACAACTTATTTATTTTACTATTTAGCTTATTTTTACTACTATTTCAGGGTCTCATTGCACTTTTTGGTACTATTCATAAATCTCATTATACTATTTCAACTAACTTTTACCTTTATCTATAGTACTTTTAGTAAAAAATTTTCAGTTTTAGTTAAATAAGCAGATCTCAAACCGACCGTAATGTTCCAACTTTGCTCTGTTTCTTTAAAGAAATACATTTCTTTCCTCTCAAAAAAAAAAAAAAAAAAAAAAAAGGGAGAGTACCTCTACCCTTTTTTTTCTAAATAAAAGAACTAAACTGTAGGGATGACAATTTATATCCGGCTTGCGGATATCCGGTCCAGCTTGACCCTAATGGGTCGAATTTTACTTGGCCCGATAAATTATAGAGTTTGGTATGGGCTTTAAATTTAAAATAAATAAATAAATAAATAAAACACCTGAAGCAGGTCTGGGTTGGGTCCGAGTTTTTGCAAAAACCTGACCCAAACCTGGACCCGAACCCAGCCCGACCCATTTATATAATTTAAAAATACTAAAATACCCCCATAGCCCATATATATATATATATAATAATAAATAAAAATAAAAGACACACACCCTAACCCCATATTCCCATTTCACTCACTCAGCCACTACTCAACCTACTCTTTTTCTCCTCTCCCACTCTCATTTTGTATTAGTGATAATTTTGAGTAGTGATAATTTTGAGCCTCATCATAAGCCGTTGATTGTCTTTGTGTCGTGTATCAGAGCCATCAATTATCTTCTTTTTCTTGTTCTATTTTGTTGATGAAACTGGTACAGAGAAATGAAACACTTGTGGAGTAGTAATTGTGTGGGCATTTTTTGCTTCAAAAGAAACTTATAAGTACTCCTTAGGCAAATTTTTGCTTTTGTTAACCAAACTAGTGGTACTCTAATGCCATTGGTTCATGCCTTATAAGGTGCTAAGAGGAAAGAAACCCTTCCAATGTGGGACAAAAGCAAAAATTTGCCTAAGGAATACTCACGAGTTTCCTTTGAAGCAAAAAATGCCCCCACAACCAAACTAGTGGTAATCTAATGCCATTAGTTCATACCTTATAAGGTGCTAAGAGGAAGGAAACCCTTCCAATGTGGGATAAAAGCAAAAATTTGCCTAAGGAGTTTTCTTTGAAGCAAAAAATGCCCCCACAATAAAAGTAACCAAACTAGTGGTACTCTAATGCCATTGGTTCATGCCTTATAAGGTGCTAAGAGGAAGGAAACCCTTCCAATGTGGGACAAAAAGCAAAAATTTGCCTAGGGAGTACTCATGAGTTTCCTTTGAAGCAAAAAATACCCCCACAGTAATAATTTATAATTTGTTCAATGAAGTTAGTACAGACTACAGAGGAGCTTGACTAATACGTGGTCTCACAATCTCCACTTTTATTTTTCTTTTGTTAATTATTAATTTTTTTCCTTTTGGCCTTGGTTTCACATCTTAACAAAATTTTGTAGTATTAGCATAGTGGAAAACAATCTTCTGCACTATCCACCAATTAAATTCAATCCATTTTTTTACTGAATTAAAGGTAAAAAGAGATCTTTGACTGGATTTAGTTTAAATTATTTGCCCAGAACTATTTGCAATCCTTTTTTTATTATTTATTAATTCTTTCCCTCTTTTCCTCTTTATGTTTGCCCAGATTCAAGCCTTGAATCTGGGCAAACATTTTTTTTTTTTTTAATTATTGGGCCATGGTAGAGGCTTCAAGCAATTTTTTTTTTTTTTTTTTTTTTTTTTTTTTTTTTTTTTTTTTTGGGATTGGGCCACGGTTTGGGCCCAAATCGTGGCATGGTTGGCGGGGCCCGCGAGTTCCCAACGGGCTAGGTTCGGGGTTAAGAAAAAAAATCTATTTAATAAAGGGCCGGGTTTGGGTTTCTGGGGCAGACTCGCAGGTCGGGTCTGGGTATGAAAAAACCCGGCCTGAACCCGACCCGTTGCCATTCCTACTAAACTGCACGTTATAGACTATTGTGTGTTTCAAGTTTCAACCCTCTTTTTTTTTTATGAGTTCGACCGTGTGAATGTGTAGGACCTATGGGTGGCAGTTGAGTTAAATTTGTTTACCAATTAAAGGGTTTCTTTTAATTAGGATTGTAAGTTTTGTCAAATATTAGAACAAATATAAAATATTCAAATTTGACTTGAGTTTGAACCAAACATAAAAATTATGTTTAATCTTGAACTAGGCAATTAGTCCAAAAATTTAAACTTAAGTTTAGCTTAGCTTCACTTGATTCATTAGTCAAGTCGAGCTTATGCTCAAACTCAAGCTTAATATCAAGTTTTTGAGCTTGAGATACAATATAAGTACATTACCAAACCCATGTTAAGCATATTATTAATCCTATTTGATTTAGATATGTGGTCCTAACTCTTAATTAATTAAAATTTTAGTAAGATATTAGTTTATATTCCAAGCTCATATGAATCTTATTACAAAGTCCAAAAACTAGCTGTTGAGGTCTAAAAAGTCACAATATTGCACCAAGGGCCAAAACAGCATAAAGGGTTGCACTTTAGAAAAAAAAGTAAAGTATTTGGGCCTTCAATAAAGAAAAGGGAGGAGAAACCTAAACCCATTAAAGATCAAAAGGAAGAACCCAAATCTATGAATAGGTAAGTTTCAGATCTCATGAGACAAAGGGAAGAAAAAAGCCTAGCCCATCAAGGACAAAAATCGCTGGGGAGCCCAGGGAAAGAATTGGGCCGGGATACCTGAGGATTCCCAGGAGCTTGGGATCCTCGGGACATGTAGCAAAGCCAAGGTGGATTAAGACAATTCAGGGGGGTGCTGAGAAACACGAGGAACAAGAATAGACATGTCCCTATCAGCGACCCAATGATGCAGAAAAGAAATCAGGGGTTTGGGAACTAGTAACTCGTGAACAAGAGCCTTGGTACCTCAGGGAACCCATGAAGAAGAACCAAAAAAGGAGGAGACTTGTGATCTTTCAGCCTAGCAGAAAAGGAATCAGCTCACATGGGAAAAATGACAAAAGGGAAGGCAACTAAAAGATGGGTTTGAAAAAAATGGAACCTAGAAACCTTGGAGAAGGAAAGAACAAAAAACCAGCCTTCTAAGACCCCCCAGAACGAAAAGTCAACAAGAAGCTTTTGAAGAAGAAATCCCAAAAGAAGAAAATAATGAGAAATGAGGAAAGGACCAGCCATCAATGATGCTGGCACAACAGTGGCTCTGGTACCCAAGGGAGTAAATGGAGGGAATCAATGGTACCCCAGAAACCCTAGGATGTTACTATAAAAAGGGCAGCAGCCAATAGTGAAAGGACATTCAGCAACAGTAAATTAGAGTAAAATCATTGAGAAAACTCTATCAGAATTCAAAAAAGAGAGAAAAGTGAGGGAAATACCACCCGTGTCCTCAAACATCCACTAGAGAACACACTTGCATTCAAAGAAATTCAAACTTTACAAGTCTTAGAGGCCTGAAGAGCCATCTAAGTCTATGATTTTTGAACTTATTTGGACCTTGTAACACGTCCTAGTGAGTATAGTGTATTACATAATTAAGAAAGTAATTGAATATTTTACATTGTTTTAAGGATCCTTAACGTTTTATTTTGTGTCTTTCTTTACCACTTCATTCCTTTGCTGTTTCTTGTTGTTCAATGCATATATTTCTTGTTTGTTAGCATGTACGTGTTGTAGGATTCGTGCTTTATGCACCATCTAGTTCGAAACCAGCCCAATTAGTTGCGCTGAACCAAGCCCTGTCCCTTAAAACAATCAGTATTGGGGTTTCTACTTGGGCCTGTGTCCTAAAAAAAAGAACCCACACACCATCTTAAGCGTAGCTTGTTTTTCTAGGGCCCTATTGTTCACGAGCTTGTTCATGAACAATTTTTTTTTTTACTAGGTTCAGCTTGTTTATTAAATAATATTAAATAAGCTTCTAAGGCTCAAGCTTGGCTCATTTATAAACAAACAAACATGAATGAGTTTTTATTGAGCCAAGTTAGAGCTGTTTATCAATAGTTTGGTTCATTTATAGCCCTACTTTTAGCTTTGTAGACATTTTTAGTGTGATGGCACCTCCCTAGGTACTTAGAAAAAAGGAGGGGGTGTATGTGGTTCAAGACCCTAGGGTACAGGTTGGGGTAGATTTCTAACCATGATTAAAAAAAGGTGTTGAGGTTCAAAAAATCACCATGTTGTACCAAGGCCCAAAACAACACAAATGATTGAAATCTAGAAAAAAAAAACATTTGGGCTTTCAATAAAAAAGGCAGAGGCCCAAACCCATTAAGGGTCCATAAGAAGGGACCCAAATCCATGGATGGGCAAGCTTTGGACATCACGAAACAAAGGAAAGAAAAAGTCCAGCCCAGCCCTTAAAGGTCAGGAAAATTGCTGGGAAGCCTAGGGAGAAAACTAGACCAAGATACTTGGGGATTCCCAGAAGCCTAGGATCCTCGAGATGTGCAGCAAAACCAGGTTGGGACTAAGACAGTTCAAGGGGGCCTACCCAGAAACATGAAGAACAAGGACAGATATGTCCCTATCAGCCACCCAATGATGTAGAGAATGGATCAGAAGATTTGGGGACCGACAACTCATGAGTAAGGGTCTGGTACCTCGAGGAACCCAGGAAGAGGAACCATGAAGGAAGGTGACTGGAGATCTTTCAGCCTAGATGGAAAGAATTTGCTCACTTAGGAAAAATAACAAAGGGAAAGGCAGCCAAAAGGTGGGTCTGAAAAGGTGGAATCTAGAAGCCTTGGAAAAAAAAAGACCAAAGGTCAGCCCTCTAGGACCCCCCAAAACGGGAAAGTCAACTAGGATCTTTTTAAGAGGGAACCTCAAAAGAAGGAAGTAATGAAGAATGAGGAAAGGACCAGCCACCAATCTTGCTAACACAACATTGGTTCTAGTACTCAAGGAAGTAAACAGAGGGAATCAATGGTATCCTAAAAACCCTAGGATGGCACTATAAAAGGGGAAGCAGCCAACAGTGAAAGACATTCAGCAAGAGTGGAATTAGAGTAAAATCCCTGATCAAAGTTTGTTAGAATTCAAAAAAAGAGAAAAGAGAGGGAAAACACCGTCCGGGATCCTCAAAAATACCACTAGAGAACACACTTGGATTCAAAGGGATTCAAACTTTGCAAGTCTTAGAGGCCTGAAGTGCTATTTAAGTCTGTGATTTTTGAACTTATTTGGACCTTGTAACACGTCCTAGTGAGCATAATGTATTACAAAATTAAGGAAATAATGAAACACTCCATATTATCCTAAGGATCCCTAACATTTTTTACTTTACTTTCTTTTTCTTTTTTCCTCGTTATTTCAATCTTTACTGTTCCTTGCTATTCAATACGTATATGCTTGTTGTATGTTAGTATGTATGTGTTGTAGGATCCGCACTTAATGCACCACTTGGTTTGAAATCAGTCCAATTTAGCTACGGTGAACTAAGTCTAGTCCCTTAAAGCATAAAGTACTAGGCCCAAGATCCTTGTTCCTTTACTTGGGCCCGTGTGCTTTTTATTTTATTATATATATATATATATATATATATATATATAATTAGAGAGAAAAAAAAAAAAAAAAAAAAAACCCACACATTAAGGCGACTTTGCTGGGGATTGGGCAAAGTAGAGGGCAGAAGTAGTCCCTTCACAAAGTATGGCTCCAAGACCAAGGAACAGTAAGGGTACCAACATGTCACCCACGACATCTGAGCCTGTGGGAGAAAATGAAGTAACTTCTAGGCAAAGGAATGAAGTACCTCTGGTAAAGCAGGAGGTCATCTCAAGATAAAGGCGTGGGGTGTAAGAGTTGGACCCCATGGCTCAGATGGCAGAAATGATGAAAGATCTGCAGCAAGAGATCCATTTCCTCAAAGAAGAAAAGGCCCAAGAAATCAGGGATAACGCTCCTCCTGTGGCCAACCAAAAGAGGGCCTAACCAGAAGGAGGGTCAGTAGTAGGAGGAGGAGCCAACCCTCAATATCTCACGTTGGCAGATGTCAATGCCCTTCTTGAACAAGAAAGGGAAAAGCTCTCGGGGATCCTTAAGCAATTCTCTCGGGATCCCCTATTTCCACCAGAACTCCTTGACAAACCCTACCTTAAGAAATATGAACCCCCAAAGTTCCACCCTTTTGATGGAAGGAACAGAAGTGTTATGGAGCACGTGAGCAGATTCATTCACACCATGGGCCCTTACTCAAGAGATAAGGAATTATGTCTAAGAGAGTTTGCTAAGTTCTTAGTGGATAGAGCATACACATGGTGCACCACCTTGAGGCCTGGGTCCATCAAGACCTGGGATGACATGATGGAAAGATTCTATGCAAAGTATTACCCAGGTGAAGATAAGGTCACTTTTCAAAACCTTCAGATGGTAAAGTAAAGGCCTAGAGAGGATCTTATCCAGTTTATCAAAAGATTTGAGGATGTTTCTCTGGACTGTTATGGAGATCGCGAAGAAAAGGAGCTCGTGAAGATTTACATATCCAACATGTTCTTTGATTACAGGCTTAATCTTGAAAATCTATGCATAACCCAGTTTGCTAACCTGCTACAAAGAACTAGGAGGATAGTGTTAACCATGAGAACAAAGAAAGTACTAGTATCCTAAGCCATGATAGCTTTGGTAGGAGAAAAGATGAAGAGACCTGAAGGAAAAGTGGCTGAGGAACCATTTGTGATCCCGTGTACTGTAAAGGAATTAAATCATGTTTTGGATAAATGAATTAGAGACAGAATTGTTAGACCATTCACTAAATCTAGGCCACCTACTGAGGAAGAAAGAAAGAATCCTTTGTTTTGCAGGATTCATAACGATGTCAAGCACTCTACCAAGGATTGTTGGACCCTTTGGAGACTTTTTCACAAAAAACTTAGGGAGGAGACCCTAGAGCTCACCCAAAAGGAGCCTGAGGTGCAGAGGAACCCTTTACCTAATCACAAAGGGAAAAGAGTGGTGGTTGTGGTGATCCATGAGAACTGGCAGAAGTAGAAGAATCTGAAGGATTCTTCCATCCAAGCACAATCAGGATCCTTCAAAAGAGCCCCAAGTTCAGATCACTATTCAACCAATTGGGATTTGGGCTAAAGGCAAGGAGGATTACCACGGAATCCCTCATGAGCATAGTAGTAGATTTAGGGGTAGAATGTTTCATAGCAGAATCTCATGCCAGCCGAGCTTACTTGGAGACAACCAATGTAATAACTTTCACAGATGAAGACATGGAAGTTGAACATCCAGACCATTGTAGACTCCTTTATTTAATGGCTACCATAATCGGTGTCCAGATCAGGAGAGCACTAATAGACACAGGGGCATCACTCAACCTCATTGCCTTGAGTGCTTTGAAGGCTGTGGGTATGACTAGTAGAAGGATCTTGAGGGCTCCTGTGGAGATAACAGGATTTGGAGAAGTAGCAGAATCAATCGAATGATATATGCAGCTAGCCTTAAGGGTAGGTCCAATAGTAGCCCTAACCAGATTCCATGTGATCAACTCAGAATTTTCCTACCATATTCTGTTGGGGCGCCCTTGGCTACATAAGCATCGCCTCATCCCCTCCACCTACCATTAATGTGTCAAAGGAAGGCTAAATGGGATACCTGTAAGAATCCCTGCCAACCCAAACCCTTTCCGCCAAGGAGAAGTAAACTTTATAAAAACAATGTTTTATGACGAGTTGGGGCCAGATGACGAAAGTCCCACACCAGGGACACCAGGAGCACCTGTCTTAGAGGAAGAAGAAGGAAGGGGTACCCACAATCTAAGGAACTTTTAGACAGAAAAAAGCAAAAGAAGGAGACCAGCTCCTCAAGATCCCGGGAATGCGTGATAGTACGGGAACCTAGAGACAGTAGATAAGAAATTCCTACAGGAATCCAAAGTCCCGTCTACTCACGCGTGGGCTGCAGGCAACTCATGAGCTCGGGAGGCTAAATGTTGAGGTTCAAAAAATTACAATGTTGTACCAAGGTCCAAAACAACACAAAGGATTAAAATCTAGAAAAAAAAAACATTTGGGCTTTCAATAAAAAAGGGGAAGGCCTAAACCCATTAAGGGTCCATAAGGAGGGACCCAAATCCATGGATGGGCAAGCTTTGGACCTCATGAAACAAAGGAAAGAAAAAGTCCAGCCTAGCCTTCAAAGGTCAGGAAAATCGCTGGGGAGCCCGAGGAGAAAACTGGACCAAGATAACTGGGGATTCTTAAGAGCCTAGGATCCTCAGGATGTGCAAAAACGCCAGGTTAGGACTAAGACAGTTCAAGGGGGCATGCTTAGAAACACGAAGAACAAGGACAAATATGTCCCTATCAGCCACCCAATGATGCAGAGAAGGGATTAGAAGATTTGGGGACCAACAACTCATGAGAAAGGGTTTGGTACATCGGGGAACCCATGAAGAGGAACCATGAAGGAATGTGATTGGGGATCTTTCAGCCTGGAAGGAAGGAATCAGCTCACTTGGGAAAAATGACAAAGGATAAGGCAGCCAAAAGGTGGGTCTGAAAAGGTTGAACTAGAAGCCTTGGAAAAAGAAAGACCAAAGGTCAGCCCTTTAGGATCCTCCAGAACGGGAAAATTAGCTGAGGTCTTTGAAGAGGGAACCTCAAAAGAAGGAATTAATGAAGAATAAGGAAGGGACTAGCCACCAATGTTGTTGACACAACATTGGTTCTGGTACCCAGGGGAGTAAATAGAGGGAATCAATGGTACCCTAGAAACCCTAGGATGGCACTATAAAAGGGGAAGCAGCCAACAGTGAAAGGCATTCAACAAGAGCAGAATTAGAGTAAAATTCCTAAGCAAACTCTTTTAGAATTCAAAAAAAGAGAAAAGAGAGGGAAAACACCGTCCGAGATCCTCAAAACTGCCACTAGAGAACACACTTGAATTCAAAGGGATTCAAACTTCACAAGTCTTAGAGGCCTGAAGAGTCATTAAAGTCTATGATTTTTGAACTTATTTGGACCTTGTAACACATCCTAGTGAGCATAATGTATTACAAAATTAAGGAAATAATGAAACACTCCATATTATCCTAAGGATCCCTAACGTTTTTTACTTTACTTTATTTTTCTTTTTTCCTTGTTATTTCATTCTTTACTGTTTCTTGTTGTTCAATACGTATATGCTTGTTGTATGTTAGTATGTATATGTTGTAGGATCCGCGCTTTATGCACCACTTGGTCCAAAATCAGCCAAATTTAGCTGCGGTGAACTAAGCCCAATCCCTTAAAGTATAAAGTACCAGGCCCAGGATCCTTGTTCCTTTACTTGGGCCTATGTGCTTTTTTTATTTAAAAAAAAAAAGAAAAAAAAAAAAACAAGAACCCACACAAAAGGTTTCTTTTAACTTCGAGTAGTTGTATGTACACAAAAATTTCACAATAAATTATGAATGACAATATTTTAATTTGGACCCACCATTGACATTTCATTATTACTTATCAATAACAATTTGTAACCTAAAATTTGTTGTAAATATCTATATGTCTGTTTTGGAACAGCTTATCTAGCTTTTTGCTGAATTTTTTTTGTTGAAAGTGTGTTAAAGTATTCTTGTATATTGAAAAAGTGAGAAAAAGTGAAATTTTAAAAAACTATATATAAAAGCTAAAAACTAAAAACTAGGTTTAAGTTGATGCCAAATAGACTTGCATTACGAATTTAACTTTATATGGAAAATTCACTTGAGTTAGAGCACTTGCATTAGTTAGTGCAAAATAGAAAAAGTGTTCATTTTTACACATTTTTGCGCAAAAACTATCCATATCAGTCCATCTATAACACTGTTCATATGCAAAATTGCTACAGTAACCATGTGTGTTTACATGTAGCTTACTATCCTATTATTTTAAACTTTTTTCTCTCTCCTCTCCCTTGCCTTGTTAGACTCTCTCTCACCCTCTCTTCAATGTCAAGAAGAAGAAGAAGAAGAAGAAGAAGACGACCACCAACATCCACCCACCATCACAACCAACCAACCACCACCACCACCACAACCATCCCATTACAACTTTAATTTAATCCAAACACAATCAACCCAAAATTAATGAAAATCATCACAAACCCAACTCAAAATCAACTCAAAACAAAATCAACTCAAAATAAAACACAACGGAAAACCCATTTGGCAAAATACAAATCAACCAAAAACCCAAGTCACCGCTACCATGGAATGCTTGCCGCTGCCATGAGAAAGAAAGTATGAAAAAGTATGTGTGTATTGAGCCGTGGAGGCTTGATAGAGAGAATTTTTTTCAAATTTGAAGAGAGCACCAGTTTGATTGGGAGAGAGGGGGGGAGAAAGGGAAAGAATTTTTTTTTAGAAATGAAAAAGGAGAAGAAGAAAGAAAGAATAGCAAAAGAAAAAGAAGAAGAAGAAAGAAAGAAAAATATGCCAAAGAAGAAAAAAGGAGAATAAGAAGACAGAAGAAAGAAGAAAGAAGAAGGAGAAAAAGAAAGAGAGAGAGTGTTTAGAGAAGTGGAGTGTGTGGTAAGAGCATTAGGCTTCGTTTGGGAGTTCATAAGAGAATGGAATGGAATGATCATAAGGGAATAAAAAGGAATTGAGTATATTTAAGTAAGGGAAATGAATGGAAAATAATGGAATGGAATAGAATTAAGTAACCTTGATTGGATGTTTAAAAATTAATAAATGGAAATGAATAGAATGTAAGTAGTCTTGTTTGGGAGTAATATAGAGAGAATGAAATGAAATCATTTTATGACAATATTACTATTAGATCTTTATTTTAAAATAAAGGGTTGAATATATAGGGGTATTTTGGGAGTTTTAGTAAAAAATTTATTAAATCTAATTTCATTCCTCCTAATTTCGGGGGGAATAAAAATTTGAGGTTTTAAGGGAATAGAGAGGAATGAGTATTCTTTCCTAACCATTCCATTCCCTCCAACTTATACTCCCAAAAGGGAATAGACTTTTCATTTTCTCCATTAAAACTCCCAAACAAAGGAAGGGAGAATATTCTAAAATTATTCTTTTCATTATTTTCCATTCCATTTCATTCTCTCCTCCCAAATGAAGGCTTAGTTACACGCCCCAAAATGGAATTTTACAATCCACAAACACTAAAATGATGCTTTATTCAGTTTTTATATCTTAAAAAAATTTTACAATACTGCTACAGTAGGCTCTTATATATATATATGCAAATTAATCTAGCAGCTTTTATTTATTTTTTTATTCTTTTTTATTCGTTTAGCCTCTTTCTTCTGATAATTTTGTCTTCCTCTTTCACTGACTTTGGGTTTTATTGGGTAGATATATTATTTTAATGTGTTGTATGATAAAATAAAAGTTGAGATGTTAGGTGTATTGTAAAATGGTATGATATAATAGATAAAATAGCTTTTGAGATGGTAAAACATAATTTTTCTTAGAAACCGGATGCTAATGCTCTAAGGTGGTGGAGTTGTGTATGGATAAGTGTGAAATAATAAAAAAAGGTTAGAAAGTATTATTCAAATAAAAGAGGGTGTATTATAGATAATCTGATGTAGTGTTTTTGCAAATTAGTTGTGTAAAATAGAAAAAGTAAATTGTTATGAGATGCTAATACTTTATATATTAGGGTGATTCTAAAAATGAAAAAGGAAAAGTTATTTATTATAGAGAGACTGAAAAAGTGTATTACATATTACAACATTTTTTTAAAGACATTGTTATTACGAGGATGTGATGAAATTAGAATAGTTTGCATAGTTTTAAAAACTGGACCGGACCGGCCGATTCAGTCATGAACCGGCCTCTAATCCGGTCCGATTATGGCTAAAAACTGAAAATAGCTTAAAAACTGGTGAAATGTGAAAATCAGCCAGTTCAACCTGATAATCATGGTCAAAACAGAGACTAACTAGTTTGGATTTTTTATCCTTTTCCCAACCTAAAACTACGTCGTTTTGGCTAAAAACTAACCATACTGACTCACGTCTCTCCTAAGCACTCTCATCTCTCATGCCTGATGCCTCATCTCACGCTTTTCTCATGGTCTCAAGCTCTCTGCCTCTCTACCTCACTCAACTCAAGCTCACTCTCTCCGAAATCATGAATATCCTTCACTCTCTCTACCTCACTCTCACGGTCTCACCTCACGCACGCCTCTGAAATTTTTTTCCCCTTCTCATCCTCTTGGCGTCTGAAGCTGTGAAATGTTCTGGATTTTTTTTCTTTTTCCCTTCACTCTCACGGTTTCGTCCTCACCCTCTCTGCTCTCTGCTTCTCGGTGTCGGGTAATATTCTTTTCTTTTGTTATGATTACTTGATTTTGATTTTCTCGGTTTTGGTTTTTTTTATTTTTTATTTTTTAATTTCTCTTGGCTTCATCAAGTAATAATTAATATTATTTTCTTTTGATTTTGATTACTTCATTATTTGCTTTTGATTTTGATCATTTTCTCTTAGTTTTTTTTTTTCTTTCATTTTTCTCGGCTTCATCTCAGATTCTCAGTTCATGTTCTCAGCTTCATCTCAAGTTCTCCTTCCGTGACTTCATTGGTAAGTGGTAACTTCAATTATTAGTTTACAATAGCATTTTAGTTTATTTGTGATTTTGTGTATGTTGTGGATTTGATTTACAAAATATTATTGTTTGTGAAATATAGTTTACAAAGTATTATACTATTGTTTGTGTATGTTGTGTTGATGAATTTATTTGTTGATAAAATGGTTGCTGTTAGTATGAAATTATTGACTATTGTTGTTGTATGTTGTGTTGATGAATTTATTTGTTGATAAAATGGTTGTTGCCAATCTAAAATTGTTGAGTGAAATGGAGTCCGCCTCTGTACCATCTAATGAACATGCTTCTACAACCGGGTCTAATGCTAATTCTTCATCTATGAGAGCGAAATGTGATCCTGCATGGGATCATGTAACTGAAGAGTTGAAAGATGGAAAAAGTAGTTATAGATGTATACATTGTGGGAAAATTTATAAAGGAGGGGGCATCAATAGGATGAAAAGACATCTAGTTGGAATCATTTGGTGATGATCTTGATGCTCCTCCCGGATTTAGAGATAAAAATCATCCTATTCAAGTTGAAGATGAAGAAGACGAGAATGAGGATGATGATAGTGATGCTAGTGGTGGAGCATTTGGTTCACATGATGATATTGATTTCAATTTTCTTCATAACAAATGAGGCTTGGGTCTTAAAATTTAGTAGTTGTTTGTTTGAAACTTTAAAACTTATTTGCTATTTTTCATTTGGATGTAAATGTAATGACTAATGAACTTATTTATTTGGTTTTGTTGAAAGTTTATTATGTTAAGGATGATTGTTTTGTAATGTTATTATGTTAAATTCTTTAAAAAGATGTTATATACTATATACTTGTATTTTTTTTTAAAGGAAACATATTTATTACTATTGGTTTGTTATTTTTAGTATATTAAAAAATTATTAATTATTTATATAATTTAAATAAATAATAATTAAATAATTTATGATGTCACCGGTCTGACCATAAAACTAGTAAGGCGGAAATCACATTTTCGTCCCTACATTTTTAGGCGATTCCCACTTTGGTCCCCAGATTTTATTTTTACCGCTTTTAGTTCCTATCTTGAAAAACACTTCCCGTTTTGGTTCCTGCCGTTACATCAGAGACGGAAAATGCACACGTGGCAAACGACAGAATTAAAAAAATATTAAAAATAATTTATTTTATTTTAAAATAAAATAAAATTTTAGTTATCAATAATTTTAAAATAAAAATATTAAAAATTTTAGTTAAAAATAATTTTTCTTCATGTTCTTCCCCTAAGAACATGGTTGCCCAGAAAGATTTTCTTCTCTTTTATTTCTTTTTCTTGGCATCCAAACAAGCAAAATCATATACAAAAAGTCATTTCCCTTCAGGCTCCGCCACCAATGCCTTGGTCTTCTTCTGCATAGTGATCAACACATTATGCCAAGTGTTCACCCTCAACCTCTCTTTCCCAACAACTCCCACATTCATTTCCACCAGTTCCTCTGTGGTGATCTTCATCACCTCCTTCGACAAATTGAATGACGCCATTATTTCCTCACTTGCACATTCGCTTCCTAGTTACTATCCCTAGTTTCCACCCCATACCTTAAAAACCTCTCACCAAAACAAACAAGCCCAACCTAAGACCATTACTGTAAAACCACATGTCTCACTCCACACCACTCAAAAGTCCAAAAAAAAAACTCCCTTGTATATATACCACTGACCCACTCAGATCACAACAAAATAATAAAATTCTTAAACAAAAAAATGTCAAGCCAGGAAATCACAAACCACAAAGAGCAAGCAGAGATCTACCACGGCGAAGAGTTGTGCAAGCAAAAGTCTCAAGATCTCCTCAATGAGATCTCTCTCCAGAAAGGCCTCCTCCCTCTAGACGACGTCGTCGAGGTCGACTACAACCGCACCACCGGGTTCGTGTGGCTTAAGCAGAAGCGCAAGATGGAGCATCGGTTCCGCTCCATCGGCCAAAACATCTCGTACAACAACGAGGTCACGGCCTTTGTCGAGGACTGCCGCATGAGGAAGCTCACTGGGGTCAAGACCAAGGAGCTTCTCATCTGGGTCTCCATTTCCGACATCTACATCGACGATTCTAGTTCGGCGTTTGTCCGACAAATTGAATGGTGTCATTCAAGTTTTCTGGGCATCCATGTTCTTGGGGGAAGAACATGAAAAACCATTCTTTTTAACTAAAATTTTTAATATTTTTATTTTAAAATTATTGATAACTAAAATTTTATTTATTTTAAAATAAAATATAATATTTTTAATATTTTTTTAATTCTGCCGTTTGTTATGTGTGCATTTTCTGTTTATGATGTAACGGCAAGGACTAAAACGGGAAGCGTTTTTCAGGATAGGGACTAAAAGCGGTAAAAATAAAATCTGGGGACTAAAGTGGGAATTGCCTGAAAATGTAGGGACGAAAATGTGATTTCTACCAACTAGTAATTAGCTCTTTTTTCGATTCTTTCGCTGTACTGGTTTTTAAAACCTTGATAGTTTGGTAAAGTGAGGATGTTTTGGAATATTTTAAAAGTGGATACCAAAGAATGAATAGAATAATATAGATCAATAACTAGTTTGGTAATGTTAACTACCTCCATAAAAAAAACCTTAATCCATGTGCTATTATTTTGGGCTTCTAGATTACTTTGGTCCATTAAAACTCGAAGGCCTGCTATAAAAAGGTTGGTTATCCGAACTGATACATCTTAATTAAATCTTATGGTTAGGGATAACAATTTTTACCCGATCCACGGGTACCTGGCCCGGCCCGATAAGAAATAGGGTTGGGTTTGGGTTTTAAAAAAAAAACCCGAACCGGGTCCGGGTCAGATCCGGGTTTTTGTAAAAACCCGGCCCCGCCCAACCCGTATATATAATATTATTAAAAAAAAAAAAAACCTAGGTATAAATACTACTTTTTCACTTCTAAAAATCATTTCCCTAATCCTAATTTCTCACCTCTCAACCACCTCTCTCTCCTTCACTCTCAGCCAACCCTCCCTCTTCCTTACTCTCTCTCTCACTTGCTGCCGCTGTTCACTCCTCCACCTCACCGGTCTCGTCGGTCCCTACCTCCCTTACCGAGCTGCTCACTCATCCACCTCATCGCAGAGATCACTAGCTCCTCCCTCACCACGCCGCTCACTCCTCCATCTCGCCGTAGACGCCGCTCGTTCCTCCCACCTCTCTCACCTCGCCTTGATTGGAAAAAGGAGGGATTTTCGTTGGTTTTTCGTGGTTCTGTTTTTGGATTTTTGGAGGAGTTGAAACTTGAAATAGTGGTTGGCTTAAACTCTGATCTCATCTGTTTTTTTATTTTTATTTTTATGAAAGATCTGATTTGTATTTATGGTCTTAAACTATGATCTGTTGGGGGTTTTTCATGGTTCTGTTTTTGGAGTTTTGGAGGGGTTGAAATAGAGGTAGGATTAGACTTTGATTTGATATGTATTTTTTTGTTTTTCTGATGAAAGATCTGATCTATATTTATGGTTTTAGACTTTGATCTGTAGTATTGAGCAGAATTTTTGTGCTTTCTACTCTGTTTTGCATTGTTCTTGTGATGGTTTCTGTTCTACACGGCTTAAAGATTCATGCAATTTTTTTTTTTTAATTTTTTATTGGGCCACGAATTGAGCCTGAGGTGGCGGGGCCTGTGGAGCCCGACGGGGTGGGTTTGGATTTAGAAAAAAACCCGTTTAATAAACGGGGTGGGTTTTTGGGTTTCAAAGTTAGGCCTGCGGGTCAGGTTCGGGCACAAAGAAACCTGCCCCGAACCCTACCCGTTGCCATTCCTACTTATGGCTAGCTAGTATTCATCTACTCTGCTCAGGGACACACTCACTTTTACAAAATAGTTAAAGCTTAACTTGTGATTAGATTTTAGCACTACATATGAAACCATTATAAATTTACAGGAACTTGTTTAAAATAAAAGAAAAAGATAAAAAAAATTATTTTAGTCCCTAAACTTTACAAAAAATTTGTTTTTTGTCTCTTAACTTAAATTTGTTTTTTTTCATTCTTCAACTTTGTAAACAATTTTAATAGTTTAAACATTAGAAACAAAAGTGGGGAATAAAAAATAACTTTTTCAATAGTTTGAAAACGAAAAACAAACTTGTGATAAAAATTTAAGAATAGAAAGTAAAATATTTTTATTAATTAGAGATGAAAAACAATTTTTTAAAAGTTTACTAGCCTCATCACACGCGCGTGCGATGAGGTCTTTTTTTAATTTTATTTTAGTGGTCCTATTTAGTATTTTGTAGCAAAATAAAAATTTGTGTTTTTAAGGAGAATTTTCAAAAAAAAAATAACAGGAGAGTGGCCCTATTTTTTAGACAATGTTTTAGTGGAAGTTAGATTTGTATTTTTACTAGATTGCCATTTAGTTTTATCTCTACTTAAAAATAGGGGTGTAAGAATATTTTTAAATTAAAAAATAAAAAATCTAAACATGAGAAACTCCTTAAATGATAATAATAGTATAGATAGAAAAAAAAAAGCATTTAATAAAGTATAGAATAAAAAATACTTCAAAAAAACTTTTAGCTACACCATGGTCAAAGTAATATTTAAAAATAATATTATAGATTTTGAGCATGTATTTATTGTTTATGACTTTGATATCCTTACAAGTTCGGAAGTCGGAACTGATTGAATTTATTTATTACCAAAAAAAAAAAATGAAACTCACTTTGTTTTTGGTTTGGTTTTGATTTGTATTCAATTTTAAAATCCAACAATCTTTCCCTAGAATCAGACACGTATAGTGAAACTCAACCAAGTCCGTCATGTCCATCACCATCAAACATTAGCTGTGACTATTCGTACGGTCACAGACGCACAGATCACCAATCCCTGCGTAGTCCAAAAAATTATGATCACCGTCACCGCACTCATCTCCCAAACAAATTTTAAAAAGTAAAAAAAAAAAAAAGAAAAAAAAGAAGAAGAAGAAAAACACAGAGAGCGAGAGAGAGTGTGAGAGATAGAACAAAATAAACTAGGGCTCCGACGTTGCAGAAAAAAGCTTTACCTTATCGTCTTCGTGAACTACTTTTACTCTCTCTCTCTCACTCTTTCTCGCTCTACACAGGTATGCTTTTACTTCGTTTCTACTTCAATTTTCACTTCGAATCTTCTTGCAGTGTTTAGTTACTTGTAGAAAATGCTTGTGCAATTTTTGCTACGAGTTCTGTTTGGTCGAACCGAAAATGTACGGAATGAAATTAATGGGTTTAATTGTTTATTGTGACTTTTGTTTTTGGTTGATAATTCACTGTTATGAGTATTATCTTTTGACTTAATTGAGAATGATTCAACTAGTTTCAGTGTGGATTTTTATAATATGCTTTTTCGTATTTGATGAAACTTAATTAGTGAGTAATTGAGTGTTTGCTTGAAGTTGATTAAAGGATTTTTTTTTGCTCATTATAAAGAAAAACAAACTTTGTCATAGTGAAACTCAGTGCTATATTTGGTAATTGGTGGGAAATCTGATCTTCAAGTAATAGCATTATTATCATTGTATGAATGTGAAAATTTTGTGGAGTTTTAAGAAACAAGTTTGTTGAAATGAATTAGTGCTCTGTAAGAGAGTGGGTGTGGAAGAAACAATATATTGTAGCATTGTCACATAGATGATACGTTTAGAAAGTTTGAGACCTTAGGCAGTTACTGAAGGTTTTTTCAAGTAAATGGATGATAACCTAGGAAGCACGGACACTTCAAACTTCTTTGGCGTGTTTCCGTCTGACATGTTCATGCATACATGTCCCAGACGTATCGGACGGACCAATGAAAAAATGATTTTAATTTTGAATATGGTGGTGCGGTCTAGACAAGGTCCAATCCCAAAAACAAAATATGCAAAATCAGAAATACATATATTAAGCTGCAACGATTAAAGGAAAAAGCCTATGAAAATGGGGACTACAGAACTGAAATTATTAGGTAAGAAAAGATGCCTTGAAATTAAATTATTATTTAAACCCAATAGATTTTGATAAAATGAGATGTAGTACACCATAATTCAACACGTGTCATGTCTAGAGTCTAATGGTTCATATAATAATATCACCTTATATTCATATCATTTTACCCTGTTGATACTTTTTATTTTTCTTTTACACCAGACGTTAATGTAACATATATCTAAAATTATATATTTATTAATTGTTGTGTCTGTATTGTGTCATACCCTTATCTTGTGTCCTTGCTTCCTAGATGATAGCATTAGAAGCCAAGAGTTAGTGAGAAATGGCTAAGATGGGGGTTTTCCCATGGATTACTTCCACTGAAAAGTTACAGCAACAATGCTTCATATCATGCTAACTGTCTTAATGCCTGGCTAAGAAGTTGGATTAGGTTTGAAAAGTTCTGTTTTGATAAGTAGGTTTGAGAAGTTCTTTATTTGGATGAGTGATGGTTTACATTTTTTTTTTTTTTTTTTGCAATTAATGAATTTTTTTTTTCAAATCATAAAAGTGACGTTTTACTTATTTTGAGCCACTTATAAATTTTTTGGTTTTTCTTGACTCTTGGGGCTTTACCAATGCTAAGTCAGTCAAAATTTGGAGACATTCTATCTTCTTTGATTGTTATCAGGAGCTGGTAATAGATTAGATCCCATTATTGTAGACAATACGAGAAGAGATATTGATATAATAAGGCTTCTTTACTTCTTTTAGGAATATCCTTTTCATTCATAGAAATTGCTTTTGAAAGACATTGAAAAGACATATGACCAAAACCATGACAAGTATGTTTTACTTTAGAATTAGGACTACCACTTCCTTGGGATGAACAAGTACTGGAACAAAGGGAGAGTGATGCAATTACCTTGAGACTTGCCAATAGAATTCTCCCAATTGGCATCCATAATTATTCCCTCACTTCTAATATTGCTTACTAATGCTTTCTTTTTAGCCTCTTCTTCGATTTGGCATGCAACTTGAATTGCATTGGCCATGGTATAAAGTTTATTTGTAGCCAAACTTGAAAAAAATATTAGGATAGAATCCTTTGAAATATGTAGAAATTCTCACATCTTCATTCTATGGAAATCATGATCTCATAGCCAAGCTATGGAACTTGTAGGTGTACTCGTCAATAGAATAATTCCCCTGTACCAACTTTGTGAGTTGCAAGCGAGCTTGTTGCTTGCAATGAGTTGGTACAAAGTAATGAGTCATAGAAATTCATTGGTCCTCTTAAGATTGAATGGCTGCATAGTTAGTTTGTTAATAATATTCCCTCCAAATTCCTGTTGTCTCCTTGAGTTAGCCTTTGTGAAAAAGAGTTCTGGCTTGAGTTACCTTTGTGAAAAAGAGTTTTGGCTTGAGTTACCTTTGTGATAAAGAGTTGTGACTCTTCATTTAAGCTAGATCATCTAAAAGCATTCCAAACTATTCATTTCCACCAGTCAAGAAACACCTCTAGATTGCTCTTCCCATAAAAATCGCTATCTTTTAATTTAACACCTCTATCTACATATGCTAAGGTTTCTTTTCTTCCATAAAGTCAGCACCTCTATGTGTGAACCTAATATTGGATTGTGTTTGCTGTGGCACCTGACTAGTGCTTGGTCCATAGGAATTTAAGGAAGAGAAAGGTATTGAGATTTAGGGAAACATAGGGTTTGAACTTGGATTTGATTTAAAAGCTTTGGGGTTTTCTATTCGTGGTTTTTTCAGTGGAAATCTTGCCAAGAACAATGGCTTATAGGCTATCTAAAGTTTCTTTCATACTAGATAATTCTTTGAGTTTTTATTCTATTGAATTCTATAGAATGAGTTGGAGTTTGAAAAGGAGCGAGGATTTCAATGTTTTTTCCTTTTCAATGCCTTAAGGACCCATTTGGATTGAGGGGGGAGGGAGGGGAAGTGGAGGGGAGTAGAGTAGAGTTGGCTGAAAATAGGCTAATTTTGGGCCAGCTCTACTATACTCTCCCTCCCTTCCCCTCAATCCAAAAGGACCATAAGGGTCCATGTGCAGAGCTTTTCTCTTAGAAGAATATTTGGTGTGTTGATGCCCCACAAAGGGTCCTTCTTGTTTGGATGATGGCATGGGGGAAGATCTTCACTTATGATAATCTCATTAAGCAAGCCTATATGCTAGTAGGGTGGTGTTGCATGTGTTGGTGTTGTGGGGAGATGGTGGATCAGCTATTGTCAAACTGCACTGTTGCGTTTGATTTATGGAGCTTTGCTTTTAGATCCTTTGGGATTTATCGGAGGTCACTGACCTGTTGTTTAGATGGAAAAATTGGGTTGGTAAGCATTCTTTGAATATTTGGAACATAGTCCTGTTAAGTTCAATGTGGACATTGTGGAGGGAACGAAATTGTTTTATGTTTGAGGATACGGAAATTTCATGGATTTAATAGATAGTAATGTTTACTAGTCTTTATTTGATTCATCTTGGCCATGGGTTTCACTAATAGTAACTCCATTGATTTTATAGACTTGTTGCCTTTCTGTACAGAATACTCTTTCTTTGTAATTCTTTTGACTTCTTTGTGTTCATTATACATGTACATGAAGTCTTATTTTAATAAAACACTTGATTATATATCAAAAAAGAAAAAGAAAATAAAAGATAAGATAAAATTCTATTAATCTATCAACTACCATGGGAAATTATTCTTGGACTTCACCTTAACCTTAGGTTTCCAAAGAGTATATTTTTTCTCTTATCACACTATGGTTGTGCCAGCTCAGTAGTTGTCCTTGTATTTTCAGCAAAACTGAGTGCTATGGATTTCTGATGGTCCATATTATTTCATGTAGGTGATAAAACTGTTTGTTCTTCTTCCTGTACATCAGTGTTAGACTTCTATACCATCCAGCCTTTATTGATATACACCTGCTTTGTAACATGTTAGGTTGTAGGGATGTCTTCTGACACTGCAAAGGAGAATGCGTCTGTAGTTGATTCATCAGTGACTGAATGGAAACAAGACATGGGAAATTCAGATGATCCAGGTAGTAAATGATGCAAGTTATATTCTCTATGTACAAGTAATATGTAATTTAACTTCTTGGTGTATTGTATATTTTTTATGTGTTTTGTTTAATAGTAACTCTCATTTGCAAATGTTGATCTTTCAATAAATGTGGCAATTTTCTGCTTCGCTACCTATCCTTTTATGGGAGTTGAACCTGCTTGCAGTGGATGCTTGTCAATTATACACTCTACTTATATGACATCCTTCCAAAATTTCATCTTGAAATCCGAATGTTTGATATAGGAATAATATGAAATTTCTTGTCAGAGAGTTCAAGTTACAAAGTGAATGAGGATGGCTATCCATCTAGGGAAGATAAAGTGCGGAACTCCCATGATCCTCTGGGAAAGTCAACCACTAGCAAAAAGGGTAAATTGTATAATACAAGATATTTCATCATTAAGAGTTTGAACCACGATAATATCCAACGATCGATTGAGAAAGGAATTTGGGCAACTCAGGTCATGAATGAACCAATTCTGGAAGAAGCCTTTCTTGTAAGATCCCTTTTATTTGAATTTTGTGCGCTACTTTCTAATTTCTATGCGTTACAGAGAAGCACATGCTTGTCTTGCAGAACTCTGGTAAAGTAATTCTTATATTTAGTGTAAACATGAGTGGTTTCTTCCAAGGGTATGCCCAAATGATGTCTTCTGTTGGGTGGAGGCGAGACAATGTTTGGAATCAAGGGAGTGGAAAAAGCAATCCCTGGGGGCGCAGTTTTAATGTCAAGTGGCTGCAGTTAAATGATTTGCCTTTTCAAAAGACTCTTCACCTCAGGAATCCATTGAATGACTACAAACCTGTCAAAATTAGCAGAGATTGCCAGGTGTCCTTTATATTAATTGCTTTTTGTTTCTTCTTCTTTTTATTTTTGAGAAGGGGGGGGGGGGGGGGGGTTGTTTACAACCTTTGAAGACAGTTTTTAAAAAATGATTGTGAGTCATGTATTCTTTCCAGGAGTTATCTCCAGATATTGGAGAAGCTCTTTGTGAGCTCCTTGATGGGAAGAGTGATGTGGATGACTCGCTGAGTAGGTAATATCTCTTAAGAAGCTCAATGGTGAATATGTTTAGTCTTTGATAAATAGAAGGGGAAAAAAAGAGAGGAAAACCCCATTTGTCAAATTCCAAATTCATAACCTTATTGGTAATTATGTGTGTTATGCTGTACCAGTTTTTACAGGGATGATATTCCTTCCAAAAGGCCTTGTGTAGATTCTCCATGTTCTTTAGGAAATGAAGAGTATAATGTGCCTCCAGGGCATATACCATGGTCCAGAACACCTATGCTTTATCCTTCATTGCTCTACCCACATCAGCCTGAAGCAAATAGATTTCATTTAGGATACCAGAGTTCCACAGGGGTTATGTTTCCTAACAATCCACCTATTACCACTGGGTCATCACAAGTTGATGGAACAAAATGTTCTCGCATTAATGGAGACCTCTCTAATTTACAAGTGGATGTGGATATGTCTTCTCGATATGAAGTTTGGGGTTTGTCAGCAGAAAGCCCATTTACAAGTACTCTGACTGACGATGATTTTCTTGAAATGGTATTGGTGTCCTATCTTAGTTTCTTGCTTCTAATTGAGATCACTAATGCTTTATTTCTTTCTTTTGTAGCTAACAAATGAAGGCTATTTATTAAGTGAACATTTCCTTAACAAATGTATGAACATCACAAAAACAATATTATGCTTGAAATTTTCATTGAAATTGAAATCAACTTTTTTATGGCTAGGGTAATTATAAAGTCTTAAATCAACTTCCCTCTTCCCTCTCCTCTTTTCTCAGGGATTGAATTCAATTGTTGTGAACTTATTGGTTCTGTCCTTGGAAACCTTAATGGTTGAGGTGTTGAATTCATTATGTATTATTTTTATTGTAAAAATGTAAAAATTTTATTGCTCTTTTCTTTTTGGGGGAAAGACCCTCTTTCTCTCTCTTACTCTCGTAGTGGTTTTATTTCTGATTAGAAAGATAAGTCAATCACTTTGTTGATGCAGATAAAGATCTCCCTGCCTGCAGTTCTTATCTCTTTTCTTACTAAGGAAGACTTATGCTTGTTAATGCAAAATACTTCAATATCTTTGTGTATTGTGCCTAGGCTGTTCATAAAGCCAGACTGGCACACTGTACCTAATTTGATGTTGAATCCTTAGCAAATGTCAAGTGTTTGAGTTCTTTGTTCAAATGGCTGTTCTTTGAATGGTCTGTCATCTGTTATTTTATTAAAGATGAAATAGGAACAACTGTTGTCTGTTGAGAACAATCTCATGATACCTTCAAATTTATTATCATTTTTTACTCCACTGATATATGGAATTTTCCTGGTTTGTTATTGCAGTCTTATGAAGAATATCTGCAGGCCCATAGCAGAAGCAACAAACAGTTATGCCTCCCTGTCAGTATGTTTATCTTAAAACATTTCAATGTTTTTTATTTGTCTTTTATTTCTAATTAGGTGCTTATGGTTTTTACACTTTCATTTTCCCTTTCTGTGAAGTAAAGCATTTGTTGCATGTGACATATCATGTAGACATGTGGATAGTCTGTTGCTAATTCCTTGCTTATGATCAGTCCACCCACCATCTGATTTTGAAACCAAGAGATTTCTTGAGGCACATCAATTGGATATTCTGATTGATGATGCTTTAAATTTATTTTTGTCTGTCAGCAGTCTGGATATTAGTGGTTGGTGCTGTTCCAATAACCTGAAAAAGGTTCCTGTTGACTCATTCTGTCGAGGTCACAATAGTTAGAAATCTAGGAAAATGCCAGACAGGTGGCTGGACCATCCATGTACTCAACTATAGTCCTAAACTGAGTCATTACCACCATTTGGCAGGTGGCCGGACCATCTAGGAAAACACAGGAATCATCAAGAAGTAAAAAGCATGATGAAGATTTGTAAGTATATTACTGAAAACCTGAATGATAATTTCACTAATCTCTATTTGTTTAACTTGATGAAATGTTCAACAGAAACTCAAGCTGTATAGCTGATCGGTGTTCCTCACGTAAGAGGACTCATCATTCATCCCAGAAATAATCGTATCTTTGACAGTGGAAAGCTTACCTTGGTTTTCCCCAGATGGTGTTGGTGATTTTAGGAGAGTTTCGCCATTATCCTGCAAGGAATGAGACTGCAATTTATACTAAGCTCTGGGACTCATTATGTTGTCGTGTTGTATACAATTGTATCTTACCATAAAATCTCAATACTGAACTTTACTGGGGCCTGGTTACCAACTTGTACATAAATTGAGGCAACATTGGCCCAACTTATCTCTATTTTCTTTTTCCCGGGGTTTCTTTGATATTTTACCCTTTTCTTGATAGAGTTTAGGAAGATGCATAGGTTAGGTGGTACAAATCTAGATTTTGATACATGTAATTTGGTTGGGCATATAACATTATCTGATCGTGGTGGTAGAATCTGGTAACGTGAAATCATAAATTTCAGTGTTGCCTGGAATAAAAGTAGTAGATAGTGGAAATTGGTATACCTCAAAGTTAAAATTGGGGTGATTTGAACTATTCAATCAATATCAATATCATATCATAAAAATACTATATATAATTGCTTAAGACAAATCCTTAAGACAAATCCATAATTCCCTCCCGTTACTGCATGTGTTATGTTCTGTTTTATGTTTTATATTTATGTAAACAAAACACGTTATTTATTTTTATTAAAAAAAAAAAAAAAAACTTAAAACTACACCATATCAGTATTCATTACTTTTAACGGTTTACTTTATGAATGCAAATTTTCTATACTATTTTTTGTGTACCACTTTATATTTTGCTAATCACTGGTTGTTAACCTGTGCGATGCATGGGATAGTTAAACAAAATTTATACACATTCACTTTTATTGGTATAATCATTTGAAAACAATTCTAACTAATACTCAAATGTAAGAAACGCATTGACTTACTATTTAAAGTAGCCTTTTGAAAAACATGATTGGCTATATAAATCTCATTGTTGTCATGCAAAGGATTTATAAACTATTAATCCCAAAAATATGGGCTTATGCTATCATTAGAATTTACACATATTGTGCAACTAAGCCTTAATTTCTCAGCAACTATTAAAAATATAAACTTCAAATATATAAATTAATAAAGACCAAGACTTGAAGGGGACTTATTAAACTTCAAATTAGAGTAGTAATATTACTTTCTCAATCTTTGCTCAATTGTAAAAATAATATAGAGAAAATTCAAAACATGGAAAGAAAATAAAAATTACAACAATTATTTCCATTATCTTTCATGCTATACTTTGTAATTGTATGGAATTAAGTCAACTCAATTTAAGTAGTTGTAATAAAGTTGGCTTCTACCATTCTCTATTCTAGCAATATGAACATATCAGATTTCTCAAACAATTACCGGTATTGCAGTAAAATGATTTATTATTGAAAATAAGAAACAATTAAGCTCATCCCTTAAAGATTTATCTCTTGTACTTGTATGATATGGGCATTTCCATTCAAACTTTAAAATAGATTATGGGTCTTACCTGAATGTTTTCCTTGTGGTGAGGACAAATAAAATGAGAGAGGTGCTTCATGACGTTCAAAGCAAAAAATCTTTCTTCTAGTCAAATACAAAACTCATAAGAGGAGTAAGAGAGAAAGAAAATACTCAATGAAAAACCATAGTGAATGAAGAAAAGATTTATGAGCTTCCAAAGATCCACACAAATTTCAGCCATAGGTGCAACATGCCAAGTTAAGAAATATAAATATTGATCTACAGGTGCAATTTTTTAATACTTATTGAGAAAAAAGATAATCTGAGATTTTTCGTAATTTTTTTTTTTTGATAAATAATGTAAATTTTTTCCTAGATTAATTGAATCAGATCACGAACGAAAACCCTAGAAACCAATATCATACTTTCTTTTTTGCTTAAAATAAACAAATAAGCAAATAAATTTTTCGACCAAATAGAAAAACTATAACCTTGATCCTCCAATCAACCGCCTCTCCCCCTATTTTGAAATTCACGTCTGGAGAGAGAGAGAGAGAGAGAGAGAGAGAGTTTGCAAAATCTATGGCTTTATTTTCTAGTCAGATTTATTTGTTTAGATTCACAAATTTGATCAATGTCAAGATTTCAAAATTTGGGAGGATTGGACAATAACTTTCGAATTTTGAAGACCTTTTATCTTAAAACATGCATCAATTGTGACAGTTTATTTCTGCAATAGAGCATTGTGTTACTGTTTATGTCCACAAAACCAAATAATTGAAGTGTAATACTCAAGAATCAAATTATTATCAATAAACATAATGGTTCTAAAATATAAATATTTTTAAAAAGCTGCAAGCCACTATCATTGAACATAGCAATAACGTAGTTACTGCATAGATAAAGTGTACCTGCTAGCTTTCAAACACGCATCAAACATGCAATACACAAATAGTGAGAGCGCTGATCTGATCTGTTCGCTAGTTTCCACTAGCTAGTCAATGAAGGCTAGAGCGGTCCAAGAGAATCTAGTCAAGGAAATCCAAGGCATGGCAGTTCAGCGACAACACAATGGCTTTGTGATTGACCTTGAATCACAATGGTGGCATGGAGGCGAGTCTATTGGGTGCGTCAGGGGTTAGGGAATGGCTCTGTTTTTTGTTTTCAACTGTAATTGGTGATAGTAGCGTGAGAGGAGTAGCTTTTGAGAGAGGGGTAAGGTTGCTAGGGTTTTGAGGTAGGAAGAGAGGAGTTATAACATGAGTCTTTCTCTCTTCTTTTTTGAATCCTTGCGTGAGTCTTTTTTGTATTTTAATTTTAATGTGAATCTCTCTAATATTTTAGTCAAAAGAGTTTTTAATTTTTTAATTTTATTTATTGTGCTGACGTGGAAATTTGTGAGAGCTTCAAAGGCTTTGGTTATATATATATATATATATTACTTATCATGTGTATGATTGTTTTCCATTTTAAACTTCAGTTATTCTATAAGGAAATTAAATTGAAAACATGGCAAGTAATGATTGATGGAAAATAGAGTGATACATAAAAAGTGGCACAGAAATAAGTGGTTTAACTAACTATTACAAATAAATGGTTTGCAAAAAGTCAAAAACAGACTCAAAAGGAGTTTGTTGAACAGAGAGTACTGGTATAGCAGAGCATTGGCATCTCATGTCTGAGATGCTAAAAAAGTTCTATTTTATAACATCAAAACTTACTTTATTTATTTTACCATATTATTTTACAACTCAACTAATATCCTAGTTTTTATTTTTGTATACAACTCATTAAAATAATATAAACTATACTATCAAATAATATAAAAAATTATCTTCTCTCTCCTCTCTTCCAAAACTTAGCCACCACCAACCACCGCCCAAACTCAACCATAAAACCCAATTTGTCACCACCAAAATTACCCCTAAAAAAAATTGTCACCGTTAAAATTACCCAAAAATAATTGCTGCCACCACCACTGAAAATCCAAACCACAACCATCAAAACTCAACCCCCCACCACCACAAAAAATGACTCACCATCACCATTCACCACAAACATCAACAACCACCAAAACCCACATTTTGCCTATCCCACATCAAAATCCACCCACCACCATGGGGCTTGTGGAAGATCGTGACTATGAGCAAAACCCACCACCAAAAAAAAAAAAAAAAAAAAAAAAAACCTAGGCAAGCAAGCCCAGATCCACGGTGAGCAAAACCCAAATCCACGACGGCAAATCTACGGCGAGCAAAACGTAGGCCCACTGTGGCAAACCCAAAAATGATTCGGCCACCACTTCTCTACCACTCCCAACCCAGCCATCGATTTCATCCAAGCCTAGCTAGCCACCACTCCCAACCCACCTACCCAAAATCAAAACCCACCCATCACCCCACCACCACATACACCCCAGCAACCACAAAAAAAAAAAAAAAAAAAAGCAACCCCAAAGAAGAACAAGTGTCAAAACCACCGATCAGCAATCACTACCGCTTAGATCCATCACCACAACCACCTACATGCAGTCCGCAAACCTAGATTAAAAAAAAAAAATTGGATTGCAAATTAGGTGGGAGAGGAGAGAAGGGGAGAATGGTGAAAAAGAAAGAAAAGAGAGAGCAGTGAGAGGACCCGATCTTACTCGTAGCCCAATTTGATGGAGGTTGAAAGGTAAAAGAGGCAAGAGATAGAGGTAGAATGGTGAAGAGCAAAGAAAAGAGAGAACAGAAAATAGGAGGATGGAAAATAAAGAAAGGAAAACAGGGTGGAAAATAGCATTTTCCACTATTTGGTTGAGAGGGGGAGGGGGAGAGAAAAGTGGCGGGGCCCACAAGTTTTCTCTCCTCCCCCTTCAAAATACAATCTCTCCAAATTGGAAAGAAAATTAAAGTGAAAAGTGGAAAAAATATTTGGACAAAACTGCCCTCACCTCTTTTTTACAGCTCTTTTTTTTTCTTTTTTTTTTCTTTTGACTTTTCCTTTGTAACGTTGGCTTTTTGTTTTTGTTTTTGTTTTTGTTTTATGTTTTTTCTTTCTTTGGTTTTGTCAGGTGCTGTTTTCTTCTTCTTTTCCTTTTTTTTTTCCTTAATTTTTTTAATTATTTTTTTAAGAAAACACTTTTGGATGATTTCTTATGCTATTTTTTGAAATGTCCACTTTCATCTATACACAATTTAAAAAAAAAGTATAATGTATTACTTTTTGTTTTATTTAAGAGGGACATGATGGTAAATTTATACAAACTTTAAAGAACCCTTAAAGATAAGGAGAGAAGAGAAAGTGAGAAAAAAAAAAAAAATCTAAGCATCTACAACAGTAAGAGCACCAGCATTAAAACGAATCCAAATACTCTCCATTTCCCTTTGAAATGGAGAGTGTCTAGTTCATGAACAGGATCATTTTGAAAACTATCAAGGGTAAAAAACGTGCCACGTCAATTAAAATGTAAACACACACTTAACTAGGGTTAAACACTTAAACTAGAGGGTTGTTTAACTCAACTGAACAAATTCTACTGGAAAAAAAAAAAAAACCTTTTAGGAGGGAAAAGTGAAATAGAGGTATATCCATGCACGTTCAAAGCTTCACAGATTTTAACCAAAAAAAAAAAAAAAAAGCTTCACAGAAGGTTTAGAGAACAAGTTCAGAGCACATCTCTGTTTCTATCTTACCAAAACAGAGGTATATTCGTAAAACTTGTTCATGCTTATCTTATTTGATGTTTGATCATTTTTCTTCATTTATATTGTTGTCTTGGTGAGTTTATATTGTTGTTTTGGTGGTTGGATGCAAGTTAGAGTCTATCTGAATTTTTATTTTTAATTTTTTGAGATAAATATTGAATCTTTATAATGGCCGGATGATTCTTGGAGTCCATCTCATTTTTCTGCATTTATATTGTTGTCTTGGTGAGTTTATATTATTGTTTTGATGGCTGGATGCAAGTTAGAGTCTATCTGAACTTTTATTTTTAATTTTTTGAGATAAAGATTGAATCTTTATAATGGCTGGATGATTCTTGGAGTATCTTTTTTTATTTTTTTTAGATAAAGATTAAATCTTTTTTTTTTTTTTTTTGAGATAAAGATTGATTCTTTATTAGTATATGGCATATTTGATTGTCTGGTCTATCCACACCAATGGTCCCTGTTCTGCCTGGTCTATTTCCCATTTGATTGCTGACATTCAAGACTTGGCTATGTCTTTTGTTTCTTGCATTTTTAGTTGGATTAGTAGATGCCGTAACTCTACTACTCATTTAGCAGCCAAATTTTCCCTTGCTTCCAATGAAACTTTCATGTTTACTCTGGCTACTCTTTCATTTTTACTCTATCTCATTTTTTTACATCATCTCTATTTTGAAAAAAAAATGAAAGGTGAAAGTTATAATAAATTTATGGTCAATTTTTTCTAGGGATAATGATGAGAATACATGTTCCTTCTAATGTGCCCATGGAATCTACCCCATTTAAAGGGATGAAGTTTGAAGTAGATGAGATTGCATATGATTTTTATAATGAATATGACAGAAATGCTAGTTTTAGTATTAGAAAAGAGTATGTAAATAAATGTAAAAAGACTGGAGTAGTTACTTCAAGGAGATTTGTGTGCGCAAAGGAGGGAGTTTGAGGCAAAGACAAGAGAGATCAGAATATAAAGAATCCACGAGCAGAAACAAGATGTGGTTGTGAAGCACGTTTGGTTATTATACTTAATCGAGATAGTAAAAAATATGTGGTGAATGACTTTATTGTTGAGAATAACCACTATCTCCACCTCCCATCAACTGTGCACATGATTCCATCACAATGGAAAGTGGCTACAACTCATGCTATTGAAATTGATTTGGCACATGAATTGGGATTAAGATTAAAGCAATCTTATGAGCTTCTTAGTAAGCAAGTTGGTGGATATGATAATCTTGGTTTTACCAAGCAAGATCATAAAAACTATTTACGCACTAAGCGACAGAGAGACATGGAGCATGAGGAAGCTGCTAGCTTGGGAAGATATTTCAGTCGTCAACTTATGACCTGTTTGGATGTTTAAAAAAGGTGGGGGAGTAGAGTAGAGTAGAGGGAGGGAGAGTAATCCAATTACCTTGTTTGGAAGTTTTTTAAGGAAGGAGGGGGAAGGATTTGGAGGGGTTTCAACTTCCTTTAACCCCTCATTTTTAATTCTCCCAAATTGGAGAGATTTGGAGGGAGAGTAGAGTTGATAAATTATTGTCTAAGTAAATTTCCTAATTTACCTTTTCTAAAATCACAAAATTACACACAGATTATATAAAATAAATTAACGTTATTATTCACGTTATTTCTCTCCGGTCTCAAATTTCTCTCAACTCTCTCAGCCTTGAAGACTCCTTTGCCTCTCTCTCACACGATTTCTTCCACACTCCACACTGTCTCTCTCTCACACAACTTCTTCACAATCAATCGTCTCTCATGCCTGGGTTTTCTTTTAGAGGTAAGCTATGTTTTTCTTTTTGTTTCATGGGTTTCTTTCGAGTTGGATCAAATAACTATGTTCTTAAAATTGTGATTTTATTGGGTGATTTCTTATTAATTGTGATTTTATGGGGTAATAACATGTTATTTGTGGGTGGGTTTCGGATTTGATTGCTTTTTTTTTTTTCTTAATTTTTAAAGTTTCAAAGTATTGCTCATAACGTGTTTGATAAAATGCTTGAGTGAGTCTAGATTGTGAACTTGCATAAATTTGTATATTGTAGCTATATATGGATCTGTGTTTCTTGTTTATTTTTATTGGGTAATTTCTTATTTTTTGTGAATGGGCTTCTGATTTGGGTAATTTCTTGCTTTTTTGTGAATGGGTTTCCTAAGCCCTAACCAAAATGGTACTCTCTCAGCTTTGTGATGTTCAAGTTTGAACTGGAAAATGGATCTGATTTATGTTTTTGGCATTTGGGTTTTGAGAAAATTGTTAGCTTTTAGCTTGAAATCATGTTTGCTTTCATTTTTCCCTGTTGTTTGGTTGCTGAGAAAATAATAAAGGTGAATTTTTTTTTGTTTGTTTGTTGTTTATATGATGTTATTATGCTTACCCATATGCTGGTTTAGCTTGAATCTGATGAATTTTTCCTGTTTGGATATTATTATATCGTTTTTTTTGAAAATATTTGATTTGAAATCAGCTTAAGCAAACCAATTGAAACAGATGGTTTAAGTAGCTTAGAGGCTTTGAATCCTATTAAAGATTTTCTGGGTTGTTTATATTTTGTTGAAATTTTTAATTGCTGAAGTAATGTTAAAAGAAAATAGCTCAATCTTGTTTGAACAATAGTATTATAGATGATTGTCTTCTTCTTACCCAGAAGACAATGGTTTAAGGTTTATATGTTTCGATGTGCTGTGATAGTGTGTATTGGAGTATAGGGTGGTTCTGTTTGTAATGGTATAGAGATCCTATAATCTTGGTCATGCTATGTTGGGTGGTAACTAAAGTTGTGATTCCAATTGGGTTGATATGAGTAGGTTTAACCATTGAAGCTGTTGAAGTTTTGGAAGTGTAGTTTAGGCTTCACTTCTAGGATTACTTTGTGAATGGTCAACTGTCCTGGGTCTCAGCGACAGTGGAACTGTCACTGAGTATGCTATTTGATATCCTTTAGTTGTAATTCTTTGGATACAATTCTTTAGGCTATCGTGTGCTTTGTATTGTTCATGTGGTAGTTTTTTCAGAATATCATTTACTTATTAAAAAAACAAGGCATTAGATGGCTATACATCAACATGTCTGACACCACAATTTGTGTTCATTGGAGTACTTGTGAATGGAGTCTAATTATCTAGTTAGACAACTATCATAACATATCTTCTGTATGTATGATCAACCTGAACCCTCTTTGGCTGAACGTGAAGTATTTATGGTTGCTATGTAGCTAATTACCATGGTGAGTTGCTATTTCAAATTCCTGTAAAACTATCTATTTAGAGTTCTGTAAGATTGAACTTTTAGGATTTTATTATATTAATTCCACGCCCCCCCCCCCCTCCAAAAAAAAGTTTCTGCCATTTAGGTCAGGATTTTGACCGGATTTGATTTAGGAAATATAGCTTGTGGTTGTTTGGGCTTTTAGTTTACGGAAGAGATCTAAGTTGCTTTTTGGGGCTGTGATACATTTGACTTTGAGAAATTTTAGCTTTAAAGCTTTTCCATAATGGTCAGTTGCCTTTGTAGTTGCAATTGCATTGATTTTTCTAGTGTGATTGCATGGTTTTTCTTTCATTCTCTTCCTGCTCCCCTCCTTTTTTCTCCTTTCATTTTCTCTTGTTCTTTTCCTTCTTTTTAAAAGTTCAATTCTGTTCTACTTCCAGAACATAACAAGAATTGCTTAGACATCTCCATCAAACTCTAAATATTTTCTCAAAGCCTTTCTGTTTTAACCATTCATGCATAAGCTATTCAACAGCAAGCCAAGCCATTAGTCTCTCATTTTAGTCCAAGTTTTGGTGAATCCTGTATCAGATTGGTAATATTGTAGCAGAAATCTTGAGGTGTTAGACACTGTACAGAAATATGGGTGAATTACTTGAGGCTTTGGAGGAATCCAATGTAGATTATGAAGTTCCCAAGAAGAGAAAATTGGCTTTGAAATGTGAATGTGGGGGCATATTACAGGTTTTTTTTTTACAAGTAATAAAGTTTTATTAAAAAAGAGAATTTTTGTTATTTACCTTTCAAAATGTTTAAAATTTCAAAGTATCCTTTCATTGCATTGTTTCTTGTTGCTGTTTCGTTTTAAAGTTTGAAACATCTCAAATGTCCAGGACACTAGATTTAGCATCTTAGTAGATTGCATTCTTTTATGTCATTGTACTGGTTGCAACTCTTCTTATTTCATTTTTTGGCTAATTGGTTGTAAAGCTAAATTGTCTGTTTATGTGTTCAATTCTAACTAATTGGAGTTTTTATGAATGTTGGTTAGCTGTCTTTTGTGCAATTTTGATTATGTCATTCGCTTTTTGGCTTTAATTAATGTCGGTAGCTGAGAAGGGTTAGTATATTAATCGCAGTTTCTACTGCAGCAATGATGTTCATTAAGTTATATTATGGTGATACTTTTATTTGTCTTGTAAAGTTGTTGATGCTGGCTATGAAGTTGTTTCTTTTATTTGATTTTACTTTTAGTCATTACTATAACCATGAAGTGGCATTTCACTAGCAAGCCAAATACTTTCTAAGTTTTATATTCTTATATAATAGATTACACAAAACACACGGAATTGCAATAGCTTGATTGTTGCAGATCCGGATGATAGAATTCTTCATGAGGTGGATGAAGAAATTTTAAACAATCCTAAACCCATGAACAGCTTGGTGTGCAAAGAGAGAGAAATAATGATGATGCCACCCAAGGAGAGATTTTAAGAAACTCAATAGCAACTGATATGTGGAGGGATTATACATCCAACCCAACTTGATGTTATTCTAAATTTAATAATTGTAGACAAATGCTTCTAGTGGATTTAGAACTATGTCTTTGTTTTAACGGGCTGATTCTTATCAATTTTCTTTTTATGGACTAATCATTTTGTATATGATACATTTAATTTGCTTGGGATAAACTATTGAATGAGTTTTGATTGTGACTTGAAAACATGTTTCTTCTTGTGAGGTTTGTGTGAGACTTTCCTCTTTAGTATGCAAAATGAATTATTCCTCTATATTGTGTTAGAGCAGCACTACCACAACAAGTTCCAGTTTTTTTTATTATAATTTTAATAAACTTCATTCACTGTGACAATGGCAATTTGCAGGTAATCTTTCTTTTTCTATTGTTTTACATTATGTCTTTGATTCAAAAATTGGCTATATTGCCAATGCTACTGAAGCCTGTTGGTCATACTATGCTTCTCCCATGTGGCTTTGTTGAAATTGAACTTTACATGAAATTGAGCTTGGCTACGATGAGAGTGAGCGAGGCTGTGACCAAGAGCTCTTGCACTAGCTCCATGGGGTTCAAACTTCGAAGAAAGTTACAAGTTACAACACAGAGAGTCAGAGAGATGTTGGAACTTAAAAAGAAAGTGCATTGTCAATTAAATTCACGTACTAAGAAAAATAAAAAAAATATTAAAAAAAATAATATTAAATGAAAGAAACACTCAAAATTCAATATTTTGTTGATTTTTTCAGTAAACAAACAAACCAAATATTTTTTTCTTATTTTAATTATTATCAATTAAGGATAATTTTTTTTTAGTATAATAAAAAAATAGAAAAAATATTTAATCATAGACCAATGTTGATTATTTAATTCACATAATATATATATATATATATAAATATTGCATGCTATAGTCGTAATTATTTAATCTAACAAATTAATTATAGACCAATGTTGCAATTCCATTTTCAAATAGGGGTAAATTTGTCTATTTTAATCATTTCCTCTCATCTCCATCCTAATTTTTAAAACATCCAAACAAGAGGAATGGCTAATTACTCCATTCCCCCTTACTAATTTTAAAAACATCTAAACAAGGTGGAGGGGAACCATTCCCCTCTACTCTCCTCTCCACTACTTTCCTCCCCTCTACTCCCGTCTACTCTCCTCCTTCTCTAAACTTCCAAACAAGCCATTAAGGAAAATCCTTCATATTATTTCGCTACTCAATTGGACTGTGAAGAGTTGATTACTAAAATCTTTTGGGCAGATGCAAGATTGATCATTGACTATAGCCACTTCGGTGATGTAATAACGTTTGATACAACATATATACAAATAGAGATGTAAGGTCACTTGGAGTATTTTTGGGTCTCAATCACCATAAAGAAACTGTTGTATTTGGAGGTGCACTTTTATATGATGAAACGATTGAATCTTTTGTATGGTTATTTGAGACTTCTTAGAAGCAATATTTGAAAGGAAGCCAATCACTATTTTCATAGATCAAGATGCAGCAATGTCAGCTGCAATAAAAGTAGTCATGCCTAAGACATATCATGCATTAGTTGGCATATGTGGTAGAACGCTGAGAAACACTTGGGTCATTTACTCAAAAATGAGTCTCAATGATTTCTTAGCATGAATCTATGAGTATGATGGTGAAGATGAGTTTCTTACAGCTTGGAATGAAATGCTGGATAAGTACGATGTTCGTGAAAATAAATGGCTAATTGATTTATTTAAATTGAAGGAAAAATGGGCCCAAGCATACGTTAAGAGAACTTTCACTGCAGGAATGATGGCAACCTAGCTAAGTGAGAGTTTCAATGCTGACTTGAAGGATTGCTTGCGTACTAATCTCAATATAGTAGATTTTTTCACTCATTTTGAAAGAGTTGTCAATCAAAAGTGGGATAAGGAGTTAGAAGTAGAATACAACTCTAGACATAAATTTCCAAGATTGAAGCTCAAAAGCTCTCCTATGCTTAACCAAGTAGCAACAGTGTACATGCCTATGTTGTTTTATTTATTTCAGACAGAAGTTGAAGAGGTAATGGCACTTTCCATCCTAGAATGCAATGTGAGTCAAACACATAGTTATGTGGTTGGAGTTTTCAATCAATATGGAAAATATGAAGTCATGTGAAATCCATTAGACGAGACTCTATCTTGTAGTTGCAGAAAGTTTGAGTCATTTGGTATTTTATGTAGGCATGGTTTGAAAGTTCTTGATGCGTTGGATATCAAGTTGATTCCTAATAGATATATCATGAAGAAGTGGAGAAGAGATGCAAAAGATAGAAGCGGAAAAAATTGCACAACACATAACATTAAGCTGGGTACTCAACTGGAATATGTAGATCGGTATCGAGATTTATGTCCAAAATATATTCAATTGGTGAATGAGTCAGGTGAAACTAAAGAAGGCCATAATATTCTAAGCTTAGTAATTGCAGATTTGAAAAAAAAACTTTATGACCTTAGGAATTGCAAAGCTAATGTAGAAGAAGACATCATTGGGCCTTCCACCGATTTTGCAGACAAAGAAGATCAATTATGTGCTTCGATTACGATAGGGATAAAGAAAAGAGAGATCTATCGTAATAAAAAGCGTAGGAAGAAATCATGGATAGAAAAGATGCCGAAACCAAAGGAAGGCACATCAAAGAAGCAAACAAAGAAAAGAAAAGTGCAGGAGGTAATTTTCTAAATTATCCTTATTTTCACCATTATATTTTATTTTTACACATTAATATAGTATACTATTATTGTTGCTAAACTAGTACAATTTTTACAGGAAATATATGCACATGACATCATGGCACAAAAGAAAACTAAGGATATCTCTTCTGGGAATATTACTAGTTTTACACAACTTTTAATAGTAAAGATATTTACAATTATATATTTTACTTTGATATTAATAATAGTTTAGATGCATGATTGATAATTTTAATGCTAAGCTTGTGATATGTGTAATGTGTAATTGGTTTTTTTGTAGTCGGCTTCTACAAGTTCTGCATCACATCAGGGAGGCTCATTAGCAAGGGTTGCATTAGCATCACATTTAGAGAGTATATCAAATGTTGTAGGCTCCAACGACAAAATCAATGGTGCATGAGGTCTCTTGACTCAAGGAAGTGTTGCAAGTGGAGGTCCCTTGACTCAAGAAAGTGTTACAAGTGGATGGAATGAGATGGTTCATGTTTTATAATCTATGATACATGTTGAGATTAAGTGCTCTTGTTTTGTAATTTTCCTAGTTTAGGATTGGAGTTTTGATGGTCCAAAACTTAGTCACATTTGTGACCAAGTGTTCTAGTTTTGTAATTTTCTTACTTTAAGATTGAAGTTATGATGATCCATAAATTTCCTTTTGTTAACAACTAACAGTGATCTGCATGTTTGATGTATCTCTGCATGGTGTTAATTTTTGCATAATTATTTGTTGCTGCAGAAATTTTTATGTTTTTCTGCATAATTACTGTTTCTGCATATTGTACATTCTGCAGATTGTAATTTCTGCATAATTACTGTTTGTGTTTCTGCATAGTTGTTGTTTTCTGCAGAAGGTTTCGGATGTATTAGGAGTGGATTAGTTTCCCTCTTTGCTGTAGATAGTGTTCAGTTTTTGTCTAGATAGGAGTTGTTGTTTTTATATGTAAGTGTTGCTGTTTGGGGAAAAAAATTATATTAATAAGCCAAGCTTTTAGCGTATGTTTCTAAGGAAAGAACCCAATGCCATCAGTGAATATAATGTATTTTGCAATAAAGCAATCTAGTTGCCATCTTGCTTTATTGCGATCTAGTTGCCATCATTGAATATAATGTATATTGCAATCTATTTTGCAATAAAGCACTATTTAAATTTCTAAGGCAAGTACACATGTGCAAAGCAGTTTAAGGCCAAAATGCAAATCACTTGGTTTTTGGTTAAATGCACATTCTTGTGAACTTTGTGTACTTGCATTGCAAATTGGTAAGGGAGCCAGTTAATCACTTTCTTTTACATTGCTCAGCTAATTTGTGTACTTGGGTTGCACCCCTATGAGTTACTTGGCATTACAATCAAAATTCAATCCAACAGAGTAGACAATAAGAGAATTTAATAAAAAAAAAATGAACAAATTTTATTAAAATGTACACTTTGATCACATAACAAGAATTCCATTGAAATAAACACTTTGATTATAATAACATGAAACTTCTACAATTGGTGTGCTTATTGCTTGACTATACATTACACCTCTTGCTTCTTGGTTATACATTCCATCCAAAGTCTACAATTTTCAATCTTAGCTTGATTACTTCGACTTGCTTCGTGTTAAACAACTTTCTCCATCTCTTGGTATGAATGTATGATGCTTCTTTGTTATGTAAGTTCTTTTGGTATCAAAGCTTCAGGATGTATCATAGCTCTAAAGGCCCTTCCAAATTACTGATAATTAGGATCAATGAAACCTACAAGCAATATTAACAAATCTCAATCCTTCAGAATTATAGAGAAACCAATAATAGAACCTGTCCAAAAAATTATGCAGACTTTCCAAATGGATAACCAAAAGGCCAATACAAGAACCAATCTACAAAAAGAGAGGCACAAAAAACAGTTAGAAAATTCAATTATTCTTCCTATAAGAGCTTTAAAGTTCAAACGCCAACCACAAAAGGGTTCTCAACAGTTCAACTCTCTGAGGCATTTAGGGTACTAGACATTTAACATAAGCTCAATTAGTGAACTATGTAGCAAAACATGTAACAAACTCAACTCTTTGAGGCATTCTGTCAAACACGTAGCAGATACGACTGATATTTTTACACAACAAAAGAAAAACAAAATGTGCACAACATAGAAGGAATTTGGACTTACAGAGAGAAACCCTTGTTCACAATAGGTATGAGCCTCATGCACCCAAACTGAATCGCCAATTCTTTCACATCCAAGTTGTTCCTTCAAAACCCAATTCAGTCTCAGCCACCATTACTATAACATCACAATAAAACTAACTAAATAAACAACAAATAAAAAAAACCCACTTGACACAGAGACCGTTTTGCAACAAATTAAAGGACCTATTGTAAGCTTTCTTCGACATGCCAATTAGCTTTATAGCACTTTGCTGATCAAACAAAGTGCCATGCCTATTAACCAAAATGACAACACACTCAACAAAAAAAGGATAACCCAAAAACCAAAAACAAAAAACCCATTAAAGTAGTAAAGAAACAAACCTTGTAGCAACAATTTCTAAGCAAATTATAGCTTGCAAACCTCACCCTTCAAAAGAAAATCAAAAACCCCAAGAAAATAAAAAACCCCAAGAAAGCACTATCACAAAGCAACTTTTGGTGGATGAAGTTGGAGAAAATCTCCTGCTTATAGTGTTTGGTGGCACCATGATGGCAGGGCGAGAGAAATTCGAACCTTGGAGAAGAGAGAGAGAAAGAGAGTTTGAAATATTTAGATGAAAATCTTCTGCTTATAGTGTTTGGGTAAAAGCTTGGAGCATAAAAGCTTGATCAAATCATAGCTTGGCGTAGGTGTTACTGGTGGCATCGTAACAGCGGGGTGAGAGAGAAAGTCGAACCTTGGAGAAGAGAGTGAGAAAGAGAGTTTGAAATATTTAGATGGGTTTGGTGAGAGAGAAACTGTGGTTTGTTCAGTTTGAGTTAAAGAGCCTCTAGTTTAAGTGTTTAACCATAGTTAAGTGTGGTTTGGGTTAAGTTATGACGTGGCACGTTTTTTACCCTTGATAGTTTTCAAAATGATCCTGTCTATGAACTGGACACTCTCCATTTCAAAGGGAAATGGAGAGGATCCAGATATGGGGTTTTAGTGATATTCGGGTCCTCTTCATTCCCCCCCCCCCCCCCCAGTTTCTACTTTAGCAACCAACCATCCAAAACACATCTACAACCGGGTGTGGGTTTGCAACTTGTGAACAATTGGTTCTTATATATAGAACCAACTGTTCATAGGTTGCAAAAAAATAAATATTTTATTTTATTTGAAAAATCTACTTTTTCTCTCTCTCTTTAATCACGCTAGACTCTTTCTCTCCCAAAGCTCCGCTAGCCAGACTCTTCATTTTTTCCCTCTATCTTTTCTCTTCTTTTTTTTTTTTGCATAAGAAAGGCTTTATTATATATAAACAGAACAGAGTTTACAAACCACACACTTCAGCTAACAGAAACAGACAAACAACTACAAGTGTTAACGATAACACAACCCACAAATGGAAACACCACAAACTCTGAAACAAAACATTACAAAGACAGCCAACAACGACAAACAGATAAGAACATCCAACAAAAATTGGCAGAGCTTTAAGTGACCTGACGTCTCCGTGCAGCTGCAAACCCCAACGAGTCCCAAAACAAACATTTCCACAAAAATGTGGGGTAGGTGTCGTATAAAATTTCCCTCTCAGGTTGAGAAACACCCCATTTAGCTAGCACGTCTACACAATTGTTGGCTTCCCTCCATACACGCTCAACGCGAGTCCCCCAATCCCTATTGAGGAGAAAACTACAATCAAAAACCAAATTAGAAAACTCTACAGGAACCTCAATATTGGTGGTCAACCATTTAGTTTCTAGGAGGGAATCAGTTTGAAGAGTAAGCCCCCTTTCTCTTCTTTGTTTGTGTGGCCGAAATCTGACTCTTCCTTTCTTCTCTCTATCAACTCTCTTATTGTTTTTTGTTTTTACTTATTGTAGTTGCTGTGTTTGGGTGGCCGGATCGGTATTTTAAAGGGTGGCAGGATCGGTTAGGAGTTTGGGTGACTATGGGTTGACCAGATTGGTGGTTTGGAGTTTGGGTGGCTGTGGGTTGGCTGGATCGGGCAGCTGTGGGTTTTTTGGCTTCTGGTTAGGTTTGCGTGGTGGCATGGGGGTTTGCCGTGGTGGTTGGGGTGGGTTTTACTGTGGTGGCGAAGGAGGCTGTGGTGGTTTTTTTTTTTTTTTGGTTTTTGGTGGTGATTTGTGGTTGTTGTGGTTGGTGGTGTGGGTGATTGTGGTGGTTGTTTTGGTTGTTGTTGTTGGTGGTGGTGGTGGTGGTGGCTGAGTTTCAATGGTTGGCTTGTTCTGGGTTATTCTATTTAAGGTTTGGGTTTAGGAATGATGAGAGAGAGAGAGAGAGAGAGAGAGAGAGAATGAGAAGAGAGACAGGGGAGAGGGTAGTTTTATATTTACTAGTAAGTTGTTCGTAGAAAATGTTAATACATATATTATAGCATATTTATAACTTTATAACTTTGTAGTAGATTCTCAATATATATATATATATCTTTGTAGTAATGAGTTCATCATCAAAAGTAACTGTAGGGATGTTAAGACCAAAACTCCTAATGTAAACTTATTATAATGGGCCCATAGCCCAAGTCGAGGATAAGGATTATTCTAAATAGGAGTCATTTCCAGCAAAGAAGACCATGTTAGTAAGAAAAAGATTAGGTTTTGGTTTCAGAGGCTTAAAGAAATAGTGGCCGAGGATAATGTATCCTCGGCAGGTTGGAGCTGAGGTCAGAGGAAATAGCTCACTAGTGCAGGAAAACCTCCCAGGAGGTTCTGTCGGTATGAATAGCCATCAAAGGGATATTAGACTGAAGGAAGCCCTAAGATATCTTAGGGACAAAGCTATCACCACCACATTTAATGTTCTGCAGCTACTTTCCTGGCCGCATTAATGTGGAGAAGACCCCCCCTGAACAAGGTGAAATTGGTTACCCCAAGACATATAAGACTAGAGAGAGTGTCTAATGGGACAGACACTCAAATGATGGCTTAGATGCTTAACAAGTGTAGGATCAAGATGCTTTAGAAGAAGATATATAAGGGAGAAGACTCTTCAGGAAGAGGGGATCAGAAAAATCTAAGGAAAACTCTATAGTGTTCAGGAACAAAGCTTGTAACCGAATTGGGAAATAATATAATAGAACAGTGCACCTCGGAATTTGCCGAGGATCATTTTTCCTCAGTATTATCCTATTTTTTTTTCATTCTCTTATCGTTTGATCGATTCCAACGTTTGTTTGATAAACTACAGCCCAGTTCTTCAACCCATTCTCTATAAGTTTATTGTTTTTGGGGTTTTCCGGCTTCAGCCATTCCATATAGTGGGCTTTTAAGCTCAAAACTGGTCTTTACAATTGGCGCCGTCAGTGGGAAGAACTAGAGTTTTCAGTTGATCTCACTATCAAGGATGGTAGGATCAGGTCCACACCAGGCAGAATCTATGGGGTCTCAATGTCAAGATCATTTTCTTAATCTTGAACGATAAAGAGACCGGGAAGGAAGCGTACATACTACCCACACTAATAGAAGCCATGTTAAGGGTAAAAGCCATGTCTTTCAGGAGGAAAATGCCAGGAATATGCATAAAGAAATTGATCATCTAAAGAAAAGCTTGGGCCATGAACGTCGGAGGCGAGATTCACCAAATCTTGACTTTTCTTCTGATGGTGAGGGGGATATTAGCTACAGGCATAGATCACGAACTCTTCCTAGCGAGACTTTTTCATATGAGGAGGACTATCATTATGGGCATAGAGACAGAAAGTTATCCTCGGATGGCCTTAAAAATGATGCCATGAGCAGAGCACTTAACCAAATTGCAAAGTCTCCTTTTTCACGTTGGATTGAAAGGGGGAGACTTCCTCAGCGATTCTCACAACCCACGTTTACCATATACAATAGAAGAACGGACCCTGTGGAGCATGTTAGTCACTTTAACCAAAGAATGGCTGTGCATTCCAGAAATGAGCCTTTGATGTGCAAAGTGTTCCCATCCAGTTTGGGGCCGGTGGCGATGAGGTGGTTTGATAACTTGAAGGCGGGTTCCATTGATTCTTTCAAGGAGCTCACTCAAGCTTTTGGATCCAGATTTGTCACGTGTAGAAGGGCTCCTCGGCCTTTGGCTTCTTTGCTGTCTTTATCCATGAGAGAAGGAGAGACCTTGAAAACGTATTCAGACAGATACTGGGAGATGTTCAACGAGATAGATGGTGATTTTGATCATGTTGCTGTTAGTACTTTTAAGCTCAGCCTACCTACTGAATATGGTTTAAGAAAATCTTTGACCGGTAAACCCGTCACTAATGTACATCAACTCATGGATCGAATTGACAAATACAAGAGGGTAGAGGAAGATCAGCAACAAGATAAGGGTAAAGGCAAGGTTATCCCTCAGGAGAGGAGGGATTTCAGGTCGGACCGCTACAATAATAACAGACCCCAGAGAGATTTGCTGGGCAATCTTTACCTGCAGCCCCTCAAGCTGTAAATACTATGTTTAGAGAGCCAGTGCATCAAGTTTTAGAGAAAATAAAAAGGGAGTCTTACTTCAAGTAGCCGAGTAAAATGAGTGGAGATCCCCTGAAATGCAACCAGAGCCTTCATTGTCAGTACCACCAGGAGCGAGGACATACTATCGAGGACTGTCGGACATTGTGGAGTCATCTGGAGCAATTGGTCAGGGAAGGGAAATTGCAACATCTCTTGTATCACCCTAATGGGCAGGATAACCATCCGAGGTCTGGTATTTAGGGGAATAATTCTTCAAGACCTCCAATAGGCACAATCAATGTCATCTTTGCTGCACCTAGAAGGACCGGTTCATAGCCTTCCAGGGTGATTTCTGTAGCTCAGTTCCCAGCCGAGGATGCGAGCTTCTGGCTGAAGAAGGCCAGAGTAGAAGTTCGACCGACGTTGAGTTTCTCGGATGAAGATAAGGCAGGGACCATCCAACTGCATGATGATACTTTGGTGGTAACTCTTAGAATAGGTGGATATGATGTAAGGAGGGTGATGATAGACTAGGGCAGTTGTGTGGAAATCATGTACCCAGATCTATATAAGGGGCTACACTTGAAACCCGAGAATCTAACCGCCTATGATTCCCCTTTGATGAGTTTTGATGGGAAGGTGGTTATTCCAAGAGGCCAGATCAGGTTGCCGATGCAGGCAGGTTTAGAGGTGGTAAATATGGACTTTATAGTCGTGGATTCATACTCTCCTTACACAGCCATCGTGGCCAGACCTTAGCTTCACACTCTAGGGGCTGTTTCTTCAACTCTACATCAGAAGGTAAAGTATCCGTCAGGAGACCAGATCGAGGAACTGGTAGGGGACCAATCTGTGGCTCAGCAGTGCCTTGTGTCCGCCATCTCGCATCAGTCATCAATTGAGTCTTCGACCTCCGTGAATGAAGGTTTATAGCAGTCAAAGTCTACGGTCCTACCTAGTAAGGGGCCGGCCGAGGAGGCCAAGTGTGAAGATCTAGAGAAGTTTATCATAGGAAATGATCCAGAGAAGTTTTTTCAAGTCGGCATTAATCTACTTCCTCAGGAAAAACAAGAGTTGGTGGATTTTCTTAAGAAAAATGTTGATGTATTTGCCTGGGATGCCTATGAAGCTCCAGGGATGAGTCCGGACTTCATCTACCATCATCTGAATGTCAATCCAGCTATTACCCTAAAGAAACAGCTTCCTCAGCGTTCGTCCAAGGAACATTCTGATGCTGTTAAAGACAAAGTAGTGAAACTTAAGCGAGCTAGGGCTATTAAAGAGGTCTTTTATCCAGAGTAGCTGGATAACACAGTAGTGGTAAAGAAGAAGAATGGAAAATGACGTTATTGTGTGGATTTCACGGACTTGAATAAGGCCTGCCCCAAAGACTCTTTTCCTATGCCTCGGATTGATCAGCTCGTGGATGCAACTGTAGGCCATACTCGGATGAGTTTCCTGGATGCCTTTCAAGGGTACCACTAGATACCCCTGGCTGCAGACAACTAAGAGAAGACGGCTTTTGTCACGCCTACCGGAAATTATCATTATAATGTGATGCCTTTTGGTTTGAAAAATACAGGGGCCACCTATTAGAGAATGATGACAAGGATGTTTGAACCTCAACTAGGGAAGAATATGGAAATCTACATCGATGACATAGTGGTAAAGAGCAAGGTAAAATCAGACCACATTGTTGACCTCGCAAACACTTTTGATACCTTGAGGAAGCATGAGCTGCTACTTAATGCTTCTAAGTGTTCATTTGGTGTCGGATTAGGGAAATTCTTGGGCTACACGGTTACTCACCGTGGAATTGAGGTCAATCCTGACCAAATCAAGGCAATCAACAACATGCAACCACCTCAGAATCCCAAGGAGGTTCAGAGGCTTGCAGGAATGACTGCTGCTCTAAACCGGTTCATCTCTAGGTCGGCTGATAGGTGTAGGCCTTTCTTTCAGTTATTAAGTAAGTGGAAAGGGTTTGAACCAGACTCGAGGTGGACGAAGTGTTGTTTGCCTACATTGCTGTAGCTACCCACGCGGTAAGTCTGGTACTAATATGTGTTGAGGATGGTGTACAGAGGCCAGTTTACTATGTAAGTAAGTCATTGCATGAGGCCTAGGTTCGTTACTTACCACTGGAGAGGGCTATCTTGGCTATCATGCATGCTACATGCAAACTTTCTCACTATTTTCAGTCACACACGGTTGTTATCCTGACCCAACTCCCTCTTAAATCTCTGCTACGTAGTGCTGATTACATAAGAATAGTGGCTAAGTGTGGTACGATTTTAGGGGCTTTTGATATCAAATACATGCCACGCACCTCTATTAAAGGGCAGGTTCTCGCCGACTTAGTTGCTGAGTTTGCTGAATCCTCGGAAGAAGAAAAGATATAAGAACAAAACATGGATGGAAAATCGGTTGGAATGATCTCCGTGCAAGAACCTACACCCTGGAAGGTCTATATTGATGGGGCAGCGAATCATAAGGGATTTGGCATGAGTTTAGTCTTGATATCCCCATAGAGCATTACGATTGAAAAATCTTTAAGATTAGGATTCTCGGCTACAAACAATAAAGCTGAATACGAAACTCTACTGGAAGGAATGATCATGGTACAAAAAATGGGTGGAAAAGCAGTGGAGTTGATCTCAGATTCAAGATTGGTCGTTGGCCAAATCCACGGGGAGTTGGAAGCCAGAGATCCTAGAATACAAGAGTGCTTAAACCAGGTTAGACATTTACAGTCTAAATTCGAATCTTTCAATTTATTACAAGTCCCCAGAAGTAGGAATACTCATGCGGATTCACTGGCTACATTGGCAACCTCCTCGGCACAAAATCTACCTCAGGTAATTCTCGTAGAAGATTTATGTAGACCTGCCGAGGTAGGAAAGACCGTAACCTATTTTAATCAAATAAGAACAGCTCCAAGCTGGATAGACCCTATTGTACTGTACCTTAAGGAAGATATTTTACCAGAAGACAAGTCTGAAGTAGATAAGATACGAAGAAAAGCTCCTTAGTTTTGGCTGTCCGAGAACCAGAAGTTGTATGAGAGTTCTTTCTTTGGTTCGTATCTGCTCTGTGTACATCCGGATGAAGTTGAGATCATTTTAGAGGAACTACATGAGGGAATTTGGGGAAGCCATACGGGGGGAAGATCTTTATCAAACAGGGCCTTTACGCAAGGCTACTGGTGGCTGAAGATGCAGAAAGAAGCAAAGGACTATGTAAAGAAATGTGATCAGTGTCAAAGGTTTGCCCCAAACATTCACCAACCTAGCAGAGTCCTTAATCTTATCTCCAGTCCTTGGCCTTTCGCTCAATGGGGCTTGGATATTATTGGTCTTTTCCCTAAGGCAGTAGGAAATAAGAGGTATTTACTGGTCGGCATAGACTACTTCACTAAATGGGTCGAAACTGAACCATTGTCCAATATTAGGGATGTTGATGCTAAACGATTTATTTGGAAAAATATAGTAACAAGATTCGGAGTCCCTCGCACTCTCATCTTGGACAACGACTTACAATTTGATAACAAGGCCTTTAAGGAATATTGCAGCGACATGGGCATAACAAATAGATATTCTACCTTGGCATACCCATAGGGGAATGGGCAGGCTGAAGCTATCAATAGAGTCATAGTAAATGGACTCAAGAGGAGACTAGATGATGCAAAAGGTAGATGGGTTGAAGAGTTATCACATGTCCTATGGACTTATCGGACCACAGCTCGTAGATGCATAGGAGAGACACCTTTCTCAATGACGTATGGGGCAGAAGCTGTAATTCCTCTAGAAACTGGATTCCCCACCCTCAGAACAAGCTCTTTTTCTTCGAGCAGCAACGACGAACTATTAAAAAGGAGTTTAGATCTAGTTGAAAAGCAAAGGGAGAATGCCACGGTCCAATTGGCTTATTATCAACACAAACTCAAGCAAAGGTATGATACCAATGTAAAGTTAAGACCACTGGCAGTGGGGGATTTAGTCTTAAGAAAGGTTGTGGGAACTGCCAAGAACCCAGCATGGGGAAAGCTAGGACCCAACTAGGAGGGCCCATACCGAGTAACATCTGTAGCTGGGATTGGCACGTATTACCTTGAGGACCTAGAGGAAAAAGCTGTACCTCGTCCCTGGAATGTAAATAATCTTACAAGATATTATTATTAATGCAAGTTTTTTCTTCTTTTTTCTTAGGGTCTGTTATATTCCTCATCTCACATCGTTAACATCATTTTAAATATCAAACAGAACCTTGGTTATGCTTGGCTCCTCGGACCACATGCCTTGGGAAAATTGATATCTTTCAATTACTCTTTCTCAGTGTTAAACAGAACCTAAGCTATGCCTGGTTCCTCGGACCATCTGCTTTGGGAAAATTAACATAAGGCAACATCATTTTAAATATCAAACAAAACCTTGGTTATGCCTGGCTCCTCGGACCACATGCCTTGGGAAAATTGATATCTTTCAGTTACTCTTTCTCAGTGTTAAACAGAACCTAAGTTATGCCTGGTTCCTCGGACCATCTGGTTTGGGAAAATTAATATAAGTGTTAAACATAACCTAAGCTATACCTGGTTCCTCGGAGCATTTGCTTTGGGAAAGTTAACATAAGGTAACATCATTTTAAATATCAAACAGAACCTTGGATATGTCTGGCTCCTCAGACCACATACCTTGGGAAAATTGATATCTTTCAGTTACTTTTTCTAAGTGTTAAACAGAATCTAAGCTATGCCTGGTTCCTCGGATCATCTGCTTTGGGAAAGTTAACATAATATAACATCGTTCTAAACATTGGATAGAACCTTGGTCATGTATGGATCCTCGGATCACATACCTTGGAAAAATTAATGTCTTTTAATTAATTTTCTAAGTATAAAACAGTACCCAAAATTATGTCAAGTTCTTCGGACCACATATTTAATGCAAGCTAATACTTTTCTCCACGTTACAAAATATCAGGGGAAGACTCTGATTATTTTAGACTGTGTGAAGTACATGTTTAAAATAATCCAGTATCCTATATTAATTGTTTTTATACCACATAGGTATGCACCAAATAATAATAATCTCCAGTACAACGGAGATTTTGGTTAGATGTTCATGAGCATCACTTAAAGCATTCATAAGCACATTCATTTATATTTGTAAAGTGTTTATCCCATTATTCATATAAAATTGATACTAAGAACGGTCAAGAATAATTGTACGACTTTCGAACATGTCATAGTGTTGTTTAGATTTGTATAGTGAAGATTATATCCTGCTGAGATAATGCATTTAGTAGTGTTTCACTTGTATTTGACCTTACTGTTTTGCGGGGGTAATCTATCATAATTTTCTTTGAAGTAGTGAAGCAAACAAGAGATAAATTAGAAACAACATTAACACTAAAATCATAGAGAAATGTGAAAGTAACATCATTATCAAGCCTTCGAATGAGGTGAATCAAGTATAAAAATACAAATCCTTTACAAATTAAAGAAAAAAGAGAAATCAAGACAGTCTATTTCTTCATTTTTATGACAATTTTATCTTTGGAATCCTTGGGAAGTTGAACGTTCGCTGCGGTGGTGAACGCTTCACTTTTTTCCTTAGAACCTTTTTTTGGTAGTATGGGAGGAGTTGCCAACACCACTTCCACAGTTTGAGAAGCCTCTTGAACCTGGGAAGTATCCTTTGGAGCAGCTAGAGGAGGGTTAGAACTTGGGATTGTTTCTTTGTCAGCCTCCTTTGTCTGAATGATGCCCTCGGCTTGCTCTACCCTTTTTGAAGGATTCTTGTCTACAGGTGGATTTGGTAGCAAGTTGCTGGGAATCTCCTCAGCTTCCGAGGATACAGGGACAGCCTGGGAATCTGCAGCGCTTCGAGGACGTATGGTTGGGGGGTAATAGACACTTTCTGCCCTCTTAAGCATGGAAGAAGCCTCAACCCCAGCCTGGTTGAGGGCCTCATTCCATGTCAGGGCACAGTAAGTTCTACATACTTGGGGAACCTGGGCCCTCAGGGTATCTTCAGTCTCTGCCACCCCCACCTCATATCCATGTTGCTCTGCAGCGTCTTTGGCCTTTTCAGCTTCGTCCTTAACTTTCTTGGCTGCAGCCTTAGCTTTTTCAACTTCCTCCAATTTCTTCTTTAGAGCGACTATCTGCTCTTTGGAGGTGGCCAATTGGTCCTTGGTGCTTCGAAGAAGTTTCCGCTGATTCTCTGCCTATCTTTTAGCTCTCTCCAAAGAGGACGCATCATATTTTCTTTCTTTTTGCTCCTCGGCCAATTGGATCTTCAGGTCTTTTAGACTATTTTCAACAATCTGGAAGGCCTCCACAGCAGATATTCTTCTCCCCTCCTCCTCTTTCATTCTTCGATGGGACGAGTTCACTATCTCTTCAGCCCTAAAAACCGCTTGGGTGGCTTGAGAAGAAGGAGAAGTTAAGTATAATAAAAAAATAAAAAAAATAATTTTTTTTTTAAGTTATAAAAATTACTATTGCCAGGTCTCTTTTGAGCCCAAGGAACACTTCATAGTGCGTCAGGGACCTGAGGTCATTCATGTCCTTGGGAAGTAGTAAGGTTTGCTCCAAGGCATAGGCTATGTACTCAGAAGTCCCTTCCTCGAAATCCCGGATAGAAGCTTCACTGGTCAGCGGGACCCCATTTAGTTCCATGGGTGGAGCCCAAGCCTGGGTGGTAACCGGAAGCTCACCCTTCTTTTCAGCTTCCCGAGCAGACCTCGTTTGCACGCCCCGAGGATGCTTGGATCCTCTCTGAGGATCGTCTTCTTGGTGGGAATGGCTTTTCGCACCATCCATGGCCTCCTTACCCTTGTCGTCTCTTTTTCTCTTACGGTCAGCAAGTTAAGCACGAGTCTGTTGAATGGGTGGAGGAGTAGGCAAACGAGGTTGTGGTGGGAGAGGTGGAAGCTAGGATTATATGGAGGTCCCATACGTTTTTCCCCCAGGTTGGGATTCCAAAAGATCTATCAGGCTCGACTTCTGTTTCCGTTGAATGCCCATCAAGTTTGATAAAGTAGTCTCTTCTTCGAATATAGGAGAGGAAGGTTGATTGAAGACTTCGTAGAGGTCTTCTGAATTTGACACGTCCACTACCTCTCTTGGCTTGTCTTCTTCCTCGTCTTCTTTCTGACTAGACAGATAGGATGAAGTGGCCTCGCCGAGTGTGTGTGGGAGAGGAGAAGATATGTTGGGCATGCTTCAGGGATATGCTGACTGGCAGAGGTGTCATCTGTAATAGGCTGGGTGAGAAGAGTGCCTTCTGGGATAGGAGCGCCTTCAGGAAGAAGAAAACCTTCCACAGCAACGTTGATATGGTGAAGGCGTGGGTCGCGAGCTTTGATCATGCACTTAGGCGCTTGATAAGAGCGAGAAATAGGCGTGATTCCTAATATCACGTGAGAAGCCCGCAGTTGACTGTCGTCCTCGTTAACAAACACCTCGGATCTAAGAATTTTGTCTAAATCTTCCCTGTTTACTAAACTAAAGTTTGGTTCAGTGGTGCGCCAATCTGCAAAGAATCAGAAAGTACAGGTTGTTAGAAGCAATTTAGCATAGACCAAAATAAAGTAAAAAGAAAAGTTATTTATTTTTCTTCTTCTTTATTTCTAGAGTCACACCTGGTTGCCCTTCTGTCATCGGACAGTGAAGGCCATCATGCCATTCCCCTGATACGATTAAGAAGTCTTTGTTTAACCCCTTGCTAGACTCGGGAAGGCATTGTATAAGTCTGATTTCGGGCTTTCTTGTCTTCATATGATAGCCTTTCCCCTTTAAGTGATGGAGGTTATATATCCTGTTAATGTCATGGTGGGTTAACATTAATCATAATTTCTCAGTTAAGGCATCCACACATCCTAATATCCTAAACACGTTAGGAACACACTGAGTAGGTGCTAGACGAAAGAACCTAAGATAATCCCTCATAACAGTACCCATTGAGATTCTCATGCCGCCTTCTATAAAGGCGATCATGGGAATCACCACCTCACCTTCCTCTCTTTTTTCAAACCACTCCCCCTCCTCACAATATCTGAGATTGACATTGGGAGGTATCCTATATTGAGCCCTAAAAGTTGCCATGGTTTCCTCGGATTCTACTAGACATTTAAATCTACCCATTATAGAATAAGTCTGAATAATCCTAAGGTAGATGTGAGAAAAGGAATAAAGCCGAAGAGAGGACAAGTATGAAGAACAAAGAAAAATATGAAATGAAAAATAAAGAATAGGGGTTTGTAGAGACTTAGTAGAGTGACGAATGGGTCCTCAGATGGACTTTTTGTATTTGTAGAAGCTCAGGTAGATTGACAAGGTTGGTAAATTCAGATTATATACGCTGAGAGTTAAATGGTTGCTAAATTAAGGAGATAGTTTGATTTGATAGATATTTATATCGAGAAACAAGTTCGGAGCGGGAAAGTTCCCGCTCAAGTCCCAACAAAGTTATCAACCGTTAGATGTGGATCACGCCGTAAAACGTGGGAGACATAAGGCCGTAAAAATTAAATGAGGGTATGCCTCGTGAGTCGAAACGACAGGAACGTGTTTTAGGGCAGTTCAAATGGTATATGTACGAGAAGAGATGAGACGAGATAGATAGAGGATAAGTCTGGTTACAACGAAATCCTCCTGTCTTCTTGAAGAATCAGAAAGAAGCATTTCGAGGGGCTATTGTAGGGATGTTAGGCCCAAAACTCCTAATGTAAACTTATTATAATGGGCCCATAGCCCAAGCCGAGGATAAGGATTATTCTAAATAGGAGTCGTTTCCAGCAAAGAAGACCATGTTAGTAAAAAAAAGATTAGGTTTTGGTTTCAGAGGCTCAAGGAAGTAGTGGCCGAGGATAATATATCCTTGGCAGGTTAGAGCCGAGGTCAAAGTAAATAGCTCGCTAGTGCAGGAAAACCTCCCAGGAGGTTCTGTCGGTATGAATAGCCATCAAAGGGACATTAGACTGAAGGAAGCCCTAAGATATCTTAAGAACAAAGCTGTCACCACCGCATTTAATGTTCTGCAGCTACTTTCCTAGCCGCATTAATGTGGAGAAGACCCCTGAACAGGGTGAAATTGGTTATCCCAAGACATATAAGATCAGAGAGGGTGTCTGATGGGATAGACACTCAAATGATGGCTCAGATGCTTAACAAGTGTAGGATCAAGATGCCTTAGAAGAAGATATATAAGGGAGAAAACCCTTCAGGAAGAGGGGATCGGAAAAATCTAAGGAAAACTCTATAGTATTCAGGAACAAAGCTTGTAACCGAATTGGGAAATAATATAATAGAATGGTGCACCTCGGAATTTGCCGAGGATCATTTTTCCTCAGTATAATCCTATTTTTTTTCATTCTCTTATCGTCTGATCTATTCCAACGTTTGTTTGATCAACTACAACCTAGTTCTTCAACCCATTCTCTATAAGTTTATTGTTTTTGGGCTTTTTGGGCTTCAGCCATTCCATATAGTGGGCTTTTAAGCTCAAAACTGATCCTTACAAGTAGCAATTGATTTGTGGCAATGTTGTTGCCAAAATGGAAGGAAAAAAAAATTGTGGCAATTGATTTGTGGCAATGGAATTGCCAAAATGGAAGGAAAAAAAAATTATGGCAATGGAGTTGCCAAAAATTGGAGGGGAGAGAGAGAGAGAATTGTTTGGATAAAAAATATATATATATTTGGAGGAGTTAATCACCTCACCTCTTCCTCCTGATTCTTATTCTCCAAGTACTTCAGAATATATTCTTTGATCATTCCCAATAAAACCTAAGCTACTGATATGAATCTATGTCATGGATTCTTTTTTGTCTTTTCATTTCTATCCTCATTATAAAAGGCAGGCACCATCACTAAAGCATTGCATCTCCTACATTTTTCATATTGCTTCACTTACCTCCGATTGTTCAATGCTATATTACTCTTCTGCTTTGCTTCAGTGTGCACAACTAAGGATTGTAAGTTTTGGGTTAATATGAGTTGTTTTGCTTTGCTTATTAACTTACAGTTCTAGAAATTAACAGATTTATTATTATTGTATAAATATATGCTTTGTAAATATTAGAAGCTAAAATATTATGTATTTTTGTAGTTAATATTGTTTGTATGACTATGATTATGATTATTGTTGTCGTTGTTGTTATTATTCAAATTTTAGATTAATGAATTTTTTATGTTTAGGACTACAAGCATTTTTAGTTATGTTTGAAATTTACCATAATAAATTGTAATAGTCACCATACATGAATTTTATTATTTTGTAGTTGATAACTTATAATCAGCCTATGACTTAGGTGCTTCTCAAAAAAAAAAAAAAAAAAAAAAAAAAAAAAAGATAATGCTTTTATGCTAGGAATACTTTATTTTCACTCATTGCAGAATATTGTATCATTATAAATACAATATCTTGAACTCTTTTAAGGGTCAAAATTCACATAAACTTTTCAGTATTGTTGTTATTTTGTGTTTATTTATTATTATCTGATTGTTATTATTATTATTATTTTTTGGTTGAAGTATCACTCTATAATTTTCACTCTTTCAGTTGGTATCACAATTGTGGTAAGCATCTCGACTCTTTAACTAAATTTATGTATGTGTTTTGTTAATTTTGAAATTATTTAATATTATTTATTGTTATTATTATTATATGACCACAAGAATTGTAATAATTTGTATTATTGTGATCTTTTTATAATCAATTTTACTTTGTTATTATCAATTATTACATCTATTACTTGGACAAAATATATTTCATAATATGTTTGTTGGTTTATAATAAAGATATGTATGTGTATTATTATTATTATTATTATTATTATTATTCAGTACAATAAATCGTACATTTGTGTTTCTTTTTCTTTAAAGTTTAGTTGGTATAAAAATTTATTAAGTTTCTTGAATCTTTACTTTTTAGGGTGGTTATAGGTTGGGAAATGAAAATTAATTATATGCTTTATAAATATTTTACGCTAATAAATTGTATTTTTTATATATGGTTATATTATAGTTAATACTAATTATTGTGTCTATGATTATTTTTGCTAAAACTATTATTATTATTGTTACAAATTTTGCTTCATAAATCCTTTATTTGAGTTTCTTTCAATTTTATTATGAACTACAAGCATTGTAAGTTATATTTAATATTTAGCATAAAAAACTGTAGTAGTCACTATATATTAATTTTACTATTTTTTATTATTGTTCTTTTGTTTTTATTTAGGATTATATTTTTTTTAGAAGATATTTATGATTATCTGATTGTGTTTTTTTTTTCTTGCAAGTATCACTCTATAATTCCTACATTCCTTCACTTCGTATCGCGATTGTAGTAAGCTTCTCAGCCCCCTAAGTTAATTGGAAATTATTTTCTTACTTTGTAATTTTTTATATAGATGGTTTGTAAAAAATATACATTCAGATATTGTAATTTTTTAATCTCAGTGTTTATATATTAAAGATATTATGAAAACACATCTTCACTTGCACTATACTTTATATTATGTGTATGAATTTAAGAATACGATAGTTAGGGTTGATTACATTCCAATTATGAGTATGAGTATGATTATGATTAATTTCTTATATTCTATTTAATTTATACTTTATTGTGAATTCATTAATGTCATAGAGGTTATCTTAGTCCAAAAAAAAAATGGTTAATTTAGTTTGATTTATAAACAATTTCCTACTAATATAGAGGTAATAGATATTGCATGGTTTAACTCATTGTAGCATTTAATGTAGGATATATTTGAAATGGAGTCTGGGCCATTTGATCATTCTCTTCTAACCTAACAACAATATCACATCTCTAATGATGCAATGGAAGGCAATGTACGTTGCGAGGGCAAAATTTATTAATGTGCTAATAATATCTACAATTATTCAATTTACATGAAAATAATTTTAACATTAGCAATATAACATTGTATATTTTTTTAAAAATTTCAGGTTTCCACCTTACGAGTGCGACCTCAACCGTTTGCACCCCCCCTGGTGCGTAGTTAGGTGAGCGTATCACCCCATATTTGCATCAATGTAGACTATACCGTGTAACCCGCCTACCACATATAGATATTGATTGGGGTTTTATCACTTCTTTGGTAGAGCAGTGGCGATTTGAAACCCATACATTTCACCTACCTACTTGTGAAATGTCGATCACTCTATAGGATATAGCAATCATTACAGGATTGCCTATTGATGGCAATGCAGTGTGCGGGCCCACTAGTTTGAACTGCAGAACAGTTTGTTAGAATTTACTTGGAATGACACCACCTACAACAGCATTGGAATATGGTGGCCTTAAAATAACTTGGGTAAGGAATACATTCTCAAACCTACTAGAGGGCGCTAATGCTGTAACAACCTAACAGTATGCTAGGGCATACTTGTACCAAGTTTTGGCTTTACTATTTGGAAATAAGAGCCAAAGTAGATTGCATTGCTACTTCCTCTAGCTATTAGCGGACTTTGGTGTAGCTGGGGAATATAGCTAGGGTAGTGCCACACTTGCTTTCCTTTATAAAGAGTTGTGTACTGCTATTATTAAAAAAAACACGAAGGTTGCAGGCCCTATTTTCATATTACAATTATGGGCCTCGAAGCATCTTCCATATTTGATCCCAATTCCAATAAATCCAACGAATTTAAATGGTGACGGCCCATACAGATGCAGGTAGAATATTTACTTTCTATTTCTATACAGCATTGTATACTATAGCATTTATCCTTGATACTTCCAAACCCTAAAATAAGTGGCAATCATTAATTGTGTATAGGTGGGCGACCAAGAGAACTTTTACTCACACACCAACGCATGTTCTACGTGCGTACCGTTCTAATCATGACACACATCATAATGAATAGGTAATATATGTTGTCACAATGCATCAATGGTTAATTTACTAGTTATATTATTGTATTGATTAATTATAACATAGTTATTGTAATTGGAATTGCAAGTTGTTTGGACATCGTACGATAATTATTTGCATCCATGGTGTCCTGCAGAAAAACATATATGGACTACAATGGCGCCATTGCTGTGCTTCCAAATTGTGGAGTATTACCATCCAGAAAGAGTCATGGGACAGTTTGGGTTGTTGCAAAGATGTCCAAAGTCGCCTACGGACAATTTCGATAAATCTGTGCATTGTGTAAAGTTGACATGAAAGTCCTGTGTTAATTGGCGTAGGCAGCATGCACAATACTACTGACTTTGGAATGAGCGAGCTCAAAATGTAGTTGGGGATGACAATTTCCATTTAGGTGTGGACTACACAACATGGTACCATCAATATGGTCACTTATTCACGACACCAGAGGCGGCTGCCCATATGTACCTGGTTATTATTTTAGCTTTTTCAATAATATTACACTAATATTGATAACAAATTATTTACACAAACAAAATACTGCAGTAATATTGATAACAAATTATTATTTTAGCTTTTTCAATAACACTGCACTAATAATTTTTTTTTCTTTTTATGTGGCAGTAAACTGAGATCAATAATATGTTAAATTTGGTTGTTGCAAACCAACAAAGGAATGACCTGACTGCACAACAAGTCCTTCCAACAATAGTAGAAGGCCTTAGTCGAGTGAAGTTATCGATGTAAGCGAATATTTTCTTTGTCCCTACTAAGAGGGTGACACACTGCGGGCGACGACAGAGGCACCAAGGAAGATAGCACCTACAAACCTCTACTGAAACCTGCTCGTCCACCTCTACACAACGTGGACAACGTGGAAATGATGAAGTCAGACCATCTACCTCTACACAGCACAATATGTACAGCTTTACCCAAGCTGGGCCATCAACATCTGCCCGTAATGAGCCAGCCACCTTCAATGAGTATAATCCAATTAGTGTCAATAAGTACTGCATGTTTTTATATTAATAGATTAGATCATCCACTTCCCTAGGACAAGGATTTGAGGGTTTACATAGCTATGACCATTATCCCTAACCTAGTTCAACACCTCCCTCCTATCACCCATTGCCACCTCCAACCTATTTTGGGCAATACAATTATGACCAAGATAGCCAATCCCCTTCCCCACAACATTCGTATCCAACTTTATATTATGGCCAACCCATGTCTAATCCATTTCACAATAATCCATATCCACATGGGCAGTACAACTATGAACAACATGACTCGTTCATCACACCACAACCTTCCCAACCATCCCCTCATGTTGGTGACTTTTGCACGCCACCAAATACGTGGGCATGTGCTCTAAACTATGAGGAAAAGGCCTCCATAATAGACTCTAAGGAAGATGCCTCAATTGAGGATAGTGGAGAAGATGCAGAAGATATAGAGGTGTCATTAGATGATGAAAGTGACGAAGGTGGTAATTATCAAGCAGATTTTGATATTAGAACGCAGCCAAGGTGCATGGGGAAAGTCCCTCTTCTAAGACGGTTGTACCTGTGCAAGCACGAAGGTACCCTCAACGAGTAAATAGGCATCCTCCATGTTGTGGAACACAACAAAAACTTCATGTACCACATCGTCGTAATCACTAATCAATATAAAATGATTGTCTATTAAGAATATATTAATGTATTATCGTTGTTTATGCATCATTGTAGTAAACAATATTAAGCCTAGAGAGTATACATATCACATTATACTACTAACCACAAGACCTTTGCGAAAATAAGAAATGTGTACACATATTTTGGTATTTGAAATTAGTGCCCAATTAATCTAATCATACATCTATTTAATATAATTTTCCAATCCCACAAATTCAACATAAATTCTATATGTGTAGCCACAATTGTAGGCGTAGAATAGGCAAAAAAAAATAGTGTCAAACTTCTATTTTTGTAGTTGATCTTTTTTCCTTTGCATAATGGCTACTGTGGTATACATTTCTATTTTCGTTCTCCACAGCCTCTCTTCCAAACCCTTGTAAAAGTGTCAAAGAAAAATAAAACTTTCACCATATAATTTTCGTCTAAATTTACAGCAGCAACTTGTGAGTTAATTTCGGCCTTCAAAAATTGTGAATTTCAAAACTGGAAAGTTGTAGATATTTAAGTCACGGTTCCAGCCCATCCAGCCTTGAGTCAATTGGATTTTTGAGGAGAGAGATACATCCAAAATACTGATTAGTGCTCAAATATGATTTTTCGTCTTCAGATTGTGGCCCTTTGATTTCTTTCCTTATTTGAAGCTTTCAGACATGGTAAATGATCCAAGCACTTCATAAAAAGTATACATTTTAAGGTGTTATCGAACCCCTAAACTGTAATACACAATATAATACACACACACACACACACACACATATAGACACACAAAATAAACGTACACCCCCATTCGACTTGCAGTGATAGAAAACATCATAGCATATACGCTTGTCAATGGAATTAGTACCAACTTGTTCCTTCAAATAATACAAACTAACAACATGGTCCAACTCCTAAAAAAAATATATATATATATGGTCCAACCAATCCACTGAAGTAGATTGAATACTTATGTTGGGTCAGTCAGTTTGACCACTAGTGGAGCCAGCCACAATTCGAGTGGGGCATGTTCTTCTATTATGGCCTTCTTGCCTACAGAGATTGCACAATGGCCTTGGTTGATGCTCTGTCCCTAAATCCATTTCATTTCGAAGCCAAGTTGATCTTGGTCGACCTTTTGCATAGCGTAGATTTACATTAGGATACAAAACCGGGAAATCAGGCTCATTCCAATGTACACTGTCTGGAACCATGCAAAATCTAGGTGCATTACACGCAACTTGTTCTTTCAAATGGTAGCAGCAGTCGATATAGCGCATTGCAAATATGCTTTGATATTTACACACGGCAATGACATGTGAGCACGGAATCTTATAAACTTGCCATTTTTGACAACTACAAGTGCTCTGCCTCAAATTTACCTCATGACGATAATTACCTCTATATGCAAAGTTAGTGTTTATTGGTGTTCTGACTTCAAATAGACCATCTTCATGACTGAACACAGTAATTGAATGCTTTTGTGCCTTTTTTTCCATTTATTGAATTTATTCTTTGCATAGGCTGTAACGAGTTCATCAGTTGTAACCTCTGCACTTGCCTTAGTATACCAATCGGCAAAGTAAGCTACACAACGGTAGTATGTAAGTTCGACTAACGCAGTTATGGGCAAATTTCTACCACTCTTTTAGAATACCGTTGAAGCTTTCAGACAAGTTTGTGGTCATTGCCCCATAACGCTGTCCACCATCGTGTGCTAACGTCCACTTCTACACCAGTATGTACCTTAAATTCTTATCATCGTCTGCATTTAATTAAGTCATTCTATCCCTAGTTATTTGATACTTTTGTAGCTGATTCTCCATGCTTGCCCACATGACCATAGCCTTCAAGTTTTTATTCCCAATTTGTTGATTGAAATTGCTAGCCACATGGCGAAGGCAAAAACGATGACACCAACGTGTCGATTGACATATACCGCTTATTTTGCTGAAAACTGAAAACTGAAAACTGAAAACAATAAAAATAAAAAATAAAAAGTTACTGTTTACGCATCATTTATTGTTCATTTGCCTATTTGCACTGTTCATGTCCTATGAACAATGCAAGAGGCGCTGGTCTTTAAAAAAAAAAAAAAGTGCAAAACGCTGAAACGTTCAGCTATCCAAACGCTATCATAGTCCATATCGTTGACATTATACCAGGGTGACGATAAGATATGACACATAACCCATCCCGATTAGTGACATTAATGTAAATACAACACAAAAACCAATAGCAGCTATCATCAGTTTCCTCTTCCACAATGGCAAAGGCAAGTGGAAAAAGTCTACTGTCACCATCCCACGTTGATGCAATTAGTAACTTACCTCTGTAGTTACCACATAGGAAAGTTCCATCTATACTAATCACTGGCCTACAATGTTGAAAAACTTCAATTGATGGACCAAAAGCCTAGAACACTCTCGAATATCGAACAGCCTGGCATAGTAGCATGTATTGTTCTCCAAATAACCCTACTGCCCCGAGTTTGAATCAATCAAAGCTTTCAACCATTTTGGCAATAATTGGTAAGATTTTTCCCAATCACCAAATACTCTACCAATTGCCTTTTGTTTCGCCTCTCACGCCTTAAAATAAGAAGGTCAGTATTGGTACTTATCATAAAGAGTCTGTTGAAGCGAAGAAATCTTTATGGTTGGATCATTTTTGACAACATCCCTCAACTCTTTCTCAATAATATGGGTGTCTAATTGCTCGTGATCTTGTGTGAGTGTGGACTTTGTACATGTGTGTGGACCATTGTATTTCCTAACCTCAAACAACCCATGTGTAGCTCGGAAGCATGCTCGAAGACACTAAGAACAATGTTTGCACCTTACAGACCAACATGCTGGATCTGACTCTTTTACACTAAATATTTGGTTCCTTTTGATGTGATATTGTTTAACAGCAGCTTGTAGTTCATCCTTATCAGCAAAAAGCAAGCCCACATAAAACTCTTGGGTAGGGTCCTTAGTACTTTGAATGGGCTTTTCAAATGGTGGAGTTGGATCAATCATATTATCCTATGTGTTCTGTGAAAAGCTTAGTGATGAAGGTTGATGGAATGCCATTTCTAAACTGCTTTCAAGATTAGTTTCATTGAGAAGCTCCTGTTCATCTCCAACATCATCAAAGACCTCGTTGTTATCAAGTTGGTCATCACTATCCATGACCCGCATTCTTTCTGATAATGTATGGACTGCATTTTGAGTAGTAGCAGCTGATGGTGAATTGAAAATTGAACCAACTCTAATTCGTCCATGAGAGTCGTCCAAGTCAAGAAGACAAGAATGGTTATACCTAGTAGGACGGTCGTCCATAGGCATGAGGGTCGTCCATGAGGAAAGCACCTGGACGACCCTTGACACTTGGGAAAATTCTAGAAAGATTTATCTACAAAAGCTAGTGAATTGAACCACGTGTTATTATTTCGAGGCATGAGCAAGATCCTGGTTCGTTGCTATAACTTCCTACTAAGTACTTAACTTCCAACAATAGTTGTAGAAGATAAGATTGAATATTCTAACTCCTGTAATAGTTGTGGAAGTTAACCCTGAACTTTCTGACTTTCTCAAATATAGGGGGAGTTACAAGACAAGTAACTGCTTCAAGAGCACACTATATAAACACTCATTCACATCAAATGAAAGTAAGTTTTAGACAACTCCTAAAAAGTTGGAACTCTAGAATTTAAAAGAGAAACTAACTTAAGTATCAGAGGGTTCTTGGCCGGTCCACCCCGATCACCTTTGATCGTGTGTTTTTCTTTTAAGGCCTTCCAAGTAATTACTAGTCCATTGAAGCCCGGAGCATTCAACCTACTGATTTTCTTTCCATCATCAATAACTATGCGGTGTGTATCATTGGGATAATTAGCAGCTCTCTAAGTGGCGGTTTGGTCATACTGAGTTTCAAACTCAAAACAAGTAGTCTCTTGTGCGACATGCTCAGTTGGATTATCATAGTCAACATAACTGGTGTTCATTGGCCGATAAGGAATATATTGGTCCTCAATCACAACATGGGTATATGGAGCATGATAGTCAACATCACCAATATTGATTGGGGAATGAGCCGCATCTTCAGAATAATGACTAGTATGAGTGGCATATGGATCATAAAAGTGGCCGCCATGTGAATAACTAAACGATGCACTCAGTCCTTCGTTGGCATATCCAATGGGAAAAACATTTCGGTGACTTCTTATGGGCTCTACACCCACGTACAACTCTATGCCTACAAATCCATATTGGCAGCCTAACATATCAAATATTGCATTGACACCATTATCATCTTCTTCCAAAACTTGCTGGTAAATCACAAGATGTGGATGAAAAGGAAATCTATACCAAATAGTAAGTTTTGAATCTTCTCCGTTGATATGAAGCGTGGATGCTACTCCATCACATGAATCTTCAAATGTAACACCCTGACTTAATGGAAGCATAGAAGGAGGTAACCTTTTGTAATAAACCTCATTTTTGCCATGTTTAATTATTCCACTAGAATGGATGAGAAAAATGAACAACTTTTCTGCCATCTACACTAAAAAATAACAATAGTATTAATATATTAACACTACACAACCATTAAAATGCAATACAAGAAGGTAATCCATTAAAAATATTCAATTTTTAAATAGCTAGAGTTGAGAGAATTCTATTAAAGAGGATTGGTTCACTGATAATTTATTACTATCCATCATAGTAGTTAAAATTATTTTTTGTTTCCCTTTTCTTAAGTAACTTAGCATAACATTAACATTTAGAAGGATCTGTTATGATTACGTTAATTATTTTATGTAGCTCTTCATTTTGCTTCTTCTAAAACAAGACAGATTATATAATGTTCTCATGCATCCATATGATAATAGATAAATATTTCTAATATCGTGCAATTTTCTTTATTATTATACCTAAAACTTAGATTTTAAGGTTTATGAGCATATACAAACCTTTTTTTTTTTTAGAGTTTTCTTATAGCATACATGTACATTATAGGCTAACAAAGTAAGTATTTCTTTAAAAAAAATTTATGTCAATTTTGAAATATATTTTTGCTATATGAAATTTTAGGCAAAAATTCATGGACAAATAATTTAAAACATATCATACAAATCAGTTCATGTTGCAAAACGCATAATACAAAAACAAGATTTGCATGAACAAATAATTTAACAAAAACAAGATTTTTATGCTTAGTTATGCCCTTAAAACATATCAACATGAATATTATAAGAAGAAAAGTAACTACTTAAGAGATGTAACTCACCTTGTCAGAGATAAAGAACAGATAGATATTTGCAAGTGTTGTTCCTTATAGTTGTTTGTAGAATGTATGGCACACATGAATTGAAAATGGTTGGTAGAATTATGAGGGGAATAAGAGTAGAGAAGAAGGTTGATGGAATTTTTGGGAGAAAAAAAGTGGAAAATAAGAATCATGGAAATTTCAGTAACATTAGTGATGTTTAAATAGGATGCAAGTTTCATATAAGTTAAATTCTTAGATTTTAAACAATATAACTAGATACGCCAATCAACCAAATAGAACACAACACAGACCAAGATGGGACACTCTGATACAAACAAATTACTTAACTATAAACATATATTCACTGCAAATAATCTTTGCAAAAATCTCAGTTTCTTTGTTTTTTTTTTTGTTTACAATATGCAAATCAATCATTTTTTTCCTTCCATTTTGTATTATAAGAATCTATGTACTTTTTTCTTTTTTTTTTTGAAAATAAGAATCAATGTACTTTGAATCTAGATTCATTATTTGTTTCATAGAGCAAATCATGCAAAGAATACTTTTACTATACGAAATGAAAGAACATTACATACACATAAACCAAACTGCTTCGGTCAAAAAAACTACTGACACACGGAAAGAATAAGAATATGTGTACTTTTTAGAATAAGAATCCAAAATATTTTTTTTATCCAGGCAATTCTCTCTCTCTCTCTCTCTCTCTCATTTTTGGCAACTCTATTGCCACAAATCAATTGCTACATTTTTTTTTCTTCCATTTCGGCAACAACATTGCCACAAATCAATTGCTACTATTTTTTTCCTCCCATTTCTGCAATTCCATTGCCACAAATTTTTTTTTCCTTTCAAGTTTCGGCCTAAATCTTTTTTTTTCCCCCTCATTTTCGGCAATTTCATTGCCTAAATTACTATTAAATTTCTCCCTAAGTTTTCAGCAACTTGGTTGCCACAATTCTCTTCTTTTTTTTTTTTTTTTCCTCCCATTTTTGGCAACTTGGTTGCCACAATTCTTATTTTCTCTCCTCACTCCCCTACAATTTTGGCAACTTGGTTGCCACAATTGTTTTCCCTTTCGAGCACTCCACCTACCACTTTGGGCACTTCACCTAGTGGGAAAAGTATTGGGCAGCAAGAATTTTGGTAATGAGATTACTGAAATTCAAAATTTTTCTCCCTCCTCCTATCACATCACTTATCTTTTCTCTCTTATACTTTTGTTAGAATTTTGGCAACACCGTTATAAGAGAATAAAGAATGATGTCATCAAAATTTGGAGCACTGGATATATGCTGGTAGCCTATAGGCTCATGGTTTTCTAAATGTTCCCTTTTTACTTACCAGCACATAAACTGTTTGATACATTGTTTTGTTCTCAAAGTTGTATGTGGAGATTGCATTCTATTTGGATTCTCTCTCTCTCTCTCTCATACAAGGGGATAGAGTTAATTTAGGGGTGGAAGGATTTATGTCCTATATTTACATAACTAACTTCTAGTAAGACCTACTTTATACTAGGGGTGTCCACGGGTCAGGCCGGGTCGGGTTTGTGCCCGACTTGGACTCGACCTGAAACTTTCGGGTGGGTAAAAACGGAAACCGAAACCGACCCGGAATGCTAGTCGGATCTGGCGGTTCAGGTCTCGTTGGTTTTCGGGTTGAACGATCGGGTTTTGGGTTGTATCGCTGGTGATGTATTTTGGCCGGATCCGTCGAGATCTGGCCAGATCACGACGAGATCACGCCGGATCTCGACGAAATCTGGCCAGATCACGACGAGATCACGCCTGATCTCGACGAGTTCTTGCCGGATCTCGTCGGATCTGAACTAGATCTCGACGAGTTCTCGCTAGATCTCGTCCGATCTGATGGGTTTCAAGCAAAGTTTCGTCGGATAACTTCAAATATCGTCGGATTTTGTACATTTTCATCGAAGAACCTTCAAATATCGCCGAAAGTTTCTGGGTTTATGATCGGTTCGGGTTGCTCGGGTTCTGGGAGAGGAAACCAGCCAACCGACCCGAAGGCGTCAGGTTTTGAGGGCGGCGACCCGCAACCAACTGTCGGAGTGTCGGTTCGGGCGGTTTTTAGTTCGGGCTCGGGCGGGTTGCTCGGGTTGGTCGGGTATACGAGTTGGCTGGATAGACTGACTTTATACTCTCCAACTACTATTTTGTTTGTTTTGAAGTAAAATATTTTTTGAAAAATATTTTCTCATTTTTAGGTGTTTGTTTGCATTTAAAATGTGGTCAAACTTGTAAAATACTTTCTGTTTGCTATACAATTCTTTTTAAAAGGCAGTAAAACGTTTTATCCATAAAAATTTGGTAAAACATATTACAAAAACACACAATAACTTCCTTTCACCCCTTTGGTAGCTAGGTAACCAGTCTAGGGGTAGGGAAATTGCTGTTGGCAATCTAGTGGCCGGAGCCATCGTCCCGGTGATCAGTGCCAATAGCTTAGTCAATGGAGACTATGTTCCAACTACTAGTGCTTCAGGACCGATAATTGAAGCCGTCATTCTAGCCACCAATGTTGGCGGTCTAATCACTAGAGATACTGCTTAGCCTCTAAAGCCGCTGGTACTGGAGGTTCGGTGACTAAATTGTTGAAACCAGCTGCCGAAATGGTGGCTCTAGTGATCGCTACCGAAGTAGTGGCCTTGCATGCCTTATATATAGAACTTTGCGATATTAGGGTATCAAAATATTGTATTACAAATTCTTATTTATAAATTTGGTTTGGCAGAGTTGAGAAAATTTAACAGTTAAGACAATGAAATATAAAAATGAAAAAAAAAACAAACAATAATTTCTGCTCGTGGACACAATATATAATATTAATTATTGAAATGTAAATTTAATTGTTCAACTACTTTATAGTTGCTGGAAAACATGTTTAGTAGAATATGGAATTGAAAAAAAGCGAGTGAAGAATAGTTAACTTTGCAATTAGTTAAGAATATAAAAACAATATGATTTTAAAAATATCAATGAAAATTTAGAAATCAATCTTGTGCCATGTGTGGGTTATATGCTTATACATATAAAGACAGAGAAATATGAGGTTATGTCATGTGGTGCATTCTTTAGGATTTTCTTTATTTAAGCTTCCACTTCAACAAAGTTTGCATTTACATCATAGTATTAGTTCATTAAATTAGCTAATGGAGGAAATACATATATTAATATTGGATTGTTGATTGACAGAGACACCATTCTTGAAGGTATAAGAATGGTGTACTTTGAACTCTGAAGGTTTGGTTAGAGTGTTTGAACAATAGTTTTCAGTATTTAAACACTGAAAATTGTGGGCCAAAAAAAAAAAAAAAAGGCATTTGGTAAGGGTATTTTTTATTGGAGTGTTTAAATTACGTTACTCATTTTAGGGTGTTTAAACACTGAATTTAGAAAACTCCTCTTACTAGTTTTTTGTTTTCAAACAATGTTACTCAATGACATTTGATTAGACAACACATAAACTAACTTCTCTCTCTCCTCAAATAAAAACAATTTAATTTGTACTGTGCTTGCCAGCTTTAAAAAAAAAACACACACACATACCAAATACACAATTATGTTTTTTCATATATTGAAACATGTTATTTGAAATATGGTACTAAACACATTTTTTTTATTTATGAATACTATAAACACATGTTTTTACAACACTTTTTATTTCAAATCATTTTGAACAACAATATTAAAAATCTTCAAAGCTTTAAGAAAGGTAGAACAGTCCTGAGCAAAGGGTTCAAAAATCGTGAATGAAGTTATGATTAAATTAGTATATATATAATTGAAAAGGGAAGGGAACATAGAAGATTGTCCCGAGTAACAAGTACCGATTTGAAGTGCTAGTACTATTGTCTTACATGGTAAATCAAACCTCTTTTGCGCTATCCAAATCTAATTTGAAAAAGAAAAAAAAGAAAGCGACACCACGTAAGGAAATGGATGTAAAAATATGATTTTTTTTTATTTCTTTATTTAATAGTAAAAATATTAGAATATGATAGGGTGTAAAACTCATATTTTACATCATCCAATAAGTGATTGTTATGTCAGCATTTTACTTCAAATTCAATATATCATACCACACCTAATAACATTTCAATAAATTTCCAATTTGGTTAGATTTATATAGGAGTATTAGAATTAATTGAGTGTAATTATGTTTATTCTTAAATATGTGATAAGATAATGTGGCATGTTGGGATTGGAGTGGTAAAATATAGGTTTTACACCACATACTTATAAAATTTAATCTCATAATAGTAAGATAGTAATTCTTATTTTACTTTCAAATTTGTTATTTATAAGCTCAATTATTTTGTTTTTATTCCATTTCTTCTTCATTTATTCATTATTTTTTATTTATAAACACAAAATATATTGAGATTCACCCTTAATCTTTAATTTTTTAAAGTATAATACAACTTTATGAGACATGAATTGTTTCGAAACCATACATTTTATTTTACTTATTATTATGAGTTTGGTTAATAGAAAATTTGTTAATGAATTATTTTAAGAAAATTTTAATACTTGAAGGTTTGTTATTTTTACTATAAAAAAATATCTAAAAATATTTCCTAAATAAATACTCACACACACCAACTGTTAACAAAATCCAATTATTATTATTACTAGTCGCTAACCCGTGCGATCCATGGGATAATCAATTAAATAACTATTACAAATAGTTTTTTTTTTTTTAAAAACATGTTCTTTGATTACAAATGTAGAATATTCCACATAACACATAAAGGCCACACCTTGGTTGCTTTATGGCAATCAAAACATTATTACCAACATTCCAATAGCTCATAAGTCATAGCTTCAAACACAGATTTGGGCATAAGATGAGAGTAGGACCTATAAAATAAGTATTATTAAGTTATTAATATGTAAAGGGAATAATTTATAACAATAATAGTTTTATACTGAATATATTTTTTTTTTTGGTTTAGCAGTTATTAGTAGAACGTAATTAGTTTAAATTTCTTTATTGGTTCTATCATTTTAGTAAAAAAAAAAAATCTTTATTAGTTGATTTAAATTTCTTTATTAGATAAGAAAAGAAAAGCGAGAATTATATATTAATCTAAACTCTGTGATTGGTTTTATATAGAATAATTTAAAATAAGAACAATAGTAAAAGCCTTAATATTGTTCACATTTATTTCTTTTCCAGTACAATTCCAGCAACAAATGAAGCATCAAATTAATAAGGTTAACAGTTTTATTGATTAGTATAGGGCTAAACTTGTTGCAAAGTAGTTTGATCAGGTCAATGACCTTGTTCACGATAAGAATGGCTACTATCCGAAGCCAAAATAAAATAAACTCATCATTGCATCATCACATCATGTTCACAATAAAAATTACTACTACCCTAAGCTAAAATAAAGATACTTATCACCTATCATGACCTTATCATAAAGATGAGGGGTGATGTCATGCAATTTTGAAATGAAAGGGGAAAGACTTTCCAAGCACAACAGATAAGTGAATAGAAGGAAAAAAGAATAATTGTTTATAATATTTTGTTTTCTGCATCAAATAGGGAAATAAACACCAAACATCAAATTTATTTTACAAAACAACAAAGCTTTCTGCATCAAATAGGGGAATTAACACCAAACAACAAATTTATTTTAGAAAACAACAAAAGTAATGTGAAAAATGTTAAGGAAATTTATATATGTTAAAAAAAAAATTAAAAAAAAAAAAAAAACAAAGAGGGAAAGGCTTACCTAACACCAAAATGCAAGATTTGTTACAGAAAGAAGACTCTCATTGGAGTTCTCTTCAAGAAATCTTCTCTTAAGGTATTCTTTACTTGATCTTCAAGATGTAGAACTTACATGAGGTTTATTTGAAGCAACAACAGTAATAGCAAAATTTCAAAATTGTCTAAATGCTTATACAACTTAATAAGGATATAAAAATGTTTAAATGCTTACGTGCCAGATTGGTATAGCTTATTTTTCAGCTTTTGGAAAATGGGGTTATTTGAAAAGGCTGTTCCTAAAGAAAAAGTATTATGAAAAGGTTACCGCACAGGCACATGGCTTAATAATGACAAGAATATATCTAAGCATATCAGAAAGTGGTAGACCCTCTGACCTCATTAATCACTTGAATATCCAATATACATTATATGTTGCTCTCATTTAAATTCACACAATCACCATTGCAGCTTTCTTTGGCTGACTACAAAGGCATGAAACATTACTTTGATTTAGAATGATTTAATTCAAATTAAAAGATGATCTATATGTTAGCTTAGGTATGTGCAGTAGAATGAACAGAACAAATGAAGCAAGATGAGACGTGGCATACCTTATGGAGTTCATCTAAAATAAGTATCAACTGGCCGAATGAGATTCTTGAATTATCATCAACAAAATCATCCATCTTTGGGTTCCCAGGCACGTCCCTGATAAAATGTTGAAATGCACATCTTTAATTTGAATACAAATAGAAATCTAAAAACATTAAGATTAGAAGATTGCATTTTCCTTTGCCTATTCTGAGACTTAACAGAACAAATAAATTTCTACCACAAACCTTAACAATAAATGCTGTAAGTTTGCAAATTAGTGTATATGTGATTTGATAGACCTACTACAAGGTATTCATTTAGTTTTCATGTTTTTGTTTCAGGTGCTAATGAAGATGAGTTAAAGAAAGTGAAGCATGCAGTTCAGTATGGAGTTTCATCATGTATAACTTGGCCGTAGAGACTTATTTTCTTCAGTGAACCGTGAAGATCCAAAAATGTCCCTATTTTAGATTTGCCTTCATCACTTAGCTATACACAAACTTGCTTACAAAATGGTTTCTAAAAATAAATAAATAAATTGCTGACTGCAATAAGTCAAACTCATTGGACATATTAAAAAAAGTTCTTTAATAGGAATTATACCCTCATATTCAAATTCAGCTCCAGCTGCATTACCTGCATCAAAACCAAGCTTGGCTCAATAGACAGATAACATAATATATTACACATTCACTGAAGGAACTTTCAAAATACGCCAACTAACACAATAGAGTTTGGTCAGTATAAGTAAAGCAGCAAATAGTTTTAAGTCCCTACCAAGTGAGCAAAAACAACCTTACCATGGGGCTGAGGACCATTCTAAGCAGTAGGAAGTAAAAAGAAATAAACAAACCAAAAATTAATGGTCTTTTTGTAAAAGAATCAAGTTGCAAACAAACACCAAAGTTGACATTCATCAGGTTTTAGTGTGTGAACTGTACAAACCTTACCATAAGTAACAAATAAAATTCGTAGATTAAAAATCAAGATTAGAATTACCATAACTTACAGTGGTGTACCTATTTCCATTTTTGACATTCATCAGGTCTTTTCCATTTATATCCTGTGGGTTTTTTAATAAGATTTAAGCTTTCCCACTCTCCTCTCATTCACCAGGGGCTGTTGAACCACTAAGCTATCCTTAGCAATGGGTTTGAAATTATGACCATGATACCCAGGAGTCTTCCCATGTATATATATATATATATATATTAAAAAGACAGTTTTATATATGATCCCAATTAAGCGCTTTAAGATACATGATGCACAAATTATTCTTAATAGTTAAAAACCAATCAAATTATACCCAAATTCACAAACTCTAATCTCAATGCATAAACTTACTGTGAAATAAATCAATAAAAAATCAAACTGACTTCTCAATATCCCTTAAACTTTCAAATTGATAATCTCAGAGACCATTGTGATTCAATTAATCTCCTTTCTACTATATAAACCTATCTCCCCATCAACACCAATCCCAATATCTAACATATAAATCATAAAAAATTCAAACCCATATCTCAATTTCCACTAAAATTTCAAATACACAATCTCAAAGAATCAGAATTTAAAATTCCTAATGAATTTCGAATTTATATCTAGAATTAAAAGGCTCACAGATCATTGCCTACAGAGAAATTATACACTAAAATCAAGTTTCTAAGTGGTAGCCACATGAACCCAAATAAGAATTCACAAAATTAAATCCAAAAAAAAAAAAAAAAAAAAAACCTAACAATACCCAGCAACAATATTAGCAAAAGAACTGAATAGAAAATCAAAATATTACTTACGCAGCAACAGTAATTCAGTCTAGGAATCAACAAAAAGAAGCAAAGCCAATGAACATTAAAAAACAAATATTTAGAAAGAAAAAGAGAGGCAAAGATTAGATACATGATATTAAGAGCATCTCACTTGCGTAACTGGGCCTGCAACATTGGAGATTTTGTGATGGCTATGATGGGTAACGGCTCAGTTATGGGTGGGAGAGATGGCTATGGTAGACTATCAGGGATATAGAGAGAACGGCTTAAAAAGGCAGAGAGAACAGTTGGTTTTAGACTTTAGGGTTTTGATAATTGAGAGAGGCAAAGGCAAAGGCAAAGAGGCTTATCGGGAAAACATAAGCAAAAAATTTAATTAGAAATAGTTTTTTTTTTTTTTTTTTTTTTTTAATATGGCTGAGAGAAGAGGGATGCTTTGCGTTTAAGCCAAAGAGAAATGGCTGAGGGGCAGCGTGAAGAGAGAGATAAGTATAAGGTTTCAAAAAAAAAAAATGATAAGTATTAGGTTTTGAAAATAGTGTTTTAAATATTGTGTTGTGCTGACGTGTAAAATTGTGGGAGATTCAAAAGTTTCAGTTTTAATTATAGAAATAGTATTATGCCCGTGCTATGCACGGCTTAATCAAGAATAATGTGTAATTTAAGGAAAATAATAAATATTTTTTTAATTTAATTAAATTTAAATAATAACATATATTTAAGTGGTAAACTCAATTTAATAGTTAAGAATTATAAACAACCCAAATTACTAAACAAAATAAATAAATAAAAGTAGTGAAATTTACATAAGAATTGAATTTTTTTATTTGAAAGCTAGGGAGGAGGCATCGAATTTCAACCTATCAAAACAAATGTGTAAATATAAACTTCAAGAAATATTTTTGAGAAATACTAAGAGTTAAGACTTTGGCAATAAGTTTGCATCGATAATTGAAAATAGCTTCATTAGCATTGAGATGTCATAAGAATTAAAAAGTATTACCTTTCTGTGAGGTCTGCACATCCTTCTAGGCTAATTTTGTGAACAACAATCTATATTATGAGTAAGTGAAGATCTATATTGCTAAGCCAACTACAACTTAATTTTTAAGGTTTTTATCTCTCTTGAGAATCCTTTGTTGTGATCATATTCCAATAGATTATGGTTGATGAAGATCTAGTTAATTAAGTTCCGACAATTCAACCTTATTGTAAATAATCACTTTCAAAATTCTAATAACATGAATACTTCCATTTTTTTCTCCTAAGAAAATTTAGACGAAAGAATAAAGAATACATACCAGAAGTAATGAGGATTGATCATACTTACCAATTATGGAATAAAAATCTTAATGATCCATGAAAATAGCATCCATGACTCCACAAATGAGTACGTGCCTCCCTCCATGGCCAAATAGAGATGGTCAAAATAACTAAACTTTTCAAAGTTCCCTTCAAACTCTATAGCTTCAAAGAGTTCCAATATAGTTAGTTGTAGTATAAATAATATGATGAATTTTATGAACATAATGAAACAAAAAAGGAAACAAAAAAAAAAAAAAAAAAAAAAACAGGATAGAGTTAAATAACCTTGGAGAGGAAATTGAACTTGTAGCTTTCATTATAGGCATCCTTAAAGTATCCACACAATTTGACCTAGCACAATACATTGTGGTACTTTCGTTATAGAACAAAACTATCCAACTAAAAATATATACAAAAGAAAACTAAGAATACAAAAAATATAACCTTCATGAACAGTTTGAATGAGAAGTTTGAGGGAAGCGGAGCAAATATATTTATAATTTTTTTTTCCAATTGATTTTTATTCCCTATGATCTAATCGCAAGTTTTAGATATACTTGAAGGTAAGCAAAAATAGCAACAATTTTTTTAGATAGACTCAAAATCTTAATTCGTTTTTATCAACTTTTCCTCTACTAATCTTTAGATAAATACAAAATTTTACTTTTTCTTATCAACTTTCCTCTATTTATTTTTGGATAAACACAAAAGCTTAATGTTGATATCAACATTTTTTTTCCCTTAACTTTATGAATAATTGTAACATGGTGGGAAAGATTAATTATTAAGAGTTTGAGTTTGAGACAAAAAGTTTAATTAGAATTGATTTTACTTTTTTGATGGCAAAACATCTAGACATGTACACTGTACTCGCTCCCTAAGAGATTTTTTTTGGATAGACTAAAAAGAATAGTTGTACGTTAAAAGAAAGAAAATTTATTCAAAATTACACTCTTATATTATATTAAAGATAATTTGCTTGAAAATAAACTTTATTAGCTATTCGTTGTTGTTTTTTTACGTGTAGTAATATAAATTTAAAAAAATATATGGATTAGATGGACCTTTTTTTATTATTATCTAGAATTAGATGAAGAGTTTGGATTGTAATCAAATTAAGATTTTTATCAACTTAGAAATTACTATAAGAGAATAAAAATTATATATTTTTAAAAAATCTTACAAAAATTTCTGCAATTTGGTAAAGCCACTTAGCACAACCACAGCTTCTAAGTTCAACTTTTATTATATAGTATATTATAAAGATCTTGATTGTCATAATTAAATTCATAAAAGATCTTCGTTTTAATCTTGCAACTCTTGTTATTTCAGCATTGTTCAACTATTTAACCAAAAATAAATAAATAAACAACTATAATATACACAACCAAACTAACATTCTGTATATTTGTAAGACAAATCAAGTCAATGTAAACTATAAAGTGAAAAAAAATACTTGCCTGTAGGTCAGTAGTGGTGGTGATTTCTTCCATGTGAGCAATCTTCTGTTGTAATTTAGAGATAACTCTAATCATCTTTTTCTTTTGAGAAAGAGAGAGAGGAATGTTTTGAGAGTTTTTTTTTTTTTGATAAACAGAATGAGAGATCTCGTTTGAAGAATACATAGTAGTTTTTTTTTTTTGATGTATTTGATGCGGATTATAGTATTCCAATTGTGATCAAATTCTTTTTTATTTATTTATTTATTTATTTGTCTTAGTATTATCTATTTGAAATTGGTATTTGAGAATCAACGCATGACATGCTTACGAATATGATTATTTCACAAACAGATGGTGACTATGAAAGCAATCAGTAATTTATAGGTCAATTATTGTATATTGTATAATATGCATGGTTAGAATTTATAGTTGAAGAAAACTTATATATATTTTTTCTTAAAATCTAAAAATCTAAGAAAATTTCTACAATTTGGTGTCGCCACTTGGCGCAACCACGGCTTCTAAGCCCAACTTTTATTATATATAATATAACTAGTTGAATGCCCGTGCATTGCACGGTTTTGGTCAATAACTTATTAAATACAATATATAATAATGCATTTGAGAAATAATAAATTAAATGAAATATTTTTATTCATAATTCTCTTCAACAGTACCAATTATCTAATAAAACTAAACAATAAAATTAATATCAACATTTAACAAAATAACATGTCCATGTAAATTAATATTTAAGCATTAAATTAGTATCAACATAAAATTCACAAATTATAAGCTATCCAAATGTATAAGCATTAAAAAAAATAAAAATAAAAATTCCATTTTCTATATATATATATATATAAAATATAATATAATATAATATAAGAGAATTGATTGAGTATCACAACTCTTAGCCTACTCGATGATGTAGTCGAAATTCTACATTGTATTATACTTGGGTGATGCACGACTTATTTAAAATTTATATGGAAATAAATTATAATAATATTGATAATAAGTGAGCCATATGATAAAATGGATTAATTTTATAATATATGTAACTTCGTGCGAGTATGGTATATAGTATATAAATTTTATCATATATATTGAATTAAATCCAATGAAATAAAATGGGAATCTACCTCAAAATCCAATATTAATAATAAGTAAAAGGACGAATATTAAAATTGAGATAAAATGGGAATTTACCTTAAAGTCCTATACAACCTTTTCTTTACATCCTTGGGATTGAGTGTCAAGAGTCTTCAACAATCTTAGAACCCATGGAATCTCCTATGACAACACTGAAAAAGAAAAGAAAAGAAAATATAAAATAACATTTATATAGCAATAACTAAAATTGAAAATAAAAATAAGAAAGAAATTAAAATCTAAGTTAAAAAAAAATAGAATAACAGAGATTACGACCTTTGAATTATATGTCAATTTAGGAGTCTTCAACAATTTTATAGGATGCTTTCTTGGAATCACCTATGAAAAATTGAAAATAAATTTTAAGAAAAAACTATTACAACATATAACAAATGGAATGAAACATATACCAATAGCTAAAATTGAAAATATATATCAGAAAGAAAATTAAACTAAATTAAAAATAGAACTGTATATTATACAATTTTTGAATTTAATGTCAATTTAAGAGTTTCCTATGACAAAACTGAAATAAAAATAAAATAATAGATCTAAAACTATATAAAAGAAAGCGAATGGAACATGAATTTCATTGATCCTTTAAGAGATCTGATTCCCTAATGAAAAACAACAATATTTGACTCCATAATGAAAAACAACGCTATTTCAAAAGTACTAAGAATTAGCTTTCAATTCCTATTAAAAAAAAATAAGTAAGAGAATCACTAACCTTTGTTGTTTGTTGTTGGACTGAGATTATGACAGGGTGATAGATCGAACATATTAATAACACAAATTTCCTTACCTTTCCATCTTAATGTTACAAATTGCATCTAGATTGTTAATTTGAGAAATATTGAGTAAATGAATATATATATATATATATATATATATATATATTAAAAAATCACAATGATGTGATTAAATCTAGAATTAGGCTATACATGAAAAAAGTATATCATATAATCTTAATAAGGTTAAAGAAATTAAAGTCGTACCTTGTGAAAGAGAAAAAAATTGTGATAGTTGAAGCATTATAAAGTACAAACTTTGATAACCTTGTGGTGTGCAAATAATATTTTCTTGGGTGTGTTCAATACTTATTTCGAGATTAAATATAGAGACAAAGAGAGATTAATATTTGAAAACAAATCCATTTAATGGTTTTTGTTTACTGGATAAGTTTGAGGCTTTTTTCGAGTGTGAGTATTGCTACAAAATTGCTGATGTTATGCTTGTAAGGGAAGCCTGTCTTCTTCCTCAATCTCATTCAATGATTTTTCTCCACAATCTTCTGTAACCATAATGTAAAAAAAAAAAAAAAAAAAATTAGTAGATTGAATTCTAAGTAAATAAATTAGCAGTTTCTCAAAAAACAAAAAACAAAAAAAACAAAAAACAAAAAACAAAAAACAAAAAGTAAATAAATTAGCAGATAAAACAAAACAATTACTTTAAAATAATATATAAAAAATCATGTAGTCTACACATGAGGTTTAGAGATGAAGAAAAAAGAGAAGGATGAAGATAACTGATGAAATACTAATGATAATATGGAGTAGGACTTTCAACAGACAACATATATAGAATTCTCAAGGTATGGAGAAACAATTGAACTATAAAAATGTCTTTAGGGCTGGGATCTTTCGGTTTCGTAGTTTTTTTTTTGTTTTTGTTTTTTTTTTTTTTTAAATGCTTTGTAGTTGAATTGCTCAATATGCGTTTAGAAAATCTTAACTACAATTTATAATCTTCCAAATTAAAGTAGAGTATAGGATTGGAATATTGGATATTTGTTATCCAATTAGTGGGGAAGAAGTATAATTCCTTTCCATAGAGAATCAAGTAGTTTCTCTTTTTTGGACTCCACACTTAATCTATCCTCTTTCTTTTTCCTTGGAAGATTAAGATTGTGTGAAAAAAAGAAGAAGATTAACATCATCTAGAATTTATACACTTGGAAAATTAAGATTATCCGGGGATCTATGGAGACAAAACATAAAAGGGAAAAAAAGAAGAAGAGAAGAAGCTATAAGATAGAATAAAAAAGTGAAGAAAACAAAAGATTAATATCAATTTTTATTTACATGATTTAACATTTTTGTTCATTCTAATATCCATTCCTTATATTGATAATCAAGGAGTTATGTCTAAATCTGAAAAATCATGGATGAGCTAGAATTTATGTCTTAATTCAAGAAGTAGAGAATCATGATAGGAGAAAATGATGGAGTTATATTTGAATCTTTATCAAATAGCACCTTACTGATCTTGAACTTAATGTTGAACTTTTAATTTGACATTTCCACCTAGAAAAAATAAAGAGTTTGGTTAATATACGGTCCCTGGCCCCTACATGATAACAGAGTTTACATGACTTTTTTTTTTTTTTTTTTTTTCTTCTTATTTCTTAGTCACAAACGTATTTTATTAATAAAAATTATTGATAAGTACAATTAAACTATTATTTTTATCTAAAACATGATATTGACTATTAAGTTTTGGTGTGACAAAAAAAGGTTGCAATGATTTGTAAAACACTAAGAAGAAGTTGATAAGAACTGTTTTTACGTGTACTAATTAAAAAAATAAGGATCAGATGAGCACAACTTTTATTATATATAATATGACATGATATAATATGATATATAGATTATTAGCTTTGGATTTAAAAAAAAAAAAAAACATGGACACATGGTATAGAAAAGAGAAGAGAGACAATAACATTGACTCAGCTAAATAAAAGTCCCTGTACTTTGGTGTACCTACAAAACAGAACCAAAAAAAAAAAAAGGGACTCCGTTGCCAGTTAGTACTTAGTACTTAGGATTAGGACTACCTCTGCTGGCAGAAAAAGAAAACCCTTTTGTGTTGTGTTGTGTTGTGATGCAGATTCCAGAAGCAATGGAGGAGAGCAGTCCCACTCCCAAAATTGGCAAAGACGACGTCATTGACAAACTCAAAGACGATGGCGACTTCGACAATCTCCGCCTCAAGATCATTCGCAAGCTCAAGGACAACGTAACTAAATTCTCTCTCTCCTAGGGTTTGTCATTGCTTTCTTTTTTTTTTTAAACAAATCATTCGCGTTTGTTCTGCTTAAATAATCATTCAGGTTTCTAATTCAACCCTGCCTAAATTCAATTTTGTAGGGCAAAATTAGTGCTAATTATTTTTTTTTTTGCGTATGAATTCGAATTTAGTTGTAAATTTGGGTGAAATTGTACCGAATTTCATTGATTTGTCGCAAAGGTTGTACCTTTGCAGTGATTCTAAGAAAAGCGAGAACAATGTACAAAGACACCTGGTCTGTTGATTTAGGAAAAATTTGAATAGTAAGTCCCTAATAGTGCGGAGATTGAGTTTTTATTGCTACTAGTGTGGCAATAGGACCTCGGCATGGTTAAACAACTCTCTCAGCTGCTTTTGTCTACTGGTCTTCTTTTTAAGTGGTTTCTTGGTACTCCCATGACTTTAGTGAACATGGAAATACTAAAATTTTCTTCATTCAAAAGTGGTATTTAGCGCGACGAGTTTGTGTGTTTGTATCTATTACTATTAGATTTATGTTGCTTTCACTTAATGAAAATCATATTCTTTATGAAAGAATGTTAATGCAAAATTTTTTGAGTTGTAGTGAAATTGTTGGAATTTAGTTAGTGTGAGGCTTATTGGATTGTTTTATGTATAGGTAGATAGTTCAGCTACTGTTTTTCAATTGATTTATGTCAATGTGGTATGGTTGTTTTGATTTTTAGAAACCCCTTTTTTGGGGACCTGTAATTCTGAACAAGGAAAGTAAATGCAGGAGGAGTTGCGCAATGAGATAATATCAATAGTGCAGCAGTCAGCGGCGCTTAATCGTGCAGGTGCTGAAAATATGAAACCAAGACAAATTTCTGATGCAATATATGATGAGGTTGGGTAAGTTTTAAATATTTCTTAAGTATTCTATGGTATTCAAGATTAATTAGTTGGGCTTATTCAGGAAGAAAATTGGTGGAATTTTTGCTTTTCTTATTATTATTATTATTTTTTTTAATATCACAATTCACCAATCTTAGAACTCTTCTTAGTTGGCTTGTTATCATTTAATATAAGATTTGAGTCAAATGAAATCTGAAGATCTAATATGTTGTGTTTATAACGACCAGGAATAAAGTAATGAGCCAGATCTCTGATGGCCTGTGGCAAATAATTAGATCAGGTGACGGCATGAAAAGTGAAATTACGGAAACTGTACAATCTGTTTATAATAAGTTAGTGAACCCAAAAGGGAAAGAAGGGGATGAATCCACCCATGACGTGATGCCAATTCAAATGAAAGCCGAAAATAATGGTTCTGGTGCTGCCTCAGCTTGTGAAGTAGATGGTATGTTTTCTGATAGTGAGCCAAAAGAACCCCCAGGGTTTTCTCTCTTAAATAATCATAAAAATAACGACCTTGAGGAGAAACACAAGCAAAAGCTTCAGCCACCAATGCCTCATGAAAGAGAACTTGTAGAACAACAGGAGGAAGATACCCCCTACTCACAGGATGCATTGGAGCCAGAAGATGTTGATCTCCATCCGCCACCTGGCTTTTCTGCAGACATGGAGCAGCAGAAGCTGCCATGTGATGGTAGTGATGAGGACCCTGATGTACCTCCTGGTTTTGGTTGATGTATGACATGCAATGCAGTTTGTCACTGCTATTATGGACCATTGACAATTGGCAGAGACCGTACAATCAGGGATTTAGGCACAAATACTGCCTTAGCATTCCCTTACTCCTGGACACAGAATTTTGGCCTTCAGGGAGGCTCTTTTGAGTCCACCATAGTTGAAGGACAGATGCTCCAAATATTATTGGTGTTCTTCATTGCATCAGATCATCTGATTTCTATTTTTAGTATAATAAATCAGACTTCAATGAGATAAGAACTACGGAAATCATTCTTGGTTTTATATGTACATGATAGTGTGATAAGGGTCTGTTAATTAACTATGGAAACCATTCTTCTTTTCAAGGTTTGGGTTTTATTTGTAGATCATGCTTATTAGAAGCTCTTGGATTGAAATTAGCAAGCTGTCGACATATAAAACTAGTCCTGCTATAAAATTTGAAAATTAACCATTGATTAAATGTTTAACCAAGGCTTGGTTGTTGTTGTTTTTGTTTTTATTTTATATAAGTAAGAAATTTATTGAAAAGAGGCTACTTAATGCAAAATGGCATAAAGTAGCCTATAGAATTACAAACATAAAAGAGCTAGAAGCTGGTTGCTAGAAATCTCCAAATCCTCAAATATTCTCCTACTCTGTTCTCGCCATAGTCCACATCAAACAAAGTGAAACAAGGTTCCGTATATCTGATGAATATTTTCCAAACCAATTCCTTCAACCAAACAAAATATCTTCACACTCCTTGGATACAAAACACCACAAAGGGTAAGCTGCCTTGCAATGAATCAAAAGGTAATTCACCCCCCTCACCACACCAACGCATACAAAAGCAGTCCACTGTAGTATATCCTCTCTACCTAAAATTGTCACAAGTATCTTCCCCCATGCCGTCGTCTAAACAAAAAAAAGGCACTCTTTGAGGGGCGTTCACTCCCCAAATACCCTTCCAAGGGAAAGAGAAAGGAGATGACCCCCTTAAAGCAACATTAAAAGAACGAATATCAAACTTCCCATTTTTTCCTCAATCTCCAGCGCACATGATCTCCACCCCTAGACTGAGGAACATGAGAGTCTAAAAGATGAAGAAAAGCAACCATCAAATCAAACTCCCAATCATTAAAGACACAAGAGAACCATACATTCTAACTTCATTCCCCTCTTCTTGCCTCACCAATAAAGACTCCACAGAGGCTTCATGATCCATGGAATTCTCAATTGGAAGCGGGAAAACCTCTTTCAATTGTTGGTCACTGCATCAACAATCATAACAAAGCGAACTCTATTTACGACACCTACCTCAAACCAAATATGTTGGCTAAACATCTCCTAAACCATCCTTATACTCCCCCCAAAGACCACAAACATGGAAACCCCTACCAAGCAATGATCTCCACCCCCCAATCCTCCCCAAATTTAAAAGCATTAACACACCTCCATAATTGTGTCTTCTTAACCCCAAACCTCCACAACCACTTTCCCAAATGGGCTTCATTGAATGTGGTAGTCTTTCTAATCCCTAACCCTTCGTTAGCTATAATTGTACAAACCATATCCCACCCTACTAAATGATGCTTATGCTCCTCTCTCAATCCTCCCTATAAAAAGTTTTGTTGCAACTTCTCTATTCTATTCGTTGCACTAGTGGGAATAGTGAATATAATAAGGGCAAGTAATAGGTGGGCAAACTCGAAAGCATGCTCTTTAATAAAGTTAATCTACCACACTTTGACAGATATAAATTCTTCCACCCTGCCAACCGTTGTTCAATCTTTTCAAAGATGAGAGTCCAAACAATAGTAGACTTATAAGGAGCTCCGAGGGGCATATTAAGGTAAGACATTGGCAAGCTCCCTACTTTACATCCCAAAATTTTTGCTAGGGCCGCATTAATATTCCCTATCTCCGTAGCAGGTACACTATTTCACTCTTATTAACATTATCTCTCAATCCAGTCACCGCCTCAAACAAATCAACAACCATCTAATATTTAGAATCTACTCCAGGTTGGCATCACAAAAAAATGTTATCATCCGCAAATAACAAATGAGACGCGCATAACCCATCACCACCTTCAACACCTGCCCCAAAACACTTGATGAAACTAACCCCTTCTATTCTCCCTAGCATTCTGCTTAAAAATTCCATCATCAAGAGAGAGAGCACAGGAGATAAGGGATCCTCTTGTCTCAAACCGCTTGAATAGTTAAAGAAATCAGTCGGAGAACCATTAATAAGAACTGAATACTGAACCATGGATATACAAGCATGAATCCACTTTCTCCATCTCTCTCCAAAATCCATCATCCTCAACAAGTACAAAAGAGCCTTCCCAATTAAAATGGTGATAAACTAATACAAACTCATGAATAGAACTTACCCTTGAAAATCGGCTTGCAAGGGGAGGGTTCCAAAAGCTTATATACACATGGTTAAGCATTCACGTAAGCCATGTGAGACACTTGGATCATAACATACCACTATGCTACATAGTTGACATCCACGACTAATCACTTTATCGATAATGACCTAATGGTAACCTTTTTTTGTATGTGGCTCCACTCATTTATCAGTTATTCAATGACTTAACAAGACATTTTAATTTAGCCTTTGGTCCGCCCCCTTCGAGAATTGACCACAAAGTCACAAGTGGCGGTTCTAGGAATTTTTTTTAGGGTGGTCATTAAGAAACTTAAATTATACAATACTTAATAAAAAAAAAAAAAGTTATGTCTCATTATCAATGCTGAAAGTTATATATCTTTCAAAATTTTAGTTAAATAAAATTTTTCTTGGATTTTTCTTTTTGTTTGTAAAGGCCCAATATATTGTTAAAATGACCAAAGTTTGACTATAAACTTCGTTGTAGCCTAAGACTACAACTTGCACTAAAAGAATTAACATGACTACATATTTTGAAAATCTAACCGTTGAATTGTATACTTTTATGTTCTTAAAACACATGTCAAATTTTATGTCAATCGGATGTTATTTACTATTTGATCTATAAAATTATTTTTTGCGTATAATTTTAGAGTACAAAAACTCAAAAATTAAACATTTAAACATTTGATTAATGACATAAGCTATTTATCTTTAATCTTCTTGAAGTTTTGCAAGCATGGAGGATATAAGAAAAAAAATGTAATCTAATTGTGGAATTGTTAAAATTCATATCTAATAAAAAAAATATTGAGTGAAATTGTAGCCTTAATCTACAACCAAGTTTGTTGCTAAATTTTGTCCAAAGTTTAATTATATTGGACCTAAAAAAATTTAGGGTGGTCACACATTTTTTTTAAGGTAAAAAAATCATAAAATTTTTAAGTTATATATATAATAATGATTTTTTTTTCAGGCCAAGGTGGTCCTGTGACCACCCTGACTCTAACTTGGAGCCGCCAGTGTTGCCACTTCCATTGAGATTGACCTGAATTACCTCTTTGTTATTCAGGGAAAATCTATTCCACTCACTTAAGGTCTATTTGGAATCTGCTTTATTTTGCTGAAACTGAAATTTTTTTACTAAAAGTACTGTAAATAAAGGTAAAAGTTAGCTGAAATAGTATAATGAGACCCATGAATAGTACCAAAAAGTGCAATGAGACTCATGAATATTAGCAAAAATAAGCTAAATAGTAAAATAAGTTGGTAAAATTAATCATGCCAAACGGACACTTAGAACAGACTTTATAAAGTAGAGAGACATAAACTAGAGTAAAAGAGATGAAGAATAAAGGATTAATTGAAGAGATGAGTTCAAGTTATACCTTTTTTAGACCGTAGATTTCTAAAAGATCTAACAATTAAAAAAAGCATCATTAAATATGATTGCTTCCACCTTATTAACTAATTAATATTAGCATTCTCTCTCTTTCTCTCTCTCTCTCTCTTCATTTATTGCTTTCCAAGAGATAACATTTTGTTCAACACAACCTAAACAAAAAATTTAATTTTCTGGTCAGACTGCGTTGAAGCAGCAGATAACCTTTTTATTTATTTATTTATTTATTTTATATCATATAACTTTTTCTCATCAGATAACTTTTTAAGGAAAAAAAAATCTACGATGAAGATAGAGGCATATATTTGTGTTAAAAAAAAAAAGAAAAAAAAAATCTGAGTTTGAACACAGAGGCCACCCTGGTGGGCCAGGGATGCCAAACACTAGTAAATAAATCAAAAGAAAAGTTCCATAAATTAAAAAAAAAAAAAAAAAAAACTTCCAATTGGTCCTTTAAAAAAAAAAGACCAAAATTTTTGAAAGGTATCAAGTCCAAAGGACCTGAAATCACCACGTAATGTCCGAGGATGATGTTGTTCTTTTCTCCAAAGCCAGCCCAAAGGATGCCTCAGCAATCGTTGAATGCCTTGAAAAGTAATGTAGATGGTTGGGCCAATGCTTGAATCGAAGTAAACTAGGAGTTTTCTTCTCAAAACGCACTATTCTTCAGTCCTGCAGAACAATAAAGCAAACACACCAAATGAAAAAGCTCAAAGCTGATGCTATATACCCTACAAAAGATTTTATATTCCTTGAAGATTTTAAATTTCTTTTTTGGTAAGACTGCGTTGAAGCAGCAAGTCCAGAAGGTCTAACTTTCAAAATTTTATGGTCTTTTTTTTTTTTTAAAGACCAATTGGAAGTTAAAAAAAAAAAAAAAAGATTTATGAAACTTTTCTTTTGTTTTGTTTACTGGTGTTTGGCAGCCATGGCCCACCGGGGTGGCCCCTGTGTTCAAACTCAGTTTTTCCTTTTTTTTTTCTTTTTTTTTTTTTTTTTTTTACACAAATATATACTTCTATCTTCACTAAAAAAAAAAGAAAAAAAGTTATCTGCTGCTTCAACGCAGTCTAACCAGAAAATTAGATTTTTTGTTTAGGTTGTGTTGAACAAAATATTATCTCTTGGAAAGGAATAAATGAGGAGAGAGAGAGAGAGAGAGAGAGAGAGAGAGAGAGAGAGAATGCTAGTATTAATTAGGTAATAAGGTGGAAGTAATCATATTTAATGATGCTTTTTATAACTGTTAGACCTTTTAGAAATCTACGGTCTAAAAAAGGTGTAACTTGAACCCATCTCTTAACAGAAAAAGAACACTGTTTCCACACCCCCAAAGAGAAAGCCCTACAAAACCTACCAGTAACGTTGAGAAAGCAAACTGTAAGTTTCAAGTGTCAACAACTGAACCGCGTGTAAGGATAAATATATATTCTTTTTAAATAAGGTTTTTTTTTTTTGGTTGTTGTTTTAATAACGCTAGTATTATGCCCTGCGATGCACAGCTTAATAAAAGAATTATATATAAATTTTAATATATACACACACACACATATATTTATATATATTTGATAATATAATTAAATTTAATAACAAATAAAATAGTAAAAATATTTTAAAGATTATGGAAAGTTTTAAATTTCTAAAAGCTTTTAGTAGTAAACGGGCTGGGTTTTAACGATTTTGGTCATAAACTTTATAACATGAATAATTTTATTGAAAAACACTAATTAATGATTGAAGAGATATGCTATACACGGTCGGACTAAGGCATAACTTTTACTTATTCAAATAACAATTAAGGTGAAGTAGGTTGAAGAACAACAAATAATAATTATAACATACCGGCATAATAACATTTATATTTAATTATAATAAAGCGCTTGCATCTCAAAGTGTCAAATTAATATCAACACTAAACATGCTAAGATGTTTATGTTAATTAATGTAAATAAGCATGAAATTAATATCAACATCTAAAACCCTACTATTGCATGAATTATGATTAAAATTGTCCTAATATTTTTACTTTAACCCAAGCAATCATCCCAAATTTACAAATTAAAAAACTACCAAAATTTATAAAATTAAAAAAAAAAATTGAAAGCAAAATTCACAATAACACACACATAAATATATAGACACTAAGAAACTCTGAATTCAATAATTACAAACAATATTAATTTCTAAACATTAAAAAAAATCTGGAATTATAGTTAAAGTAAAGATACCCACATGAAAATTGAATTAACTTTGACAGCAAGGGGGAGGCAGCGAAGTCATGGAGAATTCACATCACCTTAAATATCCATTCTTTACATCACCCTTTTTATATTTAATCAATTTTTTTGTCTCCATTCTTTGTGGAGTGATGTTCATTATCATGGTCTTGGATGCTCAAATCTTGGTCTCATGGCTACCTGTGGGATCTACACATATTGGAAAACAGATCTTTCAAAAAGTGAATAAGATTTTTGTTAAAATTAATATGTTAGTTTTCATGGAAGATATACAATTGATTCTGAAGACCATAATAAGCATATAAATTAGATCAAAGTTAACAAAAATAACTTAAACAAAAGGCAACCCGCACACAAAATATATTCAATTTGATGGAAAAAAAAAATAAAGAAGGGAATTTTATGAAAAAACAAAAAGAAGAAGGCAAATACATACATGCAAGTTTCATAGGTAAGGTAAGTATGAAAAAGAAAGAATACATCGAGAAACCGTACAGTAGGAAAAGAAAAAAAATACCAAACCGTATATATACCCCCACTTTTATATTAGATAATTTTAAGTTGTAAAGAAGTTGATAACTTGATATGAACAGAAAGAAAAAGGAGTTTACATAATTAAGAAGTTTATGTTAATTACATATTAGTTTTTTTTTTCTTTATCCCAAAAAAATAGTTAATGTTATTAGAATTTTTTTTTTATTTTTAGTTTACGTTAAAGTTAATAAATATTAGCTATTTTTTTTGTTATTTATTCCAAAAGAAAAAAATTTTGAGAAGAAAAAATAATACTTTTAAATTTGTTACTTTATTATTAGGAAATAGATGATGTAGGATAAATGTTTATCCAAAAAAAAAAAATACTAACGTAAGCTAGTAAAATTGTTACTTTATAAAATTTAAAGAAGAAGAAGAAGAAGTTCATTAGAACACTTATAGTTACTTTATCCAAAAAAGTTGATAAAGATCAAAAACTTTTTGTTTTTATCTAAAAACTTAAGTGAAAGACTTTATTGAAAAATCTAAAAATCTAAAAAAAAATTTTGCAATTTGGTGAAGCCACTTGGCGCAACCACGGCTTCTAAGCCTAACTTTTATTATATAGTATATGATGTTAATGCTAATCCAACCATTCAGTAATTTCTAGAGAACAAAAAGGCCCAATCCTTTCTCAAACAATCAATGTTTTTTCACACATACATCTAAAAATTAGGGCTGTAAATGAACCAAGTTGATCATGTTTGTTTGTAATAAATAAGCTAAGCTTGAACCTTAGTTTTAGGTGCTTCATAAACAAGCCGAGCCCAAGCAAAAAAATTTGTTCACGAACAAGCTCGTGAGCAATTAGGCTTGATACACAACAATTCAAGCATAGAGAGAGTGAGAGAGAGAGAGAGAGTTTTTGTTGTCAACTCAAAATGTGTTTCTTTTGCTTGCGATGTTCATCGTGTACTAGGACACAAATGTTTATGAGACTTAAAACACAATTCTGAGGAGAGGTATCTATTTTAAGGATATAGTATTAAACATTAGCCTTAGTTAGATTTGCATTTATCATTCTCTGGTCTTTGAGTATATTTAATTGTTCCCAATTATTTATACATTTAATTGTTTACATTCATTTTGTTTGTTCTTATTTTGACTTATTTTCCTTTTTAAAAGATGAAAGAATTAAAATATGGCTTTTTTTAATCCCCATCAAAAAGGAGAAAAATGAATCAAAATTTAGTTAAAATACAAAGTACACCCTTTAAATTTAGGTAAATTGTGATTTTTGTCTTTAAAGTTTAGTATTTGTCATCTTAGTCCATTAACTTTGACATTCTTGTCAAGTTGGTCCTATATTTTACGAAATGGACAATATTTACATATATGATGTGATGTTGTTTTATAAAAATTGAATAACAATTTTATAAATGGCAATGGGGAATGACTAATTTAACAGAGACATTAAAGTCTAAGAACCAAATAATAAAATGAAAAAAAATAAAAATAAATTTTAGAAAGAAAATTAATAATTTATTCAAACTTAACTGGTATAATTTTGAATTTTTTTAATTAGTAATTAGATTTTAACCTTTATAATCCGTTTGTTATGTTGTAAAATATTTACAAAAATATTTTAATGTGTTTTGTGTGGCATGTAAAATTTTTCAAGTTTAAATTACCAAAATTGGTGGTGTAGTCATTAGAGCCGGTGGTTTGGTGGTTGGAGTTTATGACCAGACCATCGATCATGGCAACTAAACTGTTGGCACCAACCTCTAAACTGGCAACTTGGAAACTAGATGGAGGAAAGCCACTATATATTTTTATAAAATATTTTACCAAGTTTTATAAAATTTTACAAATAATATTAATGTGGGGTATAAGAATTTAAATAAGGTACCTATGCCACGTGTTGTATCCGTGGCCGAGGAGTCCATTATCGTGCCAAGGAGGCCACACGCTTGGACAGTAGGGCCACGTCAGTGGCACATTGCCAGAGGAGGTCCTACTATTGGGAAAACATTTTGGAGAGGGGGGTTAGCTCTAACATGACTAAAGGGATGGTGGCTGCCCCACATTTAATGCATCCCACCAAACCTCCTGGCTACATTTATGTGGAGAAGACCCCTGAACAGTGCTGCTTTGGCCGTCGCAACTCACAAGGGGTTTAGGAAGGTGTCCAATAGGACAAGCACTCAAGTGGTGGACTGGAGAATCAACAAATGGAGGGCTAAGATCGCCTTAAGGGAGCTATATAATGTAAGAGACCCTCCAAGGAGGAGGGAGAGAGAAAATCTGTAAAAAAAAACACTGTAGCATTAAGAATAACAATTGTAATCTAATCTAAGAGAAATATATTCAAGAACTACTCTCCTCGGACATTGCCGAGGAAGAATTTCTGTGCACCACATTTGTCTACTCATTGTTTTTCCTTGCTCTCTTACCATCTTTTGCCCATTGAGGGCGTTGTCCCCTTCATTGAAGCCTAGTTTTTTAGCCCACTCTTTACAAATTTATTGTATTGGGCTCTTTGGGCCTTAATCCATTCATCTTTTGGACTTAAGAACTAAAACCCACCCCTACAATTGGCGCTGTTTGTGGGGATCGCTTGAGCTTTAGTGAGTTCGATGTCTAACCATGGCAGGACCGGGAGGAGTCTATTGGTTCCCAACGTCAGGATCAGTTCCTCAACCTTGAGCGGAGGAGGGACCGTGAGGTTAGTGTGCACACCACGCATATAAGCAAGAGCCAGTCTCGAGGAGGGAGTCACATCTCCCATGAGGAGAATACCAGAAGCTTGCAGTTGGAGATTGACTGTCTTCGCAGGAGGCTATGCCGCGATCGACAAAGAAGAACTCCCTCGGATTCTGACCCTTCTTTTAATGATGAGGAAGATGGTAGCTATAAGCCTAGGTCCAGGACTCCTCCTAATGAGTCTTTTTCGTACGATGAAGACCGTCACTATAAATAGAGGAGTAAGAGTCCACCTCGCAAAGGTCTAGGCAATGATGCTCTGAGTAAGGCTCTTAACCAGATCTCCAAATTACCGTTTACGCGTAGAATTGAAAGGGGAAGTCTTCCCCAGTATTTTACTTAGTGAACATTCACCATGTATAGTGAAAAAACAGATTCTGTGGAACATGTGAGCCACTTCAACTAGAGAATGGTTATGCACTCCAAAAGCGAGGCCCTGATGTGCAAGGTGTTTCCATCCAACTTAAGGCCTGTGGCGATAAGGTGGTTTGACGGCCTGAAGAAAGGCTCTATCAACTCCTTTAAGGAGCTTACTCGGGCATTTGGGGCCCGTTTTGTGACTTGCAATAAGGTTCCTCGGCCTTTGGACTCTTTGTTGTCCATGGCAGTGCGGGAGGGGGAGGCCTTGAAAATGTACTCTGACAGGTACTAGGAGATGTTCAACGAGATAGATAAGGACTTTAGTGACGTAGCTATAAGGACCTTCAAGGTCGGCTTGCCCGCCGAGCATGATCTAAGAAAGTCTTTGACTAGGAAATTGGTCAAGAGTGTGTATAGGCTCATGGATCATATTGATGAGTATAAACGGGTCGAGAAGGACCAACAATAGGGAAAAAGGAAGGCTAAGGTGGTCCCTCAAGACAGAAGGGATCTCAAGTCGGACAGGTACAATAACAACCAACCTTAGAGAGATTTTACGGGGCATTTTGGATCTACTACTACTCAGGTAGCCAGTACTGTGTTCCGAGAGCTAGTACACCAAAATCCTGGAAAAAATCAAGAATGAGCCATACTTTCAATGGCCAAATAGGATAGAAGGAGACCCTACGAAGCGTAACCAAAGTCTTTATTGCTAGTACCACCAGGAACGAGGGTACACTACCAAGGATTGCAAGATTTTGTGGAGCCACTTGGAGTAATTAGTTAAGGCAAGAAAGTTGAAGCAATTCCTACATCAGCCCAATGGATAGGGCGGTCAGGCAGGGTCAGGGGCTCAGAGGGACGCTTCTGCAAAACCACCTTTAGGTATAATCAACGTCATCCTGGCTGCCCTGGGAAGAACTGATTCTTAGCCATCTAGGGTGATGTCTGTAGCTCGGCCATCTGCAAATGGCATGTCCCCTGATCTGAAGAGGAGTAGAGTGAAGGCCCAACCAGCTTTAAGCTTTTCCGACGAAGACAAAGTGGGAACCTTGCAGCCACACAATGATGCCCTAGTAGTTACCCTTAAGATAGGAGGGTATGATGTAAAAAGGGTGCTAGTAGATCAGGGCAGCGGCGCAGAGATCATGTATGCTGACCTATTTAAGGGACTAAAGCTGAGATCTGAGGACCTGACACGCTATGATTCCCCTTTAATAGGGTTTGACGACAAGATTGTCTTTCCAAAAGGCCAAATCCGACTACCCGTTCAGACAGGGACAGAGGTCGTGGAAGTGGACTTCATTATGGTAGATGCCTATTCCCCCTACACTACCATTGTGGCAAGGCTTTGGCTTCACGCCATGTAGGCCGTACCTTCCACCCTGCACTTGAAGTTGAAATATTCGTCTAGGGGACAGGTTGAGGAACTGGTGGGAAGCTAATTCATGGCCAGGCAATGCATGGTGTTCTTAATTAGACATCAGACCGGGGGTGAGTCCTCGGCGTCCACGGCGAAGGACCTATAGCAATCAAGGGTGCCGGAGTTGTCTACGAGGACAGTGGCAGAAGGGGCTAAATGCGAGCAACTGGAAAAAATTGTTATTGGCAACAACAAGGAGAAATTCTTCCAGGTCGGGGTTTAGTTGCCTCCTCGGGAGAAGGAAGAGCTGATAGATTTTCTTAGAAATTATTGATGTATTTGCATGGAGCGCTTACGAGGCCCCTAGGGTGGATCTAGACTTCATTTGTCACCATTTAAATGTCAATCCATCTGTCCTCCCCAAAAAGCAACTACCTCAGCGCTCATCCAAAGAATATTTTGATGTTTTCAAGGAAGAAGTGCTCAAACTTAAGCGGACTAGGGCCATAAAGGAGGTGTTTTACCCAGAGTGGTTGGCCAACAAGGTGGTGGTGAAGAAGAAAAGTGAGAAATGGCGGGTGTGTGTAGACTTCACAGATTTAAATAGGGCTTGCCCAAAGGATCCTTTCCTTCTACCTCAAATAGATCAGCTGGTGGATGCAACCGTGGGCCATCCTCGGATGAGCTTCTTGGATGCTTTCCAAGGATATCACCAGATACCCTTGGCTCTAGATGATCAGGAGAAGACTTCTTTCGTTACGCCCACAAGGAATTATCATTACAAAGTGATGTCATTTGGGCTGAAGAATGCGAGTTCTACTTATCAGAGAATAATGACCAGGATAATCGAACCACAACTAGGCAAGAACATCGAGGTCTTCATAGACGACATGGTGGTAAAGAGTAAGGTGGAGTCCGAGCACATAAATGATCTCGGAAATATTTTCAAGATACTGAGGAGACATAAACTATGCCTCAATGCCACTAAGTGTTCTTTTGGAGTCGGTTCTGGCAAGTTTCTAGGTTATATGGTTACCTACCGCGGAGTTGAAGTCGACCTAGATCAAATTAGAGCAATCCACGACTTGCAGCCTCCTCAGAATCCCAAAGAGGTCCAAAAGTTGACAGGAATGATTGTCACTTTGAATTGATTCATTTTTCGGTCAGTGGACAAGTGTAGGCCCTTCTTCTAGTTGTTGCATAAGTGGAAGAGATTCGAATGGACAGAGGAGTGTTCCTCGGCCTTCCAGCAATTGAAGGAATATCTTTCTTGATCACCCATCACGTCCAAACTCGAGGAGGATGAGGTTTTATTCGCTTACATTATTGTAGCCTCACATGTGGTGAGTCTAGTACTGGTATGGGATGAGAATGGGGTGCAGAGACCATTTTATTATGTGAGCAAATCATTACATGAGGCAGAGGTCCGCTATTTACCACTAGAGAGGGCCATCTTGGCAGTAGTGCATGCTACACAGAAGCTCCCACGTTACTTCTAGGCTCATACTATTATGGTTCTAACCCAACTCCCTCTCCGATCACTACTTCGGAAAGCTAATTACATAGAGGGGGTTGCAAAATGGGCAACGATCCTAGGAGTCTTTGATATTAAATACATGCCTCGCACCTCTATAAAGACTCAGGTCCTCGCTGACTTAGTGGCTGAGTTTGCTGAGCTTTCATTTGAAGAAAATTGTGAAAGGCTAAGCATGGATGGAAAATAAGTTGGGATAGTCTCCTTGTAGGAGCCTCTACCTTGGAAGATATATGTTGATGGCGTAACAAACCAAAGGGGATCAAGATTGGGGCTGGTTGTAGTATCTCCTAAAAGGATCATCATTGAGAAATCCTTAAGGCTGGGCTTCTTGGCCATGAGCAATGAGGCTGAGTACCAGGCTTTGCTAGAGGGATGGCTATGGTGCAGAAAATGGGAGGAAGAGTAGTGGAGATGTTTTCAGATTTAAGGTTAGTTGTAGGCCAAGTTAAGGGGGAATTAGAAGCCAGGGATGTGAGAATGCAAGAATACCTGAACCAGGCTAGGCATTTGCAATTAAGATTTGACTCTTATTTCTTATACCACATCCCTAGAAGCAGAAACATGCATGATGATTCGCTTGCCACTCTTGCAACCTCCTCGGCATAGAGTCTACCTCGGGTCATTTTGGTCGAGGATCTATGCAACCTTACTGAGATGGAGAGGAAGAAGGTCCAAATTCATCAACTGAGGGTGTGACCTAGTTGGATGGATCCTATTGTCCTATTCCTTAAGGATGACATCTTGCCCGAGGAGAAGGCGAAGGCTGACAAAGTGTGAAGAAAGGCTCCATGATTTTGGCTGTCCGAGGACCAAAAGTGGTACAAGCGTTATTTTTTTAGGTCGTACTTGCTATGCATCTATCCTAAAACAGTAGAGCCACTCCTAAAAGAGTTGCATGAGGGGATTTATGGAATCCATACAGAAGGCAGATCCTTGTCTCACAGGGCCCTTACGTAGGGATATTAGTGGCCCAATATGCAAAGGGAAGTGCAAGAATACGTGAAGAAGTGTGATCAGTGTCAGAGATTTTCTCCTAACATTCATCAGCCAGGGGGCGTTCTTAATCCTCTGTCCAGTCCTTGGCCTTTTACTCAATGGGGCTTGGACATTGTGGGACCATTCCCCAAGGCACTAGGAAATAGGAGATGGCTTCTAGTCGGCACTGATTACAAGTGGGTTGAAGTTGAGCCACTAGCAAACATTAGGGATGTGGATGCCAAGAGGTTTGTGTGGAAGAACATTGTCACTCGGTTTAGGATTCCTCATACCCTCATTTCAGACAAAGGACTTCAGTTTGATAGCAAGGCTTTCAGAAGGTACTGTTGTGAATTGGGTATCACAAATAGGTATTCCACTCTAGCTTACCCCTAGGGGAATGGGCAAGCCGAGGCTGTGAATAAGGTTATAGTGAATGTTCAAGAAGAGGTTGGATGATGCAAAGGGCAAATGGGTGGACGAGCTTCCACATGTCCTCTGGACATATCAGACTACCCCTTGTAGGTCAATAGGGGAGACCCCCTTTTCAATGACCTATGGGGCCAAGGCTGTGATTCCTCTAGAGACTAGATTTCCAACATTGAGGACTAGCTTATTCGCCCTAGACAGAAATGACAACCTACCAGAAAAGAGTCTAGACCTAGTTGAGGAGTGGAGAGAAAATGTCATGGTTCAATTAGCATATTACTAGGGGTGACAATTTTTACTCATATCCATGAACCCATCCATTACCCACCTTATTTGGATAAGTCTTAACCTAACCCATTTGAATATTTGGGTTAAATGGGTAAAGACCCATTTGGTTATTTAATTAGATGGGTCTAAATGGATAAACCAACTAATACCCACTAAACCCATCTAAAATTTAAATAAACAACATAAAATTTAAATTTCTAGAAAATGACCAAAATACTCTTGAAACCTAATAAATGACCAAAATACTCCCAAAATCTAAAAATTACCAAAATACCTCCAAAACCCAAAAAATGACCAAAATACCCCAAAAACCTAAAAAAATGACCAAAATACCCCAAAAACCAAAAAAATGACCAAAATACCCCCAAAATCTAAAAATTACCAACATACCCCCAAAACCCAAAAAATGACCAAAATACCCTCCAAACCTAAAAATGACCAAAATACCCAAAAACCTAAAAATGACCAAAATGACCTCAAAACCCAAAAAATGACCAAAATACCCCCAAAACCCAAAAAATGACCAAAATACCCCTAAAACCTAAAAAATGAACAAAATACCCCCAAATCTAAAAATTACCAACATACCCCCAAAACTCAAAAAATGACCAAAATACCCCCAAAACCTAAAAATTGCCAAACAATGACCAAAATACCCCCCGAAACCTAAAAATGACCAAAATACCACAAAAACCAAAAAATTACCAAAATACCCCTGAAACCTAAAAAATGACCAAAATACCTCCAAAGCCTAAAAATTACCAAAAAATGACCAAAATACCCCCTGAAACCTAAAAACGACCAAAATACCCTCAAAACCCAAAAAATGACCAAAATATCCCAAAAACCTAAAAATTACCAAAAAATAACCAAAATACCCCCGAAACCTAAAAATGACCAAAATACCCTCAAAATCCAAAAAATGACCAAAATACCCCCGAAACCCAAAAAATGGCCAAAATACCCCCAAAACCTAAAAATGACTAAAATACCCGCAAAACCCAAAAAATGACCAAAATACTTCCAAAGCCTAAAAATTACCAAATACCCCCAAAACCTAAAAATGACAAAAAAAATGACCAAAATCACATGAAACCTAAAAATGACCAAAATACTCTCAAAACCCAAAAAATGACCAAAAAACCCCTGAAACCCAAAAAATGACCAAAATACCTTTAAAACCTATGAAATGACTAAAATATCTCTGAAACCTAAAAAATGACCAAAATACCTTTGTAACCTATAAAATGACTAAAATACTCCCGAAACCTTAAAAAATTACCAAATTACCCCGTAACCTAAAAAATGACTAAAATACATTTGAAACCCATAAAATTACCAAAATACCCCATAAACTTAAAAAATGACTGAAATATCTTGAAACCTAAAAAAAGGACTAAAATACCCCCCCTGAAATCTAAAAAATGACCAAAATACCCCAAAAATCTTAAAAAATGACCGAAATACACTCGAAGCCTAAGAATTACCAAAATACACCATAAACCTAAAAAATTACCAAAATATCCCCTAAACCTAAAAAATTACTAAAATACCCCTAAAACCTAAAAAATTACCAAAATACCCTGAAACCTAAAAAATGATTGAAATACCCCAAGACCTAAAAAATGACTAAAATAATGCCAAAACCTAAAACAATGATTAAAATACCCCAAAAACCTTAAAAAAAAACGATCGAAATACCCCCAAAACCTAACAATTACCAAAATACTCCATAAACCTAAAAAATGACCGAAATACCTCCAAAACCTAAAAAATAATTGAAATACCCCTGAAACCTAAAAAAATTACCAAAATACCTTGAAACCTAAAAAATTATCGAAATACCCCCAAAAACTAAAAAATGACCAAAATAACCCCAAAACCTTAAAAAAATGATCGATAAAAACTCCTAAAACCTAAATTATGACCAAAATACCGCTAAACATGTAAGATTACCAAAATACACCAGAAACATCTAAAATTACCGAAATAGAGGTTTAGGGTATTTTGGATGTTTCGAGGATATTTTTGACAAATTAAAGGTTCTAAGAGTCTTTCAGTCATTTTATAGGTTTCGAGGGAATTTCAGTAATTCTTTAGGTTTTGAGGGAATTTTGGTAATTTTTTAGGTTTCGGGGTTATTTTGATCATCTTTTAGTTTCTAAGGGTATTTTTGTCATTTTTTAGGTTACGAGGGATTTATGTCATCTTTTAGTTTTAGGGTTATTTCAATAATTTTTAGATTTTTTGGTTATTTCGGTAAATTTCTAGGGTTCAGAAGTATTTTGGTAATTTTTAGGTTTTGGGGTACTTTTGTAATTTTTTAGGTTTTGGGGGGTATTTTGGTCATTTTTATGTTTTGAGGGTATTTTGGCCATTTCTTGGGTTTCGGGGGTATTTTGATCATTTTTTGGTTTCAAGGGTATTTTGGTCATTTTTTGAGTTTCGGGGGTATTTTGGTCATTCTTGGGTTTCACGGGTATTTTGGTCATTCTTGGGTTTCGAGGGTATTTTAGTCATTTTTTGAGTTTCAGGGGTATTTTGGTCATTTTATGGGTTTCGGGGGGTATTTTGGTCATCTTTAGGTTTCGGTGGTATTTTGGTCATTTTTGAGGTTTCGGGAGTATTTTGGTCATTTTTGGGTTTCAGGGGGTATTTTGGTCATTTTTTGGGGTTCGGGAGTATTTTGGTTATTTTTTGAGTATTTTTGGGTTTTGGAAGTATTTTGGTCATTTTTTGGGTTTCGAGACTATTTTGGTCATTTTTTTGGGTTTTGAGGGTATTTTGGTCATTTTTAGGTTTTGGAGGTATTTTGGTCATTTTTAGGTTTTAGTGGTATTTTGGTAATTTTTAGGTTTTGAGGGTATTTTGGTCATTTTTGGGTTTTAGGGGGTATTTTGGTCATTTTAGAGATTTTGGAGGTATTTTGGTCATTTTAGTGGGTTTTAAGCATATATGGTGATTTTAGAGATATCAAAGGTATTTTGATCATTTTTTAGGTTTCATGGGTATTTTGCTCATTTTAGAGATTTTGGGATAATTTTGGATGTCCAAGGGTATATTGGTAATTTTGGAAGTGTAGGGATATTTGTATCATTTTAGGTATTTAAGGGTATTTTGGTAATTTTGGAGGTTAAGAGGGTATTCAAGTAGTTTTAGAGGTATTTGAGCCATATTGGGTTAAATGGGTGGGTTACTAATTAAATGGGTTGGGTTGATAATGGATAATTAATTTATATATAAACGGGTCATAAATGGATAAATGGGTAATTACGCACCCAACCCATTTATGACCCAACCCGCCCATTTGCCACCCCTACTGTAAGGTTATGCCAAACTTGTCATCCATGTCCATGTCAATGTCAACAGGTTTAACCCCATCTTCAAGTTTCCAATTGAATGCCTGCACGAGCGAACCCAACATCAAGTGTAACATTCGAATTGCCAGTAGCAAACCAGGACATGTTCTTCTTCCACCACCAAATGGTATTAGCCCAAAGTTCAGCCCTTTAACATCAATTTCTGACCCTAAAAACCTTTCTGGCATAAATGATTTTTCGTTGTCCCATGCCCATGCATTCACTAGCACTTGTGCACCTTTTGGGATAATGTAGCCACTGATTTCTACTTCTACTTGGGCTTTCCTAGGAAGTAAGAAAGGAATTGCTGGATGCAACCGTAATGTTTCTTTGACTATTGCTTGTAAATAAGGTAACCGAGGAATGTCTGATTCTTGAACTGGGTTACCTTTGCCAATTACTTGCTCTAGCTCTGCTTTGGCTGTTGACAATGCCTCTGGGTTGTGGAGTAGCTCTGCCATTGCCCATTCTAGCGTGGCTGAAGTTGTATCAGTGCCCGCAACAAATAGGTCCTAATCCATGTTCACAAACCATGTTCATCATGTTAAAATGTAATTTGTAATTGACAAGTGGCTCCCTATGTGTCAAAGAAAGAGGCAACTGAAATCTAAGTGTCAACAAATGAACAATCCAGCACCAAGCAAGCATGCAAGTGGACACCAAATGGACAAGTGTCAATTAAAGAGAAATGAAGCAAACTTCTGTAGTTTTCTTGAAGCTTCTAGTCATCCTAAACTCCTAACACATCTATATATAGATGTGAGTTGTAAATGAAGTTGTAATATCCGAAATTCAGCAATAGAGTTTCTTCAATACTCTGTTTGTTTTTAGCATAACAGCAACTTAAATACTAAATTCTACTCCTAGCCATATTGTTCTAAACTTGCACCCAACACATCATTCATAAGTACAGTAAATAAATAACTAACTATTAAAGAGATTGTCCTAGTGTACTTTGTCTGTGGCAGAGTTTTGCTGGAGATATTGATGTTTTCATGGAAAAAAACATTCCACTCACCTCACTCCCTTTGTCAAAGCCTATCTTTAGTAGTTGTTGAAATTGAAGTGGATGCTAAATCAGTAGAGGATGTCATGTTCAAACACAAATTCAATTAATGGTCCATTTTTCTCTCCTGTTGATAATTGCAAGCTACTGATTTCCAAATTTCTCAAGTGAGGGAAAATCATTGTTACAAAAGCGAATAAGCGTGTATACACCTCAGCTAAAAAGTGGACAAGTCAACTTGTTGCGCCTCTGAAGATTTTTGTTGATTTGTGTTAGGTTCTAAAGATTTAGGAATTTATGTATTTAGAACTCTAATGTGTAATGTTGGCAAACCATGATCAAAACAATATGTTTAGTCTTGTTTAGGCTTGCTCAAAGTTATATATTTTATGTAAAGTTGGAATCGAGAGGCTGCAGATGCATTGGTACATTTCGGCCTGGCTTGACCGATCGAAAGTTAGACTTAATTGATCGAAAGTCGGCCAGATTAGACTTAATTGATCGAAAGTCGGCCAGAATGCTTTTCTGCAGAATTTTCCATTTCAGCCCTAACTCATTAAATGTTTTGGGTTTTCTGTTTTTGCCCTAGATATAAAAGGCAAAACCCTAGCCACGTTTTTATGAATTGTTCTTGTTGTATTGTTGCTCATACATTACGGTTTGTGTGAATTTCTTGTGAGATCATTAGCTTTCCTTTACATAAACTTAGGGTTTTCAAGGTAAAGATTATTTCAATATCTTGATGATCAACTAGGTTACTGCCATTGGAGCTTAAAGAATAACAAGCGTGGGTGCTTGTAGCTGATTGGAGAATCTAAGAAAGAAGGAGTCCGTGGATTCAGAGCTTGTACGTGGTCATGTCAGTAAGTTCTACTGGTAGGTAACATTAGGAAGTCGAGCGGGGAGATTGTAAGTCCTTTTGTATGAACTTTGATTCTTTCGCATAGTGGATTCAATTTACCTTGAGGATAGCTAGGTCAAATCCTCCCTAGGTTTTTACCGTGTGGTTTCCTGGGTCATCATATCATTGTATTATTTATTTTTCCGCTGCTTTATATCTTGATATGATTGTTTGATTGTTTTAACTTAGAATTGCATAATTTGAATAAGTTAATCACTTGGCTAATTAACTAGGTTAATCCAATTGTTGTTTTAAGGGGTCTAAATTTCTAACAAGTGGTATCAGAGCCTTTTGTGAAGTCAAGAATTGATTTTTGTTGATTCAAGCCTTATTTTATGCAACTGATCAATGGGTTTTTGTGGGGACTTGGTATAATCATGATCTATGTTGGTTAATTTGATCAATTTGAGGTTTTGTGAAAAATTAAAATTTCTTGGGCTTGTATTGAATCCGATTTAGGGATTTTTGTTCAATTGGGTTTAATTGATAAAATTGGCTTGTTGTTTTGATGAAATTGGTCATTCTAATCAGTTTTCAACCTTGTGTGATGATCAATTCATCAATTTGCTTCAAAACATTCAAGTGGTTTTTCAAAAGTTTTAGGGTTTTTGTTAGAAACTCTATGCTTAAGCCAATTTTGTGCAATCGAACTTAATTTGAATTTTGTTTACTGCATTAGTACATGCATCATGACATTGTAATTGTTCATGCATCATATAGATTTTTGTTCTATTTTTTTGTGCTAACTTGTAGTCTGCCCTTAGGTTTATTTTTTTTTTGTTTTGCTTTGTTGGTTTTTTCTCTTTGTATCTTTGTCCTTTCCTTAGCACTATGCCTAGGAAGACTAGGGCTCGTAGGTCTGTTCTCTCACCTTCTCCACCCCCACCTTCTTTTGACCGTGAGAAGTTTTCGAGTGAGAAAAACCAAGAGATTTTTGAGAAGTTGAACCTTAGGAGAAAGATTTGGTCGGAGAGTTCTGTTCATTTAGATGAGCTTGATCCTGCCATTAGGGCAAATTTTGAGCGTCGGGGCTGGTTACCCTTGGTGGATATTTTTGATCCTCCTCCACCTGCTACCTTGATTAGAGAGTTCTTTTCGAACATCTCTATCCGCGTCTATGATTCCAACACTTTGGTCAAGAGTTGGATATGAGGCGTAGAGTACACCATTACTCTTAAGGTAGTGGCTGATGCTCTAGGGGTACCTTTGGTCCAGCATCCAATCTACCCTTATGATGAGTCTCCTTTGTTGAGTGATGTCATGTCTTACATCACTAGGTCTTCTATCCAGTGGGGTTCTGATCCTAGGATCACCTCTGCTGAGCTATTCCGGTTGCACTATTTTTTCTTTAGGATAGCCTGTCATTCTATTTGGCCCATTTCTCATGTTCACACCATTCCTCTCGAGCGGTGTGTCTTTTTGTATGCTCTTGTAACAGATGCTCCTATCAGTTTTCCTCATTTGTTTTTTCATTCTTTAAACGAAGTTTATAGGAGTTCATCTTCTTCTCATGCTCTTGTTCATCCTATTTTTATTCATAGGATTTTGCTTTATCTTGATCTTAGTGGTTTCCCTTCTTCTGAGCCTGTTCATGTTATTGCTCCCATAGGTGCGTCTTTTCTTAGACAAAGGGCTGCTCATCTTCAAGTTGGCTCTAAACACCCTTGGTCTGAGCCTTCTGGTACCGCACATCCTCCCTCTTCTTCTACAGGTTTTGCTGGTGAGGATATTCCTGATCCTGTTGGTGATGTTGCTGCCACTGATGTTCCTCCACCTCCTTCGGATGACTTTGATGTTCGTCGTAGCTTGGAGACTGTTATGACCATTTAGGCGGCTCATAGTCAGATTTTGGTGGACTTGCTTGATGAGATTCATGCTCTGCGAGCCGACTTGGCGCATCTTCATTCACCCTCACCACATCCTTTTGATGATGGCTTGTGATTGCCCTTTGGCATTCCGTCACAAAAAGGGGGAGTAGTGTTTTTGACTTATAAAGGGATTTTTGTAGTGAGGGGAAGTATATATATATATATATTTTTTTGAGGAGCTAGTGGAGTTTTTAGATTGTATTTAGGTGCTTCACTTTGTATATCATTTTTGGGGCTATTCATGTTAGAGGGAGTAACATTGTTTTTGATATACATGATATATACATGATTCTTGTTTCTTGTGATTCACTGTTTATTGATTTATATTTATGAGTTGTTCATTGATATATGTCTTTATTATGTGTTGTGTGAATCATACAAGAATGTTATACCTGTTTGATTTACTGTTTTCTGTCACACATGCATTTATGCGTTTGTTGAGTGTTTCAGGAATATACAGGTTGATTCAATTGAGCTACTGTCTACACTTACAACTGATGGATAGTAGTTAGAATTGAATTTGAGTTTATGAGCATTATTTTTGTAAAGGGCTTTTTACTTGTAAACTTTGAGTTTTTAATTTGTGTTTTGTCACGGATTGCCAAAGGGGGAGTTTGTTAGGTTCTAAAAATTTAGGAATTTATGTATTTAGAACTCTAATGTGTAATGTTGACAAACCATGATCAAAACAATATGTTTAGTCTTGTTTAGGCTTGCTCAAAATTATATATTTTATGTAAAGTTGGAATCGAGAGGCTGCAGATGCATTGGTGCATTTTGGCTTGGCTCGATCGATCGAAAGTTAGACTCGATCGATCAAAAGTCGGCCAAAATGCTTTTCTGCAGAATTTTCCAACTCAGCCCTAACTCATTAAACGTTTTGGGTTTTCTGTTTTTGCCCTAAGTATAAAAGGCAAAACCCTAGCCACGTTTTTATGAGTTGTTCTTGTTGTATTGTTGCTCATACATTGCGGTTTGTGTGAATCTCTTGTGAGATCATTGAGGAGCTTTCCTTCACATAAACTTAGGGTTTTTAAGGTAGAGATTATTTCAATATCTTGATGATCAACTCGGTTACTGCCATTGGAGCTTAAAGAATAACAAGCGTGGGTGCTTGTAGCTGATTGGAGAATCTAAGAAAGAAGGAATCCGTGGATTCGGAGCTTGCACGTGGTCGTGTCAGTAAGTTCTACTGGTAGGTAGCATTAGGAAGTTGAGCGGGGAGCTTGTAAGTCCTTTTGTATGAACTTCGGTTCTTTCGCATAGTGGATTCAATTTACCTTGAGGATAGCTAGGTCAAATCCTCCCCAGGTTTTTACCGTGTAGTTTCTTGGGTCATCATATCATTGTGTTATTCATTTTTCCGCTACACTACAACAAAATGTAATTATAGTGACAAATTTTAGTGAGGAAAATTTTTTCGTCACAAAAAAGTACCATATAGTGATGAAATTTATATTTCGTCACTATATATATAAAAAAATAGTAACATTTAGTGACGAAATTTAGATTTCGTCACTATAGGGTGTGCTAAATTCAGGGCGCCAAACAAAAGTGGAGGCGGGAAACCAAATTGATCTACAGTGACAAATTATTTCGGCACTAAAAGTTTAAGTTTTTGTGACGAAAACTTTCGTCACTAAAGGTGATGCTAAGAACACTATTAGTGACGAAACACATTTCGTCGTTGAATGTGACAAATAGTGACAAAAATAAGTCATCACTAAAAACAAAATCACAAGAATCAGTATTATTATCAGCAACAAATCTAATTTCCGTCGCTATAGGTAGCCAACAGTGACGACATATAAGTCGTCACAATAAGTTTTGAGACTGAATAAGTTTTATTTTTTGTTTCACTTCCCTCACTCATTTGATTCTAAGTCTCTCCCTCACTCTCTCCACCAAACCGACGCCTGAGCTTGCCGATGCAGGAATCGACGTTGCCTGAGCTCGCCAACGCGATATCGACTTTCGCCATCGATATCACCTCTTCGCCTGCCAAAACTCCTCCACCCCACTCTCATCAACCCGATTGGCACTCTCCGAGCAAAATCCACACAAAATCCCAACGATTCAGACGCCGATAATGACGATTCAGATGCCGTTTGCGACGATTTAGATGCCATTTGCAAAGATTCAGACACCAGTTGCGACGATTCAGGCGCCGTTCGCGATGCTTCAGACACCATTCGCAATGATTCAGACGCCGTTTGTTCGCGATGATTCAGATGTCGTTCGCTATGCTTCAGACGCCATTCGCGACACTTCAGATGCCATTCACGACGCTTCGGGTCGCCGATCGTTGGCGACGCTTCAGTTCTCGACGCTTCTGGCGAAGTGTAGTGGGTATTTTTTTTTTTTTTCCTTTTGAGTTAATTTTTTTTTTAATTTTTGTTTAATGATTCTAAATGCTTGATGTTAATTTTTGTTTAATGATTCTAAATGCTTGATGTTAGTTTTTTTTTTTTTTTTTTTTTTTCTTGTTTGGGATTTGTTCTCTGTGGTAAGACGGTTTGTCTAAGTTGTGAATCCCATATAGAAACCGTTCTCATTTTGTATAGATTGTTTTGGATGAGGGCTGTGCTATTGTTGTTTGTGAACTGGAATGGTGGTTGTGGTTGTTATAGCATTTTGGTGACTTTGATGGAACCCTTTTTGGGTTAGCTGAAATTGTTGTGAAATGTTTTTGGGTCTCACTTTTGGGTCTTCACTTTGATAAAGCCAGAGATGTTTACTCTAAACTTATTAGAGCTTTGGGTCTTCAAATGGGTAATATTTGGTGTAATATTTGAGCTGTGTTTAGATTCTAAGAAATTTTTGTTTGGTTTAGGTGAGAAATTTGATTGAGAAATGATAGATAGGTAGTTGTCATTGTGAATAAGAGGAGAAATTATATGGGTTTTGAGAAAAAAATTGTTTGCTATGATGCTTGTGTTAAAATTCTAAGAAAATTTTGTGGTTTAGTTAGTTATTTATTTTTTTGATTTCTCTTTGTTTTATGGTTTAGTTAGTTATTTTAGATTATTGTTTTTGTTCCTCAATTTTCAATTTTGTTTCTCCTTATGCACGAAAGCATTTCAACAGTAAGTGTCCCTTTGGCAAAAACTAGTGATTGATCACTCCTGGCCTGGTGCCTTCGCTTCTTCTTTTTATTATGAGGGTCATTTTCAAGACTAAAGTATTTATAAATTTAACTTTTCTTTTGCAGGCTAAATACACATTGTTTGCAAATAACTTTGGATTTTTTCAGAAAGTTGTAAGCTTAGCTTGAGCAAAGTAAGTAAATTTTAGTTAAAAACTTATAAAACTCTATACTTGTGATATTGGAAATTGGATTTGTGGTGGTATATTGTGTTGGACCAAGCGGGTGGCTTGCATGGTGTTATAAGGTGGTTTAAATACATATTGGGAGTGTTTTTTAAATTCTTGCAAATGTGAATGAGTATTGTTAATTAGATGTGATGAATATTACTTTATTAGATTTCAATACTTGTAAACTCTATACTTGTGATGTTGGAAATTGGATTTGTGGTGAGTTGTTGGAGCAAGTGGGTGGCTTGCATGGTGCTATAAGCTGGTTTAAATACATATTGGGAGTGTTTTTTAAATTCTTGCAAATGTGGATGAATATTGTTAATTAGATGTGATGAATATTACTTTATTAGATTTCAATACTTGTAAACTCTATACTTGTGATGTTGGAAATTGGATTTGTGGTGGGTTGTTGTGTTGGAGCAAGCGGGTGGCTTGCATGGTATTATAAGGTGGTTTAAATTCATATTGGGAATGTTTTGAGTTTCTTGCAAATGTGAATGGATCTTATTGATTAGATGTGATGAATAGTACTTTAATTGATTTCAATACTTAAAAATACTTTATACTTGTGATGTTTGAGATTGGTTTTGTGGTGGGTTGTTGTGTTGGAGCAAGCGGGTGGCTTGCATGGTGTTATAAAGTGGTTTAAATTCATATTGTGAGTGTTTTTAATTTCTTACAAATGTGAATGAGTATTGTTAATTAGATGTGATGAATATTACTTTATTAGATTTCAATACTTGTAAACTCTATACTTGTAATGTTGGAAATTGGATTTGTGGTGGGTTGTTGTGTTGGAGTAAGCGGGTGGCTTGCATGGTGTTATAAGGTGGTTTAATTCATATTGGGAGTATTTTTAGTTTCTTGCAAATGTGAATGGATCTTATTGATTAGATGTGATGAATAGTACTTTAATTGATAATGAATAGTACTTTAATCGATTTCAATACTTAGAAATACTTTATACTTGTGATGTTTGAGATTAGTTTTGTGGTGGGTTATTGTGTTGGAGCAAGCGGGTGGCTTGTATGATGTTATAAGGTGGTTTAAATTCATATTGGGAGTGTTTTTAATTTCTTACAAATGTGAATGAAACTTGTTAATTAGTAGCAATTGTATTCCTTTATTCGATTTCAATACTTGTAAGCATTGTACTTGTGATGTTTGTGATTGGTTTTGTGGTGGGTTATTGTGTTGGAGCAAGCGGGTGGCTTGCATGGTGTTATAAGGTGGTTTAAATTCATATTGTGAGTGTTTTTAGTTTCTTACAAATGTGAATGGATCTTATTGATTAGATGTGATGAATAGTACTTTAATTGATTTCAATACTTATAAACACTCTATACTTGTGCATTCATGAATGGGATAGAACATTATCTAAGTAGCTTATAGACTTAGATGTTAGAATACATTATGCATGAGTTGTCCTTATTTTACTAAAGTAGCATTCATCTTGTAATTGTAGTTGATAGGTCACAATCTGAATGACCCCTTGTGATAAACCCTAATTAATTAATTAATTAGCCAAATTGTTAATTAACCAATTAAGCATGCAATTTTGTGGAAGCACAAACAAATCACCAAATACTAAATATGCAGCGGAAAATAAATAACACGGTGATTTGTTTACGAATGGGGAAAACCCTAACGGCAAAAACCCCACTGGGTGATTTTCAGGTCACCACTCCCGAAACTCCACTATTATCAAATCAAGCGGTTACAAGAAAGGAATCCCAAGTACCTTACCAACCTACAGTTGAACCCTTACCCCAATACCCAATTGGACTTGATCTGTAGTGACAATTTCCACCTTTGATGCACGGCTCCCAAGTACGTGACTAACCAATGCGCGGATCCCAATACGCGACTTCAGAAACACCAACTTGAGGAAGAAAGGTTGGCTGCAAAGTTCTTCAGTTCATCCACGTGATGAATAGCAGGAAGATGCTTGGTTACAAAACCCTATGGTGCAAAGACACAGCAACTTCTTGATGGAAGATGAACTAGGTCAAGAACTTCGTCTGTTGAGCACAATTTGCATAAACAGAGATTGCTCAATGATAATACAACTTGTGTCACCCAAAACGGCTCTTAAAATAATCCTTTTATATGTTTAGGGTTAGAAGAAAAGAAGTCCCAAAAACATATTCACGGATCCCAAGAAAATCAGATTTGGAATTCTGACTTTTTAAATCTCGACAGATAGCAGGTGTCGAGGTAGCTATCGAGAGGTGTCGAGCTTTAAAAATTCTGCACTTCAACTTGTGTTCTCTTGGACAGACTTGATGACTTCAATACTTAACCTTGAAACATTGTTTCTTAAAGTATTAAAAACACCTAGATCTACCCAATTACAAGTAGAGTGCGTTTTGTCAAAGGATTAGCCAATTTACATAAATAAGTAAGACATATGTTCTTAGTATGTGAAACACATATGTCCTAACAATCTCCCCCTTTGGCAATCCGTGACAAAACCACAACAAACAAATGAGTATATGAGAGAAGTCATAAATCACTCAACTCATATTCACTTGTTGAATACAATAAAATCTATCCTAACACAAACTCTTGAAAAACTTTGCAAGAAGAGAGCTTATGATAAGTAGACTTTGACAACCTGTATTTCTGAAACACTTTAAACAAAACTTATCAAGGCATCTTGTGTGAAACAGAAATAAATAGATTGCATACAAGTAAAGAACATGTGTATAAAGATAGAAAAGAAACAACACATGAAGAGAGAGGTGAAAGAAACATACATCCACATAAATAAAGAATAAGTACCATGTATGTAAAACAGGTCACAAGACCTCATATACAAGAACAATGTATCTAAAAAGATAAGAAAAGAAAAAGATACATCAAACCTCACTACATCCCTCAAAAGTATCAACACTCCCCCTATCAAAAATGTCCCAAAAATGTCCTATACTAACTCTCCCCCTAAGATGACTACTCTCATAACCCAAAACTACTCCCCCTTTTTGTCACGAGTGACAAAGGGTAGAGTGTCATGTAGACATCTCATCGGCAGAGCTAGCATCTCCATCATCATCATCATCAACATCTGAAGCTACTGGAGTAGGTGGTGAAGGAGTAGCCTCTGGAGCAAAACCACCCATGGTCGCCTGCCGTCGTGCAATACGACCCACACGAACATTCACTTGATACAACTCAGCAGAGAGTGTATCAAGACGAGTGTCCATGCGCTGCAGCTGCGTCATGATATCACCAAGGGATACATCGCTCGAAGAGGAAGAAGGAGCAGATGTAGATGGAGCTGATCTGGATGGTGCTGAACGAGAGGGAGGAGTGGCACCAGGCTGTCTCGACCTAAACTGTGCCTCACTACGTTTTACGGTAGCGGCATCTATGGCAGATATGTGTGTGAAGTGGTCGGACACAGGAAAGGGAACGGAAAAATGGCGTAGAATCCGCGTGATAGCAGAAGGAAAGATGAGCTTATCACGGGACGCCGAATCAAGATAAACCTCTAAGATAGACCGGATGAAGTGAGAAGGGAAGTCTATGGTCAAGTGCTCAAGAAGAGAAAGCAAAAATCGAGCACGAGGCTCTGTGATAGAGTTATAGTGAGACAAAGGATGGAGAACAAAAGTCATCACCATGTTCATGAATCTAGGACCTTTAGCAAAAGGCCTACATGATGTGAACTGATGCTCACCCCAATCAGCAGGGCGCTCACAAAAAGCAGAAATGAGCTCTTCTTTGGACACAGTCCTCAGACGCTCACAAGAGGGGTAATCTAGAAACTCTATCCTAGGTACCCTAAGCACATCCGCAACAAGTTGCGGTGTGACAGGAATGCGCATACCTCGAACGCGAGTGGAAAACTGAGGTACTGAAAGATCAATCCCGTGGATGTTGGAGTAGAACTCCTGTATCAGCACGAGAGGGCAAGTGACCGGGATGTCACACAGTGACCCCTATCCCCTACTGTGAATGACAGAAGGAAGGTCAGTGTCGGCGAAGTCCGCCAGAATGACTTGGCGTTCCGAATGAACACCTCGTCTAGAAAAGTTCTCAGTAAATGCCTTTTGGGCATCTCCATCACGGAACCGAATGTTAAAAGGAGCAGAATCAGAAGAATTAGAAGCTCCAGAACGCAGAGGGTTCCGAGCAGGAGTAGATTTACGTTTGGGTGCCATAGACACTACTCACGTAAAAGAATGAGAAAGAGATAGAGAGGGAGAAAAACAGAAAAGTTCCAAATCAGTTCAAATATGACAGATATATGAACAAAGAGTACGTATGCATGGGGATGCATGAACATGTGACATGCAAAACAGAAATATTATCATGGGCTCAGCCCAATCCATTTCTAACAGCATATAAACAAAGTACTCACTTCCAAATGCATGAAAATACCATTATAATGCACATGAAATGCAATGTATGATATTTTGAAATCATTTAAGTCCAAACCCAACCCAAAATTTCAATAAAAACTCAACAATTTTGAAAAACCCCAAATTTTATGAAAAATCCCAAAAACTAGGTTTTCAAAACATGAAATGCATGAAAAAGGAAGAGAAAAGAGATCTTACCAAGTGATTTGAGCAAGAAATGAGCAAGATCCAAGTGGGTTGAAGGATTTGAGTGAAAGGAGAGTGAAAGGGATACGAACAGCCACGGAGAGATCGAGAGAGATCGAGTGAAATGAAGAAAAATCGCGATCTGCACTTAAATAGGCACCTCAGTAATTCTCGACAGCTGAGGTGTCGAGAGGTATCGAGGTATCTGTCGAGAAAGGTATCGAGGAATAAGCCTTCGACAGATGCAGGTATCGAGAGGTATCGAGATGCAAGGAGAATTTCAGATACGCGAAGCTCGATCGATCGCGAAGGTGTCGAGAAGGTATCGAGAAGACAGAAGAAATCTCGATCAATCCACAAGGTATCGAGACAGATGTCGAGAAGAAAGACACAAACAGCACAATTGAATCTCAATCGATCCAACAGGTGTCGAGAATCTATCGAGAGGACAGAGACTTTCTCGATCGATCCACAAGGTGTCGAGGATGTGTCGAGACTGCGATAAGAAAAACTTGAGAAGCTCGACAGATGACCAGGTATCGAGGAGGTGTCGAGGAAGGTGTCGAGACACAGTAAAAGAAGTTTTTCGAGAAGTAAAAAACATAGACATGAATGCAATCCAACACACATCTCTACCAACAAATCCACTCAACATATAAACCTCTCAAAACATCTCTCAACAAGAAATTAAGCACAAAGATCATGCAAAACACACACACACACTAAACAAGTCTAACCAATTTTATATTTCAAAAACAAGTTATGACAGTTTAGTGAGCATACATTAGCATATGTAAACACTTGTGATGGCCAAATCACATTGTACCTGCACATGTATCAAAAGTAGCAAAGAATATTGCGTGTTGTGTGTGAAAAACATCGCAAGATTGCATATGTGTATACATGTTATGATGATCTGAGATATGAGTAAATAACTTTTAACTCACACACAATCATAACTGTTTGATGGGGACTATCACCTTCGAGGTACATCCTATAACTCCCACATCTCCTAGAGAACACGCTTGCAATCATATTTAAAGCATCTTTAATCTTTTTGCTTTATATTTTCTTTGCATATTTTTTTTTTCTTTTAAGCATATCATGCATGGGCATAAAAAGAGAGAAAAGAAATACCCAAGATGTTAAGCATTTGACATCGCATTTTTGCTATGCCGAAGCATACGAATGTCTTTGACACTGCACTTTTGCTATGCCGAAGCATACAGGTGTCTATGACACTGCACTTTTGCTATGCCGAAGCATACAGGTGTCATACTATGATTGGCGGGCAACAGTGGTGAGATGGTCATTAATGCCTTTCTCTTAGGATTTTCTAGTCCTACCCGTCAAAAAGAGTGATATGAGTGTTAAGTTTTAAGAGATAACCTAATCTTACTCATCACAAACAAGAGCCACAAAGCTCACTTGCTTAGTTGTGCATAGAGATGCTCATCTAAGCTACAAGAGATACAAAGTTTAGAGAAACTTTGTTTCATTGGCCATCCAAGGTACACAAATACCAAAGTACACATAACACACACTGTTTTTGTATTTTTCTGATTTTTCAATTTTTTTTTTATTTTAAAAACAAAATGAACAAAACTGAAAAATAAACAAACAAAAACATGTTAAACAAAGCAAAGCAAAAACTAGACTGACTCAGCAGAAAAGTAAAACACATAAGCAATGCAACACACAAAAGAAAAACAAGAAGGGAGAAGAAAGTGATAAAATCACTTAGAGTCCTTTTTCTTCCACTCCTTGGAAGAACCTTTCCTTTGATAGAATCCTTGAACAGGTGGTGAGGGGGAAGAATTTAAACCGTTCAAGTTCGAAAGGAACATGAGGGCTTTCAGAAGATCTCCAAGAGGAGCAAGAGAGGATTGAAGCTGAGATTGACTTCCAGATGCAATCATGCCATTGCTCTGTTGAGTGGCTAACCACTTATAGCAATTTGGTCGAGTGTGACCGGCAGCTCCACAATAATGACAGAGATGCTGCTTCTTTTGTTTAGGCTTTTGAGAGTTAGCCTTCTTAGCCCTAGGGTTCTTGGCATCTTTCTTGTCTAGCTTAGGGGGTGCTCCTAAGATAGATTTTCCTTTGTCTAAGTTCTCACTAGCTAATTCAGTTTTAAAATTAGGGTTCTCAATTTCAATGTTATTAGCAGCAGGAACAAAAACAGTATTGCTAGTAGAAGCAGTATTAGAGAAAGAAATACCATACCCCAAACCAGTTCGATCCGAAGCAGGTTTTTGATTGCTAAGCATCTCATCAAGCTTTGCACTTGAGGTCCTCTCCAGTTGAGCTCTGACTTGAAACAGCTCCACTTCAAGCTTCTTGGTCTTCTCAGCCAAAAAATTGTTCTCAAATCTCAGTGCTCCAATAGTTTGATTTGCCTCATCAAACTTTGTGGACAGCTCTTCACGATCGAGTTCCACTTCACTGAGCTTCTTGGTGGCCAGCCTATATAATTTCTCATGCTTTTCAGAGAGCTTGTAAAGCTTCTCATAGGCTGAATGGATATCATCTTGATCATCCATCTTCTCAAATTTGGACTCCAACAACTCTTCTTCTTCATCCACTTCTTCAACAATCCCTTCAGTAGGATTGACTGTGGCAGTGAAGGCATTTAGGATTCCGTCATCCTCATTGTCGGAATCGTCTTCAGGCTCAGTGTCACTTAGGGTCACAGCAAGGGCCTTGCTTTTCCCAATGCTTTTCAGATATGTAGGACACTCATGTTTCATGTGTCCGAACCCATGACAACCAAAGCACTTTGGTCCTGCGGGAACAGTATACTGACCGGCCTCCCTAGCATCCTTCTTCCCTTTGTCTTGGCTTTTGAACTGAGAAGAACTGAACTGCCTGCGGTCCTTGTCGAAGCTCCTTCCATTGGCATTCTTCATGAACTTTTTGAACTGCCGAGTAATATAGGACTTCATCTTAGAATCTTCATCATCGGAAGATTCATCTGTATCACTGCTCTTCGCCTTCAAGGCCATGCTTTTGCCTTTATTGGTCTTGCCGATCCTAGATAAACCTATCTCATAGGTCTGCAAGTTTCCAACCAGCTCAGTCAAAGGAATCTTGTCTATATCCTTTGATTCCTCAATTGCCGTAATCTTGGCATGAAATCTCTCAGGTAGAGATCTGAGCACTTTTCTTACAATCTTGGGTTCAGGGATGGTTTCCCCAAGATTGAAGGCTGAGTTCACTATGTCCTTGAGCTTGGCATAGAACTCATCAAACGACTCATCCTCCTCCATTTTAATTTCTTCAAAGCTTGTAGTGAGCCTCTGAAGCTTTGAGTCTTTGACAGCCTTTGTCCCTTCATAGGTTGTCTGGAGGATGGTCCAAGCCTCCTTAGCAGTTTCAGTTGAGGATATCTTCTTGAACTCCTCATTGGTGACTGCGCTAAAAAGAGCATTCAGCGCTCTGCTGTTGAAGTTGGCCGCCTTGATCTTAGCATCATCCCACTCGGCCGGTTCTTCTTTTGGCTTAATCCAGCCAATCTCTACAGCTTGCCACACCTTCTCATCTAAAGACTGCAAGAAAGCTCTCATGCGTACTTTCCAGTATACATAGTTAGTGCCATCAAATAAAGGAGGTATGATTAAGGATTGTCCTCTATCCATGACAAACAGGGGTCAATGGATCAACACAGCTAAGATTAAATCCTAATCAGAGTGTGCCTGCTCTGATACCACTTGATAGGTCACAATCTGAATGACCCCTTGTGATAAACCCTAATTAATTAATTAATTAGCCAAGTTGTTAATTAACCAATTAAGCATGCAATTTTGTGGAAGCACAAACAAATCACCAAATACTAAATATGCAGCGGAAAATAAATAACACGGTGATTTGTTTACGAATGGGGAAAACCCTAACGGCAAAAACCCCACCGGGTGATTTTCAGGTCACCACTCCCGAAACTCCACTATTATCAAATCAAGCGGTTACAAGAAAGGAATCCCAAGTACCTTACCAACCTACAGTTGAACCCTTACCCCAATACCCAATTGGACTTGATCTGTAGTGACAATTTCCACCTTTGATGCACGGCTCCCAAGTACGTGACTAACCAATGCGCGGATCCCAGTACGCGACTTCAGAAACACCAACTTGAGGAAGAAAGGTTGGCTGCAAAGTTCTTCAGTTCATCCACGTGATGAATAGCAGGAAGATGCTTGGTTACAAAACCCTATGGTGCAAAGACACAGCAACTTCTTGATGGAAGATGAACTAGGTCAAGAACTTCGTCTGTTGAGCACAATTTGCATAAACAGAGATTGCTCAATGATAATACAACTTGTGTCACCCAAAACGGCTCTTAAAATAATCCTTTTATATGTTTAGGGTTAAAAGAAAAGAAGTCCCAAAAACATATTCACGGATCCCAAGAAAATCAGATTTGGAATTCTGACTTTTTAAATCTCGACAGATAGCAGGTGTCGAGGTAGCTATCGAGAGGTGTCGAGCTTTAAAAATTCTGCACTTCAACTTGTGTTCTCTTGGACAGACTTGATGACTTCAATACTTGACCTTGAAATATTGTTTCTTAAAGTATTAAAAACACCTAGATCTACCCAATTACAAGTAGAGTGCGTTTTGTCAAAGGATTAGCCAATTTACATAAATAAGTAAGACATATGTTCTTAGTATGTGAAACACATATGTCCTAACAGTAGTCAAACATGAATAAAAATTGGATGACAATGGGTAAGACACCCGATAGTAGATTAAGTCATCCATATATTGAAGGGGTCAATGCATTTATTAATTTTGCAAGAGTAGTTATGGACTTGAGTGGTAATATTCCGTATCCATGTATTCACTGTGAGAATTGCTATCGTCATTCTCCTTAGTATATTGCATGTTGTGATTAATTAAGTATATCTATCTAACACTTGAATGTTAATTAATCAGACAAATAATAATGACGGTCAAGTTCCTGAATTGGCAAAAATCTTCAAAGATGTTCATTTCAATCCAAATACAAATATGTGGATACACCTTGAGGATGAAGCGACATATGTATATGTATCATTCCATCCCTATCATGTTTGTAAAGCTATAACATATGTAGTATTAATGTTGTGATTGTTTGTTTCTTCCTCTCTTTCAAATGATAGGAAAATATTCTCAAAGTGCAAGCAGATCATTGTCAAGATCCTAATGCAATTTTCCTTACACAAGAGGAGATCTCAAACTTGGTGTTTAAGAAGAAGTCCGGTATTGTAAAAGGACTTGGCATGAGACCTTCCTCTTCTCTAGTAACCACCGCCTCCTTTAATTTATCGGTGGAGTATATCCAACAGTTAGAAAATGAGATAATTGAGCTCAAAGAGGCAAGAACTAAAGATCAAGAGGAGCGAGCTAAGGACCAAGATGCACGAACTAAGCAAGATGAGGTCCAAAAGAATATTCTTAACTTTTTGAGGAGCAAGGGTTATGATGATGCTCTTACTTATGAGGGTGGTTCAACTTCAAGTTAAAACACTTTTTGGTTAGTACTTTATTTGCTTTCTACAACTTATATATTAGGAGTTGTGATTTTAATTTATTGGTGTGGTTACTCTTAATGCATTGTTAGAAATATTTCTTATAACATAGTTAATGTTTTTACTTTACGATTTTAACGAAGTATTGTTTTTATATTTGTGCAGATTTCTTATTGGTGGCTTTTAGGGGATTTACTTTTGGCATTACTTGAATCTTCCGTTAGTTCTAAAATATGGTTTAGGTAGAGTTATTGTATGTATTGCAAACAATTATTGTATGGAAGGAGTTTAAATTGGATACTTGTGGAATATATGAATCTTTTTTTTTATAAATGTGTTGTTGAAATAAATGTGTTATTCAAATGTGAGGTTTTAATAATGTAATGACAGGTTACAGGTTAATATCAAAGCCATGAAAAAAATAAAAACAGAAAATAAGTTTTAGTGACGAATTTTTTCGTCACAAATATAGTAACAAAAAATTGTTTTAGTGACGAAAATTTCGTCACTAAATATAGTAAAATTTTGTAAGAAATGGTTTTAGTGACGAAAATTTTCGTCACTATATGTGCCTAGATTTTCTTTAAAATAGTTTTAGTGACGAATTTTTTCGTCACTATATGTACCCAAACATAGTTTTAGTGACGAAATTATTCGTCACTAAATATGATTTAGTAAACTAAAGTGTTTTTAGTGAAGAAATATTTTCGTCACTGAATAGTGTTTTTAGTGAGGAAAACATTTAGTGACGAAACGTTTTCGTCACTAAAAGTTTTTTTTTTAAAAATCAAATCGGACTTTTAGTGACGAAATTTTTCGTCACCAGGACTTTTAGTGACGAGGCTACAGTGACGAAAAACTGGACTTTTAGTGACGAATTTTTTCGTCACTGAAAATACATTTTGTTGTAGTGCTACTTTATATCTTGATATGATTGTTTGATTGTTTTAACTTAGAATTGCATAATTTGACTAAGTTAATCACTTGGCTAATTAACTAGGTTAATCCAATTATTGTTTTAAGGAGTTTAAATTTCTAACAATTTGTATTCGGAAATTAATATGTTTTGTTCTGAAACTTCTGTTTATATTTAGTTGAAAAAAAATATACTATTTCCATCCTAAAGAGGTTAACTTTGGTCAAGAGCTGGTGTAAAAGTGAGGTTTTACGCCACCAATGACAGAACCTCCCGGTCTGTCGTGTATTCGTGTTTGAGGATTGTAAAATTTAATTGAGTTATGATTGTGATGTGGTGCTCCTGACCGAAGTTAAGCTTAAACAGAAAAGGTGAGGTGTTATTTTCTCGGTGGGGTCTAAGTAAAGTAATTGTTTGAGAGAGTGAAGGTGCTCTAGCAAAAGGAGCAAGGTTACATGCACGCAAAAATTTCACAGCAATTAAGTTGATAAGTTTAAAATGGTTCTTATTTATTGACATCACTTAGTATCATTAACATTTTGACACATCAACATATGTTAATTTTTTGTGTTAATTTACTTTATCCAAGCAAAACTCTTGGCTGCATGTACTGTTCTTTGAATTTGAATAAAATTTCTTATTCATCCACAGAAAAAAAATTGAAAGAAATTCAAGAGGAAGCAGAGAGGGTAAGAAATAATACTGACCAGGAACAAACGCTCTATCTTAGTTTTGTCCATCTCCTCACTGTTCTCTTTACTGATGTTGAGAAGAGTATCTAACATATCCTTGTTCGTGTTAGAACCACACACTTTTCTCAAGTGGAGCCGTTGGCTAACCATGCGGTCAAAGAGCTCTAAAATCTTTCCAAAGTGAACTGCCAAACGGTGCCTTACGCGTTGGGGGTCCATCTTTTTTAACACTGGAAAATAATCAGCCAAGTTTGGTCTCCCAATCTCTTTCATGACATTCCAAACGATCTCCTTGTACTCTATAGTCGTGTCAGAATTTGGGTCAGCCAAATCCACCGAAAAAATGGTGTTTGATAATAGATTAAGCGTGGTCTTGAAAGCAGCTCTCCCAACATTTACTGCCTCACCGTTTAGGCTGCTTTGATGAGTGTCAGCTAGGAGGTCCTGCACTTTCTTGTGCCTGATAGCTTGGTTAGCATCAAGAGTCTTGTTGGAGAATATTTGTTCCGCGCATATTCTGCGAAGGTTTCTCCACCGGGTTGAAACAGGTATAAATGGCAAGCTAAACTCGTCATGTCTGTGGGCTCGGAGTGCATCTGGGATGGTTCGATTGGACAAGTGTTGGTCATGTATTTGAAGGACTTCTTTGGCCATAGCTGCTGAAGAAATGACTACTGTGGTTACTTGGCCTAGTTTTAGGGTCATTATGGGACCATGGACCTCGGAAAGTTTTGCCAAGGACTTGTGGGGTTTGTCACCAAGCTCTAAGAGGTTTCCAATCAATGGAAAAGGTTTTGGACCTGGTGGAAGCCTTTTGGGGTTTGCTTTGCTTCTTGAAATTACATGCAAGGCTTGGATTAAGAGCCAAGTGAGGCAAAGACATATTATACCGCTCAAGAAATTCATCTTTATCTATGAACTCTGATCGCCAGGAGAAAAGAGCTAAGTGAAAAGTAATACAACACTATACCTCACCGCTGTTCCTTTATAGTCAACAGGCAGAGCAGAAAAACACACCCACTTGCTCTAACAGTACCGAAAAGCGCCACCTCTTTTTGGAAGAACTAAAAATAGACGTAAGTAACGAGCCGACGTTTTCTATCACGTGATTACAACGGCACTCTGCCATATTTTGTTTCTTTCTATCAACCCAAAAAAAATATCCAGGAGTCAAAAGTACGTATAGTTCTAATAATAATAAAATATATTGAAGAGTACTGTAATACAATGTTCGAAGATAGCACTAGTCGACTAGGAAGAGATGGATTATGGTGAAGAGATTCTAAAGATCAGATATTTTCCAAGTCCCTTGTCCAGTCGACATATTTTTTTTAATAGCAAAATGATATGTATGCATGAGGTTGCATGATATCATTGTCGTGATCCTCGTGGAGAGTCTCCAACTATCATACTGCTCATAGACTTGGGCGAAATTTATTTCCACAAAAAATGTTCTCAAAAAACTTTCTGATTTTTCTATTTTTTGTCATGTTCTTGAAAATGTTGTTTGGAAAATAAATGTCAACCTCTTGCTCGTGGGTAATTTAAGATTTTATCAACTTCTTAAATTAACCAATTATGTATGATAGATTTGCATATGTTAATCCTCATTGATTAATTGTCACGCTCCAAACGTAAAATGTTCCAAAGCATGAGAAAAGAACTATCAGGGGAGATACTACAAGAGATTTTTCTTTTTTTTTCCACAGGATAAGAATATATAAATATACTAAAATTTTCACATTACAAGTCAGAGTTTTATAACACATTTATGAACAATAACTAAAAATCATGTGCCTCCACATAATACATGAATATATTACAAAACTCCAATTAGATTACACAAAATCACAATCTTATCAAGAATAAGGAACCTTATCATCGAGTCTAGGCCTACAACGCCTAAGGCTAACAAACCTCAAGTACCTAACCTCCTATAGAAGTAATCATGACCTCGTCGCACATAGCAAGATCAAGTCATCAACTATTGACAGCACAAGTCTCCAAATTTAACATAGCATTCCAATCATCACCAATGAAATAAGCTCTATACCCGAGGTATAGCTAATTGATCTGAAAAATTGTTAGAGGATAGGATGAGCTAAAGCCCAGTAAATAACATAATTAATGGGGGTGGGGGAAATGCAAGTTTCATAATAATAAACAGTTTACAAAATATGTTTTAGTTTGAGAAATTTCTAACTGAATTCTGCAAGATCATTATCAATAATAATGTGACAAGAATGATTAAATGATGAAACACAAAGTTTCTCAAAATAATATCATGAAACCATATACTATAATCCGTGAGCACTAACAATATAATTCCAAAACCATAAAATCTAATATAAGGTAATTTATCACAAATATACCACACTACCACATAGACCGGTCAGGGGATCCGCCCATTCACAATTGGCATAATATTGTCCTGTAACACCCCGACCCAATTTTATAGTTAAACTATGTGTTTAAATAGTTAATTAATATGTTAAGCCACTTACTAAAATTAATAGAAGAGTATTTAATAAAAATATTATTTTATAATGCCATTGAATAAGAATTATAAGGAGTATAAATAATTGAATGGCTAATTGTATTATAAATATATATATATATATATATATATATATATTAAGTATGTACAAACTATATTAAGTGGTTAAGATATGAGATTAATGTGATAATGTTGGTTTCTTTATGATTTAGTACATCATATTGTATGAAGAATGTATTTTATGTTTGTGGGAACCTCGTTGAGGTGGGATTAGGATTGCATTTATTATGAGAGATAGGCTTTGGGATAGATGTGTAAGTTATGATAAGGAATAATAGATAGTAATAAGCTTTGATTTTGGTTTAGGTGTTACCAGTTGCCAGGTCTAAGCTCCTTCGACTTTAGGCTCTCGGTTCCTCTGCTTTCAGGTAAGGGATAAGTTATATAGGCATTTGGTAAGTCATGAGGTTATTTTAATTTATATTATGCATTAAAATGTTTTTTTTTTTTTTAATTAGAGATATGGCATGTAAGCATTATCAGACAAAGATATGTTCGTGGGCTTTCGAAACCCTATTCATATGATTTAAGCATATTGATGCTATGACTAATTCCATGAACATGATGTTTAAAGAAAACAATGGAAATACTTTTATTATGAAATGTTATGCAAACTACAAATTTCAGTATGATGTAATGTATGAAATGTTTTCGGGTTATGTCCTCTGGTGATCTGAACTCGGCTAGTAGGGGTTAATTACTAGCTTTCCATGGAAAAATGTTATCTTTTTGGCCATTTAAAGTAGAGGAAATGGGGCTGCTCGTAACTCTAGGCCATTTAAAGTAGAGGAAATGGGGTTACCCGTAACTCTAATCTGAATAAGATAATCTCCCCAATGTGTACGGACGGCGGGGAGGAACAAAACCTGGAAGGGATGTGCCATCAGGCCTCCCAAAGGGGACAATATCATACACACGAGGACACCCAAATGTGATGAGGCTTTCTCTGTACAGACTTATCAGATATGGACTAACCAACAAGTTATTTATGAACAGCTATGTTATGTTATTAATCATGAGAGAAGTATTTTGTTTAAATGCATTGTGAAAAGTAAAAGCTCTCGTGAAAATAGAAGTTTCTGATGAAAAGAAAGCTGTTCATTAAAGATAAAAGTTTCTGAAATTCTGTTGTGCTATAAAGATAAAGTTTCTGATGAAAGTACACGTTTATGTTAAGAAGTTATTAGATATCTGTTTTTTTTTTTTTATTATGAAACGTTAAGTTTTACGATTATGAAAGTTATAACATTTTTATGAGAGGAAGTTTATAAAGGGAAGTTTTAATACTTTTTAAAATGTTTCCAGTTTAAGACAAAGTTACTGATTATCCAATTTAAGTTAAAATAATCATTTTGTAATGAGAATACATATATGGTGACTTTGTAAGAAATGAAAGAAATTTATCTGAAAGGTTTTGTTAAAATTATTCTGATAAGAAAAGGGAGAACAATTATTTGTATGAAGAGCGTATAAGTTATTATTATAAATAGTATAAAATACTATGCATAAAAAGAGGTTCTCCTATCTGAATAATTGTAAAATGAAATGAATTGATTTATATGTATCCTTATTAAATTCTCATATATCTTACCTTTACTGAGCTCTGTAACTCACCCCTTCCACTCTTTCAGTTAGCAGGTTTTATTTTGGAGTAGATGGAGCCTTAGTCGAGTTTTGAAAGGAGCTAGTTTTAGTTTATATGTATAAATCCTAAAGTAGTATTTGATGTTTAGTTTTGCAGTATTGTGAATTTTAGGATCTAATGAAAGTTGCACCTTAAGGTATTAAGAGATGTATTATGTGAAAGTATGAAAAGTTGAAAATCTGGTGGATTATGTTATTCTTTGAGTTCAGTATAGATACTCTGAATGTCAAGTGAAAGGTTATATTATTAAGTAAAGAAACAAGAATGAAAAGAAAAGAGAAGCTTGTAAAAACTTTTGTTAAAAAGTTAAGTTGTTTCTTGTTAATATCAGGTTTAAGCTTGATATTAGCATGCCGGTCATGGTCACAAATCCGGGTATCGGGTTTGGGGCGTGACATGTCCTCCCTGGTATGCAGTCTTTTGGCCCCATGGGCAGCAGCCTCACCTATGCCCTCAAGGTTTTGTTTCTCCTCCTATGGGCAGTAGAGAGAACACGTCAAATAGGACCTCTTTTGCATGTGATCTTTTGGCCCCATGGGCAATAGCCTCATCCACACACAATCAAGGAACCTTTTCCCTCCATGGGCAGCAAGGAAGAACGCATCATCCAAAGTGAAAAACTATTGACCTATATCTGATTTCATTGTCACAAAGACTACAGAAACCAAATCGGGTGATCATCGGAAAATCACACATGACATAAGGTTAAAACAACATAAAGTTCATAGGTATACATGTACTTTCAAATACATAGTTTATATCCAGGTGATTTTAGAAAAACCTTAAATAATCTAACTTCCAGAAAGTTTTTTAGGTTTTCAATTTCATTCTTGTCAAAAAGATTTTCTATCAATTTCCCAAATAATAAGACAAGATGAACATTTTTAAATTTTCCAATATACCATAAAATCCATGATTTCCTTATCAAAGATTAAATAAAATATGCTCATTTTTCCATGTCAACAATTCATGCATTCCCCCAAATGCAATACCAAATATGATGCACTTTTCACATATAATAATATATAATAGGGTCACAACACAACACTTTTAAGAAAACATATATCTATATATAATTTTCTAAAATGTGTTTGACCCAAAAATAACATTTATCCAACATGGTTATTTTCCAAAAATCCCATTAAAAAGCTACTTACCTTACAACCCGCAAAAAACCTAATTCTCCAAGTTCCAAAAGAGATTAGCTAGGACCTAAACAATATCAAGCAAACCTATCACAATAAGCATAAAACTTGAAATTGTATCTAGCTACAAATTAGGAATTGTCAAATAAGCACTTAATTAGGCAAGCCTCGTACTTAACCTCATCAATAATGTATTCCACTTCCAAAATTTCTCAACAATTTAATTCACAAGACATAGGCTCCAATTTATAATGTTAACCCATTCAATATCATCTCCAACGTTATGACTAGTTTCCATAAGATTTATATAATATCATCAAGAGACTCATGGAAGCAAAATCACAATATCCTCAAAGACAAACAATTTAGGACTTCAACTAACTCCAAATAATCAATAAAAATTATATTTACCATCTCTTTCATATTAAAAAGCCAAAACCCCCAAATCTTCACCACTTAGATAGCCATAATTGTAAAAACTACAAGCCTACTCATCAAATAAATCCACAAGACAAAACCCATACATATAAACTGTTAAGATTAGTGCCCTTAAATCCTATTGTATTATGCTATGTATGACATAATGTTGTGATTAATAAATTTGTTTTATTATTATCTAAAATAATGATAACATGAATATTTGAACATTATCATATAGTCCATGAGATGCATAGTATGTGATTTATGTAATATAGTTATAGAAGATATAACCTCATTTTGCAACCTGCATTTAACCTCACATAGAGGGTAAAATGGTACTTTCATCTTGGAAATATGCATCTTGATTCTGGCCATTAGATCCTTAATCTCATTTCACTAAAATGATCTTGATGTTGTAATAATTAAATCAACTGGTTATAAGCCCTAATCGGACCAGCAGATTGAAAGTTATCATCAAATCAAGTTTTAATGGCTGAGATGCACTATCACAAATTGAGTCCGACTATATGTGATTATGAACAATTGATTTCAATTGGTTATAAGTGTAATCAATTTAATATCAATGATGTGTCATAATTTGATTGGTTATGACTACATTTTATGGTGAGGTTGCATACACCTAATTAATTAGATAGTTAAACATTAATTATTCAATGAGTAATTTGTGCAATTATCTTTTAATTAGAGTAAATTTGAGACTAATTAAGTCTGAAATTGGAGTGATTGGAGCCATTTAATGTTAATTGGGAGCTAATTTGGGACCTATTAATGTTAATTGTGCTGAAACCATTTTCTAACAAATGACGTTTGCTCACCATTTCATCGATATCTCTCAGAATATTTTGAATCTGTGAATGAGGTTAATTTTTCCAGAAACTAGACATCTGGGGCTTCAATTTGAGTACAAGAACGAGACAATTCCGATCAGAATTGAGTCAAATATTATTTTTCAAAATTGGTCATACAGGCTGTTACAGCAGCTACGGGAAAACCGAATTTTGGCTTGCTCCCCACTCCCACTAATCTCTCCATTTAATGCACCAGATTTTTCCCAAGGCTAAAATGAAGACTAGGTTCATGATCCTTGTCAACTCTCATTAAATGACATTCCATTCATATTTCCTCCACCACTACTATATAAACCCTCCATCTCCTTCATTCCAAGACACACAAAAACTCACTCTCTTCTCCTCTCTTGAGTTCTAGTGAAGTTGAGTAGTCTTATTATATCTTGGTCTTCCTGAGACTCAAGGTATTGAGTGAGACTCACTCTCCCTCTCCTAGTTCTTCTTTTCCTCCACCTTTAAGATCTCCCTCAAAAGTCTCCTCCTCCACCATATGGATCTCGCATGAAGGTATAATCTCTTTCCCTAATTGTTTTTTGTGTTACCATGATAAGGGTTTAAGATTAAAGCATGATAGTAATCATTTAAATTCCCTTGAATATGTTTGAATGTTCTTAATTGTTCTTATATGTTCTTCACATATTCTTGGTTGTTCATCACATGTTCATGCATATCACTAGTTTTAATCTTAAATCTACATCAAAAATATGAAAAACATGTTTGTTTCATAATTTTTTCAAATCCTTGAATCTAGGTTATCACCATCTACATACATTCACTAGAATTTTATTTTTCAATCCAAATGAAGTGCTTAATAAATTGAATTAGGGTTTATCACATGCACACACTTCAAATTCTACATGCAAATTGATTGATAACATATTGGATGATGTGACATGATTGTTGGCCACCATAATCTAGAAGACCGGTTTCACCGGGCAAGGTGGGTGCCTAATACCTTCCCACCTTGTAACATAGCCTCCGAACTTAGATAAAGGGTTAGTAGATCAAATGCTTATCCTTGTAATTTTCAATTTCTAGATTGTAACTAGGAAACAAAGCCATGTATTTTATCTTAGATTGTATCTAGGACCAAAGCCATGTAATTTCCTATGTTCAATGTAAATTTAATTTCAAATTAATAAAATGATGAATTTTTCAATTATGGTTTTCTTATTTATTCCAACAATTAAATAAGTGGCGACTCCATTGTAAAACTCTTAATCTAAAGGGGAAAATATAACTAGTCGAACCTCCATTTTGAGAGGCAATAACACGACTCCACCCATTCATGTGGGTTTGGCCCAACATTCAATAAAAAAGGGGCCGGGGGCGCGTTCTCTCACAGTGGCGACTCCACTGGGGATATTGAGGGCTAAGCTTCAATTAGGTTATGGTGGTCAACCATGTCATTGTTTGTTTATTTTTTTTTTGTATATAACATGTCTAATATGTCATTATTTTGCATGTCATGCATCATTTGCTTGAATGAAATTTATTTTATTTGTGTGCTAGCCCGGAAGCCCGGTAGTAATAGCCGTGGATTGTGGTCTTCCTGAGACTCACATACCTAGCGGTGAACCTACCACCCACCGCGACAAGGATCATCATAGTTATGCCATGGTGGTTCATAGGGACAAACTGTACCGTTCGGACCAACGCGGCGCTCCTGGCGTCACAAGTTGGGAGGTACGTCGTCTTAGCTTGTGGGAACCTTTAACCTACCTTCTACCCATGTTGTAATGACCCATAGAACCTACCTTTAGGTCGGTCCATGTAAATTGCATTTCATTACGCATTTGTTTGGCCGTTGTTTGAACCATGATGAGCCCAGGTCCAACGCTTGAGCCCATCATAATTGTTTGAACCTTGTATGCTATGAATGAGCTCAAGCCCAAAGGCTTGTAATTGAACTCTACTTGGTATGGAAACCGAAAATTGTTTCTTGAATCATTCTAAGCCCAATACTTGAGCCCATCAAAGGTGTATACGCATGATCAACATCAAAAGCCAAAAGCTCACAAGATGCATGCATTTCAAGTGCAAGCCCAAGCCATTTCAAGCAAATATCAAAAGATCATAATCAAGGTTCAAGCCTTCCAAGTGCAAGCCCAAGCCATTTCATCATAATCAAGGTTCAAGCACACCAAGCTTCAAGCATCCTAAATGGACCAAGAAGAAGCAAGTGGCCCAACTTTGCCTCACTCCACATTTGGTTTGCAACATCATGGTTAAACTTAAAATTTGTTTGTTTATTCCATGTTTCTATGTTTCTTTGAATTCAAAATTTTCATGTAGCATTTAACGAGTTTTGTTCATGTATATATATTAAGAAAGAAACAAAAAAAAACAAAAAAAAATTCGAAAAAAAAATTTCAAGATTTCCAAATCTTTCCCAAAAAAAGAGAGAAAAATTTTCAAATTAAAAAAGTCCTTGGACTAGGGGCATTGAGCCCTTAAGTCATTTAAAAAAAATAAAAAAAAATTCTTTGAACTAGGGGCATTGGACTTCCTAGTGATTTTTTCAAAAAGACCCATTTTTTTCTTTCAAAGATTTCAAGATTCTTTAAGGTCCTCTTTTCAAAAAGGTACATGAGGATCCCTTGGACAAAACTTTTTCTAAATTAAGATGTTTAAAGGCTTGAACAATCAACTTGTACTGAGAAATGATTGATTTCATTTGATCTGTGTAAACACTTTTGCTAAATTACTTTGAATAAAAGAAGAAATGGTCTTAAAAGGCAATAAAAAAGAATCCATCCATCAAAAAATCCCAAGAATCCATGCACTCGAACCAATTTTAAAGATCTTTTGTTTCACAACATTAGAGCATTCATACTTTTTCTTTCAAGATGAATTTATTAAAAGAGCTTAAGTCACTGTGCTTACAAGCAAGCATTACTAGGGATAGGAGGCCAGCTTTGGTTATACAAGATTATTCCCTAATACCTAGAATGATCATTATCCATTGCTAGCCCATTTGAGCCTTTAAACACTTAGCCTCTTTTTCGCATGAACCCACTAAAATCTAAACCTAGGGTGGGAAAAATCAAAGTATGCATGCTTTAATCTCATGTTGAGGAGGAGTCAACCTTGTAACTTTGAAGCTAATTGATAAATTTCTCCTAGAAGACATGAAAGACAAGTGGAGAATTCATTAGGCTAAAGACAAGAGATCATCAAAGAAAAATGAGCTTTCACTCAATCAAGGAAAGAAAAATGAAATTCCATCAATGTGAGAAAAAAAAAAGTGTGCATCAAGTTTGAAGAGCCTAAAATTCATCATGCCAAGAGGAATACAAGATTCATCTGAGAAAAACAAGGAGGGAAAAATGTCCCCAAAAGTTCATTCAATCAAGAGATGAAAAAAAAAAAAAAAAAAAAAGGAAGCCCGCAAGGCTGAAAACCCAAAAGGGCGGTCTAGGCAAAAGTTAGGGCCAAAGAAATGAAGAGGAAGAAAAGAAAAAATTGGAAAATCCTACCGAGTTGGAAACTTGAAGATGCAACCTAAAAAGAGAAGAATTTTACAAGATGAAAGTCTAGAGGTATGATTCAAGAGGAATGAGCATTAAAACGATTGTTGATACAAGTGAACAATGAAGACTAGTGAGAAGATGACAAAGAAGAAATGGTAAAACTCCTCCAATACTTGATTTTTGAGTAATGCATACTTGGGAGAAATAACATAGGGAATTTTGAGCCTTTTATATCTTTCATTTCATAACCCAAATCCGGCCTACATTACAACCCATGAGTAAAGACCTCCTTGAAGTGTTGCTAGTTGTAGGCACATCTTAAGCTCTAATATTATTTTCTCTTGAATTAAAAAGGAAAAATGCTTAAAATTGTCAAACCCCATAGGATGATATGTCCGAGGACAAAATTTCTCAAATTCTCAAATCCTCAAAATGACTCAAAAGAACTTCCAAACCTAGAGCACTCTCCTTGTTTGCACCCAACAATGTGATTCATAAATATTATCACATTTCATTTCTTGATTGCCTTTGAAGACTCAATCTGACGATGTTTAAAAGGATGAAGCAAATTTGATTATATGAGTTTAATGATCTTGATCCTTCCTAATCAAGGAGATTTGTTTGGTTCTTAAACACTATGATTTTCTAAAATGGTTGTTCAAAGGATCACATCTTGTTCCAAAATAAAAAAAATGGAAAAATTTTTTTCAAAAAAAAAAATAATTCTTTTTCAAAATCCAGTTCTCTTGAACTACGTCTTGACCTGATCCTCTATGAGAGAGGTACGTAGGCAGCCTTGCAAAGGCCCGGTCCCATTCACCCAAACAACCTTAGAGAACAAAGTCAAAACAATGTGACAAAATTGTTTGGCTGCATGTTAGGTTAAGCCCTGTTTTCATTAAGCATGTTCAAACTTGGTGCATTGGCCTATTTATATTGTGTGCAAGTTTTCACGATTATTAGTCTCTAACAAGCTAGAGAAAGAAAGTCTTTTGCAGGAACCAAGGATAGTGAACCGTGATCTTCTTTCATGTTTCCCAATGGTCGCAACATCAAATGAACTCAGCTTCAATCTAAGCATGGAATATGCCTCAAACTAGGGGCATTGGGTAAGTACTTCCAATTCATTTCAATAAATAAATCCATTGCTAATTGAAATTATCTTTTTGCAGGAATTAAACAAGGATCAACTTCTAGCCAAAGTTGTTTTCATTCAAAGGATTGGTTTTTTTTTAAAAAAAAAAAAATCATCATCATGAATAAATCTTCATCACTTTTTCTCCATCTTCATCTTCATCTTCTTCACTTTTTGACAATGAACAAATCTTCATATTTCAAAAAAAAAAAAAAAAAAAAAAAGGACAAAAGACAAAATTTTCAAAAAAAAAAAAAATCAATTCTTTCTGAATCTTTCCAAAAAAAAAAAAAAGAGAATTTTCAAAAAGCCTTAGGACTAGGGGCTCATGCTTCCTAGGTTGCTTTCAAAAAAAAGAAAAGAAAAGAAAAAATTTTCAAAAAGCCTTGGTAGTATGGGCATTGGGTTCCTAGGTTGCTTTCATAAAAGAAAAAGAAAAAAAAAATTCATCAAATCAAAATTTTCAATTCCTTCAAAAAATTCAAGATTTCCAAATTTTCCAAAAAAATAATAATTCAAAAGTCCCAAAAAAAAAAAAAAATCTTCATTAAATTCTTCTTCAAGAATAGAAAGCTATGACCCTCTTCCATATTCTCCAGTGGTGCAACATCAAGTCAACTGTCTACCCTCAGCATTCATCGAAGCATGGAATATGTCCTAAACTAGGGGCATTCGCCAGGTATGTCGAATTCTTTTCAATGAATGACTCTAGTACTAATTGAAAATATTTATTTTGCAGGTACTATGGTAAAAGGCCCACACATATCGGCATGAGCCAAAAGATCCAAAAATCCTAGGTCCTCTGAAAACATGAGCCAGGATCCAGCACCTTTGGTCCTTTGAAAACATGAGCCAAAGTCCAAAAAACCCTTGGTCCTCTGAAAACATGAGCCAAGATCCAAAAATCCTAGGTCTTTGAAAACATGAGCCGGGATCCAAAACCTTTGGTCCTTTGAAAACATAAGCCAAAGCCCCAAAAGCCCTTGGTCCTCTGAAAACATGAGCCAAGATCCAAAAATCCTAGGTCTCTGAAAACATGAGCCAGGATCTAGAACCTTTGGTCCTCTGAAAACATGAGCCAAAGCCCCAAAAACCCTTGGTCCTCTGAAAACATGAGCCAAGATCCAAAAATCCTAGGTCTCTGAAAACATGAGTCAGGATCCAGAACCTTTGGTCCTCTGAAAACATGAGCCAAAGTCCAAAAAACCCTTGGTCCTCTGAAAACATGAGCCAAGATCCAAAAATCCTAGGTCTCTGAAAACATGAGCCAGGATCCAGAACCTTTGGTCCTCTAAAAACATGAGCCAAAGCCCCAAAAGCCCTTGGTCCTCTGAAAACATGAGCCAAGATCCAAAAATCCTAGGTCTCTGAAAACATGAGCCAGGATCCAGAACCTTTGGTCCTCTGAAAACATGAGCCAAAGCCCCAAAAACCCTTGGTCCTCTGAAAACATGAGCCAAGATCCAAAAATCCAAGGTCTCTGAAAACATGAGCCAAGATCCAGAACCTTTGGTCCTCTGAAAACATGAGCCAAAGCCCAAAAAACCCTTGGTCCTCTGAAAACATGAGCCAAGATCCAAAAATCCTAGGTCTCTGAAAACATGAGCTAGGATCCAAAACCTTTGGTCCTCTGAAAACATGAGCCAAAGCCCAAAAAAATCCTTGGTCCTCTGAAAACATGAGCCAAGATCCAAAAATTCTAGGTCTCTGAAAACATGAACCAGGATCCAGAACTTTTGGTCCTCTGAAAACATGAGCCAAAGCCCAAAGAAACCCTTGGTCCTCTGAAAACATGAGCCAAGATCCAAAAATCCTAGGCCTCTGAAAACATGAGCTAGGATCTAAAATCTTTGGTCCTTTGAAAACATGAGCCAAAGCACAAAAAACCCTTGGTTCTCTGAAAACATGAGCCAAGATCTAAAAATCCTAGGTCTCTGAAAACATGAGCCAGGATCCAGAACCTTTGGTCCTCTAAAAAAATGAGCCAAGATCCAAAAATCCTAGGTCTCTGAAAACATGAGCTAGGATCCAGAACCTTTGGTCCTCTGAAAACATGAGCCAAAGTCCAAAAAACCCTTGGTCCTTTGAAAACATGAGCCAAGATCCAAAAATCCTAGGTCTCTGAAAACATGAGCCAGGATCCAGAACCTTTGGTCCTTCGAAAAGATGAGCCAAAGCCCCAAAAGCCCTTGGTCCTCTAAAACATGAGCCAAGATCCAAAAATCCTAGGTCTCTGAAAACATGAACCAGGATCCAGAACCTTTGGTCCTTTGAAAACATGAGCCAAAGCCCCCAAAACCCTTGGTCCTCTGAAAACATGAGCCAAGATCCAAAAATCCTAGGTCTTTGAAAACATGAGCCAGGATCCAGAACCTTTGGTCCTCTGAAAACATGAGCCAAAGCCCCAAAAACCCTTGGTCCTCTGAAAACATGAGCCAAGATCCTAGGTCCTCTATTTTTTTTCTTGACCTCAGGTAAGCATGTTTTGTACTCATTCAAAAAAAAAAAAATTGCATGCATGAACTACGTTTGAACCTGATCCTCCCACCAAGAGGTACGTAGGCAATCTCCCTTGAGATTTAGACCATATCTTGATCCGCAACATGACTGTCTACATTTTTATCTACATATATCATACATTCACCACGGTTAAATACTGATTGCAAAGTTAGGTGTCTCTTTCATACATTGACATTCGCTTTTCAAGCTCTGCCAATGAGGGGCATTCTGTTGACACCCTATTTTGCAACCTGCATTTAACCTCACATAGAAGGTAAAATGGTACTTTCATCTTGGAAATATGCATCTTGATTCTGGCCATTAGATCCTTAATCTCATTTCACTAAAATGATCTTAATGTTGTAACGATCAAATCGAATGGTTATAAGCCCTAATCGGACCAGCAGATTGAAAGTTATTATCAAATCAAGTTTTAATGGCTGAGATGCACTATCACAAATTGAGTCCGACTATATGTGATTATGAACAATTGATTTCAATTGGTTATAAGTGTAATCAATTTAATATCAATTGGTTATGGTGATGTTGCATACACCTAATTAATTAGATAGTTAAATATTAATTATTCAATGAGTAATTTGTGCAATTATCTTTTAATTAGAGTAAATTTGAGACTAATTAAGTCTGAAATTGGAGTGATTGGAGCCATTTAATGTTAATTGGGAGCTAATTTGGGACCTATTAATGTTAATTGTGCTGAAACCATTTTCTAACAAATGACATCTGCTCACCATTTCATCGATATCTCTCAGAATATTTTGAATCTTTGAATGAGGTTAATTTTTCCAGAAACTAGACATCTGGGGCTTCAATTTGAGTACAAGAACGAGACAATTCTGATCAGAATTGAGTCAGATATGATTTTTCGAAATTGGCCCTACAGGCTGTTACAGAAGCTACGGGAAAATCAAATTTTGGCTTGCTCCCCACTCCCACCAATCTCTCCATTTAATGCACCAGATTTTTCCCAAGACTAAAATGAAGTTTAGGTTCATGATCCTTGTCAACTCTCATTAAATGGCCTTCTATTCATATTTCCTCCACCACTTCTATATAAACCCTCCCTCTCCTTCATTCCAAGACACACAAAAACTCACTCTCTTCTCCTCTCTTGAGTTCTAGTGAAGTTGAGTAATCTTATCATATCTTGGTCTTCCTGAGACTCAAGGTATTGAGTGAGACTCACTCTCCCTCTCCTAGTTCTTCTTTTCCTCCACCCTTAAGATCTCCCCCAAAAGTCTCCTCCTCGACCATATGGATCTTGCATTAAGGTATAATCTCTTTCCCTAATTGTTTTTTTGTGTTACCATGATAAGGGTTTAAGATTAAAGCATGATAGTAATCATTTAAATTCCCTTGAATATGTTTGAATGTTCTTAATTGTTCTTATATGTTCTTCACATATTCTTGGTTGTTTATCACATGTTCATGCATATCACTAGTTTTAATCTTAAATCTACATCAAAAATATGAAAAACATGTTTGTTTCATAATTCTTTCAAATCCTTGAATCTAGGTTATCACCATCTACACACTTTCACTAGAATTTTATTTTTCAATCCAAATGAAGTGCTTAATAAATTGAATTAGGGTTTATCACATGCATACACTTCAAATTCTACATGCAAATTGATTGATAACATATTGGATGATGTGACATGATTGTTGGCCACCATAATCTAGAAGACCGGTTTCACCGGGCAAGGTGGGTTCCTAACACCTTCCCACCTTGTAACATAGCCTCCGAACTTAGATAAAGGGTTAGTAGATCAAATGCTTATCCTTGTAATTTTCAATTTCTAGATTGTAATTAGGAAACAAAGCCATGTATTTTATCTTAGATTGTATCTAGGACCAAAGCCATGTAATTTCCTATGTTCAATGTAAATTCAATTTCAAATTAATAAAATGATGAATTTTTCAATTATGGTTTTCTTATTTATTCCAACAATTAAATAAGTGGCGACTCCATTGTAAAACCTTTAATCTAAAGGGGAAAATATAACTAGTCGAACCTCCATTTTGAGAGGCAATAAACCGACTCCACCCATTCACGTAGGTTTGGCCCAACATTCCTATAAAAACGGGCCGGGGGCGCGGTCTCTCATAGTAGGTTGCTTTGATATATTAGGAGTGAGATCTAAAGTTACAATCAAAACTTCGGTATGTTGGGTAGCCACATTTAGTATTGATGGAATATATATTCTCAAGATGGAATTCATAATCTCTTAACGGAGACATAAAATATTCACTTGAGATAAGTTTAATGGGTTCAGTTATTCAAATAGTTAGGCCTAACCACTTTGGTAAGAAATTACTAAAATATATATTTATGAAATTAGATTTCATAAATATATGATGAATAATTTTAAAGGATTAAACCGAGTACTCAAGGATTAAGATATAGTAATCTTCAAAGTGACAGTCTATATTTATAACTTTGAATTACTACGAATATTTTATGAAGGGGTTGCATGTATAATAAAGTGTTAGGATATAATTTATTAATAAGGCCTAGAGTACAATTATATTTATATAGTAATATTAAATATAATTAATGGTAACTTTGGACTTATCAAGAGTTGACAAAAAAGCCCAAGGCCCATTGGAGCTAGTGTCTTATTGGTCCCTTTTGGTCCCACTCCAAGCCACACACTAAAACCCAATTGGAAAAGTCCAATAGGCCAGCCCAATTAGATAATCAGTTAAATATATAGGGAGAGACATACATAATTTTTTCATTAGAGAAAGAGAAAAAAGAAAAGAGAGACGTCATTGTGAAATGGTGTGTATGTGTGAGTGAAACCACTCGATTATTCTCCCTTGGAAACTGATTGAGAGACCAAACTTCTTGGGCGTAAAGTGGAATTGGAGTGAAGATTAAAAGTGTTCCAAAGTATTTATAATCTTTTGTTTTGAATTTCACCGCACGAAAGTACGCTATTTTGTTCTTAAATTCTGAAATTTATATAGTGCATGTTATCAATCATGAATGAAATAGATCCATATTTGTTGCTTCTGATATGTGTTTTGTATGAGATACAAGACCAGATTTACCAACATAAACACATAAATATTACTTCCGAAGCTAATAAATCACATGGGTATCATTATTAAGGTTTAGAGAAAAATATAACCTCAAGCAAAAGTATAAAATCCCACCAAAAATATTTTAGAGGTTCTTAAGTTTTTTTTTTTTTTTTTTTTTTTTTTTTTTTTGTGATCTTGCTAGAAAAAATGATGGTGGAGATGATGATATGGGGTGGGTACCATGGGAGAGTGTAAGGGAGTGAAGAGAGGAGTGTTAGAAAGAAAATGAAAAAAGAAGAAACAGAAAGAAAGGAGAAGTGAGTAGCTTTGGCCGGCCAAGAGAGGAGATAAATTGAAATGAGTGGTGGGGAATGGTGGGGTAGGTGGGGCATGCGGGACCCAAAAGATATCTGTCCATAACTTTTTTTTGTGTGTGCGCGTGTGCGCGCGCGCTAGGATGTTACATTAATAATCACCATATTTAAAGCAACAACAATAAAGTGAAGAAAACAAGCATATGTTTACAAAGAAAAGATTACTATGAAGGAAACCTTATTTATGCAACATACAATTTACTATAATAAGAGAAAATTTTACAAAATACCATAAAACCTTTATACCTAGACTTGGTAGATGAAGTTATAGTTGAATCCTTCTATTACTCCAAAACCCATGAAATTTTCAATATATGGATGACTTCATAGGTGATGCACCAATGCTTCATGACTAAAACCATTGACTAACACTAAGAACCTCTTAAAAATTTGATTTACTATAGTGACGTATTAAGCCAGTAATTTTTGCTTTGATCCTTACTATAGCAGTAGCAACATCGTAGAACTTTTTTTTTTCCCTATTTGCTGTGTAATCACATGTTAGAAGGTGGAGGCTTTGATGATCTCTCTAAATAGCGCTAAAAACTTGGCTTCGCAACTACTCTTGAAGTCATGCATAAAGGCCTCTTATATGGGCTTTTAATTAGGGTTTAGTATACTCATGAGACTGGCTTCATTAAAACACCCCAAACACAAGTTCTCCAATCCTAGGTCTATCTATAGCCTTAATTGAGAAGTAGTCCTGTCTTGATCATTAGAAGGTCAATTGAAGGGCAGTCAAATTCTTGATGCGGGATGCGGAAGCATCAAGAAACAAAATATGCATACTTCTAGAAAATAAGAAACAAAATACGTTCGCTTCTGAAAATAACCTCTGTAGACACTTGATTTTGCACTCATAATTTAATCTTGGAAGATAATTAGAATGACCATTCATATACCTAAAAAAATCATAGTTGCATTACATACATTAATTTATTCATTGCATATCATAAAAATGATCTTGAGATACTAACGGTCATGACAGTATATCCGATTCGCAAATCGAACCATCGGATTGAAAGATATTATGAGATCAAGTTTTCATGGTTTGCATGAATTGTATGGGGTGAAACTGATCACGTGTGATAAATTGAAATTAATTTTGATTGGTTGTTGACTAAAATTAATTAAATGATTTTTTGTGATTGGTTAAGTATTTTTCTTAAAGTGAGATTTGTTGCATGAGATTAAAAGAAATAAGCTGATAATATTTAAAGACTGTAGATAATTAGGCTTTTAGATAATTATATTCAAAATAATTATTTTAAAAATCCCAATTATTAGTTTGGAATGAGGTTTATCATGAAAATAACTCTTAAATTCGTCCAAATATAGTTTTAGAGTTGGAAAACACTTCAAAAACGTGCTAATCAAGTAGCAGATTTCAGATTCACGTTCCAAGGTAAAACTCAAAATTTGGACTAGGCTATTTCCGGCAAAGTTGTTGAGCATCGAATTTCCCTTCAGATTTCAAAATTTCATCTTAATCCGAATTTTGAGTAAAATGATATGATCAAAATACTGAAGCTTGTTCTGATTTGAAAAATCAGCTTACTCTTATCTAAATCTCCATTTTTTTAAGGATTTTCCCCCATACGTTTTTTGCTTATTTTTTTAAGCATTCCAACCTCTATAAATAGGGGAGGCCTCCCAAAATTCAACACACTTTTTCACACTCTCTGACTCTCCTCTTTCTGACTCTTCTCTTCTTTTATTTTCCTTCTTATGTTAAAGATGTTCTGGAGGTTCTGACCTTAGGAATTTCTTTTCTGTAAGCAAAATATTTTAGGTTTCAAGAATAATTGAATAAATTTATTTGAACCCTAAAATATTCTTTCACTACTAAGAAGAGCATGCATTTTTCTCAAAAAACAAAAAAAAAGAAAAAAGAAAAGAAGAAGAGCATGCACGCAACAGGTAGTTAATTTCTTTTCTTTTTCTAGCCTTCTTTATTAATTTTGATTGATGATGCATGAATAGGTTTAGGATTTTTTATATTTATTTATTTATTTCTGATTCTTATATAATTCTCATGCTTTGTTCAGATTGTTTTTATTTCTTTAAATATGTTTTTAGATGATTGTTTATTTCAATTCTTTCTCTTTAACTTCAAAATTTGCAATGACTATTAAAACAAAACAGATCTGTATCTTCCTTAGATGCAGATCTGACTTTTTTTTCAAAACACAAAATAGATCTGTATCTTCCTTAGATACAGATTTGACTTTTTTTCAAACACAAAACAGATCTGTATCTTCCTTAGATGCAGATTTGAATTTTTTTAAAACACAAAGCTAATCTCTATCTTCCTTAGATGCAGATCTGTATTTTTCTGATCATAAAATTAATCTGAATTTTTTTGAAAAAGTTTTCTTCTTATAAAATTGCAGATTTTGAAATCCAAAAGAAAGGATTGAAAATTAGGTTATAATTTTTTTTTTTTTTAATATGTGATGCATGTAACATAGATTTATCCCATGAGTGTAGTGCCTCTTCTTAAAAAAAAGTCTTTTTCTTATTTTTTTCATAAACAACAGATCTGATTTTTTTTTTACATATAAACCAAAAAATCATTTTTCATCTACTTAAAACAGATCTGATTTTTCTTAATGAAATCGTTTTTTTTTTTTTTTTAACTTTACACCAAAAACAGATTTTATATTTTTTTACAAAAACCTTTTTCTTTCTTGGCTCCAAAAACAGATCTAATTTTCTTAACAAAACTATTTTTTTTATCTACAAAAAAACAGATCTAGTTTCTTTTTTAATGAATTAAATCAAATTTTATTTTATTCACAAAAATAGATATGAATTTTTTAAGAAAGAAGAGGATACATTCATAAGATAAATTTATTTGAGTTAATGTTAGTTAAGTGTTTGTGATATGTTCAACATATCATTCATATCATGCATAAAGGATATATTGGTCATTAGAGTCTAGAAGACCAGACTCCGTCTGAGCGGAATAGGTGTCTAACACTTTTCCATTCCATAACCTAGCCTCCGAATTTGGTTCTTTTGGATAGGTAAACTGTGCTTTGCCTTTCTTTTATTTTTGGGTAGATTGTAACTAGGAGAAAAAGCTATGTATTCTTTTGGGTAGAATGTAACTAGGACTCAAAGTCTTGTAAGATTCAATTTATCAAGCTTGTATTTATTCTTATTTAATCAATGACATTGAACTATTTCAATCATGTAAATTTGTACTTAGTTTTTTCTTTTTTTCTTTTTTTGTATAAAAAAATAAGTGACGACTTTACACCACTTACCCAAAAGGAAAGTGCCCTTAAAAGCACCAAAATCTCTTTTTTGAGAGCCACCTTTGGCGGTCTCTCACAACCTCGAATCCATGAGGGTTCCTTGAATCCACAAGGGTCCTTAAATCCATAAGGAGAAAGGGTTCTGGGTGATTTATTGTATTAATTACAATAATGAAATTGTAAATTTTGTTATTTTAGGTCTAGGTGTTTATTTCTTTGTTTTTAGGTGCTTTTAATGTTTTTTTTATGTCAAACTTGGTTCCTATTATGGTTATGTATTAATTAGAGCTTATTTTAGAATATGTTTTATTGTTTGTGAAGTTTTATAGAGCCCTTAAATAGGCCTCCAAGTCTGTATACGTTTTTTATATTATTGATATTAATAAAAATTCAGACTTTTGTCTATTATTTCTCTGATGGATGCTAGAACCCTTTCTCCTCGTGGATTTAGGGAACCCTCGTGGATTCGAGGTTATTTTTAGAAGCAAGCGTGTTTTGTTTCTTGTTTTCTAAAAGTAGACGTGTTCTACTTCTTGATGCTTCCACATCCCGCATGAGTTGGTATCAGAGCCTTGACTTATCCTGGTCTGGTAGCTAACGTATGAGACGGTAGCAATTTCGATGACAGAAAACTTTGCAAGTATTACATGATGTACAGCTAGCACTCACAAATATCTTTGCTAAGATGTCATTGTTCGAGCATGGAAACAATAGGGATAACTGTCGCGGAGATATAACTCATGGGCAACCTATTGGTAAGAAAATTTCATATAGACCTTATAAAAGAATTGCAAGTTTTATTGGTTATTTTTATAAAGAAGATTTTCTTGATTGGTTACTTGATCTAGATGATTTATTTGACTTTGAGAATATTTATTATGAGAGAAAAGTTGGACTTGCTTTGTATAAACTTAATGAGTATGCCTTATGTTGGTGGGAACGAGTATAATCTAATAGAATTCGATAAGGTAAAGACAAAATTTGTTCATGGCCAAGGATGAAAAAGATGCTTGCTATCAAATTTTATCCTTTGGATTGTGAAGAAATCTTGTCGTATACAATACAAGATTATTGTTGGCCAAGAAGTACACACTTGAACTACTTTAAAGAGCCATATATTCCATTATTAAGAGAAGAATTACATGTTGAAGAAAATACTTTTTTTTGAAGAATATGTAGAAGTCAAAAAAAATATATAGAGATTTTTGAGGAATTAATGAAGACCTTGTTATAGAAGAAGAACCTGAATTCAAGATTGTGGAGGAGATTAATGAAGACCCAATTATAGAGAAAGATTTTAAGGTCGAGATAGTAGAAACCATTAAAGGAAAAATTATAGAGGAAGTTGTCAATGATCTCGATAAAGTCAAGTTAGATGATTACAATGTTCAAGCTCCTATTTTTTTGGTGAGAGACACTGAAACAAAGTTTATTGATTTTATTGGGGTGGAAAGATTTGATTTGATTATTGACTCTTATTTGATGAATATTGTCAATTGCATGAAGATCAAAGGACAAGAAGTTCAAGTTGCTCAATTGATGGCTTTCAAGTTTGGCAAGAAGACAGGGAAGATGAAGTATTCAAAGTATTTGTTCTTTTGGCATGGAAGATTTCAGATTTCAAAGATGAACTCGAGAACAAGTTTGTTTCAAGTGGAGGGGTCTGATGTAGGACAAAATTTACAATTTAATTATTGTAATTTATTAATTTTGGTATTTAATTTGTAATCTTCGTTATTTTAGGTCTAGATGATTTATTTCCTTATTTTTAGGTGTTTTTAATATTTTTTACGTCAAATTTAGTTCCTATTATGGTTAGGCATTAATTAGGACTTGTAGGGACTCAACTTGGGAATGCCCGCTAAAATCCGAAGGAATATCATCCAATAAGCCCCAAACAATACATTTTTAGAGAGTGGGTTAAAGAAATTGGCCATAACAGACGAACGGAGCCCAAATGATGAATTCACCACCGTTGAAGATTAGAGCATACAAGTTCCACTTTAATGCTACTCCTCGACACTGATCCGAGGAGGTTTATATTTGTCCCTCTTCTCTCATTTTCTCCTTTTTCTCTTTCTCCTCCCTTTCTCTTTCTCTTTCCTCCTTTCTTCTTTTTTCTCCTCCAACTGTTCTGTTGGTTCCTCTTATATAGTCCTCTTCCTCCCATCTCTCTCTTCCATCTGTTGATCATCCATGCGCTTTTCCTCTGATCGTCCGTCCCATCAGCTGCACTATCAGTACTCAAGTGATTCACAATAACCAAGGTTGCCCTGTCCAAGAGTCACATCTCCATTAGTGTGGCCAGAGGGTTAGGTGAGCGCATTTAGTGTGGAGGTGACAACCTGTCCTGGGCCTGTTCCCCCACCTGGAGCTAGTCTCGGTCCGCCGAGGACAGAGTTATCCTCGGTGGGGATTTTTAAAGCTTAGGCTTTCATGCATCGTCCTCGGGTGATCCTTCTTCCTCGGCATGGGCCCTGGGCCAGATGTAAAGTGGGCCGAGGTCACCAGGCCCCACAATAGCCCCTCAAAATCCTGTTGTCCCTATCCTCGGACGGGGAGGAGGATTTTGATATTCCCGGACCCTCTACATGATTCACCAACCTCGGTCCACATCAGCGTTGGAATCTTTTCGCCTGCCCAATGTACGTTTCTGGTGTTTCGAGGCTCAATACGCGTTCGCATTAAATTTTGGCGGCTTCACGTTCCCCATTTCCAACGGTGTGATGGTGATCACTTGGCGGGGATTTCCTGCTTTTATGGGCGGGAAGTTACGCTTGGTTAACTTTAATTGGGGCTATAACTATTCGTTTGAACCGCTTAGCCTTCTCATTTGCACACTTACAAACTTCGGTACATATATTCTGAATTTGGTCCAATTTCCACACTGACAAGCGCCCCTTTCCAGCATAAAAAGCTTGCCCGAGGAGAATCTCCCCATTTCTGTAAGTCTTCTTCTCTCTGTAGCACAAAATTTTCTTTGGTTCCTCTCTCTCTTTCCCTCTCTCGGGTCCTTTAGACATTGTTAGGAATGGGTAAGTTTAAGAAGTTAGTTGAGTCTGAAGAGATGATGGAGAAGTTCATTGCTGATTATGGGATACCCCGTAATGTGGGCTTGAGGTATTGCGAGGAGGGAGAGTGGTATATTAAGAGGAACGAGGGTGAAGTTGTGATTCCCATAGTCGCCTTCGTAGAGAGAGGCATGAGAATCCCTATGGGGCCAGTGACGAGCGGTTACCTTAGGTATTTTCGGCTGGCTCTTACCCAGTGCGCCGTTAATGTATTTAGGATATTAGGGTGTGTAGACGCCTTGAATGAGAAGATGGGGTTGAGATTAACCCATCATGATGTAAATTGGTGCTACAATCTTCAGCACCTAAAGGGTAAGTCATATTATATGAAAACGAGGGATGATAGGGTCCGGCTTATCCAGTGCCTCCCCGATTCTAGCAAGGGGTTGACCCAAGATTTTCTCATTGTGTCGGGGGAATGGCATGACGGTCTCCACTGCCCGACAGTAGAGGGAGAGCCAGGTAGGGTATCCAAAATAGGAGGCCGTCCAAATTCCTCTATTTTTTCTTTGTCATATATCTTCTTTGGTTGATTGATCATAGGAGTTTTGTTTATCTTTCTACAGATCTGCACGCCTTCGCGCGCCATTTTCATCTAGTCAACAAGGAAGATTTGGAAACCGTTCTTAGGGCGGAGCTTTTTCTGAAGGAGGCCGATAACCAGATTAGGGCCACCCACAAGATCCTCGGATGCAATCCAGCCTAGAAGTCGTTCCTGGTCCCAAAGCATGTTATCAGGGCTCGTGATCCTTGGCTTAGGCAAATCACTGTGGTAGAGGACGGTTTTGTGCTTTCCGAAGGATCTTCTATTCCGGAAGGCATTCCGTTGGCAGGCTCTTCCTCGTCCCATAAAGCGGTAGAGGCCGAGGAAGGGAGCTCGGAGGAAGGAGAGGAAGTGGTTGAACTAAGCTCGTCTGAGGACGAATTCAGTGTATTTGACCGAGCTGATCAACCCAAGGATCCCTCCGGTGATCTAGGGGACCCCCACTTGTCCGAAACCGATCTTCAGCCCTCGAGAGTTGGTACCCAAGCTGAGATGGGTCCTAGGAGACAGCCCCCAATCAGCCTTCTTGACTTGCTTGAGGGCAAGTCTGGGAAAGGGGTGCCGAGGGAGTCACAACCCCAGCCTCCTCTACCTAGCTTTTAGCCTTCGCCTGCGCAGACCAGGTCTTCATACATCCCCCCAATCTCGGAATCTCGGCCTGAGTCCCCCGAGCCAAAAAGGAAAAGGCCTTCCAAGGGCAAAGACCCAGTGGATAGGGACGGAACCCATCCTTCTCCAGAGGAGGATGAAGCTCGACGACCTTCTAAAGAACTGAGGCTGGGTGGTCAATGAAAAGGAAAAGAAATCGTTCAACAGTCCGAGCCCCAGGCCTGGCTGCCCGCTGCCATGCTCCATGGAAAACCTTTGATGGATGACATTACTATCCGGGATTTTCGAGGAGGTGAGGGGGCTCGTGTAGCCGATGCCCTAGAGAGGACCCTTCTCCTACCTGTTGACATGACTGAGCTTGGGAGCATGAGGGGTCTAGAGGTTGCCGGCATCCTCAAGAGATACCTGGGCATGGTAGGACCTCTGGTACTTGTTTATTTCGTTTGAATTTATTGCCTAGCACCTCCGCTCCCCTTTACGGCGTATCTGTTTTGGTTGGCAGGCTATCCAGGCTGTTTTCAGGCTGGATGAGGAGGTCGACGGCCAGAGTAACGCTTTGGCGAAGAAGCGTGACAAGTTCTTGAAGGCTGCAAGTACCCTTAAGAGATCTGAGGCAGATCTCAAGAAGGCTATTGAAAATCTGGAGGAGGTGACAAAGGCTAGAGATAGTGCGGCCTCTGACCTAGCCGCGGCTACGAAGCAAGCCGAGGATCAGACAAAGCGCTTGCAGGAGGTCGAGGGCCAATTGCGGGTTGCCAAAGAGGATATCGCCGACCTGAAGAAAAAGTTGGCCGAGGCGGTCTGGACAAAGGGTATTGCCGAGTATGCCAGGGACGAGGCCGTGAGGGCCAAAGAACTGGCTGAGTTTGCGAGAATAGACACTGAGCGTTCCGTAGAACAGGCGGAGGAGGAGGCCTTTGCTGAGGGGGTGGCCAAGACTGAAGCTACCTTCAAGGCTCAAGTTCCTGAAGTGTGCAGGCGCTTTTGTTACCAGACCTGGAATGAAGCCCTCAACCAAGCGGGGGTTAATGCCTCGTCTGACCTTAGGAGGGCAGCGAGAGTGTATTACCGCCCCGCAATTTGTGAGGTTGTACCTATTACTTCCGAGGGAGAGTCTGCCTTACCAGAGGCAAGTGAAAGTCGGACCAAAACTGCTGAGGACACATCTTCAGCTGACAGACCTTTTGAGGAGGCTGAGCCCCGTAAAGCGTTGGAGGGGGTTGGAATTGATAGTCAAGAAGCGCCCCAATATGCGATGAGGCTTCCTGTTGACTCCCAAGCCACACTCACTGCCCCCCAGATCCCTCATACCGTGGAAGGGTCCTCTGAAGTAGCCCCTTAGAGTCAGGGTCCCTAGGAGTTAGTCAAAGCCTTTCAATAGGCTCCTCAAGATAAGCTGCCCACCGAGTTGGGGGAGTAAGCCATTTCGTTGGGTCACCCCGTTTCGATGGCATGGGACATGCTTATTCGTTTTCTTTTTCATTTCATTTTGTTTTTTGCCTTGGCGACATTGTAACGAAACTACATATTTTCTATTTGAAATATATATTCAATAGTTTGCTTTTGGTTCTTTGATTGGTGCTTCCTTTGACTCATTATACTTTAATGTTTTGCTCAATACCTTGGTTCCGTTCTGGACTTAGTCTCATGAGACAATCAGCTGTCCTTCAAGTTTGTATCCGAGGACCGTACCACAACTCGGTTCTATCTAACGCTTTTATTCTTCTGCAAATAGCTAACTTTCCCATAGGTCTGAGTCCGAGGACCATGCAAGACCTTGGTTCAGTCTAACACTTCTGTACTTCTGTAAGTAGCTAGTTTCCCCATAGGTTTGAGTCCGAGGACCATGCCAGATCTTGGTTCTGTCAAGTACCCAGGTATATTTGAGTGGTTAGTTTCCCCATAGGTTTGAGTCCGAGGACCATGCAAGACCTTGGTTCTGTCTAGTACCCAGGTATATTTGAGTGGTTAGTTTCCCCATAGGTTTGAGTCCGAGGACCATACAAGACCTTGGTTCTGTCTAACACTTCTGTTCTTCTGTAAGTAGCTAGTTTCCCCATAGGTTTGAGTCTGAGGACCATGCAAGACCTTGGTTCTGTTTAGTACCCAGGTATATTTGAGTGGTTAGTTTCCCCATAGGTTTGAGTCCGAGGACCATACAAGACCTTGGTTCTGTTTAGTACCCAGGTATATTTGAGTGGTTAGTTTCCCCATAGATTTGAGTCCGAGGACCATGCAAAACCTTGGTTCTGTCTAGTACCCAGGTATATTTGAGTGGTTAGTTTCCCCATAGGTTTGAGTCCGAGGACCATGCAAGACCTTGGTTCTGTCTAACACTTCTGTTCTTCTGTAAGTAGCTAGTTTCCCCATAGGTTTGGGTTCGAGGACCATGCAAGACCTTGGTTCTGTCTAGTACCCAGGTATATTTGAGTGGTTAGTTTCCCCATAAGTTTGAGTCCGAGGACCATGCAAGACCTTGGTTCTGTCTAGTACCCAGGTATATTTGAGTGGTTAGTTTCCCCATAGGTTTGAGTCCGAGGACCATGCAAGACCTTGGTTCTGTCTAACACTTCTGTTCTTCTGTAAGTAGCTAGTTTCCCCATAGGTTTGGGTCCGAGGACCATGTAAGGCCTTGGTTCTGTCTAGTACCCAGGTATATTTGAGTGGTTAGTTTCCCTATAAGTTTGAGTCCGAGGACCATGCAAGACCTTGGTTCTGTCTAACACTTCTGTTCTTCTGTAAGTAGCTAGTTTCTTTATAAGTTTGAGTCCGAGGACTATGCAAGACCTTGGTTCTGTCTAACACTTCTGTTCTTCTGTAAGTAGCTAGTTTCCCCATAGGTTTGGGTCCGAGGACCATGCAAGACCTTGGTTCTGTCTAGTACCCAGGTATATTTGAGTGGTTAGTTTTCCCATAGGTTTGAGTCCGAGGACCATGCAAGACCTTGGTTCTGTCTAACACCTCTGTTCTTCTGTAAGTAGCTAGTTTCCCCATAGGCTTGGGTCCGAGGACCATGCAAGACCTTGGTTCTGTCTAGTACCCAGGTATATTTGAGTGGTTAGTTTCCCCATAGGTTTGAGTCCGAGGACCATGCAAGACCTTGGTTCTGTCTAACACCTATGTTCTTCTGTAAGTAAATAGTTTCCCTATAGGCTTGGGTCTGAGGACCATGCAAGACCTTGGTTCTGTCTAGTACCCAGGTATATTTGAGTGGTTAGTTTCCCCAAAGGTTTGAGTCTGAGGACCATACAAGACCTTGGTTCTGTCTAACACTTCTGTTCTTCTGTAAGTAGCTAGTTTCCCCATAGGTTTGTGTCCGAAGACCATGCAAAACCTTGGTTCTGTCTAGTTCCCAGGTATATTTGAGTGGTTAGTTTCCCCATAGGTTTGAGTCCGAGGACCATGCAAGACCTTGGTTCTGTCTAACACTTCTATTCTTTTGTAAGTAGCTAGTTTCCCCATAGGTTTGAGTCTGAGGACCATACAAGACCTTGGTTCTATCTAGTACCCAGGTATATTTGAGTGGTTAGTTTCCCCATAGGTTTGAGTCCGAGGACCATGCAAGACCTTGGTTCTGTCTAACACTTCTGTATGGGGTAAAGGAGATTGTCCTCAGCGTTGGCCATATTAGTTTTGGCGTGATGATGGCCTCGGCCCTGCTTCATCGGAAGTGGGTCGTCCAGTGGACCGGACCCTTGACCCCGCAGTGCCCTGGGCAAGGGTGGTTTGGGACTCTAACCTTACACGTGGCAGTAACGCCGCCTTCAGTTGAAGTTTCTGCCTTCATCAGTTACGAGGCGCCTCCTGACTGTTCGCGTTCCGCGCTTGACGTTTGGACACACGAGGCGCGCTCTCATTAATATCCTCATGGATTGATGCAGATCGAACAGATGATAGCCACCTTGGAATTTGGTCAGGATTAATGTCGCCGATAATCCTTATTTCGAATTCTGCGTAGATCAATTCCCATCAATCTTCACCCTCTATTTAAGGCTATATGGGGGGAAATGTCCTTCTACGCTCCACTAACCCTCTACCACACCAGGAAACATGTCCCCTCAACTTTCAGAGCCCCCTCAATAACCCTGCAAGAATTGTGATAAGAGTTTTGAGAAATGGAATGGCCTTGGATGGGAGTGAGGGCACACAGGCCAGAGGTCCTCATCCCTCGACCGAGAGCCGTTGTGGCTATAACCCGCGTCAGATCTCTGGCGCGGCAAAGTTTGGGCGTCATCCTGATGGTGCCGTGCATAGCGGCCAAGAGGGAGGTCCCTGAAGTACATAACGCTCTTCTGCGGGACGCACCCACATCGGTGGAGGTGTGCAAGATTACGTCATGTTTGGTGCCCGAGTGTTGCTGTCTCCAACGGTCAACCACCGTGGGGCTGGAAGAGAATCAAGGGAATATCGTGGGGAAGGGCCGTCAGGCGCCCTTGCATATGCTCCTCTCTTCGTGCCAGCACCACCGCACCGGCTTGGGCCTTGTTGGTAGCCTTAAAATAGGCCTGCCTCAACCCCCTCCCCTTTAGTTAGCTTTAGAACAGGCCTGTCCGGGCCTTTGTTTGTAGAATTGGCTTTAAAACAAGCCTGTCTGAGCCTTTGTTTGTATCTTGTATTTCCTTTTCATCTAATAAAATACTGCCATTTTTCTTCTCTTTTCCTTTGAATCTTCTACTTTTCTGCATTGGTTTTTTTTTTTTTTTTTTTTACAAACGTGTTGTTGCGAACTTTCCGTAAACTAGCTACTTAGGAACGATTGTCCGTTGCGCCCGCTAGTGCACAAATTCTTCCCACAGACAGTGCCAATTGTAGGGACTCAACTTGGGAATGCCTGCTAAAATCCAAAGGAATATCATCCAATAAGCCCCAAACAATACATTTTTAGAGAGTGGGTTAAAGAAATTGGCCATAATAGACGAACGGAGCCCAAATGATGAATTCACCATCGTTGAAGATTAAAGCATACAAGTTCCACTTTAATGCTGCTCCTCGGCACTGATCCGAGGAGGTTTATATTTGTCCCTCTTCTCTCCTTTTCTCATTTTTCTCTTTCTCCTCTCTTTCTCTTTCTCTTTCCTCCTTTCTTCTTTCCTCCACCAACTGTTCTGTTGGTTCCTCTTATATAGTCCTCTTCCTCCCATCTCTTTCTTCCATCTGTTGATCATCCATGCGCTTTTCCTCTGACCGTCCGTCCAATCAGCTGCACTATCAGTACTCAAGTGATTCACAATAACCAAGGTTGCCCTGTCCAAGAGTCACATCTCCATTAGTGCGGCCAGAGGGTTAGGTGAGCGCATTTAGTGTGGAGGTGACAACCTGTCCTGGGCCTATTCCCCCACCTGGAGCTAGTCTCGGTCCGCCGAGGACAGGGTTATCTTCGGCAGGGATTTTTAAAGGTTAGGCTTTCATGCATCGTCCTCAGGCAATCCTTCTTCCTCGGCATGGGCCCTGGGCCAGATGTAAAGTGGGCCGAGGTCACCAGGCCCACAGGCCCCACAAGACTTATTTTAGAATATATTTTCTTGTATGTCAAGTAAATTTGACCTAAAAAACATTAAAAGTACCTAAAAATAAGGAAATAAATCACCTGGACCTAAAATAACGAAAATTACAAATTAAATACCAAAATTAATAAATTACAATAATTAAATTGCAAATTTTGTCCTACATCAATTTTACAACTTGCTTTCAAAAGTGTAATAAAAAGGATTGTAGATAGGGCTTAGAAAAAGAACTAGTCAACTAGGACAAGCCACAAAATATACCATAAACAAAGGACTAGTGAAGACATTATGAAAAAATGCTAATACCACAATCAATTCCACACACCTATGCTTTAATCAGTATTTTGAATAATAAAGATGTAGTAAATAGGAGCTTTCCATTATGAATTTATAATTGTACGCTATTAGACCAAACCATGTAATTTCCTTTCTTTATCTTTTAAATTTTTGTTTCCTACTTTAGACTTTGATTATATTATAAGGAAATGAAGCCAAATAAATATATGATAAGTTGTAATTGGTGAAGCAAATAACGAAACAAAAAGTAAGATAAAAGATTTGTATTCAGTCCAAACAACATATTTTCCTTAATTTGCTTCTGTTCTCTCCATTTCTCTATATCTTTTGTTTTTATTCGTTTTAGACTCAAACGGTTCAAATTTTGAAAACAAAGTTAATACAATCGCACATATATTTGGAACCAACAGCGCAGGTTTCTTAAAGCCTTATTAAACAAGTGCCCCACGGACAGCTTCACTGGATTGGCATAACACTCAAATTGGAAAGCCACTTAGATTAACAACCCCTTTTGATATCCTTGAGTAATTTTATGCCATGAAAATGATGAAACAGTACACCAAGGCCCACACAATAGAGAAAGAAGAAGACGTGGCAGAGCACGTAATTGTCCAATAAAAGGATAATGGCTCCAGCAGAATTACAAAGTCATTTTCCTTTCTTCAAGGGGCAATCTTATTTAATTAAAATTATGGAGGTAGTCAATTTTATTGTGGATTTGGCATATCTTAAATTATGACATGATATGTCTGACCAATTTGGCAATTTGGTTTATAATCCAAAGTTGCAGACAATCCAAATCGGATTTGGATTGCACCGCAATTACCTCTTTCTACTAAAAAATTTTTATTACCATTTTCTAGTTTTTAATTTTTAATTTTTTAACTTTATTTATTTAATGATTAAAATTGAAAATTACTTTTTTTAGAGCACACATATCGTGAAGTCAATCAATCCACACTGACCAGGATGAGATCAAGCAGTAGTTTTTTCTTTTGTTGTTTTTGTTGAACCACCACATGTGGTGGGTACTTTATTAACCTTTGATAAGGTTAATATGTTTTATAACAGACCTATTAATTCCTAATTTATGAGTATATTCAGTTCTAACCAAAAAAAGAAAAAAATCTTAGCCATTTAGAACAATAACATTATTAATTCCTAATCTATGAGTATATTCAGTTCTAACCAAAAAAAGAAAAAAAGAAAAAAATCTTAGCCATTCAGAACAATAGCATTAGGTGAACTCAATCGAAATCCATGTGATACGCCAACTCGTTCAGTTTGGGTTGGTGGAGAGAATCTAGATGATGTTGTACTGTAAATCCAAAATCTATGCATGTGAGTCATGTGAGGAGCGTATGAAATGGTTTACCAAAAAAAGGAAAAAGAAAAAAAAAAAGAAAGAAAAAGAGACGCGTGCAATATTAATTTATAGGAAGTTTGGACTTTGGACGTATTATATTATTCTGATAAACTTTCTCAAATATATATATATATATATATATTATTCTAATAAATTTTAGAAGTGTATTTTTGTCTAATGATGTATTATAGAAAGTTCACAAATTGACCTCATAATGAGTGAATGATATATATATATATATATATATATATTTGTTGTTGTGATTTTCAAATTTTTTTTATTTGTTTTTAACTCGAAATTAAGGTGAAATATTGGTTTTATGCAATCACCAATTTGGTTATTTAACCCATGCCCAGCCATACCAGGTATGGCCGTGTGATTTATGAAGCACAGGAAATGCTTTAGTGAATTGAATATTGCATTATTTGATACATTGATAAAAACTGCTAACCTTTTCTGCAAAAAAGAAAAAAAGAAAAAAAGAAAAAAATGAAAACAACAAAAACATAATCACCCGTGACCCATATGATTAACATTGCACTGTAGGGGTAGGGGCCAGTAGTCATTTAATCGACAACCAATTACGTACATAATTCAACCTATTTGAAACCGTGAATGGATTATAGGAGACAATACAACTAGCTGCAACTAAGTAAATTCTTCAACCATTTTTACACTGGAATAGGGACAGCTCTTAGAGGATGAGCTCTCTGTAAGGTTATGCCAAACTTGTCATCCATGTCCATGTCAACAGGTTTAACCCCATCTTCAAGTTTCCAATTGAATGTCTGCATGAGCGAACCCAACATCAAGTGTAACATTCGAATTGCCAGTAGCAAACCAGGACATGTTCTTCTTCCACCACCAAATGGTATTAGCTCAAAGTTCAGCCCTTTAACATCAATTTCTGACCCTAAAAACCTTTCTGGCATAAATGATTTTGCGTTGTCCCATGACCTCCGGTCTCGTCCTATAGCCCATGCATTCACTAGCACTTGTGCACCTTTTGGGATAATGTAGCCACTGATTTCTACGTCTACTTGGGCTTTCCTAGGAAGTAAGAAAGGAGCTGCTGGATGCAACCGCAATGTTTCTTTGACTATTGCTTGTAAATAAGGTAACCGAGGAATGTCTAATTCTTGAACTGGGTTTCCTTTGCCAATTGCTTGCTCTAGCTCTGCTTTGGCTGTTGACAATGCCTCTGGGTTGTGGAGTAGCTCTGCCATTGCCCATTCTAGTGTGGCTGAAGTTGTATCAGTGCCCGCAACAAATAGGTCCTAATCCATGTTCACAAACCATGTTCATCATTCATAAGTACAGTAAATAAATAACTAACTATTAAAGAGATTGTCCTAGTGTACTTTTGTCTGTGGCAGAGTTTTGCTAGAGATACTGATATTTTCATGGAGAAAAACATTCCACTCACCTCACTCCCTTTGTCAAAGCTTATCTTTAGCAGTTGTTGAAATTGAAGTGGATGCTAGATCTGTAGTGGATGTCAATTGTCATGTTCGAACAAAAATTCAACTAATGGTCCATTTCCTCTCTTGTTGATAATCGCAAGCTTATGATTTCCAAACAAAAATGTAAAGATTTTAACTTCGGTTAGGAGTTGGTGTAAAAGTGAGGTTTTATACCACCAATGCAAGAACGCCATGTCATTAACCAAACAAACACCAAATACACCTTCAGTGGTGGCTCTAGGATTTTTTTTCTAAGAGGGTCAGTAGTAGTGGAGCTAGAAATTTGTCATGGAAGCGATTAAAAAATAAAATGATTTTTTTTTTTTTTTTGGTTTATACAACTTCCATATTATATACAATAATCTAAAATAAATACAATATAGTACACAATACAACTATATCGTGTAATAGTCTAAAAAATTTATTAATAGTTTAAAGATTAGTAAGACAACAACCATTGAATGCATACTAACTTATTATATTTATATGTAATATTAATTAAATTAAAACATATGATAAAGAAGAATAATAACAAACCTAGGAGTGGAACTAGGAGTAAATGTGAACTAAGAAAAAAAAATACACTGATATAAATTTTTGCTTTTGAAGTGTATTGTTTTTTAACCATACACATGGTCGCTCTCTTAGAATTGGAGCGAACAGAGATAAAAGCTAAGAAAACTACTTGATCAAACAAAGATAAAAGCTAAGAAACCATAGATTGGAGGAAAAAAAAATAGAGAGAATGAAGAAAGAAATCACAAATATAAATATAGATCAGTTGGTTGGAAAGATGGTGTAATTTTTTGCTGATGAAGAAAAAAAGTGCAAAGAAAAACAATTCCATTTTGCTGCCAATAGAAAAGTAAGCCAGAGTTCCAGATAGAAAGTTTATTTATTTATATATTTTTAACAAATGAGCAAAATTTTGAAACATTTTTTTCTTTATTATAAAATTAAATATTTTAAGAGTAGTGCTGTTGACACAACATTTACACAAAAATTTCACAACAAAATATAGGTGGCAAGTTGTTAGAGGTAGGTAAAAAAAAAGTAATATATTAGCAAAAAAGAAAGGTAAAAATGATGTCAATTGTAGGTCAAAATAAAAACTAGTTACAACTTGTCACTTATTCTATTGTGAAATTATTATGAAAATAGCATTAAAATGATCATATTCAAGTTTATTTTAGCTATATTTAAACAAAATTTATGGCCATGGTGTTCAAATATTTATTTTAGGTGAGTCAAAATAATTTTTGTAAAAGAATATATATATATATATATATATATATAATTTGCAGGTCAGGGGGTTATTTGAACCCCCTGGCCAGCACTTAACGCCACCCTTGTACACCTTGCCACAAACAAGAATAACTCAGATAAATCCCCAAATTCAAAACAAAAACATAGCAGCATTGCATATCAGTTTCCAAAGGAATCAAATATATCTGCCTCTTCTTAGCACTGAATCTCCATGCCTTCATCGGATTCTGTGCTGGAACTTGGAAAATGCGTTGGAGCCTCCGTGATCAGGGTGTCGCAACCTCAAGGGTTTTTTTTTTTCCCCCACCCAATTTGGATTTCGAAATATTGATGGCTTTGGGTTAGTTTTTTTGGACGTTAATCACTTTCTTTGGTGTGGGTTTTGCTGTATTTTGGTACCTTGATGCGTTTTGATTGGATTCCAAAGCGGTTGAGTTTAACCCTTAACAAATTTGATTTGTCTATTATCTCTTGTTTTCTTGTTCCAGCTAATTTTGTTTGGGTTCCAAATCATGATATTATTGTAGGATGAAACTTTTTGAGGGGTTTTTCTTTGTATTTTAATCCCCAGTCTTGCGCTGCTGTGTTTGTTCTTTTGATAGGATTTATTTATTTAGTATTTCAAGTTCTATCAATTTTTTTCAACTAATGTATGCTGTGGTAGCACTTCAACTGGATCACTATTGGGTTGAAAGCAGTTCATGGGATGGATTTGTCATTGGGGAAATAACAAATCATCAAAGAATACAACTTGAGGTTCGGTGCAGCGGCATATGTGGTATGGTGGAGCTCTAGTGCTAAGAGGAGAGGAGGAGATTAGATTTGGGGTTTAGGTGTTTTAGCTCTCCAGGTTTGTCATGTATTCGTGTTTGAGGATTGTAAAATTTAACTGAGTTATGATTGTGACGTGGCGTTCTCTCATTGGTGGTGTAAAACCTCACTTTTACGCCAACTCCGGACTGAAGTTAAGCTCAAACAGAAAAGGTGAGGTGTTATTTTCTCGGTGGGCTCTAAGTAAAGTAATTGTTTGATAGAGTGAAAGTGCTCTAGCAAAACGAATAAGTTTATGTGCACGCAAAAATTTCACAGCAAGTAAGTGGATAAGTTTTTAATTGTTCTTATTATTTATTGACATATCAACGCATGTAAATTTTGGACATAGTTTATCCAAACAAAACTCTTGATAAGTTTTTAATTATTTAACAGCAACATTTTGACATATCAACACACGTAAATTTTTTGTGTTACTTGACTTTATCCAAGCAAAACTCTTGGCTGCATGTACTGTTCTTTGAATTTGAATAAAATTTCTTTTTCATCCAAAGAAAAAAAATTGATAGAAATTCAAGAAGAAGCAGAGAGGGTAAGAAATAATACTGACCAGGAACAAACGCTCTATCTTAGTTTTGTCCATCTCCTCACTGTTCTCTTCACTGATGTTGAGAAGAGTATCTAACACATCCTTGTTCGTGTTAGAACCACACACTTTTCTCAAGTGGAGCCGTTGGGTAATCATGCGGTCAAAGAGCTCTAAAATCTTTCCAAAGTGAACTGCCAAACGGTGCCTTACGCGTTGGGGGTCCATCTTTTTTAACACGGGAAAATAATCTGCCAAGTTTGGTCTCCCAACCTCTTTCATGACATTCCAAACGATCTCCTTGAACTCTCTAGCCGTGTCAGAATTTGGGTCAGCCAAATCCACCGAAAAAATGGTGTTTGATAATAGATTAAGCGTGGTCTTGAAAGCAGCTCTCCCAACATCTACTGCCTCACCGTTTAGGCTGCTTTGATGAGTATCAGCTAGGAGGTCTTGCACTTTCTTGTGCCTGATAGCTTGGTTGGCATCAAGAGTCTTGTTGGAGAATATTCGTTCCATGCATATTCTGCGAAGGTTTCTCCACCGGGTTGAAACAGGTATAAATGGCAAGCTAAACTCGTCATGTCTGTGGGCTCGGAGTGCATCTGGGATGGTTCGATTAGACAAGTGTTGGTCATGTATTTGAAGGACTTCTTTGGCCATAGCTGCTGAAGAAATGACTACTGTGGTTACTTGGCCTAGTTTTAGGGTCATTATGGGACCATGGACCTCGGAAAGTTTTGCCAGGGACTTGTGGGGTTTGTCACCAAGCTCTAAGAGGTTTCCAATCAATGGAAAAGGTTTTGGACCCGGTGGAAGCCTTTTGGGGATTGCTTTGCTTCTTGAAATTGCATGCAAGGCTTGGATTAAGAGCCAAGTGAGGCAAAGACATATTATACCGCTCAAGAAATTCATCTTTATCAATGAACTCTGATCACCAGGAGAAAAGAGCTAAGTGAAAAGTGATACAACACTATACTTCACCGTTGTTCCTTTATAGTCAACAAGCCGAGCAGTAAAACACACCCACTTGCTCTAACGTGACTACAACGGCACTCTGCCCCTTTTTTTTTTTTTTTTTGAGACGCTCTGCCATATTTTGTTTCTTTCTATCAACCCAAAAAAAAAAATATCCAAGAGTCCAAAGTATAGTTCTAATAATAATTAAATATATTGCTTATCAAAAAAATAAAAAAATTAAATATATTGAAGAGTACTGTAATACAATGTTTGAAGATAAGAGCATTCTTATTAAGAGTTTTAAATGCTAGAAGATGCTTTTTTTTAGCATTTTTGACCCAAAAGTTGCTCCATTAAGAGTTTCAAATGCCAAAAATTTTGGCATTGATGAACAGTGCGGTTTCATATTTGAAACCGCACTATTCACCAAATGGTAAAATGTATATTATTTTTTTATTCAATTGAGGCCTACTTTTTTTATTCAATTGAGAAAGAGAGAGACAAATGAGAGAGAAGGAAAAATAAAAAATGATAAAGAAAGAATATTTAAATGGAATGTTAAAAAAAATAGAAGTTTTGATGGAGGAGATATTGTAAAGTGGGGTGTTATATATTATAAAATTGGGATTTGAGATAGTAAATGCTAATTTTTTTGCAAACCTTGATAAGAATGCTCTAAGTAATTGTTTCTAAAAAAAGAAAAAAAAGGAAAGAAGAAGAAGATAAGTGATTAGACAAAGGACTAGTGGACTAGGAAGAGACACGAACACATACTACGCGGATTATAGTGAAGAGATTCTAAAGATCAGATATTTTCCAAGTCTCTTGTCCAGTCGACAAATTTTTTTTTATAGCAAAATGATATGTATGCATGAGGTTGCAGGATATCATTGTCGTGATCCTCGTGGAGATTAATAGTCTCCAACTATCTTACTGCTCATAGACTTGGGCGGGAAAAAAAGTAAAAAAAGAAAAGGAAGGATCTAAGAGCGGTTGATGTAAATTGAAGTTAAATTTTATCTAGCTAACAGGAAGTCACATACATCAGGGAACTCCTTTTGTACTCATCTAATTGCAAAACAATATGAAAATACTAAAGCATATTTTATTCAGTTCTAAAAGCGAAAAATTATTCTACATAGCTAAACAAAAAGCAAAACAACATTAGAAAATGATAGGAACAGCTCGTAATGGACGAGCCATATCTGACGTAAGGCCAAACTTATCCTCCAGGTTCATGTCCTCTGGTGTGATCCCATCTGCAAGCTTCCAATCAAATGAGTGGATGAGGGAGCCCAGCATCAAGTGCACCATTCGTATCGCCAATGGCAAGCCAGGACACATTCGCCTCTCACCATCAAATGGAATTAGCTCAAAATTCCGGCCGCTAACATCAATTTCATACCCCAAGAACGTCAGCATCTAACATGCCAACACCGTGTTCCGTTTGCCATATATGGATTTTCTATTATTGGGTTAACGGCAACCACCAAAATTAACACGGTTTTTAGTTTTCAGAGATTGAGGAAAGCACGAAATCAAATTAGGAATTAAAATGAGAATATGCATAAAATGTAGGGGCCAAAATTAAGTACATTTTCACCAAAAAATTAATAAATGGAAGGATCTAAGGGCTGTTTTATGTAAAGAGAAGTTAAGTTTGACTTGAATCTCGACAGAAATTCACATACTTTAGGAAACACCTTCCGGACTCATCATACTATAACATTTTTTGCACATAAACAATATTATAGACCAATTGATGTGAATAGTCATTTTTAGCAACGTAAAACTCACCACTTTTTGTATTTTACAATGACCGGTGTGATTGATCTAATTGCAACACAATATGAAAATACAAAAGCATATTGCATTTGTTATTCAGTTCTTAAAGCAGCAAGTTATTTTACATAGCTATGCAAGAAGCAAAATGACATTAGAAAGTGATAGGAATAGCTCGTAATGGTTGAGCCATATCTAATGTAAGGCCAAACTTATCCTCCAGATTCATGTCCTCTGGTGTAATCCCATCTTCAAGCTTCCAATCAAATGAGTGGATGAGAGAGCCCAACATCAAGTGCACCATTCGTATAGCCAATGACAAGCCAGGACATATTCGCCGCCCACCACCAAATGGAATCAGCTCAAAGTTGTGGCCTCCAACATCAATTTCTGACCCCAAGAACCTCTCTGGCATAAATGAGTTTGGGTTGTCCCATATGCTTGGGTCCCTGCCTATAGCCCATGCATTGACCAGAACTTGTGCACCCTTTGGGACTGTGAAGCCCTTAACTTCAACATCTGCTTCGGCTTTACGAGGAAGTAGTAAGGGAACTGCTGGGTGCAATCGGAAGGTTTCTTTGATTATAGCTTGTAGATAAGGTAACATAGGAATGTCTGATTCTTCAACTCTATTGCCTCTGCCAATGGTTTGCCTCAGCTCCTCTCCGGCCTTTGATAGTATCTCCGGGTTGTGTAAAAGCTCAGCCATTGCCCATTGCAGGGTGGATGATGTTGTGTCCGTGCCGGCAGAAAATAGATCCTTTTGGAATTTGCCACGTGATTGAAACAAGTTATACATAAACAATAAGTCAAAGCTATTAACTTACTATGAAAAACATTTATGTTAAACAGAAAAGAGTAGAAATATACAGACCAGTAAGAAATGTTTAATCTGATTTTTATCAATCTCCACCCTGTTGTCCTCACTGACGTTGAGAAGAGTATCTAACACATCTTTCTTTGATATAAAACCAGGTACTTTTCTTAACTTCAACCGTTGACTAATTATGTTGTCATAGACGTGTGTCATTTTCCCAAAGTGAAATGTCATACGTCGCCTTATGCCTTGGATGTCAAACTTTCTTAGAATGGGAAAATAATCCCCCAAGTTCGGCTTTCCGGCCTCTTCCATGATGCACGACACGATCTGCTTGTACACTCCAGCTGTATCTGAATTTGGGTTTGCTAAATCCATTGAAAAAATGGTGTTTGATAACAGATTCAGTGAAGTTTTAAAGGCTGCTCTGCCAATATCAACTGCATCACCGGCTAGGCTGCTTTTATGGATATCAGTAAGGAGCTCTTGCACTTTCTTGCGTCGGAGATTTTGGTTGGCATCAAGAATCTTACTGGCAAATAATTCAGTGTTGCATATTTTCCTAAGGTTTCTCCACCGAGTGGAAACAGGCATCCAAGGCAAGCCAAACTCATGGTGTTTGTGGGCATGGATACAATTTGGGATGGTACGGTTTGAGAACACTTGGTCATGGGTTTGAAGAGCTTCTCTGGCCATGGCTGCTGAAGATATGACCACTGTGGTTATTTGGCCTAGCTTTAGGCTCATTAAGGGACCATGAGTGTTGGCAAGCTTGGCCAGCATTTTGTGAGGTTTGTCACCAAGTTCAAATACATTTCCGATGATGGGAAATGATTTTGGTCCTGGGGGAAGCTTACTGGGTATTGCTGTGTTTCTTCTTGGGATGGAATGAAGCGCTTGAATTATGGTCCAGCTGAGACATAGACAGATTACACAGATCCAAAAGTCCATCTCTCTCTGTGTATCTCCTAAAAGACCACAAAACAAGTGAGCTTATAAGCACCTCTCTCACTACCAAAAAAAGAAATGATAGTCACTTTCTTTGAATATTCTATTTTATAATTATTTGTGTGGTGTAAAAGGGTATAATTAGGTTTCAAGTTTTTGAAGTAAGCTTCACTTGCCTATAAATTTAGATTAGATTGAGTAGAATTATGTAAAAATAAAAAAAAAAAGTTTTTAACTTTTTGACTTCTAATTGAACCCGGCTTGAAAAAGACAAAAAGAGAAAAAGTAGGAAAGAAAAAAAATGTCCAAATACAACTGTGCACGTGAAGGTATGGCGGAACACATACAAGAAGACAATCTCAACCAGACAAGTGCGTGTACCTTTGATTCAACATTATCGTCTCATGCTGTGGCGCATTTTCGCTCACCTCATTCGTCTGTTGTGTTGCATCCACGGTCCACCCTTCCTCTGGTGGGTCCAATCCGCATTAGCACAGATGAATGAGTGAGGAGGTGAAGGAAAATTAATGCTACAGGATGAAACGATAACGTTGAATAATAGGTACACGTTAGTTACTTTGTTAGGTGGGGTATGATGGAACCTACCATCTCAACCAGCCCGTCAATCCCCTCGGGTTTGTGTTTATTATACACAATTTTACTCCTACTTTATTTTTTAATTGAAATTGTAACTTATAATCAGATTTTAAAGTTCAAAGTTTCAATTAAAAATGAATGTGTGTAACAGCTTATCACCCACAATTAAACCAGTGGTAAATATCCCCTTCCACTACCAAACTCCTATTTACCGACCAACAAAAACAATTGACAGATCCAAAAATTGTGACCCATAATTTGTAAAATGTGCTATTTTGTTATGCGCTTAAAATGAATTTCCCAAAAAAAGAATTGGTCAGTTGACCTTGTAATTATAGAGGCAAAGATTTTTATTTTCCTTAATTTCATTTTTTAATTGTAAAACTTGCTCTTATATCTATTAAAATTTTGCATCATTCAAGTCTTTGAAATCTTGATTGGTTCCATTGAAATTTTGTTATTCACTTTGGTAGATGATTTAGTAATTTATATTGAAAATGAAAATTTCTCTAATTACACCATAGAGATGATAAAAGATGAGTTTTATTCTATGAAAGATCGTCATCGAACATAATCTAGATATGAGATACTAAGTTCTTTTATTATAATTATTATATTTTTGTGTGTGTATAATATCAAACTATACAACTTTTGTATACTTACTAGAATATTAAATATGATAAATTCTCCAATAATTTTTTTTATAGTAAATATATATACATAAAAGTTGAAAATTTTGTGTACGATATATTTTTGAATTAAGACCTACTTTAATACTAGAACATTAAGGTTTATATATGTAACCAAAAACAGAAGAGAATGCATGTTATCAATAGGATATATGCATCATCTCTCACAATATGTGAGTCCTACACGTAAATTGTGACCTTATTTTTAGGCGAACCCTATCCTGGTCATGACGGATCAACCCATTAAGAAGTCCATAAACAAGCTCGAGTTAGCAGGGAGAATGGTCCAGTGGGCGATCGAACTTAGCCAGTTCAACATTAAGTACCACCCCAAGACAGCTATTAAAGCGCAGGCCTTAGCAGACTTCATCGCCGAGTTCACCATCCCAGATGAGGACAGCCTCCCCAACGAAGCAGAACAATGGACGATACAAACTGATGGTTCGTCAGCCCAAAAGAGGGGAGGAGTAGGGGTCATCATCATCGCCCCAGAAGGAGAAATGCTCAAGTACGGGGTTCAGCTAAAGTTCCTGGCCACTAATGATGAAGTTGAGTATGAAGGAATATTGACGGGGCTAAGGGTCGGGAAGGCATTAGGAGCTAAAAACATTCTCTTCCAGAGTGATTCCAAACTGGTAGTAGGGCAGATAAAAGAGGAATATGAAGCAAAGGAGGAGAGAATGCAAAAATATCTTAGGCTGACGAAACACTTGACACAGGAGTTTGACAGGGTGGAATTCATGTAGATTCCCAGAAGCCAAAACATGATAGCAGACGAGATCATGAAGCAAGCATCATCAGAAGAGAGACCAACGAGCATGGGCTTGGAGATGGAAGTCCAAAAGCAACCCAGCATCGAAGAAGTCTCTACCTTCACAATCCAGAGCACAAACAACTGGATGACCCCGATCCTATCCTTCCTCAGAGACGGACACCTTCCACCAGACGTCAAGGAGGCCAGGAAGGTCAGAAAGAGAGCAGCCAAGTTCACGATCCTAAAAGACACCCTGCACAAGAGAGGCTTCTCCATGCCGTACTCGAAGTGCGTCGACGAAGAAGAGGCCAAATACATTTTGGAGGAGATCCATTAAGGGATTTGCGGAGACCATGCAGGCCCTAGATCCTTAGTAAGCAAAGTTATCAGAATAAGTTACTTCTGGCCTACCTTGCAGGTGGACGCGAATAAGCTCGTTAAGAAGTGCTACAAATGCCAAAGGTTCATGAATGTCCAGCTCCTTCCAGCTGAGAGACTAACGATAATAGCCTCTCTTTGGCCATTTGCACAATGCGGAATTGACATCGTCGGCCCACTGCCCCAAGGTAAGAGGCAGAGCTTTGTATGGAAGAACATAATTTGCAAATTCAGGATTCCATGGACGATCGTGTCAGACAACGGGCGGCAGTTCGACAGTCAAGGCTTCAGGGATTTTTGCTCAAGCCTAGGGACCAAGAACCAGTACTCATCTCCAGGACACTTACAAGCAAATGGACAGGCAGAAGTAACTAATCGAACACTACTCAAGATCATCAAAGCCAGGTTGGACAATGCTAAGGGAGCCTGGCCGGAAGAATTTTCCAATATCTTGTGGACTTATAGAATCACAGCAAGAACCCCGACAGGGGAAACCCCCTTCAGACTCATTTATGGCACCGAGGCAGTAATCCGGTCGAGGTGGGAGTAACCAGCATCATATGAGAGACGTTCCACGAAGAAAGTAATGACGACTAACTAAAGGTCAGCATTGCCTGGACGAGGTCAAAAACAAAGCTTCCAACAGAATGACGAGGTATCAGCAGAAGATGGCCGAGTACTACAACAAGAGAGTGAAGCTCAGACGACTTGACATAAGGGACCTTGTCTTACGCAAAGTCACCCCGGCGACCAAAGACCCTACTCAAGGGAAACTTGGCCCAACCTAAGAAGGACCTTACCGGCTCGACCATTACTTTAGACAAGGCAGCTATCACCTAGAGACCTTAAAAAGGGAGACTGCCACAACCATGGAACATTGAGCACTTGAAGAAGTACCACTAATAAATGAAATAGAAAACTGTATTCATTTTTTAAAGTAATAAAAGAACTATTCAGCCAATGACTTAATGCAAGCAAACACAGTAGCTTAGAAGTCACAAAAAATTGGCTAAGTAACAAGATTTCGCCTAGATGGATGTAAGTTACTGATGAAGCCAAAAACGACAAGATCCCTTAAATGGGTGTAAGTCACAAAAAAGTTGGCTAAGTAACAAGATTCTGCCTAGACGGATGTAAGTTACTAACGAAACAAAAAATGACAATATCCCTTAAATGGGTGTAAGTCACAAAAAATTGGCTAAGTAACAAGATTTCGCCTAGACGGATGTAAGTTACTGACGAAGCCAAAAATGACAAGATCCCTTCAATGGGTGTGAGTCAAACACAAAATTGGCTAAGTAACAAAATTCCACCTAGACGGATGTAAGTTACCAACGAGACAATATTCCTTCAATAAGTGCAAGACTCAACAAAAATTTTAACTAAGTACCAACAATGCAAGCTACTGACTAAGAAGAAACAAAGCAGACAGAGACAAGAATAAAAACAAGTATAGAATTACAAACGTAAGTAAAGGCCGAAAGACAACGGGCAACCAGCATTGTGTTATCATTATAAGCCCATAAACACTGGGTAAGATTGTTCTCCAATTAGAATATTGCTATCAAAATAGAATTAAAAAGCCTAAAACACATTGGGCACCTTAAAAAAAAAAGGAGAGATTACAAAGGAAAAGCGACAGGTTCAAGGCAGCAACGTCACCACCACTAGGAGCACTCTCAGGAGCACCACCCTCAAGAGACGAGGACTGGGAGGCTTCGTCAGCTACCATCTCTTTATCCACCTCTTCTAGATCCAAATTCTCGAGATCTACTCTAGTGGGGTGCTTGACGAAGTACCTCCTCAGGAGCTTAAAGCCTTTAAAATACCAACTGAAGAGCACTATGTTGTACTCATCAGTCTGCTGGAAAGTCTCAGTGGCCTTAGCAGCAATGGTCTTGAGTTTCTCCTTGGCAGCCAGAAGTTGTTCATCCTTTTCCAGAGTTAGTTGCCGCTCGGCTCTGAGGTCGTCACTCAAGGTCTTAGCCTTTTCCTTGATAGTGTTGGCCTCATTCATGACGACAATTAAGTCTTTCTTCAATTTAGAGTTCTCCACCTCTAGAGCCTCCATTCTTGACATCACAGACGCAACCTTGGCTTCCTAAGTGAGGTACTCCGAGGTGATATGAAGACTCTCCCCTAGCACCTGAAAAGAAAATTGAAGCCTTCAGGACAAGCCACAACCTCGTTGGAAGGCACGCTTGAGAAAACCTTCAAGTCCTCAGCAATGACGACCTCATGTGCCCTTTCCACTGCAAGTCCAGCATCGTCCCAAACACTGGATAGACGAGAATCAGCCTTCTCCTTCCCTTTGTTGGTCAAGCGTGGCCTTTTAAAGATAGGAGTAGTGATCTCTTCAACCGAATTTGTCGGAGACGTTGTCCACGTCACCTCAGTACCGGGGACAATTGAAGTAACAGGGATAGCTGGAGTAACGAAGGGGCTCTTCCCTGTAACGTGCACTGTCCTCTTCTCGAGATTGGAAAATGGCTCGTTCTTCTTGGATCTCATTTTAGCATACATATCCTGATTAAACTTAGTCGTCATCCCTGCAAAAAAGGAAACACTTGTAAAAAAAAAAAAAAAAAAAAAAGAGAGAGAGAAAGAATAGAAGAAATGACGAACTAAAACACCTACTTTTCTTCTCTTCCATTTCAATGGTGTGCAAAATGTAAGCGGAGGGCTCTAGGCCAAGGCAATACAAAGCCAAGGTACGAGGATCGACCAAATCGTCGAAGTCATCAATTGACTTTGCGTATTCAATGGCAACCTCAACGTGTTGCCTATACCTACTCTTAAGCTTAGACCGTCTTTTAACTGCACGAGGAACCAAAGAATTAGCAACAACAGAATAAATGAGAACGAGTGAAGAACAAAGTGCTGAAAGAAACAACGATGCACCTAAACTTGGGGTTCCCCACCGACGGAGCAACCTAAGGAGATCACCCCACACCTTACCAGCAGAAGTCTCCCATTCATCCCCGGACACAAAAAAGAAGCGGGACTTCCAGTATCTGAAGGACGAGGGTAGGTCCCTAACGATCCTAGTCCTCCTCTTCCAAGGCACCAGTTCATAGTACCCATGCTCTTTAGACTCCTTTAGACGATACAAATAAACCAACTCGTCCACCCTGATCATATCCCCTTCAGTAGCAGTCAACCATATCTCCATACAGCTAACCATTATTCTCCACGAATTGGGCATAAGCTGCCTAGGAGCGATGCAAAAGCGATCTAAGAGCTCCATGATGAATGGGTGGATGAGGAACCTAAGCTTGCACAAGAAAGCAGCCTCGTAAAAGCATACCTCCCTAGGCGAAAAGTGACAAGCTCGTTCCTCCCCTTGAGGAAGACGAACCCTAACCCTTTTAGGGAATTGAAATCTATCCCTAAACCTAGACAACGTCTCATCATCCAGACTGCACGCCTCCCCGAGGGCATGAAAAGCCCTAACTTCCAAAGAACGGAGACTGCGGTGTCTACCTCTACCTCCACGAGATTGTTATTAGACGACGACCCGTCTCAAGCTCACTTGATCTCACCTCAGACATTGCCCCCCGCTCACTCAACAAACCCTCAAACTAGTCAATTGACTGACAAAGTAACGGGAATAAACCACCCAACACTACACCTAAACTGCTAACCTCAGAGATAAAGTTTGCAACCGAAGGGAGAAAAGCACGGGAAGTACCCAAAGAAGCCCCCAAATGTGCAAAAAAGAAAGAAATTAAGGGGCAAGCTACCCTAACCTCAGAGCTATTGACCATGAAAACCAGAAAATGGAGGAACATAGATGAATCCTAAAATCCAAAAAAAAAAAAAGAAAAAAAAAAAGAAGAAGAAGCAAACAAACAAGAAGAGAAAGAAAAATTAGAGATTGAACATAAGCTATATATAAAAAAGGAAGGAGAGAAGAAAGGCATACCTCAAAAGGAAGCACAGAGAACTCAACCACAGAATGCACCGGCTCGGGAAAAATCGTAGAAAAAGGTCGGAGAAGAAGAAGCTTAGAGTAATGATTGGAAGTTGGAGAAAGTGAAGGGGAAAGTGAAAAGAAGGGAAGTTTAAAAACCAAGACACAAAAACTGAAATTTAGTGGGAAACCCAAAGAGTCACATAATTGGAGCATTAATTCCACTAGTCAGAATATGCCACGTGGCCATGATGTATATGAAGCCGCCACCACACATTAAATGTGAAGCGAAATCCCAAGAACCATGTCTGAGTAGGAAACCTTTCATCTTCTGATGGTCGTCATAACACGCCACGACAACCATAGAACCTGGGGGGTAGGTGATGGGACTGACGAACTCGCTTCTCTTGGATGACCTCATCAAACATACTCGTCCACCCTGGCCAGACACAGACGAACATAGGGTAACCATTAATGAGAGCATTCAATGCCGTAGACAGTTACCAATTAGTGAGCAGACTGTTGAAGCCTCATCAAAACCCATATTCATGAGCCCAGAGGTGTTACACAAAAGGCCCTAAATCCACAATTAAGGCTCCAATGGCTAGGAACCATGAAACCATATATATATATATATATATATATATATACACATTGGTCAGAGATAAACCAGTTACATAGACTCACCCAAAAGTATTCATAGATGCTTTGATATTCAGTACTCTCTTATTACTCCCAAAAACTTCTATATACTGACTTGGGTATCAGAGACGTTGTGGCAGGCACCACATCGGTGACCACCTCAGAAGAACCTTTATTCCACATTTGCAAGATGCAGATCCAGCTCCACTAGCTCCACTTGGACGAAGCTAACGATTTATGCTTCATCAAGTTTAATATGGATGGTGGCTGAATTTTATCTCTGCTCTTTCTTTCTTTGTGGGTATGGCTGAATTGACATTGGAGAGAAAAAAAAAATCAAGGCTTTTTTCAAGTTGCAGCAAGGCATGTATTGGTGGGTGGTTGTTTCGGGTTTGGGTAGGTGGTGGGTGGATGAGAAAGAGAGAAAAACAGAGAAATGGAGAACAAAGATGAAGAGAGAGAGAGAGAGAGAGAGAGAGAGAGAGAGAGATTTTTTTTTATTATTTTATTGTGTAATTTATATTATTTTAATGTGTTGTATGTAAAAATAAATAATAGGATGTTGAGTGTATTGTAAAATGGTATAATATAATTGATAAAATAGTTTTTTGAGATTGTAAAATGTGATATTCTTTACATACGGGATGCAAACGCTCTAACAATTGTCACTTTTTCTGGCCTATAATATAGGCATTATATTGTACTAGTCATGTAAACTAAACTAATAATTGTCAATATGAATCACTCAAATAAATCTGGTTGCATCTTTACGAAAGAGAATGGTCGTGCAAAGTTATAAAACATGTGCCTCCATTACATTTAGCTTAAAAAAAAAAAAAAAAGTCAATCTATAGATCTCATGTGCCTGGGTTTTGTACTTATGTGGAGATGCAATTGTGCTAACTCTAAACCCATAGAAGTTAGGCGTAAAATTGACCTTTTGTCATCTTCTGAAGAGGGAAAATATTTGTTGTCCACAAACACTGCTTTATAGAGCCTAAAAAGGATAAAGGTCAGAGACTAGTGGTGGGACTTTTCATAATGAAACTCCAATTGGATAACAAACACAGTTCGTATACCATTCAAATTGTAGAGGTCAATTTAATACCGTAATGTTTGCTCATGGATAGGGGTGGCAACTTTTACCCATATCCATGAACCCACCAATTACCAACTTTATTTGGATAAGTCTTAACCCAACCAATTTGAATATTTGTGTTAAATGGGTAAAGACCTATTTGGTTATGTAATTAGATGGGTCTAAATGGATAAATCCACTAATACCCACTAAACCCATCTAAAATTTAAATAAACAACATAAAATCTAAATTTTTAGAAAATAACCAAAATATTCTTGAAACCTAATAAATGACCAAAATACTCCCAAAATCCAAAAAATTATCAAAATACCTCCAAAACCTAGAAAATGACCAAAATACCCCCAAAACCTAGAAAAATTACAAAAATACTCAAAAAACCTAAAAATTACCAAAATACCCCAAAAACCTAAAAAATTACCAAAATACCCCTGAAACCCAAAAAATGACCAAAATACCCCCAAAACCTAAAAATTACCAAAAAATGACCAAAATACCCCCGAAGCCTTAAAATGACCAAAATACTCTCAAAACCAAAAAAACAACCAAAATATCCTCGAAACCCAAAAAATGACCAAAATACCCCCAAAACCTAAAAAATGAACAAAATATCCCCAAAACCTAAAAATTACCAAAATACTCCCAAAACCCAAAAAATGACCAAAATACCTCCAAAACCTAAAAATTACCAAAATGCCACCAAAACCTAAAAATTACCAAAAAATGACTAAAATACTCCCGAAACCTAAAAATGACCAAAATACCCCCGAAACCCATAAAATGACCAAAATACCCCCAAAACCTAAAAAATGACCAAAATACCCCCAAAACCCAAAAAATGACCAAATACCTCCAAAACCTAAAAATTACCAAAATACCCCAAAACCTAAAAATTACCAAAAAATTACCAAAATACCTCCAAAACCTATAAAATTACTAAAATACCCCCGAAAACTAAAAAATGACCAAAATACCTATGAAACCTATAAATGACTAAAATACCCCTGAAACCTAAGAAAATTACCAAATTACCCCATAACCTAAAAAATGACTAAAATACCTTTGAAACCCATAAAATTACCAAAATACCCCATAAACTTAAAGAATGACTGAAATACCCTGAAACCTAAAAAAAAGGGACTAAAATACCCCCCTTGAAACCTAAAAAATGACCAAAATACCCCCAAAACCTAAAAAAATGACCGAAATACACTCAAAACCTAAGAATTACCAAAAATACACCCTAAACCTAAAAAATTACCAAAATACCCCCTAAACCTAAAAAATGACTGAAATACCCCTAAAACCTAAAAAATGATCGAAATACCCCAAGACCTAAAAAAATGACTAAAATAACCCCAAAACCTAAAACAATGACCAAAATACTCCAAAAACCTAAAAAAATTACCAAAATACCCCCAAAACCTAACAATTACCAAAATACACCATAAAACTAAAAAATTACCAAAATACTCCCTAAACCTAAAAAATGACTGAAATACCTCCAAAACCTAAAAAATAACTGAAATACCCCCAAAACCTAAAAAAATTACCAAAATATCTTGAAACCTAAAAATTTTTTGAAATACCCCAAAAACCTAAAAAATGACCAAAATAACCCCAAAACCTAAAAACAAATGATCAATAAAAACCCTTGAAACCCAAATTATGACCAAAATACCGTTAAACATGTAAGATGACCAAAATACACCAGAAACATCTAAAATTACGGAAATAGAGGTTTAGGGTATTTTGGATGTTTCGAGGATATTTTTGACAAATTAAAGGTTCTAAGAGTCTTTCAGTCATTTTATAGGTTTCGAGGGAATTTCAGTAATTTTTTAGGTTTCATAGGAATTTTGGTAATTTTTTAGGTTTCAGAGTTATTTTGATCATCTTTTAGATTCTAAGGGTATTTTAGTTAATGTTTAGGTTACGAAGGCATTTATGTCATCTTTTAGTTTTACGGTTATTTCAATAATTTTTAGATTTTTTGGCTATTTCGGTAAATTTCTAACGTTCAGAAGTATTTTGGTAATTTTTTAGGTTTTGGGGGTATTTTGGTCATTTTTAGGTTTTGAGGGTATTTTAGTCATTTCCTGGGTTTCTGGGGTATTTTGGTATATTTTTGAGTTTCGGGGGTATTTTGGTCACTCTTGGGTTTCGGAGGTATTTTGATCATTTTTAGGTTTCAAGGGTATTTTGGTTATTTTTGGGTTTCGGGGGTATTTTGGTCATTTTTTGAGTTTCGGGGGTATTTTAGTCATTTTTTAGGTTTCAAGAGTATTTTGGTCATTTTTTGGGTTTTGGAAGTATTTTGGTTATTTTTAGGTTTCGGGGGTATTTTGGTCATTTTTTGGGGTTCGGGAGTATTTTGGTCATTTTTTCGGTTTTGGGGGTACTTTGGTCATTTTGGATTTCGGGGGTATTTTAGTCATTTTTTGGGTTTTGGAAGTATTTTGGTCATTTTTAGGTTTCGGGAGTATTTTGGTCATTTTTTGGGTTTTGGGGGTATTTTGGTCATTTTTTGGGTTTTGGAAGTATTTTGGTCATTCTTGGGTTTCACGGGTATTTTGGTCATTTTTTGGGTTTCGGGAGTATTTTGGTCATTTTTTGGGTTTTGGAAGTATTTTGGTCATTTTTTGGGTTTCGGGGGTATTTTGGTTATTTTTTAGGTTTCAGGAGTATTTTGGTCATTTTTTGGGTTTCGAGGTTATTTTGGTCATTTTTTGGGTTTTGGAAGTATTTTGGTTATTTTTAGGTTTCGGGGGTATTTTGGTCATTTTTTGGGGTTCGGGAGTATTTTAGTCATTTTTTGGGTTTTGAGGGTACTTTGGTTATTTTTGGGTTTCGGAGGTATTTTAGTTATTTTTTGGGTTTGGGAAGTATTTTGGTCATTTTTAGGTTTCAGGAGGATTTTGGTTATTTTTTGGGTTTCGGGGGTATTTTGGTCATTTTTTGGATTTTGGAAGTATTTTGGTTATTTTTTGGTTTCGGGGGTATTTTGGTTATTTTTTGGGTTTCGGGAGTATTTTGGTCATTTTTTTGGGTTTTGAGAGTATTTTGGTCATTTTTTGGTTTTGGAGGTATTTTGGTCATTTTTTTGGTTTTGGGGGTATTTTGGTAATTTTTAGGTTTTGAGGGTATTTTGGTTAGTTTTTGGGTTTTGGGGGTATTTTGGTCATTTTTTGAGTTTCGGGGGTATTTTAGTCATTTTAGTGGGTTTTAAGCATATGTGGTGATTTTAGAGATATCGAGGGTATTTTGGTCAGTTTAGAGGTCTCATGGGTATTTTGCTCATTTTAGAGATTTTTGGGATAATTTTGGATGTCCAAGGGTATATTGGTAATTTTGAAAGTGTAGGGGTATTTGTATCATTTTATGTATTTAAGGGTATTTTGGTAATTTTGGAGGTCAAAAGGGTATTCAAGTAGTTTTAGAGGTATTTGAGTCATATTGGGTTAGATGGGTGGGTTACTAATTAAATAGGTTGAGTTGGTAATGAATAATTAATTTATATATAAACAGGTTATAAATGGATAAATGGGTAATTACACACCCAACCCATTTATGACCCAACCCGCCCATTTGCCACCCCTACTCACGGACAATGGCAACCACTTGTAGAGGATTGAAAAAAAAAAAAGAAAAAAAAAGGACTTTATAGCATGCGTAAGATATCTTATGCTCGAATAAAAAATTTGAAGTTTAATATTTGCTTATACCAAAAATTATTTAACATCTTGATCTAATAATAAAAAACTATCATTAAAAGATCGGGTTTTATAGATTGAAACTTTCTTTTAAAAAAAGATACCTTATTGCCCTGGCCATAGGAAGTGTCCTTTTTCTTTTCTTTTTTTTGATTCTCTTTCTCTCGGGAACACACACCGAGATGGAAGTAAGTTTTAAGCCGTATACTGTATCTAGCTGGACCATAATTCTGGCCCTCCGGACCATTGCAAGAAGAAGGAAATCAATTCCCAAAAAGCTTCCTCTAGGACCAAAACCTTTTCCATTCATTGGAAACCTCTTGGAACTTGATGACAAACCTCACAAGTCTCTGTCCAAGCTTGCCATGACAAATGGGCCCTTAGTGAGCCTAAAACTAGGAGATATATTCACAGTAGTCATTTCTTCAGCTAGCACGGCCAATGAACTCACTCTTGTCAATTCCTTCACGGATTCACTATTTTCTTGGCTATCGATTTCATTTGTGATAAGATGTACACAAGACAATCGTTACCACAAAACTGATGATTAGCTTCACCACATATATTGCAGGATAAACCCTTTTTCTTTTCATTTTTTTTATATTCTTTTTATACATGTTATAAAGAATAGCAGGTCATACATGATTGTAGGCTTTGTCACAACACTAGTAAATCACATCATGGAGTAATAATTCCATGGGTACATAACATTTTTTTTTATAAATAAAAATAAAAACTCTTTTCATTTTAGCATGAGACGCGTGTCACTAAAATAAATGCAATTTCATTTATATCAAAAGAGAATGCATCTCATGCATTAAATATGTGCATTTTTTCTCTCACAACATATGAATTTCATATCTTTGTGAGAGCCATACACTATGAAATAGCAATCGCATATAATTATTGGAATCAGTAATCCCACTTGACAAGCAAACTGGGATATAGGAGCCTTTTTGATCAAGAATCACTTAGGACCAAGTCAATCGGTAGAAAATGTTTCTCTCGGCATGTTAAAAATAAAGAAGCTAATTATTTGATGACGACAAACTTGTTGATGTTAAACAAAGAGGATAACACGTGGTAGAAAACAAAATTTTATTTCAAAATATTGACAAGTTGACAGTACAACTTGACCTTTTACCCTTCGCTACCAATTCACACTTTGCTTAGACACACACGGCACTTTATTTTGCCTTTACCCTCTGACCTTTTAAAAGACACATCAACTCATATAAATATACCTGTACACGTACCCACACTAACTCTTGACTTTCCTTTCTTCACTTCACACACTCACTCACTTGGATCCATATTCTGTGCAATACCTAAAATCTCAACTATAGATTTAATTTAATGGCTTAAATTTTTGGCACCTTACCAAATAACAAAAAGACTATTTTGTCCTTAAAAAATTTCACCCGCCCGGTGTTTCAGTTTCAGCCCTAACTTTTCATAAACTCAAAAAAAAAAAAAAAAAATTTGGCGAAAACACCATTTTGGTTTTTACATTTTGGGGTCATGGTCAATTTGATCTCTATATTTTAGTAACAGTCAATTTGGTCCTTATTATTTTTAAATTAAAGTTAATTTGGTCACTACCGTTAACTTACTAACGAAAAATGCTTACGTGGCAAATGGTTTGTCTTGTTGGCACACGTGGCTAATATAATAATATATAATAATATATTTAAATATTTAAAAAGCCACCTAAGCATTTTAATTTTTTAAAAATCCATGTAAAAAAAAATATTAATTGAAAGAAAAAAAATATTATTTTTTATAACAATCCTCAATTTCTTTTATTTTCTTTTGTATTCTTAAAAACTTTTCTTAGCTTCCAAACACTATTCCCAGCAACTCAACAATCTAAAACTAAACAATAATCACACAGACTCAATTTTCTTTCATATTCTTCTCTTTTTATCTATTTTCCTAGCAACTTCACACAACTATCAACACCCCAGATTTAACCATTTACAGCCACCATCAATATCCAAACCATTGAATGTGTGTAAATAGTAAAGTAAAGTAAGGTAATGCAAATGCAAAGTGCAGGCAAAGCGTTTATCAAGACGCAGGCCTGTTAAGGAAAGGTGCTGAAAACAAAGGAGATGGTTTAGTTCAGCCTTTTTTTGTATCCTATATATATGGGCAACTCACGAAACAAAAAAGGGACCCGAAAAAATCTATGTATGAGTTGGCCATGTTTGATTGGATAGTGCTTTTTTACATTTTGAATTATTCAGATGTTGCCGCCGATGGGTAAGGGCCAATGAAGGGTTACCCTGCTTTTTCGCAGTAAGCCTGCCTTTTGGTTTTTGCCGTTTTACTTTACTTTTACCTCACCGTCTGTTCTGTGGTGCGATTTTTTTTGGGTTAAATAATTTGTTTAGTTTTAGATTGTTGAGTTGCTGGGAATAGTGTTTGGAAGCTAAGAAAAGTTTTAAGAATACAAAAGAAAATGAAAGAAATTGAAGATTGTTATAAAGTATAATATTTTTTTTCTTTCAATTAATCTTTTCATTTTTTTTTTTTTGACATGGATTTTTTAGAAATTAAAATGCTTAGGTGGCTTTTTAAATATTTAAATATATTATTATATATTATTATATTAGCTACGTGCGCACTAACAAGACAAACCATTTGCCACATAGGCATTTTCCATTAATAAGTTAACAATAAGGACCAATTTGACTCCAACTTAAAAATAATAGAGACCAAATTGACTGCTACTAAAATGTAGGGACCAAATTGACCGTGACTCCAAAATGTAAAGATCAAAATGGTGTTTTCGCCTTTTTTTTTTTTTTTTTTTTTCTCTCTCTCTCTCTCTTCCCTGCGCAGCTGCCTCTCCTTCAATCCATTGTCACAGCAGCCCAGTACCAGTCCACACAAGGCCAAATCCCTCACCACCATCAGTGATGCTTGCCTCAATGGCGTTCTCCTTGTCTCACTCTCTCTCTCTCATCTGGGTTTCTCTGTTTTCTCCTTCTCTCAAGATCAGCTGTGGCCCAAGTTTCTGCTTCCACTCACACCTATCGCCGTTGGCGGTGCCTCTCATCAGCGTCACAACCACTGGTGGCCGCGGGTCCAGCTCTCTTATTCTTTATTTTCTTTCTCTTTTATTTTTTTTTTCAATTTTTATTTGCCTTTTAGACAAGACTGAAACCCCTTTGACACTCATTATGTTTCATTTTTTTTATTATTTTGATGAATAACATTTTGTTTCAGTTTTGATTAGCTTGATGAATGGGTTTTCTTGTTTGGATTTCTGGAATTAGCAATAACGGTTATTATTGGCATTTTTAAAGCTGGTTTTCAGGTGGGCATTGAAGATGCTTGTTGAAATGCTTCATAGAGTTTTTGGATTTTTATGCTAAAACTGTGATGCTATGTGTATGGAAATTGGATTTTTTTTTTTTAATTAGATTGATTAATGGGTTTTCTTGTTGAGTGTAAAGCTTGATGGTTTTGCTTGAGTTTGAAAATTGGGGCTTTGCAATATGGCCGAATCAGTTGTGATTGAATGAAAATGAGTTTTCTTGTAATAGACCCATGTCTATTGGCTTTGGCATTTTGGAATTGTTGATACTAAATCTATGAATTTTTCTTCTGATCTTGATTTCTTTGCCTAAGAGTATCCATTTCTTATTCCTTAGTTTCTTACATTGAAACAGACCTATGTTCTAATGAGTTTGTGTTGAAGAATATTTTTTTCCACCTGAGGTTGCACACTCGAGCTAATGAATAGTGCAATGGTTTTAACTCTCTCCCTTTCCTTTTTCTTGTTTTGTATTAAAATAAAATTTCGAAGAATCCTTAGCTGCTAGTGCTTAGCTTCAAGATGCATTCAATTTGTTGTTGACGGATTTCCAATAATAATTTGATTTTTAAGATGCTCCAAATTGGGAGATATTCTACTTTTTCTTATGCTTATTGTTATTATTTGTTTGGTAGATACTTGTCAATGATTGGTTGAAAAAATTAATGATATGTTTCATAAACCTTCACTAATGTTAAATGTTATCATTGAGAAAGTGTTTTATATTTTATGCTTGACTATTAGGAGTGTGTAGAGGTATGTGTGTGTGGGGTGTTGATGGGGAGTGCGTGTGGTGTTGATGAGGCATGCGTGCGTTGCTGCAGTGTGTGCATAGGCTGCTGATGTGGGGTGCGTTTGCTGCTGATGGTGCATGCATGTGCAGCTGATGAGGTGTTCATGTGCCAGTGCAGCCTGAGTGTATAATGTGTCTGTGCTTTAGATAATGTTGTATTTGATTAGCTGGCATTGTATACTTGTATTGGTGATATGTTTACATCAACCTTGTGTGGCATTAGAGTTAGTTGATATAATTAGTTAGTTGGAGGGAATGGGCTGGCAAGGTGGTTACAATTGAGCAAGGTCACAATGCTTAAGATTTTTGCAGCATTTGATCTTGAAGCATGCAAGACTCTTTTTTTGGTTATTATGTGGGAATTAGGTAATATGATGGTGGAAAAAAATTGTCTATGTATCGTGTTATTATGGCCTTGTAATTGAAGAATATAATTTAATACAATTTAGTTTATTTTTTGGATCAAGCTTCTTCATTTTTTTTCTCTTTTTTTTTTTTTTCTAGTTTACTTCCTTCTTGGATCCATTGATTTTAAATTATGCTAAGCATCCTTGAAGACTCTTGTTGTGTAATTCCTGTTTTCAAGAGAATATGTTGAGCATTAAGTTGTTGTAATCTGACAGAATTAGATTATCAATAGTGTTTCCAAGAAATTCCATCATATAAATTGGCTTTTTGGTGAAGAGCAGGAATAAGGCTGTATATAATTTATATAATTAGTGTTTTTACGTCATCCTCAACTTTTAGTACTTTGTTCCAAGCATATTCAAACACAAAGAACTGTAGGTCTTCCCAGCAAGAATGCCTATTTAGACTAGATAAAAAATTGGAATGCATTGAGAACTAAAAAGCTAATAATAGAACTCCATCACAATATGGTATTTGCAAAAAAAAAAAAAAAAAAACAGCCACTACATGTAGTTATAACTTGCTCAGCAATTCAATTATACAATGGCAACAATAAAAGCCAAAAATAATGATGCCATGGCCGAGACAAGTCCATTCAAAACTTCAATTTTTTTTTCCCCTTACACAAGATGAATCTCCTGAATGAATTAGCCAATAGTATGAGTTTACAGGCATATATGGATGGACAACGAATCTTTTTTCCTGAAGAAAAATGTTTTCACAGTTTTGTATAGGCCTATATTAATCATAACAAACCATGTACATATATTGATTCTCTTGGATGGCATGCTGTATTTGAAACCATGATTTTTTGGACAAGTATTCAGGTTAGGAAAGTTCTCATTTTTATTTCTGCATGGTTGAGAAATTGAGACGCGATGATTGATGAACAAACCAAAATACAATGAAGAATATATATTGGCAAGGGAAAGCTTGGGAGAGAGAGAGAGGTTGAATAATTCAATTTAGACAAAATTTTTTAGTTCAAACCAATTGGGATTAAATTACACTATGCATTAATTACATAGGATATAATTGAACCTTAATTCCCTTTAAAATCTAACTCCACCCCAATAGAACAAGGCGCCCTTGAGAACCTCTATTTGTGTTTCCATTCTTGAAGCAGATAACAAAGAACTTGTAATTAATAAGACCAACGAAAAATGGAGACACATTTATCATGAAATAGCGCAGACGAAACCCATTAAAAAACATTCGTCTGAAGGTCCTCTAATTCTGGATTCACAATTTTGGCTTCCTTCTCAACTTTAGTTGTTCCAAAGAGTGGAGCATCAAGTTCAAGAGGGTTCTGGAAATATATATCTATGTTAGTAATTAAATCCAATCAAAGAAAATACAAAAATGGAAATTAGAGAACAGCTAGCACTATCCAACATAGTTTAAAATCTCCTGAATCCATTAACCATAAGTTATAATTCATGCCTCTAAATGTTTATGATCTTACCGTACAGCGAACTAGAGCCCAATTGACACCCCGAAAAAATGGGTGATGCTTAATTTCATCTGCTCCTTCCCGAGAACCCAATCTATTTTTGGGATCTCTGTGCAACAATTGGTACATTAACTGCTTTGCATGGAAACTTACTTGCAATAGACCAAATTTCTTTCAACACCAAGCCTTAAATTTTGGTTTCTACCCATAGTATTTGTATGCACCTTAAGTTAGTTTCCACATTCATGCACAATGTCTATAACTGGGAATGTAGTTTGGTAAAGAGAAATTTTTGCAGTAGACATCAAATAAAATGTATGTAGTGTGATGTTTTGGTTTCTTTGCATAACTCTGCTTCTACTAAATCGAATGCTCTCAATGATTTAGGAAGACTTCTCCAAATGCCCTGAAGCATATATAAGTATTTCTTTTTTTCTTTTATTAATTGTTTTCCTTGAAACCCCCTTTTCTTTATCCTTTCCCAAAAGATTAATTTCACAATCATGCAAAGTATGTCATAAACTAGTCAAACTAATCCATTGTGACAAACTTCAAACTGAGAAATTATTATCAAGCTAAGAATCATAGTTCTATTTCAGTCAAAGAAACTAAGGAATAAGAAATGGATACTCTTAGGCAAAGAAATCAGGATCAGAAGAAAAATTCATAGATTTAGCATCAACATTTCCAAAATGCCAAAGCCAATAGACCCATACACACAACAATTACAAGAAAACCCATTTTCCTTCAATCACAACAGATTTGGCCGTATTGCAAAGCCCCAATTTTCAAACTCAAGCAAAACCATCAAGCTTTACACTCAACAAGAAAATCCATTAATCAAGCTAATAAAAAAAATATATCCAATTTCCATACACATAGCATCACAGTTTTAGCATAAAAATCCAAAAAAAAAAAAAAAAAAAAGGCAGAATACAGAGACATAAACTAAAACTCTATGAAGCATTTCAACAAACATCTTCAATGCCCACCCAAAAACCAGCTTTAAAAATGCCAATAATAATAGTTATTGCTAATACGAGAAATCTAAACAAGAAAACCCATTCATCAAGCTAATCAAAACTGAAACAAAATGTTATTCATCAAACTAATAAAAAAATGAAACAAAATGAATGTCAAAGGGGCTTCGGTCTTTGTCTAAAAGGCAAATAAAAATTGAAAAAATAATAATAGAGAAAGAAAATAAAGAATAAGAGAGCTGGACTCGCGGCCACCAGTGGTTGTGACGCCGATGTGAGGCACTGCCAAAGGCGATAGGTGTGACTGGAAGCAGAAGCTCGGGCCACGGTTGGGCTTGAGAGAAGGAGAAAACAAAGAAACCCAGATGAGAGAGTGATGCGAACCTCAATCAACATGTTTTGAGACCCAACAAATAGTATTGGAATAATGGCCCAAGAAAGC